>JAYRBT010000177.1:14209760-14287047 GCA_036023395.1 Myiotriccus ornatus
GTGCCCCATCCTTGGAGGTGCTCAAGGCCAGCTTGGATAATGCTCTGAGCAACCTGGTCTAGTGAAAAGTGTCCCTGCCTGTGTCAGGAGGGTTAGAACTAGATGATCTTTAAGGTCCCTTTCAGCCCCAACCATTCTATGATTCTATGAATATCATCCCTGACCTTGGCATGGGAATGTATCCTACTTTTTTTAATTATTTTTTTCAATAGCTACTCTTGGTTTTTCAGTGGTGGTCAGGATTGGGGTGTTTTGAAATAAAAAAGGCTTTTGGGGCAGTGGCCAGTTGGCCCACCCTGACACTTGCCCGCATTCCCAGCAGTCAGCTCCAGTTGCCAGCTTCGCCCTGAGGGGACACAGGCCAGGCAGAAATCCTGTAACAAAGGAGGAATATGGGTTAAGTTTCCTCAGCGATGGCTCTTGGCTTATCGAGGCTTGAAAATCGGTGCTTGGCTTCTAGGGGTGTCACAGTTACATCAGCAGTGTGCTCTGGCTCTTGGCTTATCGAGGCTTGAAAATCGGTGCTTGGCTTCTAGGGGTGTCACAGTTACATCAGCAGTGTGCTCCCAGCTGCAGGAACACTGCCCGATAAACAGGACTCCCAGGAGCAATGCTGACTCTCAAGAGTGGCCAAACAAAACACTCTGTGTGTGTGTATGTATGTTCAAATATTTTTCCAGGTCTCTAACAACCTCGAACATTGTGCAAGAACACCAGCTGACTGAAGACTCTTCGCTTGCACTGGGTATCAGCTCTTTTCCTAGATCTGACTAAAATTGCTCTACTCTACACTGCTTATCATAGAAACTTGGGCACTGAAAGGAAGCTTTTGTCCTTCATTTTATCATTCTTTAACATAAACTCTTTAACATTGCTATTACTTGACCGCTCTTCACTTTCAGTGCCTCCAATTCCTTCTTGCCTTTTCCAATTTCCCTTTGCCTCTTCAGTGCCCTCACTTCCCCCCCCCCATATCTGAAATTCCTTCCTGGGCAGGGCTATAGGCCACACTGCAGTCTGGTGTAAAGATGCCCCGTGAGGCCCTAAGTGGGGGGAGGAACTGGATGATTTATTTGAGCCAGGCACTGCACCAGTTAACTCACAAGGCTTTTGTAGTTCTGGAACTACAGACAATCCGAAGTTGTTTCTATAATGCTTGCTCTGATATCTCTGCATGGCACCACCCTGTGCAGGGCAGACACTCCTCCTGATCTCCCATCGCCTTTTCTTGGGACGCAGTCCTGATCTAACACCTTACCTTGTAAGAGATGATCTTTCCCTTTCTTCCCCTTTTAATTCTCATCTCCATAAGACACTTCACTGGCTTTTTATTTCAGACTCAGACATGATCACATCTTTTGGTTCCCGCCCTCTTTATATTATTACTTTCTTTACATTTTCAGTTTAATTCCTTTTTAGTTTTGAGACTTTCTATTCAGTCTCTCTTCAGGGCCAGTTAATGGCTCATCAGTTTTTCTCTCAGTTTTGTAATTCTGTTTCCCTCTGTGGTACTGTCAATAAGATTATGGTGCCATTTTCTGGCAGTCTTATCTGCCACCCCATCACTGCTGTGGTGCTTTCATCAGAATTTCCCTGCTCCGTCTTGAATTTCTTGTATCTCCACTGCGCCCTTCCTTGAGAGGCCTCTTAGTATGACTCAGATTCCTGTATGACAACAGCAGTATTGACACAGTGATGATTGTTGCTCTCTGACTTTTATGTTTGCTTGCTTTGGAGAGCTGGCAGGAACACTTGGCTAAACGCAGTCTTCATTCTGCTGACTGCAATCCTGAAGATGAGTGAAGTAAATCTCTCCCTGCATCTAAAAGAGGAGTTATGGCCAAGCCAGGGAATGGCAGGAATGGCATTTCAGTCATCTGTTGCATGTCACTTTTTGTGTGTGGAAACCTCTAACCACAGTTGTTACCCTTTCCTGTAAATGACCATACTGTGACATCACATATCCCTTGACAGAGGGGATTTACATCTGTGTTAGGGCTGATGGGAGAAATAATAGTCCTGTGTAAATGCGCGCTGTGGGCATTTTATAGGGCAGCAGCAAGCGAGGCTGAGCTGTGTCAGGATTCCCAGATGGCACCCACGGCACTTAAACCCAGATGGAGCACCTGTCACACATCAGCACAGCGCCTTGACGTGGTCCAGCCTCTTTTTCTGGCAGACGTGCAACAACAAATGGGAAGCTCCGTGCTATGTGTGCCTACAGCTGTCCTCCCTGTGTCCCAAAGCACTTCCCAAATTGTGTTCACTCCTCACAATCTTTGCATACGTTTACGATGTGATGAACTGACACAGACTAGGCTTGCCAGGACTCTCAAGTTCACCTAGTCTGTCAGCAACTGTGCTTTTAAGCCAAACTGACATTTCTGTTAAATAAAAACCAGGATAGAAAATGTTTCTTCCCCTTTTTGTAACTCTGATCTGTCTGATTCTGTGCATGTTTAACATCGAACTAACTCTGAAAGAATTGTAAAAGTCTGAGAATTTAAACCTACATCTTCCAGAAAACCAAAATAATTTCTCTTAAATCTCCCATGGACCTGTAGTTTATGCTGCTGAAAAAGTTCGGACAGATTTATTCTTTTTGTGTATACATTTTTAAGCAAGAACCTGACTAAGTTTTATTTTTATTAAATATCTTCAGTTTGGGATATTACTTGAGACTAGAACTGTTTAAAAAATACCTAGAAAATAGTAGATAATATTCCACCAGAAAGTGTTTTTGTTGCAAGTTTTCAGTCAGCTGTACTCAACAATAGCTTTTTGCCTCAGCCATGCACACTTCAGGCATGTGACTAATCCTATTAACTTGAAGTGAAGTGTATTAAAGTGTTTAAAGGATTAGAGTCTTAATTACAGGCCATGTGCAGAGGTCAAATATCAAAGGCTGTTCAGAGCCCGAGTTTTAGCATTTTTCTGAATGAGTGAATGAGTAATATTCGTGTGAGTTTCCCTTTCCCCTCTTCATCCAGCATCCTCTCTGCAGTCACGTAAATGGGTGTTCCAATATAGCCTTTATTAAATAAACTGAATCATCCTGATGTTCAACAGGCAGGTCTCTGGATCATCAGCTGTTTAGACATTTTCAGAGCTGGCCATATACACCCAAAAGAAGTTTAGGGCTTGGAAAAACCAAATTTGAACAAATCAAGTTTGCACAGAGTGGTACCAGTCTACTCTATAGCTGCTTCTGATTTGAATTAATAGTCATTAAGATTTTTTTTGCTTATGATATATTAAAGAGAAGTGGAAAGCAAGAGTCTTGGGATGATAATTAGCTGTTGGTGACAATATGTAATTTAGACATCTAACTTGGATGTCTAAATTATGACCTTTGGCTCTAAACAGGAATATCAGAAAAACAGGGATGGAAATTATTTCCTTCCTCCCACACAAAAAGCAGATAATTTGTGGTTATTAGGTAATTTCTGACAGACTCTTGTTCAATATGCATTTGAAAACTCAAAAATGATGGCTGTCATTTCCTATATTATTCTCTCTTGCGGTTTTTTCATCTGCACCATGAGAAAGCATTTTCTAAGATCTAACCCAAATCTCTGTTGCCCACTGAGCCTTTTCAGATGATAACATGACTTTATTGCCCTCTCCTTAGAAATACTGTACACATATTTAGGGCTTTCCTACTGGGTCTACTCTACACTTCAATTCCTCCAGTGTTTCCTCATAAAACCTTTAATTCTCTATTCTAACCAAAGCAGAATACAATACCCCAACTGAAGGGGTTGCCAGGTTACTAGCCCCAAGTATAACAGAAGAATAGCTTGATTAGCCTGGCAAACAATATTCCTTTTTATGTAGCTCCCAGTGCTATTTGCCCTTTTTGTAGTGGCGTGGCTGATTCCTGTTTGGTTTGTGATCCCTGCTAACCACCAAGATTGTTTATATAATGATGCTATCAGACCAGTAATTCCACAACCTGCATTTGCTATGTTGGTAATTCTGTGGAGAGTGAAAGCATGTCCTTTGAATTACTTTCTTTCCCCCTACTGTAATTTGCCAAGTGTGTTGAGATCCTATCCCTGTCCTCCAACACTTCCTGCCCCTCCTGGACAGTGGAGTTGGTAAGCGAGTTGTCTGTTCTGCCATCCAAATTATTTAATGAAAATATCAGATTGGTGCTACAGAGATACCCCTGCAGATTTCTGCTTGATCTGTCCAACCAAGTTAACAACAGACTCTTGTTAAATATTCCAGTCCAGTTTACACCCAGTTCTGTACTTATCCATTTGTGTTTTTCTGGACTTGCCTGTGAGATGGATGGCCACGTGAGACAGTGTTAGAAGTCTTTCTAAAACCAAGAAATGGAAATGAGCTTGCTTGGCATAATTTATTCTAGGCAAAGTAATCTCTGTGATACTTATTTCTAGGTACTTAAATGTGTCAGTGGAGGGCGAGGTTTAACTCCAGCACTTCATTGTTTAATGACTCAGCAGGTAATTAAATTGGTTCAGCTTCCTAACAAGGGATTGCAAGCAAAACAAACTGAACTTGGAGAGTGTGAATTCCTCTGTATGTGATCTAAAATTAGCAGTCATCTAAAATGCATATATTTCAAATCCAGAGCAATTACAAAATATCACCTTTACATTGCTGTTCACTGGGGATAGAAACAAACTGAGGATGCCAAGAAACTTCTTGAGTCATTAGAAGTGATTTCAAGTAACTGTCTTGGATTTTTTAGGACAATTTGCAGTTTCATTATTAAGCAAGGGATATGAAACTTTCTGATCCAGGGATAAGTGCAAAGAAATACAGTGGCACCCCACCAAGCAGTTGGCTGTGCTGCACCCTGGGACTGCCTGAGAGCTGTGGACTACCCATCAAATCAGGACACTATTGATGAAAATACTAATATCTTCATCATAAAACCCATGTGAACAAAAAGTAGATCTGGCAGAAAGTGAGGGTAATGATACTGAATAACATCAGCTGTATTTGCAAAGTATTCTCCCAACCAAAAAAGAAAGAAGGTTAATGGGGGGAGAGGAGGGGAAGAAAATATTTATATTTAATTTAGCTGTTTAGCTTACTCAGCAGTCAACAAAAGTATCTTTAAAGTGCCTGTTGCTAAACATGTCAAAAACCCAAAAAGTGTATGTAAACTAGACAAAAATAACCCCTTTATAATATGTGGTCATATTGTTTTATGAGAATAACCTCTTTTGTGAAGATGCTAAAAAGAAGGCAATGAAAAAAAATCACCAGCACAGCAAATGTGGGACAAACATTATTAAAAAATTTAAAAGCAGCCCAGATATTATGGAACTGGAAAGAAAGCAAACCATACATGTAAGACAGACTGCAAAGCAGCAAGGATTTTCCTCTGTAGCAGGATTAGGCTGATTTCAGACCCCTGGAGAAACATGAAACTTCGAGGAGAGCATCCCCGATGAGAAAACACACGGACTGAGACACAACTGCCCCACTTCAGGAGCCGTTTCCAGCCGATCGGTCATTCAGTACTGGCAAGCTCTCTGCCTTGGAAACTACCCTGGACCAACCCCCCTGTCTGCATTTCACCCAAGCTCCCAAATAAGAGACCAACTATTTGCGTGGAATCTAAACTCTGGTGCGTAGAAAACAAGAGCCAGCACAACCGAGCAGCTGTGAGTGCCACATGTACGTACAGAGATACCTGCACACGGGCCGGCTGTAGAGACGCCTTGGCAAGGTGCCCCTCTCCGCCCCCATCCCACATGGCAGGCAGCATTCCCAGAAGGATGTCATGCAGTGTCACTGCCGGCTGCTCATCCACAAGCCAGCTCATATGATCGGTTAACAGCAGTTCGTTCGTTCGGCTGGGGAGCGAAGAAATAAATGAGAGATGAGAACTGGGAGCAAGGCTGAAAGCGGCGAAGTTGCAGCCGGGAAATGAAGGCGCCAGCCCACGGGAGCCGCTGGTGGGCAGGGGCGGATAGGGCCGCCTTCAGCGGGAATTCCGCCCCTTATTCGCGCTCCCTGGCTGAGCTGGGCTGATGACAGCAGATGGCGGTCGTGTCTTTGGTACAGCAGCAGCTGGAGCCTACACGGCGTGGAGGTGGTGCAAAATGCCATGTTCAGAGCAGCATCTGTGACGCTCTCCTGGTGCCAGCTGTGGTTGTTCATGTTGTTGGCCGCTTCTCAGGCACTTTTGAACTGCGCTGAAAGGCTCGGCAGAGCCCTCCCTCCCAGCCTTCCGGCAGGAGATCTTTCCGCAGAACGCTACTGAGAGATAAGTAAACAACAAAAAGAGCATTCCAAAGGTTTATCTATTTTACTGAAAGTATTCAAAGCTCTTCATAAGCATACATGCCTGCGAAGCTGAGAAATGTGTGTTTGCCACATGCAGTTGCAGATGGTTGTGGCATCTGAAGCAGATCAAATGGATTGTTCATTTTCTCATATTGCTCAGAAGCCAAAGCATCTTCTTTTCAAACACACTGAGAAATACTTGGATTTATTTCCCAGTGTTGAGAGCCTGGTTTGAACATCTACTTCATTTTTTGGGGAAGGGCTATGGCATTTCTGAAAGCTAGGCTCCTAGCTGTTTTTACAGAGCTCTACTATATTACACATGAAAATAATATAAAAACCTGCCAAATGAAAGCAACCTAAAATGATCTGTTTCTTGCTCCTCTACCTATTGCACCTCTTCATTTTATCCTCACCCTGCCTTGAAGAAACTTATGCCCAGATCACCAAATAGCCCCCACAATCCAAGATTAACAAATCCAATCTCTATTGCCTACTATTAGGGAACAAGCTGCAGAATCAAGGGCACCAAAAACCCTGCACCGCCCTAGCAGATCAGTGTTACCCTGAGCGTTTCCTAAACTTATGTTTGGCTTATGCAGCAAAGTTCGATGCAAAACCAAATAGAAGGGAAAGTTTATTTTATTTTAAACCATTTTCAGACATACTTTCTCTCACAAACTGTTTTCAGTCCTTCTTTCATGTGTGGGAAGGTGGAAATGGTTGTGGCCATGTATCCTCTATGGTGCAAGTCAGGAGCTGAGGGTGTCCCAGCACAGGCAGTGCCTTCACCGACTGGGTGCAGACCCTGAACGTGGCACACAGTCCCAAATGAGGCAAAGTTAATGAATCGGGCCCAGGGGCCATCCAGGAGTAGCAGGAGAATAAGGGGACCAGAGACAAGGCTTGAAACAAGGCTGCAACATAGATCCACAGTCCACCCAGGAGATGGGGCTGAAGACAAAGCAGTGGCATAGGTCCAAGATCCACCTGGGAGGCATGGCTGGAGACATGCTAGCTCTAATATAGATCTAGGAGTCAGGGCTGGAGAAAAACTGCCTCCAGCATAAGTCTGAGATCCACCCAGGAGACAGGCCTTGGTTTTCCAGACCCAGGTGCCTTCAGAAGCTGTGCATGCCAATCCTTTCCCCCTTCTTATTGTTTCTTGATGATTTCACACTTGTGCATTGCCATTCACACCCCATTCACACCAAGCTTAATGTTTCTGTGTCAGATCCCTACGGCTGTACTGTCATTTCAGAGGAGAAGTCTTTACCTGGTGGCCGGGTTGCAAACAATTCAATGTAAACTACTTCAAGTATCATCAGGAAGGCAATCAAAAGCTAGTGCAGAATAAAAACAGCAATGTAAAATGCTGCCTGTGTGAAGCAGATTTTAGA
Source organism: Myiotriccus ornatus (assembly GCA_036023395.1). Classification (NCBI taxonomy): domain Eukaryota; kingdom Metazoa; phylum Chordata; class Aves; order Passeriformes; family Tyrannidae; genus Myiotriccus; species Myiotriccus ornatus. Next base: position 14,217,431 of record JAYRBT010000177.1, read on the forward strand.
AAACAGGCTGCTGCCTCCTACACAAGCTCTGTCTTTTGAGTGTAGCCCTCATATTGAGCACTTCACGGTAGTGTAATTTCACACACAATTTTCTCATCAAGGTTCTCTTCAGTGATAAGCTGTATTTACCATGTAGTTAGCATGGTCAAAAATTGAGAATGTTATATTTAAACAAATAAAATAATTTCCTGATTATCATCTCCTGGTAAGTCTGGCTTTGGGCAGTGTGCTAAACCTCAGTGGACTCAGAAATAAAGAACATAAGGTCATTTGGAGCAATATAGTTTCATTTAAGAAAATGCAACGGTATTTTCATTCCAATAAGCTCTCAGTAGATCGTTCGCCTTTATATATTTAAGCTTTTATGCAATTGCTAGTTAGATAAACTTAATTAACCTTCATTCTTCAGATTTACCTCAGATTTCCTAGAAGAAGTCGTAATTTGTGGAGCATATTGTACTTATTTGGTGTAACTGAGAAATAAAGAATGTGTGGCGTTGTAATGAATGATACTATAATTTCTGGCTTTCCTTCAACAAAACTATCTTATTAACAATTCTACATTGAAATAGACCACCATTTTATCCCTGGCACAAATATTTAAGGGAAAAGCAATCCATTTTGTCAGAGCATACCTTGGTAAATTTTATTCCACTCCAGTAAATGAGCAGTGCAAAGAGGATTGGAGCTTACCAGGAAATACTGAATGAAAGGTCAGATTTGTACAAATCAACATTCTTGCATGGCTTAAGCGGATTTATGCCCATATATACTAGTCAAGAATCTGGCTCATTACGAGTGGATGAACTACAAATAGAGTGCCAAGCAGGAATTTGAGTTTTAACACCTATTTCTCTGACTTGTTAGCTTAAATCAGATTCCAACTATTCTGAAGGCTTTTTGTTCACTGTAACTGAGGAGGAAGATAGTCTGGAATTTGGTTAAATTCCCTCTGTTGAAGGCCACCTTTTCAGACAAGGTCTGTGCAGTGTTACTAAACAGCTCAAGCAGAATGAATTGTTGTCTGCTTTCCCAATCCATACATTTCAGATTTTGAAATGTAGCCTTTAGGGCAACATATATGACACAAACCCAGTGGATGGATTGTCCAAGGTTGTGATGATTTGGTGACTCTCAGCAGGAGATGAGTGTGGTATTATGGACTCACTCCTTTTCAAAGCATTCTACTCCAAATAGTGCTTTGTGAATATTTAAAGAGGATGCAGCACAGGGAAATTGAGCAGAAGGCAGTACAGGGAGGAGCAAGACAATCCTAGGATTTATGCAGAATTGCAGAAGAGACTGAATAATCCTCTCGGAGGGTTTTACATTCGAGATGGTTTCATCAAGCTTTTCTTGGAGCAGGCATCCTGCAAGCATTAGTGGATGGCCTAAGCCAGCACAGCTGCTGAGAGAAGAAACCTCTGCTCAGCCTGTATCACTGGCTTATTTGTGCTGGCACCAGGATTTGTAGAATTGCACAATGAAGCTGACCGGGAACCATTCAGCTGGAAGCAAACCTAACAACAACAAGTTAGTTCCCCTAAGGCCACAGCTTTCAGCACTGCAGACAGACTGTTGTTCATTGAACTCAGCTCTTCCGGAGGGCTGGAGAAGGAGGTTAAGGTCACTGCTCTGCAGAATGGCCACCTGCCATTGTCCGTGTTAGACAGGCTCAAGTGCAGCTGGGACAATGGATTCCAGTCCTGAGACGCTGACTCCATGGCCCTCAGTAGGGTGTGAGGAAAGAGGGAGAGGGATATGCAGGAGAGAAACCTGGGCCATAGGGAATTTGCTCTGTTGAGCAAAGATGTAGGAGGTCATAGATCAAGCACTTCACCTCTGGGATCTTTGCCAGGCCCTGGCAAAGTCAGATTTGGTTTGTGAAATCCAAAAACTGCTCATAGAGCTTTTTTCCCCCGGGGTATCAACTGATGAATAATGAATGCTTTTATGCTCTTACATTCTCTACATTTCCGTTGCTGTTACTAAAGTTAGCTGACTTAGAGAGGTTTTCTCCTCTCACCTTGGTGTCTGTAGCCAGATCCTCCAGGAAAGTCAAACTGCTGGATATAATTCACTATCACAGGAAGTGAAAAATCACAGAGTTTACTGCATATTGCTAAGAGTGAAAAAAACTCTAAAAAGAAACACCATTATTGATCAAAGGTCCTTTTTAACTAACAAAAGTGTTCCAAAGTATTTTTACTGAGGCATTTGAAAGAACATACATATTTAGGAGCAGAATAACTTAGTTAAGAATTGTGCTATTATATCTCAGAAACTTCAAGGCAGGTCTGTGGGTGGAAGGGAGTGGAAAAGCAGCAACCTCTGCAAGAAGCCAGGTTGATAAGGAAGCAGGAACTCCCTCATGGCATCCCTTGCCCACCTGATCTGTCTTTTAGATGAATCACAAAGCAGAGGCCAGTTCCACTTCCAGAAGTCAATTCTCTCTTAGTATTTCCCATGGCCATAGGAGTTTTAGCCTTCGTGTCTGTCTTAGCTAAATGCTCTTACTAATTCTGTTTCCCTGGCAGTTTGCAGTTCAGTTAGTTAAATAAACCATCATTTCCTGCCTCAAATGTCAACTATTGTGGCCCAGGGTTCTCTAAGGGTCCCACTGCCTTTGGATCAGCTGCTTCACAATCTGAGCACATTCACCTCCTTCTTTAAAGCATTCTCTTGTTTTGTTTTTGTTTTGTTTATTTGTTTTTGTTTTGGTTTTGATTGGTTTGTTTGTTTGTTTTGTTTTGTTTTGTTTTTTTACATGAGGACTTCCCTTGCACAGGAAATCCAAGCTTTAACAGTAAAGATAATAGACAAGTTGTTTTCTTCAGCATCAGAGGGATTACAGGAAGCAATGCAGCTATGGCACTGAATTGTAGATTCAGCAAGCTCCAGTTCATGTCACTCAGAGGAGACATCCTTTGTGGGGGTTTCAAACAGTTGAGGGACATTGCAAAGTTATGAGTCAAGATTTGTACTCTCTTCTTGGAAGCTGGAAGCCTCCACCATGTCACGTCATCTATTTTGGCCTGTGTTCCCAGGCTGCCTCCCTGTATGGGTTTCTGGACTTCTGCTTTTTGTTAAACAATCCCAAGACCATTTGAAGATATCTTTGGACTTTCCTCTACAGGTGAGGAGGTCAGGGCTCCTTTATCAGGCAAACTGCTGACCCAACAACAAGGTGCAAATAGCTACAGATTTTGAAGTTGAAATTACAGATTTAACTCTTGACTTTTCCTGAGAATTAACATGCTTGAGGTGGGGAATCGATATCTTCCTTCCTGGTAAGTAATAGCCAAGAAAACCGTCTCTCCTATACATCGCAAATACTACTCAGCACTCACTTCCTCCTGAAGTGCTCCTGAAGGTGCTGCTGTGATTGAGCAGTGGAGTGAAGGAACTGATCCCTTTTGGGTCTAGTGCTACAGAAATGCAGTGTCTGACATAGACTTTTCACTCTGAAGAAGCTCCCAGTGTGCTTGTTTGGTAGGGCTCGGTTTATCTGGCCTGCAGGTCCCCGCTCTCCAGCCCGACTCCTGTCTCCATTCGGATCCACACTGTGCTGAAACTGGGATCAAAGGCCACAGAGCTGTTTGAATGTTCTGAAATACAATATAAGCAGCAGCATTAGCCCCAACACTGGTGGCGATTCTTATCTAATGCAACAGTAATACTGCCCACCAGAAGCAACAGTATCTCCTTTTTAAACAAGAGAATCCGTGACTTTTGAACATTTTTTCAAACTCCCAGATACGTGAAGGAGGGACCAGCGGAGTGCTTGGGGCCCTGGCTGTGAAGCTGGGCAGCTCTCCATCCACCCGTGTGGCAAGGTCAGGAGGTCTCTTGTTCTCAGAGAAACCACCACACCTGGGTGTTGCCAGAATGGCCTCTGCCTGCTCCTCACCTCTGGGTCCTTTCTGTATGAATGGGCTCAATGATAAGTGCAGTGCAGACAAATTGTGATGGCTTGTTTAGACACAACACATTCAAAATTAAAGGTCAAATCCCAAGGTCCTTAGCAAGGCAAAATTCTTAGCCAAGCATATTTCACAACCTAGGCCACACTGGGTAACCAGTTTGTCAGTGGGAGAATTCACTGATTTCTGTAGAGTTACCTGAACAATAACTGACTTAAATCCTATCATAGAGACTCCCATCCCTTGCAAAAAGATGACCTTCCTGATGTCTGCTCTATATAAACTCTTGTCCCAAAATTTTCCCAAAGCCCCCACAAAAAAGCAAGCCACTGGCTCTTCTAATTTGTACTTTTTGAAGCTAAGCAATGAGAAGCTCCTGACTGCAGGGCAGACCAGCCTCACCGGGCCAGGGAGTTCTCTGGGGGAGGCCATGCCCTCTCCTGCCCTGCTCAGGGGAAGGGAGCTGTTGCTCTTTCTTTGCTGACCTCAAGAAGAATTCAGTTTTCTCTACCTCATTCTAGTTGTCTTCAGTTTTCTGTCACCTCCTGGCACCTGTCATGTAATACTTGAGCTGCTGTGATATTAAAGAAAACAAACCCCAGTAACAGCAGCATTTTTCTTTCCCAGTTCAAGTGTTACAGAAAGTTTGCTGCATCTTGAATCTTCCATGTCAAAAAGCCCCACCAAAACCCACTTAGAAACCCTCTCACTTTTGCTTGTAGGGTAATATATTTGAGGCCTTATGTTGCTGCATAAATGAACATTGTCAAATAGAAACTTAGTACCAGTTCTACTGGCACTGAAATTCAAATCTGTATGGTGCGGGAGACTCAGCTTGAAAAGTATTTGTAAATACTTAGGGAAAATATTTATTTTTATTTGGAATAAAAGGAAAAGTTTACAGCTTGGCTTTGTGACAGAGAAATCTGTTTCTGGGGCTAAAACTGGGGTATGGAATTGCTATTGACATCTCTTCTCCTTCACCTAGTTACCTGAAATTTGAGTGAGAAAATCACTTACAACCCAGCTGGGACACATTCAAGCGTTTGCTGATAATGCCCAGGGCAAATTCACAACTCTGACATTTAATGAGCACAACCAATGGCTCTGAGGAGTTTGACTAGCTGCCAGATTGATATGTCTGTGTATCCCATCAGTGGCTGTTATATCTCATTTGGGTTTGGGTTTTGGTTTTCTTTTTTTTTTTCCCCCCCCTCTGATTTCTGTTAAATTGATTTTTGGCCAGTTTGTTTGGTAATCGTGCCGAAGCACTGCAAAGTGGACACAAACAGGAACAATGCTAAGCAACCAGATGTAAAGAGACTGGAGCAATAAGAAAATGTGTTTGTTTTTCACTGTTTAAACATGATTTATCAGCCTGGAAACTGTCTTGCAGGTTCTAATGCATTTCCATTAAACTAATCCAGAGCACAAACACATCACACGATGTGGTCTTCTAAACACACCTCCTGCAAATACCCCCTGCATGCAGGAAGCGATACAGCAGGAACGGCTTAGCTGACAGTCACTGGAGACACAGATGGAACGAAGGACTGTCTTAGGAGGACTGGGATATTATGCAACATATATCAGCTCTAGGTAGGGCTACATTTCCCCACGTGTAAGAGATCTCCATCCACCTGTCAGCAGCTGCTCTGAAATCCTGTGGTATCACTGGAGCATTGGCAGAGCCCAGGTCAGAGCTGGGATAAAGAGAGAGATGAGAAAAGCGCCAGGAAAGAGGGGCTGAAGAGAGGACTTCAGCTGATCACCCGGAATATTGCATGAATGCCAAATTTGTGCCATAAGCACAAAATGAAAGGTCCTAAATACAAAATTAAGACTCTAAATACAGGCAGATAAAAAAAGGTAAAGCCCTGATGTGGTGGATCATGACAGATACTGCACTGTTCACATCTGGAGTTGCAGAGCCTGGCCCTTCACTGCCATGCAGTTGGGCCATCAGTCAGCATCGCCCTGTTGGCCTCCTCTACTTTATCCAAAAAACTTCTGCCTCTCCCCCAGCGATGAGGAAGATAGGAACTGTCAGAGGGCGGGGAAACACAGCCTACCCTCTGCACTGCTGTTGATTTTACTGATGAAGTTACTTGTAACAAGTAATTTTGGGTCAATGCCTCTTGAGAAAACTGAGAGAAGGTCTTCACTGCGTCCCTACCCTAGGGGCTGGCATCTTTCCACTGTGTAAATGTTGCCTTTCCTTGCCAAATCCAAACCCTTTATGCTTCTCCTATGAAAGTGTCTTCTTTTCCTGCTCTGAGAAAGAGAACATGCCAAGCAGAACGGTATAGATTGCGTCATCAGGTGGGATAATATTTACCAGACCTGACGTTGCCAGTCATGAAGCTGCTCCTCGTTGCAGTATTAGAAAGTAGCTTCTGAAGCAGCATGTCCAGTCAACAGACCTCTCTTTGGCCTCTCCTGAACTGGAAAGGTCCCTGGCTGCGTGCTGAGCTGCTCCCAGGGCACTGATGCACTGCCCTCTGCTTAGGATGTCCATTCCAGACCCCATCTGGAGCTCCACTGACCAAGCAAGGTGGCACAAACCCTGTACAACAGAGCCCTCGGTTCAAGAGTTTATGTGAGGTTAATTCCACCATCACTGAGTTGATAGATTTTCTTCAATGCTGTTTCATACCTGATGGTCAGAAAATGTTAAGGATAAAAATGGCTATGGCCTACTCTTGGAAAGGAGTGAATTTTTACTTTGCTTTGTAAGGTTTATTTCTAGGCTTGTGACTTTGCAAGAAGAAAATCAATCAAAATCCCATCATTCTGATTCCCGTCACACCCTTTTTGTTCTCTTCTCTCTTGACTTTAGAGGCTGCTATTTTAATAACTGTTTGCAATTGAAATCAATGCCATGCAGCACTGAAAAGGCTGAAATCCTAGCTTTCCTGAGGGAAAACATTTCCCCACCCATCCTTTGGGACAGGACGGAGTTCAGCAGCTCCAGATGCCTCTTAGAGATGCTGTTTTCATCTTGTCTCCTTCCCCATGTTATGCTGGACATGGTAATTCACAGCCACAGCAGGGTCCCATGCCTCCAAATACAAGAATCTGCCTAAGTACAGGGACTTCAAGGAGCTGAGGTGCAGGGGAATGTGGTGGTTAAACGCTGTTTTATGTGTTATGTTACTGCGGTCTATTTTTAGCAGCTGTGGTCGCTGTGTATTGCAACCCTAAGTCACCTCTGAAATTAAAGTCACAAAAATGAAACTGCAAAACAAATTAATTGGATCCACAGACTAGCCAAAAAGGAATCCTGTCTCAATATTTATAGACCAAATAAACATAAACAACTGTAAAAATGTCTTTTTTTTTTTCTCTCTGGTTAAATACAGACCCCTCTGCTGCTGATGCTTTGGCTGTACAGTAAACGTCCCAGCATCCGTGCTGTGAATAGTTGGCGCTGGGACTTCGTGGGTTTTTGGGTCAGCACGAAAAACATTTTATGGTTGTTACAAAGTGCAAGGACTGCCAGTTCCCACCCAGTCTTTTGTGCTTGAACCCTCTTTTCACTTAAATCCTTGTTACGGTAGTGTACCTGTGATGAAATTAGTTGCTCGCGATTTGCATCAGTGAAAGCAAGAAGAGCATCAGTCCACTTGCACTCTGTTTTCTTGGCCAGTGTGAAAGACAGTCAACCCAAAGCAACATAACTTCTCTAGCTGGTGAAGCAATATAGTTTCTCATCTTACAGGTTGCTTTGTAACCTTTGTTCTCTGATGTCTGTGCGTGCAGAGGGGATTTTTCATGTGTTTGCTCTTTGATTTTATGTTTTCTCGTGCCCAGTCTATCTGATTGCCTCTGCTTTTCAGTTCCTGTTTCTCGAAATGGCTCCAACCACTCTCTTTTGCCATCTCAGAGGAAAGGCAGAATTGCATTATTGTACTGAGTGAATGCATTTTTTTTACACATGTAGCTGAAGGAGAGATTATTTAAATATCTGAAACACTCTCCTAATTGGAATAATGACATGGTAGGAAAGGGAGTGTGAGAAGAATTTAACATTCAGGCTCCTGAATTTCAGTGAGTGAGTAATCAGCACTCCATCACTTCCTACAAGATTAAACAATGTTTGAAGTGAATGGTTACTGTAAAAACACCATTTGACTGTATTAAAACAAACAAAGGGAACCCCAAGAATGGCTGCTTCTGGTGATCTTTAGATCACCTGAAAGCCTTGTGGATCCCTAGCAAAGGAGAAGCTCTCTTGAAGTGCTGCTGGCTGGCTGGTGCCTCAGGGCTGCCCCCCAGCCCCTGCCCCCTGTTTGCCCCAGCCATCCTGTCTCCCCTCACCTTGGTGCTGGTGTCAACACCAGTGCTCAGAAGCCAGTGTTCCGAGCCAGACTGAGGGGGTGATTTGGGTTAAAAAATAACCCAGCAAAGTGTGTTTGCTTGTCTCCATGTGTGCATGTTTGAAAGGGTCAGTTTCCCCGCGTGATTCATGGAAAGGCTGTACCAAGGCTTGTGCTGGCATGAGGTGCAGGCAGGAGCAAGGGGGTAAATGGAGCAACCCCGAGAGCTGGGGAGGAAAATATCTCTGACTGATATTGCTGACAAATACTGTATCTTCTGAAGTCACTGCCTTAGACCAGAGCAGTTGCACTGGTACCTGTAGCCTGTACCTTAGCAAGGCTGGCCTGTCTTTGCGTCTTTGTTGGTCATTTTCTTGCTCAGTTTATTTCTATAAGGTCAACTATATTCAGTTACTCAGAAGTCAGTGTGTAGTGGTCTATTATAATCTAATAATTTTTATATACAAAACGTAATTTTCCTGTCATCCTGCACATTCGCAATAATTACATCAGCACTCCTAATCATTTACCTAAAAGAGCCTTTAAGCAGTTCTGAGTGATTAAGCATTGTTACTACTACTATCTTTTCATCTTCCAGTACTGTGCTTTTCTTTTTATTGTTTCTTTCCTGCCAATTGTTTCTGTAATTAATTTCATGGGGCTTGATCGGAAGACCATGGAGGTGAATGCACAGACTTTCATTAACTTGAATAGGCTGCAGATCAGACCTCCTGTAAATGCTTTAATAGCCACAGGTCAAGGACTTGAAATTCAGAACACTTGTTTTACTCTGTTTCTATTGCTCTTTCAGCTAACTCCATGCAGAAATGCAAACTCTCCTAGGCACAACTCTGGGAAGTAAAAGTCTATAGTACATTTATTACAACAGTACTTAGAAATGCCAACCACAGCACAGGTTGCACTGTGCCTCACTCAAACACCCAGCAAGAGACAGATTGAGAGAGACAAACGAGCCGTTTGTGGCAGAACTGAGACTCAAATCCAGGTAACATAAGTGCAAGTTTAGTGCCTGTTCTCTTCCCTGCTCCTAGTTATGTCTGTTGTTCTGCTGAGGCACAGCAGCACATGTACCTGTGCAAGTGCAATGTTCTCTAATCCTTTTTGATAATGATATTAATCCAAAAGAAGGGGCGGACACTTCGGTGTTTCTATCAACCGCTGTGCTGTTTGCTTGCACAGCAGCAGTTATGGACTCTGCCACTGGCAGCATGAATCAGTCTTTCCAGTGTCTCTCTGATAAGAAGACACTGCAAGAGATCATATGTACATGTCTTACAGGGCTCAAAGTTTCCTAATCCTTCTGCCATTCAACTTTTCAGCATTATCAGATGCACTGCAATATCCAGCCTTGGAGGAGAGCTTGGGCTGAAGGGACCTTTGCTGCCCACCTTATACAGTCCTGCTCGAAAGCAGGAATCCATGACAGAATAGTAAAAACATAAGAATTCCAGCTCAAGCTGAAGCAAATCCTTGTTCCCATTAATTGCTCAGAACAAACACTGGTGATAGTGAACCAACCATTCGCTCATGGTAACAAAGTTAACTACAAAGTTAGCTTTAGCTGCTGAAAGAGTTGTATTTTGTCACAACAGCAGAATGAACACACATGAGTTATCATGAGGTGGAAAACAGGCACTAAGGAGCAGACTCTGAAGTCAGCAGTTCTGGACAGACACTGAAGCTGATCTCAGCAAAACCACATTGTCTTTTGACTATTTCCACCTCAGGAAAACAAATGGACGTTAACCCTTCAGAAGTTTGAAAAACTAAAAAAGATTAAATAACCCCCCCCACAAACCTATTTTTAGAAATCAAGTTTCAAGTCTCTTCTTTAAGCATCTCAAGCATTTGTAATTCATCTATTGATCTAAATGCAGATTCAGTTATTTATGCTGGATTTATTGTCCTTCGTGCTCTGGCCACTTGCTGACTCTGTCTCAGAGGCTACATGAACTCCGGTGCCAAACAGAGCGTCCTCTGTGCCAAACAGGAAAAATTTTAAACTATTTATCTGATATGACAATATTGATAATAGCGCAGAGAAGCACTTTGGACTTCTAAAAGGTACACTGATCTTCATTATCTTCTGTTTACATTTCTTTTTGCTCTGTGGAAGAAAGATTAGCAGACAGCTGGCTTAGCTTGGTGTTGAGCTGGAGTATAGAAGATGGCAACTGCAAGGACACATTATTTACTTGATCAATAAGAGTGACTTTGGAGTGCAGTCTAACTTGCTTTCTGAATAATTGTCTTAGACTTCAGTTCCTAAGTGCTGCCTGACTCTCAGCTGCCAAAATAAGGATTTTTGCATTACTTGCCTGCTACAGCTGGTTCGTAACAGGGGCAGAAATTTGTAGACACCATCCAGATCTTCCTTTGTAAAATAATTTTCCTTCTTTCCCTAAAAATCTTCTATAGTCTAAGCAAAATTTCAAGTTTAACCATCTTAGTCTTGCAAAAGGTGAGGCACAGGACAAGCAAAAAGATGATGGAGAATACACAGATTGCCTGTGGTTCAGTGAACAGGATACAACAGTTGTATTCTTTCCTAAAATGAAAAGTGCTTGCTAAAAAGCAATCCTCTAGTAAAGCACAGAGAGTCACCCCAAGAAGGGATCCACCAGTAAGCAGATTTTATGTTTCTCAGGGCCTGAAATTGTTTTCCAGAGATATCAGTTAATGTCAGCTTTGCCTACTTCTGATCTTATTTCTAATGTTCCTCTGTATTTGATCCACAGACAAATGTCTGAAGCTTGGACATTTTTAAAGTATACTTCTGGGGGAGCTGGCAACAATCCTAAATGAGCTTAAAATATTTCCATACTTGCAAGAAATAGTGGCTGTACTACCCGACATTGCTATGTTCCTAGAACAGAGCCTTTATGGGAGCAAACATGACCTTGCTGTCCTTCCTCTACCTGCTGCCCCAGAAGCGTGAGGTGGGTCAGGATGCAGCTCAGCAGCCTTGTGCCATCCTGGTGCTACTGCACTGCTGCTTAACCTAAAACCTCTCCTCGCCTTCACTCTCTGTTCTTGGGACCTGTTGCAAATCCTTGGTGCACCAGGTGGAAAGGACTGGTGCCAGTGCCAGGGTCTCCCCTTCCCATCAGGAGACTCATGCCCTCTATTTGCAGCACTTGTCCTTCCTGTGCAGATGTGGGCACCACAAAATCTAAAGTGCTTTGAAGTCTAATGTTAAAAAAAGCACTGAGGCTGTCAGGGGAAAATCATTGTCTTTGAGGCTGCTATCACAGATATTTATGGTGAAGAAATGCTAGCCCAAACTCAAAGCTATGGCTTCCAGACTAACAGCTTAAAACAGCTGAAGCACAGAGGCAATGTGGCTGACAAAGAAACTCCTCCCGAGCTTGTGTACTGCAGAACCCAGGACATGCACAGACAAAAAAAATGCTATTCCAGGTAAGGAGGCAATGCTAGTAGCTATCCTAAGCTGCTCTCCATTCTTGGTGTATTGACATACTAGTAGTCTCTGAGAGGAGCCAAAGTGGATCCTGACTCACTTCTCTTTTCCAAACGTCTGATTAGAACGAGCGATGAGTGTCACCCTCAATGGCTGCATGGGTGCATGTCTGCCTGCATTCACCTATTGAAGACTGCCACCTTCCAGTTCTGTCTGTAGGAGACTGGAGCAACCATTCCGGGAGGAGAAATTCTCAGGCTGGGGCATGGCATGACCAGCAACACTGAACTACACTGCTGGCAAAGTGTGCAAGGCCTCACAGCATGCCCAGGAGAAGAGAAAACCCTAAGGGAAAGAAAGCAAAACACATCAAAAATAAATGACACCAGAAGGGGTCTGCAAAGGCTCCCTTATGTGGGCTGGCAGCTGCTGGCTCGTGCCTTTATTCAAGAGTTTCTGGGGGCACCACTGACTTTGTCAACTTCAGCAGTCCCTGACTGTGTCATGCAGGTTCCTGTCTGCCATGGAGATGGTGTGTTGGTTTTGGACAAGGGGCAGCCTCTGACATTTGTGCTGGGAAATGCCCATGTGCTCCGTAGCAGGGTCTGCACCGTAATTCTGCCCATGAGCAGGCACCTCATTGCAGTGACACCCTCCCACGTAGACACATCGACCATGTAGTTCTCCCTGGGCTTCTTGCAGGTTCTTAGCAGAACCTGCATGTGGGCATAGTGGGCTCCATGGCAAGATGCTGACACACTGAATGGGAAGAGATGGTGAAAAGGCTTGAGAGGTCCGACCAACCCCGGATGGCCACATGAAAATGGACCAGCAATAAGTTTGTTGGAAAAAGCAAGCCCAACTACTTACTTCTACTGATTTTACTGGGTCAGTACTAGATGCAGTTGTAAGATTCTTTCTCTATTTCTTTGTCCTAAACATGAACTTATTGTTTCAGGCTGCGATGAAGGAGTGGGGTTTGGGTGCTGAAATTTCAGAAAGAAGGAAACACTGTACCTTGTCTTTCCAGCTCTTTGTAATTACTTGGGTTTCTGGGTCTTCCCTGAGGGAGTCTTCACTTCCTTCTGCCAATTGTATACAGAAATTAATTACTCTGATTCATATCCTGGACCCTGGCACCTGATAATTAGGTGTCCATAAGGGCTGCAAGTGGGTATGTCCTCCGTAAGGCTTCCAGAATTCATCCCAGAAATGTAGTTAAGTGAGGATTTCCTTTAGTGCCAAAGTTCACTCAAAAACCTCCCTTCCCTCCCTTCTACACCTCATAGTCCCTCCTGGACTTCTCCAGCCCCCAAGGTTTACTTTTATACAGCAGAACTCAGTAGAGAGTTACATGGGCACAATGGTGAAATCAAGGAAAGGAGCAGGAACAGAAGGGAGGGAAATGCCTGTCCACACTGAGCCTCTGCAAAGGGCTTTTAGGTTCCAGTGATGCCTGAGGCCTGAAAACACAGGTTGCAAGTACTTTGCAATTCCCAGGTGACAGTGTTAGTGTTAAATTCAGGTGTGATTCTCTAATTCTGGGCAGTGACCACCAAAATAAGGGCTGTGCTACCAGGTCTAGTCTGGGACCAGCACCCATGTGCAGGAGCCTTGCATGAGATTTGCAGTGAGACCTCTAAAATGACAAGTTTTTTTCTCCTGGTTGACTCACTGGAGCCAAGCATGACCTATCTAGAGCATTGTGAACACAGCTAAGTCTGAACTGTAGGCTCCAAGACAAAGCCATTTTCAGTAAGGACAGTTTTATAGCCCACACACGGAAAGAAAACCCATTTTGGTTGCCTTCATCTCTGCTGGGTTTGAATTAGACTGTGAAATGCCCACAGTCAGGTGTGCTAAGCACATACACCAGGGACAGCCCTCTGTACTATTTTCTTGCTCCTTCAGTAATTGCTCAGAAGTGTTTGCCCCTGTATCTAAGCTTTGGCAAGACTGTAGAGAAAAAAGCCATTTAGAGAAACGCCTCATGAAGTGTTTAATGCTCTCAGGTGAACCTGTCTGAGCTGTACACAATTTTACTGCATACCCTGTGGCTTTTCCCAGTGAGTCGCGTAACACAGGAGGGACAGACCACTCTGTGTTACTTTGACACCGGTTTTGGTTCCTCTCCAAGTACTTTGGGGTCTTTCCTGCTGACATAACAGCCCTCGTGATTCCTGCCCATATTTGTGGAAAAACCAGCCGCTGATTCAGCTGTGGCTCTCTCACTAGGGGAAACCTGAGTTTGGGTTTAGAGGAGGCAGGCCAGCCTCCAGGAGCCTTTCCCTGTTCCCAGGGGAACCCCAGAGCCAGGGATGAAGACAAAGCACAAGATTTGGTTTCAATTCACTTTTTTAAACTAGTGCCTTTTCAAAAACCAGTTTCTATAGTGACAGGAAACTGTGGCACCATTGTGAAGGCCCAAACAGCCCCGGACGGGTATTAGCCAGAAATTCAGCAGTGCAGCCAGCTCTGGAGCAACCCGCCCCAGCCCCTGCTGTGCTCACAGCAGGGCTCTGCTTCAAACACCTCCCCTGCCTGCCAGCCACACTTTTAGCTGCCTGTGGGCTGTATTACCCCTGAGCACTACAGCTTCCCTTAATCACAGGTAAAATGATGTATGTCCAAAATAGGAATATGCTTTGATTGGGTTTAGCTGTATTCAAGCTTACTTAGCTATAAAGGGAAAAGCCAGATCTGAAGACAGCTTTCAACCATTGTTTTCTTTTGCAGACTGATGCAAAAACATGAAATGTGCTCGTAATCATCCACTGAGTCAGCAGAGGAGCCCGCTGAAAGCCCAGGTCCTGTTTAACTCTTATTTATTAGAACGTGCTGCCTCCCACCTTCCCTCTTGCTGTCTGTCATACTGGATACTTCCACACATGCATATGATCCAGACCTTCCAAGAGGACCTAGGAAATCACACACAACGGTGCTATTCTCCTGGTCCTTACCACGGCACATAAGGAGTGTGCCAGAGAGAACATCTGCCTTGTTCGGCTCGGTGCCAGGTGGTGGAGGTGACGGACGCCACCACTCACAGTGCTCGTTTGCCCTCATCCCTCGTTATCTGCTGGGTTATATTGCCGTCTGTAGTATGCAAAGAAATACAACCTCAGCACTCTTACAAGTTAAATCTCAGGTAAAATTACAGGTACCTGCCAAGTGCTTATGTTGCCTGTGGCTTCTGTGTAAGGTGCCTCATGCACGTGCAAGAGGTAGACGAAAGTGTGGTTGTGCTGTTTGTACAAATCTCAGGAAGCCTTTCATTAGGTTTTTCCTTAAGTCTTTCCTCAGGAATAGCTGGGCACATGGACATCAGGGAAGGTTTCTGTGGCCTGTGTCGCCATTCGGTGTGCAGAGCCATCCTACCAGGTGCCTTTCCGAGGGCACAGCGACGTAACAGCCCCAACAGGTACTGCTATGTACACAGAACAGAAAGGAGCCACGGCCTGGAGCCAGACAAGGCTCTCCTGGCACTGAAGGCAGGGCACCAGCCACCTTCTGCAGTCCCAAACCAAGCACTATTATCCCTTTCAGTTTTATGATAAACTATCATTTTTCTTAAATATTTTACAGTCATTATTCCCTTCCTACTCCTCCTATTTTTGCCTGTATATCCATGCGACACTTTTGGAGCTGAGATCACACGTAAGGAAACAGAGTGAAAATGGCAACTAAGATAGTTTCTGTCACAGAAGAATGTTGTATATACTGTTTCCTCTTAAACGATTGAAAATGGCATGCCCAAACAAAAAATTGTCCTTCTGGTGCAAGATTTTAGCTCAAATAAAAAAGGCCAAGTTCTGTAGGAAAGAAAAAAAGAAAGAGAGGCCTATTTAGACCAGTTCTTATACCAATATTGCTAATGTAAGGGTAGCTGTACTGCACTAAGATAAGGATTTGTCTATCCTAAGGCTGATGGTAGAGCCTCAAAAGAGGCCAAGAGGCTAGACAGACTTGCTTTGTATTTCCCAGCCTCCAGCAAGCAGCTGCTCAGGGATTTAATCAGAGGTGAAACTGTGTCTATATTGCCAGGACAAACTGAATAAAATAAGAACTATGTATGTCTTGAAAATTAATCATTAGGATTCACCGAAACTGGAGAAGTGCACCACTCTCACTGTCTTGTGACTGCGAGTGAAAGCACTGTTTTAGGGATGTACTTCCTGCAAGAGATGAATTTTTCCCTTGCTTCCTCGAGACCTTCAAGTGACCCTACTAAATTGTTGAAATTCCATTAGGAAGTGGCTGCTGGGAACATGTGCAATAAATAGCTACTAAGATCAATGGCAGTCTTGTTGATTTAAAATCAATGTATTGCTTGCTGACAGAGCCGGCAGTGTTTTCCTCTGGGAAATGTAACAGTGATTGGTTTTAAATAAATGTGGTGGTAAAAAAATTTATCTGAGCTCATTAGTCACTCGGGTGGATTTTAGAGCAATCCAGAAAATGCCTGTTGCCCACAGACAAGATTTGGAAGTGGTCAGGGACTTTGGATACTGCCATTTACAGTGGGACACTTGAAAATAGCATAGAACAGAGCAGAACTTTCTGAAGATGCCTCGTGAAAGACAGATACTTAAAGTACCTAGACCATCCTCTGAAGGCCACTGGTCACTTTTCAAAACCTGAGACAAGCAACATTGTATTGCTATGGCTTTAATGACCACTGTGCACCTTTTCCAGGCCAATTCCTTGTTCCCCTCCCAGCTTCTGGCTGGCCTTCATCCCATGTGACACCATGAGTTCATGATGGAAATAAGTCCAACAAAACCTAAAATGCCACCAGAAGTTGTCCTCATCCACCTGTCACCAGCACTTAGCTTTGGGTTGGGATTCTCTCTTCTTCCTTAAAGATTCTGCTTTAACACAAGCACAGTTTTTTCTGTCAGTTGCTCAGCTAGATTGCTTCAATGAAAATAGACATGAAAGCGTTTGCCCTACCTACATTCTGTTTTGTAACCTAACCATTTAAATTGCGTCATGTTTTTTCTGTACAAATCATCTGATGATGATTCCCAGGGCAAGACTTCACCTCTTTTCCTGCATGTTTTAATACTTCAGCTATTACCAGATCGTGGTTGTAGATAAGCACATCACTAAATCACGAGTGGATTGATCACTAGATAAATCAGAGGGGTTTTTGATGGGTTTCTAACCTGGGGAATGGGGCACCTGAGTAAGGAACAGAAACTGTGACCACATCAGAACTCTCTGCAGTCGATGGATATAGACTTTCAGAAGGAATAGGTGAGGACAGAGGGCAGGACATTTGCCATACATATAAAAAATGGATCGGATGAATTAAACTGTCTTTGAAAACCAGCAAGCAATGAAGTGGGTGAGAGTTTATAAGTAAAAAATTGTGGGCCAAGCAAAGCAAGGAAACCTCACGGTTGGTGCTTGCTGCAGGCCACGAGAGCAAGGGGAGCCTGTTTGTGACATGTTCTTACTTCGACTACAGGAAACGTCACACTTGCATGCTCTGATCCTGCTGGGGCACTCCTTGATATCTCCTGGAAAAGTGGCACAGTAAGCTGTTAACAATCCAGGAGAACTCCTGGAATGTGTTGAGGATAATTTCTTAATCCAGGTGACAAACAGCTGGATCAGAGAAGCGTTACTAGTCCTGTGGCTTACCAACACGGATGAACTAATTAGACATGACAGGACTGGTGGCAGCCTGGGCTGCAGTGATCCCACCCAGCCAGAATTCACAGTCTTGAACACCTCTCTTGTGAAGAAAGGCTGAGAGAGTTGGGGTTGATCAGCCTGGAGAA
The DNA here is from genome assembly GCA_036023395.1 of Myiotriccus ornatus. Lineage (NCBI taxonomy): Eukaryota > Metazoa > Chordata > Aves > Passeriformes > Tyrannidae > Myiotriccus > Myiotriccus ornatus. The sequence goes on from JAYRBT010000177.1 coordinate 14,234,904, forward strand.
GAGAAGGTGTCAGGGAGACCTTATTGCTGCCCTTTGGTTTATATGAAAGACGGAGAAAGACTTTTTACCAAGGCCTGTAGTGATTAGACTTTTTTTGTGATTAACGTGGTTATGAACAGATTGTCCAGAGAAGTTGTGGATGCCCCCTGTCTGTGTGTTCAAAGTCAGGAGGAGCTCTGAGCACATAGTGCAAGCTGTTTCTGCCCGTGGCAGGGTCTTTGGACTACATGATCTTTAAAGGTCCCTTCTAACCCAAACCATTCTATGATTCTATGATCAACTGCAAACATTTTAGATTTTGTTATTTGCTTCCACACTGTAGAATAGAAAATTTAAAAAAATGGGGAATATTTTTCCTTCCCTATTTCCTTCCCTATTTCCTTCCCTATTACCTTCCCTGTTTCCTTCCCTATTTCCTTCTCGTTCTTTACGAGATTATAATGTCTTTGTTTTGATGGTGATTAGGATATAAACCAGTCACAAACAAGCCAAATGCCATAATGGATCTGCGCTCTAGATCCCTCCTACTTACACGGACGCTCATCTCTAGAAATACTAACTTTTCCATAAAGATGGACACACACATACACACAGCATTTACTAAAGCCAAAGAGCAAAGTGGTTTTATGCCTGGGAAGAAAACTTTCAAATACAATGCCTATAAATAGATTATATGTTGCCTTTCTGGCTCAGCAAATAGCTTGAAAAAGTGCTCTCAGGAGACAATAATTTGCAGTGTCCCCCCCTTTATTTCACTGAGACGTTAATTCTGCAGTCTAAATTTAATACTTTATTGTCATTATGGGAATTGCCACCATGAGGGAAGCAAAGGCACTTTCTGCATTTCTGTAAGCATCAGGAAATAAATCTGTATGGAAAGGAATCATCTCCTCATGTGCAGAAGGAAACACCAGGTTACTTGACATGAAAAGCACCAGGAATAATGCAATGACCAGTGCACAAACCACGAAGAGGCCTAGATAGAGTTGGATATGCCAAAATAGAAAGCCACATCGGGTATATCCTGCAGTAGCTGATGTGCACACTGCTGTCCCAGGATCTGGGACACCGTGCTTACAGCAGCCAGCGAGGAGATGGCTCAGGAGCGTCTCACATGGATGAATCTCAAATAACACTCTTCCAGCTCTTACTGACACCCTTGTTTCTGGTTCCTGAGTAGTGTAATTCCAAAGCACTTTTGTATTAATAGTAAATCTGAAAGTGCAAAATGAAGCATGTGGCGCCATGGCCCACAGCCAGAGCCTGCTCCAGCAAAGTGAGAGCAGATGCGACCCCTAGTTCCAGAGGGACTGGAGTGTGAGAAATGTTTTGCTGTTCTTCCAGACATTGCTGGAGGCAGGACAACCTCCCCGAGTAATAAACAGCCAGAAAACACCGAGCTTTAGGGCTGTTCCAGCATTCTCCTATAAACACCTATACTTCATGCAAATATCCACAGACCATTGCACTCACGAGGCAATCACTTTTGGGAAAGTGTCTCTTTTTTTGGACCTATTTGAACTGTGTTTGACAACATAGAGCTCTAAGTCTTCCTCAGATACGTTGGGCTTTGAGGGGACTCAGCTAGGAGGGACTGATGGAGTCCATGCACTGACATTTCTCCTACAGAATAAACCAGTGGGGAAAAACACAGAGAGAGGAAAAAAAAAAGAGACAAGCTATTATTGAAATATAAGGCAGTTAACTTTAAAAAGAAATAATACACCCTCATGAGCCATGAAGCTACTGCACACTTGAACAACATGGGCTCCTTCATAAAAAAATTGGTTGTGTAGCAGCCTTGCTGAAGATGGAACTTCTCCTGCTGTCTTTTTCCCCCCTGCACACCACAAACATGGCCCAGCAGAAGTATTTTAAAGAACAAACATGTACAGAAGTACTTATGCTCTGTGTTGCTATACCCAACCCCCATAAATTTATGCTCATGTAATTACTGTTCTCTGTTTGTCTACTGATAGGGAGTTAAAAATACCACACTCCCCCAAATTAGAACGGGTTTCTATTTTTTGTTAAATCTCTGAAGTTGATATTGAAGAAAATTTTGTGCTGAGCCATGTGAGATCTTCTTGCCTGCACAAAAAAAAAAATCAAAAGCATGGCATGCACAGATCAAGACAAATTTGACTGTGTTATGAAGCCGTCGATCCTGTATTCCCTTTCCTAGGGAAAATGTAAAATTTTTCTGCAATATCTAAATTCCCAATTTGTTTTCCAAGGTGTCTCTCACTTACAAAGAATTACTTATCATTGATGTAGCACTAATTTTGGTAGTAGAAATATGGACATCATCCCATGAATAATCTTGTGAGTCACATGAAATTAATCTAGTACTAAATAAACAACAACAGCAAATTCTCAGCTTATATTCAGGTTGCAAAATCTTTGTCACACGAGTCATCTCTTTATTACATACAAATAGGGCCTCTGAGTCTCTATTTTTAAAAGCTTTGTGAAAGGAACTGTCTGGAAACATAAGGTCAACCTCTCCCCAAGTAAAACTAAATGAGATTGAGTATCCCAGTGCCTGTTTGAGATGGGAAAGTCAGGACATGCACACAGTTTCCCCTTCACTTCTGATAGGCTTCTTTGCGCAAATAACATAGCTCAAAAAACTAGTGACACAGAGAAATAGCTCATATGTGAGACCAGGAGAAGTTTCAGCTGGCAGCCAGTGAAGACAGGTATTGTTTTTTTTAAAAAAAAGAACACATGCAACCATGCTAATATCTTCTCCCACTTTTTGAGCAGCAGAGAAAATATCGAATGCAAACATGACACAATCCACTCACTGCGCTGCCTGGCTCATCACTTAAAGGCCAGCATAAGCAGATGAAGAGTTTGGCTAAGGACTAAGGAGCAGATTTATTTTTTTTTACATATTGAAAAGCCAAGACATAATCAAGGTCCCAGAAGGATTTTCAAAAGCAATTAGGAGCCCAAGTTCTGTTAGTCCATTGGTCCTTCTGAAAATCCTATATAGTAGCAAATTAAGTGCATCATTGGACATGAAAATACCTCTGTGTTCTTGTGCTGCTTCTGCTAGGGACTGTCACCCTTGATTTCAGCAGGGCAAAGTCTTTGTTATGAAAAGGTGAGCAAGTTCTTTACATTCTTTAGTTCACCTAGCTCCCCCTCAAAAGGGAAATCTTATCCTTCTCTTGTTTAATGAACGTTACTGCCCCATGAACTGAAATTGTAAGATCAGCACTCAATCCCCAGTCCATCATTGCACAGGTCTTTGCTGTGCAGAGAACAGTTTGCTTTCATCTGATTGAGGTTTACTTGCCACATATTTCAGTGCCTCTCTGACCTGACAGAGCAGATTTGCAGTGTCCTTCTCTGGATAGAAATCCCTCTCAGATTGGTAGATGACGCAAAGGTTGCAGTGTCCATCCCAGTCCCATCGGGTGGTGGTGGGCCAAATGCTGCCTTCCCTATTTACACATCTCCACTGATAGGAATCGTGCTGCTCAAGTGGGATTTTGGGACTGATGTTTTAATACATTTCGTCCTCAGAAACATGATACCAATCTGTTGCACGCAGACTGCAGAAGAACTGCAGTTTGGTTTTTTTTTTTAATTTTATAGAAGAAAATGTTCCCTCAATGTGATAAATACTGAACACGACTTTTGCTCAGGCTGCAAATAGCAAACTACTTAATCATCTACTATTTAAGTACCTGTTGGTTTTGTCATAAAGTGAAACTTTTGAACAAGATTGTATTGCACGTGAAGTGGCTTCCTGAATCCTTAAATATTAATCTTCAAGTAAAAACATACTGAAGGTAGTCCCAGGGTCACTTTAATTACAGTCTGAGCTGCTGCGTCCTACTGTCTTCCCACGTTAAATGTTCCTCGCCTTGTCTTTGTGCCAACACCAACATTTTCAGAGTCTCTGGATGACCTTGGCAGGAGGATGGGGATGTGAACTGGGAGGGACTCATTCCTGGGGGAACACAGGGTCCATTACCAGTCGATGGGAGCAGGGACAAGGCTGGAAAACATGACCAGCTCCGCAGGGAGAGGGTTTGTCAAGGACCTGCGGGTCTCAAGATGGTCAGATGATGGAAAGTGTTAAGGGGGCAGTTGTGAACCGAAAGGAAAAAAATAGGGTAACAGGGGGTGGTGAAGAGTCAAGGTGGAGCAGAAAGGGTGGAAGGCCACAGAGGGTCATGTAAGAAACAGGGATGTGAAAGGAAGGGCAGGAGCAGGAGCGGCAGGCGGGAAGCCGCAGGAAGGGAAGGGAGGAGAGAGACCGGGGCTCGGGTGTGCGGCACAGGGGGGCAGAGACCGGGTGTGCGGAGCGGCGAGCTGAGACGGGAGGCACTGGGGAGAGAACGAGTGATGTGAGGTGCGCTGCCTCTGGTCCGGCGCCTGGTACCGCCGGCACCGCCGCTGGCACCGGCTGCGCTCGGCGGTGCGGGAGCAAAGGACACGGTCCCGCCCCGTGTGCCCGGCGGTCCCGGGGGGCCCTCCTCGGCCGCCGGGGAACCCGCGCTGGGGAAGGGGCCTCCGCTGCCCTCGGGCATCGCGCCCTGCTCCGACACGGGCTGCGGGGCCGGCCGCTCTCGGGAGGGACCCCCCGTACCGCCCCCGGGGACCGCACCGCGCCGCCCCCGGGGCTCCCGAGGCTCGGCGCTGCCCCGGGCAGGGGACGCGGCGCACGGCCCGAGCGCTGCCGCCTGCCCGGCGGGCACATCGCCAGGAGGCGGAGGCGACGCTGGCGCTCCCGCCCGGCACCGGCCCCGGTCCCCGCCGCCCGCCCGCCCCTCTCCGCCCGCCCGGGGCGGGCCCGGGGCCGCCCCCTCCCGCTCCCCGCAGCGCATTCGCCGCGGGGGCCCCGCTCCGGTGACGTCAGCGCTGCCTAAAAAAGCGCCCCGGCAGGCAGGACAGCCGGCAGGGCGGGCAGCGGCGACAACAACAACAGCAGCAGCAGCGACAATAGCGACAATAGCGACAATAGCGGCAGCCGCTCGCGCCCCACCGCCGACATGGTGTCCCCCGTCACCGTGGTGAGTGCGGGCCGCGCGGCGGGCGGGGGGAGCGGGACCCGCGCCCCTTCCCACGGGCACCCTCCCGAGAATCGGTGCCCGCCCTCCTCGCCGGTGCCGCGCTCCCACCCGCTCCCCGAGGGCGGCGGGTGCTCAGATCCGCTCCGCTCCCGCCGCCGGGAGTGCGACCATCGCCCGCCACCCCCCCCGTCCCCCCCGGCAGCTGTTGCTCCAGCGGTGCGCCTGCACGGGCGGCTCTCCCTCGCGTCCTCCTCTTGTCACTTATGTTTTTGTAAACATTTGTGATATATCTGGTCTATGTGGACTGCATCTGCTCAGAGCGGCGCTGCCCCAGCTGCCCTGGGCTTGCGCCGCGGCAGCGCCCGGGAGCATCCTCCTGCTCCCGCGGCCTCCCTTGCTGTAGCAGGCATCCCCGCCTCAGCATCCAGAGATGGCTTTGCTGTCCAGGTGACGGCTTGGACTGAGACTCCTGCTGACCAGCGTGTCGGGCAGACCTTACCACAGGCTGGATGACTGCCCTCTGAGACCTCTGGCTTTGCAAGCCAGTCTGGCACTTCCACTGCCTAACAACATGAGACGGGGATGGTGTCACCTGCCTGTTTCATAGGGGAGTCACAATGCTTAATTAACATAACCAGCAATAAGGTAGCACCTCACTGCTGTCCTGTCCGGTTAGTGATGTGTGCAGCAGCACAGCTGGATTGATGGAGCAAAACTGGTCACTGAAGTAGCCATGGCTTGTGACAGCAATACCAGGTCCTGGCCCTGCAGGGGAACAGGGGGTGTTTCAATGCTAAAAGAACAGCCAGAACAGCAGAGAAGCTGCACTGTTAGACATGCTGCTTTGCGTGTTCCTCTTTCTAGAAAGCAAGGCGTTTGTTGGAATAGCCCAGCAGACTAACACATGCTAACTATATAGAATAGCTAACTGTTGGTAGGAAAGTTGCCTGGTGCTTCGCTGCAGCACTGAACACCTACTGCTGGTATCCTGGTTCCCTGTCGATCCATTATCATCCTGTTTTGAAATATTTTGGTTAATGGCCAGGCCATTGCATGCTGTCTTGCAGGTAGAAATTCTGTCCTTTCGCTGTTCTTAACTCACAAAGCCGGAGTTCAGAACTTTTAAATTGCTTTGCCAGTTCTGCAGAGCAACCTGTATTGTCTGATACTTCAGATGAACGTTCCCCCAGTTATTAACATGTACCTGGTAAGTTCATCAGCAGCCTGAGGATGACTTTTATCTCTGGAGACAGAGGGAAGTTGCTTGGAAATTATACCATTGTAGTGCCAAGTTGTTTTTTTTTTTTGGTGCTTTTTGAAAATAGCTAAAGAGATTTGGTATCTGTGCTTCCGTGCCACAAGCTATATTTGTCCTTCAGTAATGCTTTTGGTTACAGTGAATCGTGTATGTGTACCTTGGAAGTAAAATCTTATGCTGGTGCAATACTGGAATGGCTCAAAAACTGGCAGAATTTGTTTACTGTTTGCAGGAGGCAGTACGTGGCTGTTCAGCTGGTGCATCAGGGTGGTCTTGCAGAGTCCAGCAGAGCTCTGAGAGGAGGCAAATGACTAAAACATGAGTATGTGCTGGAAAGTGTGTACATAGTTCAGACCCGAAGGCTTTGCCTGCAGTTTAGGAAGGTAACTTGGGAAGGAAAATTAAAAAAAACCCGTGGTATCTTCACTTGCCCTTTTGATGTGTAACTAAGCACATTTTTGCTCTGCCTTCATCCCTGACTTATAAACAATTTGCTTCACCAAAGGCAGCTAACGCAGGTGTGAAGCTGTGGGGAGCTGGAAGGACAGTGAGACCGGGAGCTGTGACCAGAGCTGCAGCTGTTTGCCATGGCTGTAGAGGTGAGAGGGGACGGTGTCTGATCCTCCACAGCGCTCACAAAAAAAAGAGATCTGCAAGTCTTCAGTCTGCTAAGGAGCAGTTCTTTGCACATCCCCCTTCAGTGGGCTGTCACATCACTGTTCTCTGAAGGAGCACACTGTGCTCTCCGTGTTGGCTGTCCCACGAAGGGCAGGGGCTGAATTGGTGTCAAGCAGCAGCCTGTGCTGCCCTGGAGTGTGGTGCAGCCCTTGCACGGCTGCCAGCTGAGGGAGTGAGAAGCAGGGTGGCTGTACAGCAAGTGGGCTCCCTGTGACAAGTCGCTTGCTGGAGGGAAGAGCAGTGGCAATTGGTCTGACCACAGCTAGGGGCTAGCCTTGGGCCCAGGCCTTCTCTCTGTACCGCACTGCCTTTGCTGCGTGGACCGGGTGTTTGGAGCCAGCATGACTATTGCTGCCGTGACACGTGATGGGGAGACTCTGGAGGGGCAGCATCTGAGGCATAATCAAATCAGCTGTAGGAATTGATTTGTCTACAGTGTATGTCCTCTCCCAGCACACTGCAGCATCAGCCTCTATGGGGAGGACACTAGAAGAGCACATCTGTGAGTGACTGGATTTTTATTCCCATTCTCAAAGCGATGGCCTTAGTGCAGTACTGCAGCAGATGGCCCTGACTGCTTACACACAACCTGCTCTCCTGCATCTCCTCCTCTTTCCTTCTTTAGGACACTCTTGTAAAAAGAGTCAAAACCTCTGAGCTCCAAATCTGCTATACAATTGGTAGCTGGAAGAAACCATACAAGGAGGCCTAGTCTGTGGAGAGGCACCTAGGGAGAGATCACAGCTGGGACTGCTTGTTTGTGCCGGCTGCCAGGTGTGCACCATTGCCTGGAGGGTTTGGCACATCTGCCCTGTGCACAGGGGGAGACCATGGCATCATGCAGAGCTAGCCAAGCTGTTGTCTCGGATGCTGCACAATTCAGATGTGCTGAGGGTAGAGTGTGCACACAAATACACAAGTCTGGTGCCAAAATACCTTTTTACATATTGTGCCAGGTCCTCAGTTGGGAGCTCTGGAGTCTTGCTGAGGCCAGAGTCTAGAATTGCATGGTGCTGGGCTGTGGCAGGGAAGATGCATTTGTCTGCCAGTCCTGTTCCAGCTGGTGAACGATGCTCACTCTGCTTGGAAGTCACCTTGGAGGGAAGCTTTCACTGCTAGGCAAGCAGGAGAATCCTGCTTAAAAATTATTATTCTTGATACTGCTCTGATTAAGAGCTGTTTTTTCTGCATAAAACCATGTGGGCTGAGAGCCTGCAGTTGGAGCTCAGTATTGATAAATAGCACATTTACTTCATGGATATGCAAGGTTTAATTCCATTCTTGTTAGTCAACAGTGGTCCCATCTTAATAAAAGAGCACTATTTAGTGACTTTTGTCCAATTCCCCCCTTTCCACTGTTGGCTAAGCAGTTTTTAGCATGAGCTTGTGGACAATAGCGCTTGCCTTAAAGACCTTTCTGCCCCACAGGCATCATGATTGCAGGAGCTGCAAGTGTGCAGGAGATGACCCTGGAGACATGCAGTCATTCTGACATTTACATAACACTTCTTGCTCAAAGGGACCCTATTTTCTCCCTAAGGTTAAGGCTAAACTTAGTTTAGGGCTTCACACCACCTTTAGGAAAACAGGGCATGGCAAATTTACGTATTATTTAGCTGAGGGTAGGTCTCTTTGGGGGGCAATTATACATGATATTGGTGTGTCTTTTAGAGCAAGATGAACTATGGGCTCTCATCCTACAACATCCCTTCTGCATCCAACTTTTACTTGACCTAGCACAGTCCTGTGTGTGGGAGGGAGGTGAAACGCTGTTTGGGACAGATTTTTGCCCAGAACCCATATCTTAACAATCCCCATCCCTTCTTTTTTTTTTTGTCCTTTGATGTATTTGCATTTTCAAACAGAGATAGCTGGGTTGGGGAAGAATATGTTGTTTTGGCTGCACAAAGGAAGATGAGCCCTCGGCCCTGTCCCCCTTAGGGGGGAAGCAGCAGCACCATCCTGAGAACAGCCCTTGTCAGCCCTCTGAGTAGACACAGGATGTCACTGGGATGAAGGTCAGTTGCAAGAACTGGGCAGAAAACCTGAAAGGTACGGTCTGGAAAGGTACTCACTAGTGAGAAATATGGAATAGGGCTGGAGAACTGTATGGGTATCATTTCAGGTTCTGAACAGGAGCCAAACCACACTGATCCAGATGAGTGTGGAAACCTGATGTAAATCACATTGCTTAGAGACTCTGCACTATGGGCAATTGTAGCAGTAGTAGGTCTAAGCATAGTTTTAAAGGTTTATTATTAGAAAATGTGCTCTATAATCCTCAAACTGCTGCTGAAAACAAGAAAGCCAGATCATACTTGGAGCTATTTCAGCCTTTGTTCTTAAGGAAAGAATGTATTATTTCTGCATTAATGAATGAAGTGTTAGCAACCCTCTAAGTTAGAAGTAATTCTTATAGTAGAGAGTTAATTTTACTTGTTCTCTTTGTTTATATACAACATTGTTTTTTCATTGTAATTTCCCCCATTACTTAAATACATCATAAACTGGGATTTTATTATGCAGGAGGCTTGTAAACATGCACATTTATATACTGCATAGACAATTATGGAAATATGGCACTTGTATAAAAACCAAGCCAATGTAAATGAATTATAGAAAAGATTTCTAAACACCTGAGCTCGCTGAAGAAAATCATCACCTTAGGAAAGCTTAGCAGGATCTTAGGAACATTTATGTCAGTCCCACCTTTTGGGAGAAGCTTAAAGCTTACTGGGCAAAAAGCTGTGCTGATTTATGCCCGTTAGAGCCCAGTGTTACACGCCACGATTTATTTTTCCAGACTGAACTTGCGCATTCTTGCTATGACATTGACATTCCTTGCTGTAGCTGTTGCTGTGAGAGGGTGGGCTATCAGAGGCTGGAAAGGGTGGCTTCTCTCACGCTCTTCCCAGTCCCAGGGAGGTGGTGTTAAGCAGTTAGTGCCGATCACTGCTGCAGGCAGTGCTGTAGATTAAAGGCTTCATTAACTCCAGCGTATCACTCGAGTCACACGCGTCTGTTGTTCAAAGTGTGCTTTGTGCATTAAGATTATGGGTCCAGTTCAGAAGTCGGTGCTTAGAATTCCTCTGAAAGGACAGAGATGCATTTCTTCTGTTCTCTTTTCCCGTTCAAGTATCTATATCCAAAATACGCTGCGTGCGAGAGAAGAGCCAAAGTTATCTTCTCTGTGGGTAACTCCACAGTACTGAGGAAATAATATCCCCAGTGAAATTAGACTCTTATGAAAAGATGGCATCTGGAACCCATCTTCTGCTAGCATGTGGAAACTCTTGAACAGCAAAAAGATTATTAGTTATATAACTCTCTTCCCTCCTGGAGGCCCAAGTGGCTATTATATTAGCACTTAATTTTTCTACTGCCCTTCATGTCACACAATGCCCAATGCATTTGTCATTACAATAGAGATGCAGGTTTTGCTTACTGCAACATGCCCAAAATGGTGATGATAATTGCTGCTTCTAGCCCACTTGTGCCCTTCCTCTGTCCATTTTTTATACCACCATAATCTAAATAGAATTTAAGCTAATGCAGGTTTCTGTATGACAAGTATGTCAGTCTAGATCATCCCTCCATGTAGTGCTAAATGTATCCAGATGACATGGCGCAGAAAACTGTGTCTAGGAGTTAACACATCACCAGAGCTGAAAGGCAGTGGATGAGCTGGGCAAGAGCTTTCCTGAAGATTTCAAGCGTGCTGGGGTGGGAAGGATTTCAGATACCCACAGAGCCCAGGGGCTCACACCACAGCTCTGACTCAAGAGTGCACAGGTGCAGTTTCACTCTGGATAAGTGCAACTTGTGCCTCTTCTTGCGTTAATGTTGCAGGCTGACTCTTGTGTTGCAAATCTGCCTGTTAATGAGGATGGTGGCTGTTTTGATTCACCTTGCTGTGATCCTCTGGAAATGCCCTGTTTCCACCAGCAGGCTAGTCTTCTCCCAAAAACTAATTCTGTAGATTATTGTAAGACATGGTCCTTCCAAAACTGAGGGAAGATGAGACAAGTTGTGTTACTGAACTGGCCTTGGGACTTTGATCAAGTTTGAATGAATGGTGAAGTTTCATTTTTTCCTCCTTACCAGAGACCAGCTTTGGAGACAGTTATGGCACCAGTTGGCATCAAGCATCAAATTTTCAATTATGTATCAAAATGAGTGCATTTCTGCTAGTTGCAAGTAGCCTCTCATTGAATCATTGCTTGAGATTGAAGGAAGTTTGACATTAAGCCAGCTGCTCACTTTTCAGCACACTAGACACACCAGGCAGATCCTCAGAATCACTTGTCTCGAGACCCTGGCTTGGCTGCTGTATCTCTATTTGCTTGTGTCTTTTGGTTTTGTCAGGGCATGAATACAGTGCTGATGTGCTCCACTGCAAGAGGAACTAAACAAGTTTCATGGCTTTTTCCTGCAACCCTGATACAAAAGGAGTGTGATGACAAGGTTATCACTGAATTGATGTTTATGAAATTTCCACTTACCTTGGTTGCATCTGTGGACTTGCACCCTCAATATAAGGGGCATAACACCGGTAAGCAGCTGCACATTTATTTGTGAGCTTAGCCTGCATTTGTGTATGCAGCCTGATTACAGCAGGGGTTTTGCAAGTGAAAACCTTGATATATTAGTTTGAGTCCTGGGAGTGCATGGCTTAGTGTCTGCACCTGCCCACTCCACATCTGTTGAGACTGGCTGGGAAAGTCCAATTGACCTTCATTAAGTTGTGTCTGATACTGACTTGTTCAGGTCTTGACATCTTGACACAAGAATAGATACTGGAAATCAAATCTGTGACTCTGCTGTCATCCTTTGACCTTACACCCTCCTGTCTCTTAAGCATATTGGTTCCCTGATAACATGAGGAGGGCTGCTTCTTTTTTGTAAGACACCTCTCTAAATACACAACCTTATAGGGGTACATTGCTATTTTCCCTTTGGATTTTCTTTAACATCAGTGATTCACAAGCTTTCAGCCTGCAGGACATGATACACAGGTAGAGAAGAGCTTTTCATTCAGCTTCCCATCGGGCACAATCTGAGCTGTCCCTCCTGCATTTCACCCAACTTGCTTTTGCTGGTATTACTGCCACCCCTTGTGAGGATTTTGTGTAAGTCTCTTGTGCAGAGCTGCCAGCTTTCCCATCCGCTGGCAGCCTCCTTCCCCTCTTGCTTCAGTTCTTCCGTCTTGTTCCTTTTGCAAAAACTTCACCTCTGCCAGGTATGCAGCAATCTGTTGTGTGAGCCAGGAAAAGTGCCTTTTGAATGCTGGAGGCAGTTTCACCCTTGGCAGGTCTTTGGCAATGGCTGCTGGGGCTGGTACAGCCTGTCATGTGTTACCTGCCTCCTCTGCTGCACTGCTGGCTCTTCAGCTGTTCCTTTAAAGGGCTGTGACAGCAGCACTGCCTGCAATGTTCTTCATTTAGACCCACATAGCTTGTAGGTAAAATGAGGTCTTCTCTGCTGAAGAGGTTGCTTCAGGGTGGCAGGGCCTCCCTTCCCTCCCAAATACCAGTCCCTGCTGGCAAAGTAGCATGGGGCAGGGTAGAGCTTTGCCAAGTGCCCATTTTCCCTGAGGACACATTCTTCCATGCATCCCCCCTTCTGCAGCAGAATGACAGAGGGCTGGGGCCCTCCAACAAGTACAATGGGGAACCAATACAATTGGCTCAGCCCAATGGTTGCAGTGGATTGTGGGGTGCAAATAAGGCTGGAAATGGGAGAGTGCAGGCAAAAGATGGATTTCAGCCCTGGGGACAAAACACTTTGTGTGCAGACTCCTCACTGCTATTACCTAGAGACTCAGCCTGCCCCTGGTGCTGACAAGGAAAGAACTGACAGTTCTCCCTGGGGTATTTTATTCTGGGTCTGCACCAGAGACTGGAGAGAGGCCCCAGTCTTGTCGCACAGCTTCTGGGGCAGGTGTCGGTGTGTGGCACTTGTCTTTAGCAAAAGGCTTTGCAAGAGGGTGTCACTTTTTGATATGGTCCTGTGCCCCACAGCTCATGTGTTTGGCTTACCTAACACTGCTTCTTCCTGGATAACGGAAGTCTGCTCTCCTTTCACAGAAAAGTGTGATATAAACAATGAAAAGTCTCCTCAGAACAAATGATTGTAGTCTGGAAGCCATCTCCAGAAATAATTTGTGGACATTTTTCCGTAAGCAGTAGAAATTTTTTCCTGGATTTTAGTGTGACAAGCCAAATAGCTGCCCCTTCCCATCCTGAGAGGAATTGCCTGTGACAGGTATCAACTGTGCATTTCAGGGTGCTGGCTGGCTGGCTTGTGAAGTTCCCTGTGGCTTCACTGCATCCTCCTCATGTCCAGGGTAGCAGTAAGGATACAGCCCCACCTGACCTCACTGAGGAAGAGGACAAGCCCTTGCTGTGGCAGCACTGCAGCTCTGATGAGCTAAATGAAAAGACACATCCATTGTGGTTCATGTTTTTAAACACCTGCAAGGGTTTCTTTTGTGAGTGTTACAGCAAAGGAGGCATTCAGAGACGCTTGCTTTCTGCTACATAAAAAGGAAGATCCAGAATCCCAGGAGGCAAAACCAGTCTTTGCTCTAAGATGCTGTCAGGCAAATACTATATTTTTGCTTTCATTTCTGAGAGCCAGTGAACTACTCTGAAAGCATTAGTGTGTGACAGCCCCTACAACCCTGCAGAGACATTTGAATTCTTGACTAGTTTAATATTGTTAGTCCTTGACCGTACTCAGAAGGCAATCTCCAAAACTGCTGACAGCTCTAGGATTGCTACAAATGTGAAGTCAATCATTACAACCGCAGGTTAGGAAAAGGCCTTTAAAATAGCCCTGCTTGTGGCCCTGTGCCAATCTAGTAGACGGGACAGATGATTCGTGATTGGAAAAAAGCAAAACCACCCCCCCCCCCAGAAAACCAGCCCTAGCCAAAACACATACATCCAAGCTGAGTATTCAGTTCAGGGTGAAATGTATTTGTCTGTAATTTGATTTTTATGAATTAACGTCTGCTAAAGAAAGGCTTCACTACCTTGAAAGCTTCCCTGTGGTCCCAGAAAGTGAAGAGCAGATACCACAGTGACTTTATAAGATACTGGTGGGTGTAGTGGCCTGATAGCAGTAGGTCCTGTGTAATGCAGGAAGGTCCCAGAGACACTGTTGCATAGCTTGTTAGCCAAGCTAACTGGATTTCTTCTTTTATCCAGTACAGGACATACCCTTTATGGATACTGTAACTTCCTGAACTGCTGGAGGGAACACTGCTGTCCAGTGTATCAAGATAGCTTTGGGCAATGTCATGGTATAAAAAGCAAGAAGCAGGAGTGAGATCCTGTTGCAATACGTGGCACAGACAGTGCCCTGATGTGTGGAGTGATTTCCTTGGCTCCAGAACCACCTGTATCTAATTTAGGTTGTTAAGGGACTGTTCCCTCACATTTCTAAAGCCTCCTGCAAGGAGTCTTTTGAAGGCCAGACTCCAGTTTCCCTTTTGTGACTTTTTTTCTGACACATCACAGGTGTCTACAGATGCATATTTTTTAACTTGTAGGTGTAGCAGCAGAGAGCTGCAATCTCCAAGAGCTCCCAGGTAACATTGGCTGCTGAGCCAAACTGGCCTTGTCAGCAGCCCCATGAGCACAGTCAGTGTGACTGCTCAGCGCCCAGCATGTTTTAATTTCTTCATTAAGCACCTGAAGACAAGAGGGGACTGCTGTTATTTTTGTATTGAAGCTTTGCTAACACACGCATTGTTGTTTCTATGAGTCCCAGTTTGGCTTCTCTTGCCTTAACTTGGGAAGGGGCAGAAATGAAGGCTGCCTGCCCCCTTTGCCTGTTACTGTTCGTCTCCCTCCCCGACTGCTGTACAAGGATTCATGGTTGCAGCTTTTACTGTCCTCTGGAGAAGGCCTCAAAACCTGCCTAATGTTTCTCTGTTTTACCTTCCCAGGTCTTTTATTTAATTATCCTTCATACTTTGTGTGTTCAGTTCTGTTTTCCCCTAAAACCTATCCTAGACAATAACCTTCAGAAATTTCCTCCCAGGCAAGAGATGACTGGGTTTTGTGGTATCACATGGCTGTGATAAAGTGTTGGGTAGCACAGACTTTGCTTGAGGAGTGCCTACAGATAGGGACAGACAACAGTTTGTCGTGCAGAAATTATACTTGGAAAGCAAACATGAAGAGAGCATGAAGACTGCAGACCTTTTCAAAAGCAAGGTCTGCAGTCTCGCGTCGCTGGCACTTCCACGGCATGATGAGCCTTGCTCATGTGCTCCCCAGCTGTCTTGGTACAAAACATGCCATTCTTGGCGCTCGCCTGCTGCCGCTCAGCTGGGCGGCCGTGCCGTGCCCCCGCTGTGCCCAGGCTGCCGCGCTGCAGGGACTCCAGCTGCCCTTTCACCTGGGAGAGGCTGGTGCAGGCAAACATCGCCCTGCTGCCAGGCATCTGTGGGGAAACTCCTGCTACAAATTTCCTCCCTGCTTTCTGCATCCTGGGGGGAAGTGGCTCGTCTGGAAGATTTTAACCTCGGTGCTGACAGGTTTTCATCCCCCCCCCCTGTGGTTAATCTGGAGATTAGGTTGAATGTTGATGTGACTGTGAGTTGGGCAGCATTTTGGCTTGGAAGTTAAAATTTTTGTTGTGATTCTTGTTTCTGCATGCAGCTGTGTATGGGGCAGCCCAGCCACGCACAGGGGCCCTTGTAAGATGCCACTTTGATCCTCATCCACTGCCAGCTCCCGTGTGCCTCCACCAAAGGATGACTGTTCTGATGCCAAGAACTTGTGCAGCAATATAGCTGAGTTCACCACCCAAGAACTGTGGGGGCCTGTGCCAACTTTTTAATCTTACTTTTCTGGCAAACAGCCATATCTTGGTCTTAAGAAAAAGAAGCTGAATATTTCTAGCTCTCAACCCTGTGTTAGTCTGTTGTGGAGCAAAGCATGGAAGTACAGCTGGACCTTACTTTGCTTAAGTGAGGGGAGGAAGAGAGTACGCAGGCTGCTAGGGTGGAGAAAGGGATGACAAAAGCCAACACACTAGCCCTATTTTGCAGGAGTTGAAGAGACCCTGTGGGTGGAAGAGCTGCCTTGGACACCCATGTGTCTGAGCTGGGAGGATGATCCTTTTGCAGGCAGGAAGCATTCAGGCAGAGTCCCATTACTTTTGGCTTGTGCTGAACAACAGAGGCTCCTGTCAGACAAAATCATGATTTTTTGATTCCTTGTAAACAGGTCGACTGAACAGCTGAGCATGAGCTGAGTTTCACTGCATTACCCTTGTGAGAGAAATGGAGGCCCTGAGTTGTGCTGGGGAGTGCCAGAAACTGCAGTAAAGCATTGCAAGACTTGGTGAAACTCATTGCATGACATAAACATGATGAAGACAGAGGATCATCAGCACACACATTCTCCTGAAGGCAAATCATGTACCATGTTCTGAGTGACTTATGGGCTATTTTGCAAATCCATTTTAGATGGAGTTTTTACGATCTTGGCTCCATTTGAGGAGAAGAGGGTTTATCTATCACCCTGAATTTCCTTCAGCATGTGGAGCCTGTTCAGGAGCCATCTGCCTCAGATGCCTGGCCCATGCCATCTCCAATACAAACATAAACCCTCTTATTAGTTGCAAAAATATATTGCACCAATGGAGTATTTCAGACATGTTGACTGGCTGGTTCAGTAACTCTTTACTACCCTCCATAACAAGCATTTTTTCTTAGAATTTTATTCAGGAACAACTTGGGGCATGTATGAGCCAATGCCTTCTGTGAAAAAGGTGATCGGCAATCAGTTATCCCCCAGGAGCATGTTTGCTCCTGCCGGAGAGCTGGGTTGGAAGTGAAATGCTTTGTGCTCACTTACAATCATCAGTTAGGTGAGTACCAGTTAGGGCAGTCCCAGCCAGCCCTAATATTTCAGCAACCCTCTGGAATAAAAAGCGCTGACTGGCCGATCCCTTTACCTCTTCTCTGTCTTCTGCTCGCTCATCTCTGCAAGCTGCCCAGGAGGGGTGCAGAGCTGAGCAGCCAGTGGCCACTGGGGCCTTTCCTTTGTGTGGAAGGTGTAAATGGTGAATTTGGGTAACAAACAGCTGAATCCTCACTATTACATAATCTGAAAAATTCCCTCTTTTATATCAGTTTCACAGTGTACATTGAGAAGGCTTGATATTGCACCATCTGAGCAAAGGTGGGAATGTGGAAGCAAGCCCAGGAGGATGAGGACAGGAGCTTTGCAGTCCACTCACATGGGTTAATGGCCAGGAAGTGCCCAGCACTGCTGTGTTCCTCCTTGGTTTGGCAAAAAGTGATAGGTTGTTGAATTCCCGAGAAAAACAGCTGCCCTTGGCTAGGATCTGTGCACAAAGGTGGGTTTTCTGTAGGCTCAGCCCGATGGTGAATTGTGTTGGTTCCCCATTGCTCTGTAGATGAGAACCTGTAGCACATACATATACTTTATCCCAATTGTGGTGCATCCCCAGGTTGAAGCAACTCTCCCCCTCTGTGACTCAGACTGCACAGAGGATGGTCAGTGCTTTGCAGAGAGCCACATATTTTGGGGAATGAGAAGTGTGAGCCGTGGGCTTGAAGTGGCAGCAAACATGGCAACAAAGCCAAATAAATATTTATTAGCACCTAACTAGGGGTTGGAGCTATTGTCACAATAGGGCAGAACTAAGGCAGGATCCATGATGCAGGATGCCAAAAGCCAGGAGAAGCAGCTCAGACGTGGATACAGAAAAGGGTACTTGGCCAGCCAAGGCTGCTAGGACGGATGGGTGAAGGACAACGACCCAGCTTCTTTTGGCCAGTGCACACAGTTGAGATTAAGTGTTGCTCTGTAGAATAGCTGGTGTATTATTTTTAAAGTACTTTTCCTGGAAAGCAGCACTGTACAGCCCAGTGGGTGTGAGCCATATCCCCACAGCAGGTGTCTGTATACATATTTTCTGTGCAGGCTGATTTAGGGTACTTTGTGGAGAGAAGAGCATTAATACTCCATGTTGTTTCCTGGGACCAGTGCTACGCTTAGGACTTTAGCAAGGACTTTTTGTCCAACTTCAGCATTTCAGTACAACAAACTTCTGATGTTCTTCTGTACCTCAGGAGAAAGATGTCTCTCTCCCTGTGGCAGCTGGATTTTCTTCACCCCGCTTGTGATACAGACACAGACAATTGGCTCCAAAGTGTTAAAGAAAATCAGAGCACTTACGAATGTAGCTGTTCCTCTGTGGATGGGGCTTATCCTGAAGTAGAGGAGCTAGGTGTAAATTTTTTGGCTTTACAGTAGTTTAAGCTGATTTCTCAAGACTCTAGGTAACTTAATTGTCATAGCAGTTGAGAAATGACCTAAATTATGCTCAGTTTAGAAATTTAAAACTTGAAAATACTGCCTTGTTATTGTAGTCAAGATGTTTTCTGTACTGCCTTTCAGTATGGATTAAGTGGTGGAAGAAGAAAAGAATTGGGGGAAAATGCAATAAATTTATAACAAAATGGCAAAACCCAGCTGAAAGCCATGACAATCACATGCATTACCATAAAGGATTTTGTCACCTCTGTCATGTGCTTTGTTTTCCAACACCACGGCGTGGCCCCATCTCACATTCCGTCTCTGATGCAATTTATCCATGCAACCAAGAAATAATGTTCCCTTCCCTGAGGTACAGGCAAGTCCAGTCATGGATTATATGCCCTGCTTTTCTCAAGCCACAGCCTCCAGTCATGTTGGTACATGGTTTCCCAATACCAGCCTTGACTTGTCCTTTAGGTGGCAAGTTGCCCCATCGCCTTTCCGAGGCTCGGCCACATGTCCAAACAGAGGGTAATCCCCAGCCTCACCCTCTGGCTGCCTCAGTTTTTCTTGAAGGACTTTTCCCAGGTATTTCCAGTGCCACACTATCCCAGCAGGATGTGCTGCCCACCCCTCAGCTGCACAGGTACCTCTGTCTCAGCAAGTCCTGTCCCTCATTTTGGTCAGAGCCGTAACAGGGGCCCCACTGAGCTGCAGCATTCAGTGATGGCAAGGGCAGGGTTGGAAATAACTCATCTGAAGTATACTTGTAGAAAAGGTGTAAAGAAATAGTGTCAATTCAGTGATGAGAAGCCTGTAGCCCTTTTAGATATATGAGGTCATTCTTGCATGGGGACTCTGTAGCAACATAAATTGTTTAACTGGTGCTTAACTGAGACTGGAATCTGACCCCTTATATATGAAAAATTCCTTAATTATTATTAGCATGGAAATAATGCAAATCATTATTTTAAAATAATGCTGGCTGAGCTTGCAAAATTCACATTCAGATAGTAAGAAATGGTATAATTTTAAGTTTACGAAGCAAACATAATCATTCTGCACAAGTGCATGTCTTACACTCCGTAAGGCGGGGGTCCTGGGGAAATGACAAGTGTAATTAAAACCTGTCTCATCATGCATGCACACAGGGGAGGGCAAGCTGTGATTGTAATGGTAACTGCTCCTCACAGGTGTTTTTCTGTTAATATGAGGTATTAAATAAAACTTCCTGTGTTTATTAACCCAAATACTCTCCTGTATGCTTCTAACAGTGCCACTGTGGTGTGTTGCAAACAGGCTGAATTTCAACTGTATCTTTCAACATAAACTTTTGTTTTCAGAGGTACAAAACCACTTACCTTAGCTGAGACTGTTACAGGAGCCTGAAGCACTGTCGATGCTGCCAATTCTTTCGCACTTTGTAGCTCTGGAGGTTGTTAGTTTTCCATGATGAAGATCTCAGGCTCATTACGGCATGGCAGGGATCCTCCACAACTTGCAGGGGAGAGGAGAAAACCCTGTCAGAAACACTGTCATCTGTTGCCTCCAACTGTGAGAGGATGAATGTGATCAACTACATTTTAATAAGAGACAGTCAGAAGGGGAGGAAGCAGAGCTGGAGCTGGGCACTGGCTTTGGACAGTCTGAGCCTGATGTGTCACTTCAGGAGAGCAAGGTGCTGGGTCTGAAGGAGGGGGAAGGTTGGCTGCACTCTTTCCCTTATGATACTTGATAGTTCCCAGGCAACCCCAGTACTGTGAGACCACATGGGCTTTTGTAACTTTTGTTTTAAGTTCATTTGTTATTTGCTGCCAGAATTTTCCCAAGGAATGCAGACAAGGAGTGGTAAATGGTGATTAATTTAGACAACCTAAGTAGAGGACTCACAAGGGCTCCCCATGTAATACAAGAAAGTTAACGGCTTGTTGATGTCCTTTTGTTAGTGAATTGTGTAGCCTGGTTGTTTAATGGAGTGTTTAAAAATTGTGTTGGCAATAGCCTATGAATAATGTATAATGAAATACCTTACTGCCAAGAAACTGCTGATATGCTGGGGAAATTTCCATCAGATGTGAGAACAATTTTAAAGGCACTGTCTTCTTGGGATGCCCTTTATTTATAGCCTCACTGCTTCCAAGATTGCATTCCCTTTTTAGATACTGCATGTGAAGATGCCCTCCACTGCCTCTGCCTCTGTCTCCCAGCTTCACCTGATTCGATTTGCTTGTGTCTGTAAAAGCTCCAGAATTTTTATGAGATTAGGCTTTATTACCTGAGCACTGTAAGCATGGAATATTTCCTGTGCAGTCTTCATCTGTTCTAGGTATCTGCACCAAGGCACACTGCATCAAAGGAAGATGGATGCTGTTTTTGTGTCATGGCAGTGTCCCATGATGCAAGGAAGCAGAAATAGGGCCAAGTGATTTGGGAAAAAAAAAGACCAGTTGGACTCTGCAGAGTGAAATCAACTTTGATGCCTCTAAATTTCCCCCTGTGTCCTCCTCCAGTGCATGAGGCCTCTGTGTGCTTTGGCCATTAGCAGAGGGAAGTTGTTGTGATACTAAGCAACTAAATCTTGCTTGATCAAAGAAATGAGAAGATTGAGAGGAGCTTGCAGAGGAGCTCTGGATTTTGCACTGCCTTAGGTGCAGGAGGAAACAGGGCTCCTGTTAGACCCCAGGACATAGCTCAGGCAGGCAGAGGAGGTAGTTACAGTCTTTTCCTTTGATCCTTATTTTGGCCCTCAGCTGCTCTTCAGGAGAAAATAAAATCATAGCTTTGTTTCTTGTGTGAAGCTTTCCCCACCTGCACTGAAATGCAGAATTATAACAGGAGGGCAGGCGATCACAATACATATATTATCATTGTGCAGAGTGTTCTCAGCTAAGTATATGCCAAGAGCAGACCCAACATGTGGAGTCTGTAACTCTGTGCCCTGCCCCTGCTGTGGCTTTGTTATGAGTAGCCAAGTGCTCATGCTACATTTTTGTGTCTGTATTTACACAGTAGAGCCCTGAGTCAAAACATTTCCTGCAATATGGGTTCTGTATTATTACTGTAATGCTAGAACAAAGCAACACGTGGTTGATGTTGGTATTAGTCAGCTGAGGAAGTGACATCTTCACCTGAGAGGTTAATGTGATGGGTTTTGAAGTCATGTGGTGGTGCCAACAGCAAGCTGCAGGCATGAGGCTACAGGGCAGGAGAAAGAATGGCTTAGAAGAGAGGTTGTATCCTCAGGGTGATCTGCTACTGGCTAAGCGTAAGGATTTGTGAGAATGGAAGGGAGGATTTGCACTTTTACTGGTTTGTTTGCTGCTGGGATATATCTGGGGGTGCAGTATTTTCACAGCTCCAGGAAAGGTATATAAAAGGGGGTAGTCTAAACACAGGGTAGGTGGCAAGGAGCACCAGAGGAGTTTGACTGATGGTCTAAATGTTTTCAGTAGAACCAAATAAAGAGAAAAGGTATATAAAACTTCCTCCAAATCCACCACCCAAACCCCATCCTGCCAGCCAAGAAGGGTTTTCAGCAGAGACAGTCACAAAGGTCTAGACTGAGGATCATGGTCAACTTCAACCAGCATTTCTCAGGGTAGAAACGGCTACTAGCTGACAGTATACATGAAAGAGCAGCTTTCAAAAGGAAGAAGACAGTTCTGTTATGAAGTTTATTCCACTGATGCTTCTGATGATCCTAATAATTTTTCTTTTTTAATGTTTGTTTTCTTTAGGTGAAGAGCGAAGGTCCCAAACTGGTGCCCTTCTTTAAAGCCACTTGTGTCTATTTTGTCCTCTGGCTGCCAACTTCCAGCCCCTCCTGGTTCAGTGCTCTCATTAAATGTCTGCCCATCTTTTGTCTGTGGGTTTTCCTTCTGGCCCATGGAATTAACTTCTTAGTGTCACACCGGAGTGCCAGCCGCATCCTAGCGGGACTCATATTCTCGGCAGTGGGAGATGCCTTTCTCATCTGGCAGGAGCAGGGCTACTTCATTCATGGTGAGTATGTTGTCAGTCCTAAAGGGATGCCCCAGTGTCCAGCTGTTATCCTCTTTATTTAGTAATGAGTTGCCGGGGCACATGTTTTGTTTATTCATATAGAGCTTAAGCCCCATGCACTGGGAAGCACTCATTCCTTGACTACAATCCATCATGGTCAGAAGAGTCACACCATTGGATGAGTCTCTCTCTTGAGCTTCTCTTTGGATTAGAGAGGTAACTGGGTCAGGTTTGGTTTCCTGGCATGTGTCACAGCATCTCAGCTGGCTGGAGCTGAGAAGGTGGCATGCCAGAATCCCTGGGGAAGAGAAGGAAATGCTCATGGTACTCCTGAGCTCCCATAAAGCTACAGGAAGTATCTACCTCCTATCTCTCTGCAGGGAGGTCTGTCAGTCCTTTGTTACAAGGATCAGGGGTAGGACATATTGTGCAAAAGTCTTCAGTGAAGAAAAAGTGGAGAAGCCCTTTTTGTTCTGATAGACAAGCCCATAGCCTGGGGGAGGTTTTTAAGTGGATGCTAGAAATGAAAGCATCAGAAATCTTGTCCTACTTGCAGGTTCATCAGTGTGAATCATGCAGCCTGTTGTACAAGACATGTCTGTTTTGCAAGACATGTAAATGATGGTCAGTCAAGGACAAACCTTACCACAATGGTCTGTCTTCTCTACAGAAAGATCCACATCTCTCAGAGCAAAATGAGCTTGGTTTATTTTGCTAGTTTGCAGATTGGAAAAGAATGATTTAGATTAATCATTTGAGGCCACGTTGAACCCGCCTGCAGCAACACTCTCCGAGACCTTCGACTGTCACAAGGAATAAGCAGCAGTTGAGTCCTTCGCTAAACTGACTGGTGGGCTTTCTGAAGTTAATTTAACCAGCACAGGGATCTCACATAACATCCACCATTAACTGGCTGCTGTGAGTGTCCCACTGGAAAATGTGATGATGCAACTTTTCTGACATGCTGTTGTCAGCTCTGAAAGTTAAAGGCTTATTTTTTGCCTCTCTCATGAGGTTAGTATTTAGTTTTATTCTGGGATTCCCACAAGCTCTTTCTTTATGAAAGGAAAGTGTATGCAGTGCCAGATATGAAAGGCCAAATGCTCTGAATCTGGTTTTAATCCTGCTTCCCAAGGGCTCCCAATCTCATTAAAAGTTCATGTAAAAATTTTTACTGATTTTGGTGGGGTGTAGATTAGGCCCCGAGGACTGGATCTATCTGGCTGAACCTTGGGCACGTTGCTGAGGAGCTTCAGCTTTCTCTTGGGGCGCCATTCCCTCTGTGCTGAGTGTTGACATTCCCACTGATGGGCCTCCTCCCAGCAGGAGTTAGGAGCAGTTTGTCTCAGGCTCAGAGCAGGTTGCCTCAGCCTGACTGGTTGTGCTTCTGTTTTGCCTCCTGGAGTTGCTCCTGGAGCTGTGGCTTGGAAAACATCTGAGGCCCAATTCTCCCCATTTTTGTATACAGACTGTTCCACGCTTCTCCATTCCACATAGCCAGTATATCTCCAAGTTCCCTCTCCAATACAGTGCTAGAGGAAGGGTTAACCAGTCACAGCAATTCAGCATCTGGTTGATTGTTTTAATCTGCAGATAAATTGGATTACTAACCCTAGTCTCACAACTGATAAGTTTTGCTTTGTGGCTTTAGACACATTTTGCTTCTTAAGGAGGAGAAAAGCTCTACTGGAGCATTTTGAAAATCTCAGCCCACTGAGCTACTATCTTCTGCAATGAAGTGTTAATATTTGCATTTCAGCTGTAAGCAGATAAAGCACACTGCTCCATTTCATCCTTCACCTTGCCTGCAAAATTTATTTTCTTCTACCTGAAACTCACCAGGTTGCTGTGGCTGACAACCAACAATATTTAACCTTTTGACATCATCAGTTGTGGGAATTTGAAGTTTCAGGAGAGTAAGAGGAAATACTGGATAAAAATGTACTTTCTGTTCAATTTCTGTAGCTTTTGGACTGAAAAGGGTTGGAAACTGGGCTGATTTGAATAGCTTTTGAGACAACGAGTTTATAAAAGGACGTTTGTTCATTACTTTATAGGGAAGTGAGAGCCTGGGAACCTACTCTTGGCACACTTCACTTTTTTCATTTTTGCTGCTTCAGTCCACTTACAACGCACTATTTTCTGACTAGTGTCTTACTGCATGTAGAAGATACTTTACAGTGTTAATATCCACCTCCTTAGAGGGCAGGTACTTAGAAACAATTTATGCATTTGGTGAAGGAGACAGGGACTAGCAAAAAAACCTTATTGCCAGCCTGAGGAAACCTGGGGCAAGGAAGCGAACACAGAGAAGGGATGATCTGCCTGATGTGGGAGGACCAAGCTAAAGGCTGAGAAATACAAGAGAAATCCACCCTCTCCCTGGGCAGCCGTCACAGGTTTCCCCAGTTCCTGGCTAGATTTGTGGGTGTTGAATGAGTAAACCCAGGACCTGACTACCTTGTTTGTGACCAGCCTCACCACATACCAAAACCTCCTACTGCCTTTCCAGGCCTCTGTTTTGCTACTGTATCCTGTCCTCTCCTTCTCCTCCTTGCTGCCAGATGCCTGCATGAAGGACAACACATTCTTCAGTTCCCTGTCCCAGAATACTCCGTATAATGCCACTGAAGGAAAAAACACTCACCACTGCTAGGAGGATGTATCTTTCTTGTCCTTACCACCTCCCTGGGCTCTAACCTTTCCTGCTCTATAACACTATAAACAGCTCATGTCCTAAATCCCTTCTCAGTTTCCTCAGTGCTGTGTTCATGATGTGCAATAGCTCTGTGAAGCATCAGCTTCTCACTGCTCTCCTTTGTGCTTCTCTTCCTTCCCCTTAACACTGTCCATTTTCTCTATCTGCATCCTGCAGACCAGATCCCCACCAACCCCTCCCTCCTGTGGGTTCTCTTCTCATCCCATCACGGCTGAGCTTTCAATGGATGTCCAATCTGGTCCTCTCCAAAGGCAAGGAGACGCTTCCCCTTCTTTGTGCTGCCTCAACACAACAGTATTAGGATGAAGCAATGTCTGCCAGCAGCAGGTTTTAGTGACTGCCCTTACACCATGGCATCACACATTAAATGTGAACAAGTGTCCTGCTGGAGGACTCAGCTTCCCAGATCCTTTTCTCTATTTCATGCTTTAGAGCTGCATAAAAACTTCCAGCTCCACTAATAACTCTGCCAGGATAAAGTGGGACAGCCTGCAGCTGCACCATGTGTGGGCCTGGGAACCAGAGGATCCAAGGAGCTGGATTCAGTTTGGAGCCCATTATCTACAATTGTCATGACAGCTAGGAGTCAGCAGCTGCACCAACACACTGGGACATATTTTTGTCAAATGGATTAGTGGCAAGTGAATAACAACATGTGGGCAGTACCTTCCAACACTCACATCTGGCATTTCTCAGGGCTGTTGCACTTCAAAGGGACACCGGCATTTTATTTTCGCTGATTGATTCCGGCTAAGGTTCATCTGAATCTTGAAAATAGCCATAAAATTGTTGGCAGATCACATCGGTGCAGTCTCTGAAATATGCCAGCTGCTTCTTTCCAGCTTAGGCTTCTCCCAGCTATGGGCAGAGATGGAGTAGAAGCCAGATTTAGTCCCCGAGTGCCTTTGGGTTTGTGGCTAAATACGGTCAGGCTTTGTATCTGGGTTCAGAGGGATTGGTAACTTTTGTCACGTTTTGTTCCTACACTGCTCTGATCCCAGCCTTCCTGTTCCACACGTGACCTGTGAGCAAAACACTTTGGATAGTTGGAGGGGATGATCTTTGGTCTGCCTTGCTCCCACCCTTCCGACCAAAGCAGGGGAAGAGGAACGCCTGAAAAACAAGCTCAGTTACTTCTGCAGAAGCTTAGTTCACCTGGCCTCCCAGGAAAAGGCTTTTGTCACAGCACAGCTGTACTTGGCTGCAGCTTTGGATGTGCTAGGGCTTTTTCTTAGGCCGGGAGCTTGGTGTTAAGGCTGATCTCCCATGTACATATTTTTATATTTAAATGGTCTTAAGTGGTCAGTATGATTCTCACTGATAGTGTTAAGGGTTATAACACTACAAGAAGATCTAAGCCTGTGCTTGTTGTCGTATATTTAAAATCCCATATAGCCATGTTTTCTTCAGCTCTTGACTACCAGTCACTGATGATCTGTGTCAATGCCTCTTTCCAGGTCTGCTGATGTTCGCCATCACACACATCCTGTACTCTTCAGCCTTTGGCATGAAGCCTTTGGACCTCAAAGCCGGGTTGTTGATGGGCCTGGTTTCTGGTTCCTGTTATGCCTTCCTGTACTCCTACCTCTCAGGCCCGTTCACCTACCTGGTAGCTGTCTACATCGCCTTGATTGGCTTCATGGGCTGGCGGGCGGTGGCCGGCATGCAGCTGTGCAACGACCTCTGGACGTGGACCAAGCTCTCCGCCTGCATCGGCGCGATGCTGTTCATGGTGTCCGATCTAACCATTGCACTTAACAAGTTCTGCTTCCCCGTGCCCTACTCGCGCTTCATCATCATGGCTACTTACTATGCAGCCCAAATGCTTATTGCACTGTCAGCTGTAGAGACCAGAGATGAAGAGGACTTCAGAAAGAGGAGCTAGGTGGAGTGCCAATAGTCCGTGAACACGTGGGTTATATCTCAGGTGCTGTAGCTGCATTCACCCCTGAGAGAGATCTCCATTTCTCTAGGCACACTGGTGATGTTGATTTTGCTTCTTTGAAGCATTACCTTTGGGAATTATTTTTTTTTCAATGGCTTTTTCTGAATA
Source organism: Myiotriccus ornatus (assembly GCA_036023395.1). Taxonomy (NCBI): domain Eukaryota; kingdom Metazoa; phylum Chordata; class Aves; order Passeriformes; family Tyrannidae; genus Myiotriccus; species Myiotriccus ornatus. The sequence goes on from JAYRBT010000177.1 coordinate 14,261,953, forward strand.
AAGCTTACTTCAGTGTGGAGTCCACATCAGAAAGCTTAGACTGTCCCTGCAGTAGTTACTCGTTCAAGTTTTCCTTTCTGGAAGTGCTGTACTACTGCATTTTACTTGTTAGTCTTGAAACTGATGCTAAATGTCTGGGAAGTGGAGAGCTGATGGAAAGGAAGTTTATCCATGCACTGTGCTAAAAGGCTTGCTCTCAACTGAAGGCAGACAGGCACAGATCTCTGCTGAAGTTATAGGTAAAAATTCATTTAGCTGATGTTTGTCTCTTTGTGCATTACAAACTCAGTATACAAACTGGAGCTATTGCCTCTACTGAAAGGAAACTTGGACGGAGAGTAAAACCAGCATATCCAGATAGGGACTAACTGAGCTTTGGAGTCATGGGCAGCATGTGGGGCAGCACCCAGCAGAACCAGCATGACAGCAGAACCCCAGGCAGAGAGCACAGAGCAAGAGGTGTGCTGACATGCAATGCTGTGTGCTCTGATCATGGTGATCACTGCTCCAGGGCAGATCTGTAGGTGTAAGCCAGCATTGCCACATGTGGCAGAACTAGGAGTCTGGTGGGATTTCAGGGGCATCTTGGTAGCCAGGCGAACATGTTCTCCCTCGCCACGTGTGTGCAGTTGCACAGCGCCTGCCGCCAGCAGTGACAGCTGGGAGGTACTGGGCACACAAGGAACTTTGATTTTTACAGCAGAACTTTGAGCATGTGACTTACTAGTGTATACCCTAATTGTCCTTAGTACAGGAGACAGGAATCCAACCTTTATGCCTTTCTTCCCCAGTGTCCTAACAAGAAATATTCCATACACCCATTAAGCTTTATATTACTGCAGCCTGCAGTATTTGAATCTTCATCTGAGCATTTCCTGTGGTCAAGGCCTTGATTTTGGATGTAGATTATTAGAACATTATAGATGTTATTGGGCTTTGCCAGCTGGTGGTAGACGATCATCTTTGCACCACTTCTTTTTTTTTTTTTTTAAGAAAGCCCCTTTTCAGCAGTTTCCTGAAGCACACTGTCCTGCGTGTTCAAAATGCCTGGTGCTTCCTTCTTGAACTCACAGAGACACAGTGATAATGCACAGACGGGGCTGGGAAAGCCTATTTAATTCTGATCCAAATTGGTTGGTTTGTCTGCCCATCTGTTGAAGCAAGATTATTTCTGACTTCAGATTTTCTTAAAAAGACGTAGGAAGAGGTTGCCTTGACTTTTAATCCGAGTTCATTTGTGATTATATGTATATTCCTTCCTCTTATTTAGGATATGTATCAGCAAGCTCTGTTTCTATATGAAACTGTACTACTATCTTGAATGTGCTTTTTCCTTCTATCCATCCTCAGGCCACTCCCATGGGCTGAGGTGCTTCCCCAGTGGCTTGTTTTAAGACACAAGTGCACTCAGGGGTGCAGAGGAAGCTTGCTGAGGGCTCCTGCCCCTCTTCAAACTGCGGCCAAACAGGGACAGCCAGAACAGGCTGCACAACTTGAATCCACTGAATCCTCAACAGCCCTTTGCACGTGCTCACACGGGCAGAGGGAGCAAGAGGGGCAGCCCTCCAGACCAGCCAGCCTTGTGGGCTGAAAAATCATCTTCACGGTCTCCATACCTAACATGCTCAGACCATTCCAGGCAAAAGCCTGGCACAGAGTCCCTGGCCCAGTCCGCAGAACAGGAATTCCTCTTTGCAAGGAGTCTGGCAAGTTCAGGGGCAGCTGAGGAACCCCTACCAGCCGTGCTAGCTTTGCCCTTGATGCTGAGAGGTGCTGAGTGGGTCTCCTGCTCCTCGCCGGCCTCGCATGGTGTGTCTGGGTGAGGAATAGGCATTGCCTCCCTGTGACTTCTGCATCCGTGCAAATGCAGCCAGTATTACAAAAATCTAGGTTAACCATCCTGACCCGGTGGAGGCATCTGCTGCTTTTCAGACAGAGATCAGAAAGGTCAGCTGCATTATTGAGAGGGAAAGCATGGTAGGTAGCACAGCTCCATGTAATCCCTTCCCTTTAATGCTGTTGTGTAATACTGTCAGTATTCATTCACTGGTGCACTGGGGCCTGCCTGGAGTAAACAGCTAAGGGAATTTAGAGCCATAAACCACCTTCATTCATCAGCACTGCTTATCTCCTGGCCATAGATTGAACCCTGCAGTGTAGCACTCTGCAGATTATCACCTGCTGTTACTTCACTTGGCGGTTTGCAAATCTTTTCCTGCAACAGACCGACCCAGCTAAGAGGACATCTAAGCATCTGGGGTGAACCCCACCATCCTCCCAGCACGTGAGCAAACAGCACATCAGTCCGGCACACTCAGTCCTTAGCTGGCAGTTCTTCAGAGGAGCCCCCTGCATCCTGAGCTTCCCTTTGCTTGGAGGGAAATGCGTGTGTGATAAAATAAGCTCTGTTTAAAAGTCGCAGTTTTGATTCTCTCTTTCTTCCTCTATAGAAATGAGTAGTCCTCAACTTTCTGAAGACAGCTGAGTTGCTTTTCTCTGTGCTTTTTCGTCTTGCTTTGCTGTCCTGCTCCACCATCAGCCACTGGATACTTGCAGAAAAGAGTCTTTAAATGTTATTAGGAGGCCTCTCCTCTCTACTGGCTGTCAGAGGTGCAGTTTCTGGTGGCAGAGATCTCTAGGTGGGACGGCAGAAACATGTGCAGCCCAAGTGGGCTGTTGTTCCCTTGCTGTCCCCTCTCCTGGAGTGACCTGGCTGGGACACATTCTGGCCAGTCACACTGGCTCTGTCTCAGTGCTGCAGCAGCTTCAGCCTTCCCAGGAACACGAGGCAGAGCCCTCAGCATATAAAGAAGGAGAGTCCTGGCTGGCTCAGAGGTTTGTCAGCAAAGGCTCTCAATCTTCAGAGTCTCTCTCCTGCTCTGCATTCCTCCTTCTAATCATTATTACTTGAATGAGACCGTTTTCCTGGAGGCTCTTTTCTGCTGGGAAGGGACCAGCTGCTGTGGATGGTGATTTGACACAATTTTGAGATTCCTAAACCCTGAGAAACACTAATCAGTTGCTTGGCAGTCTGTTAAATACCTTTTCTTGGTATTAAATCTGTTTCTTCCACCCCAGTGAGGTCAATCTCCACTTTAAATGGAGCAAACAAAATGGGAATGGTGTGACTGTCTATGGCACTGCCTTTGTGGACCTTCCTGCTGACTCTTTGAAAGGTAAAACTGTGAGGTTTGATCCATTCTTGTCCTTGTAAGGGACACATTCTTTGAGAAGCATCCGGTCTGAAGCGTCCCAAATAATGTAGTGTGCCTGGCCCCAGCAGTAGCAGCTCCTTTCCTTGCAAAGTACAGAGGCTTTCTTTTCACACTGCTGTATCCAAACACCCTTCTGCCATTCCTGTCTGTGGTCACTTCAGGTTACACACATGATCTGATTACTTGCACTCACCTTCCTTTCTGTAGTTACCACCCTCTTGGAGATCCTTTTGCTCCTTATTTGGACAAATAATAGACTTGGCAGGTTTATGTCAGCTGCTTTCTTTAGACAGATCCTTGCACAGAACCACCAGTGAAGTCAAAGACACAGTGGTAATTGCAACTGGTTTTTAAATGCTAGTGATGCTTCTGGGCTGTGCCAGGCACACTGATGTCAGGAGGGTGATGCTCACGTAGAAATTGCAGCCCAAGAAGAACAAAGCCAGAGGATTTTAACAGCTTTTACTCCTACTCTACCAAGGAAATGGTATTCACACTGAATACCTGGCTTATTACTCCTCCATACTGAGGCAGGTGTAAGACTGGTTGGTTGAGGAATTACTCTAACATGTCTTTTATGTAGATTGCTGAAGGTTTCTGTTGTAATCAGTGTAGGTAATTTATATATTTTTACACAAGTATATAAAATTCCCAGGACTAGCTTTGCAGAATGTTTAGTGTCTTCAAGGTTTTCCAGTCCCGTAGTTTGACATTAACACCTGTATGTTTTCAGCTTGCTATTGTGGTAATTTGGGGGAGCTGTTCTGGAAGAAGCAGATCAAAGCAAACAGCAACTGTAAAGCTCAGTGGCAGGTGCCACTTTCCTTTTGCTTGGTTTCTGGATACAGACAGGGGCTCTTTTAAGCAGAGGTATCATAACTGTGTTCTTGGAAGAAGATGGAAAGTTGCTGACTTCTTTTGACAGAAGTCCTCCTGGGTAATTCTCCTACCTTTTATCCATGCTTGCTCCTTCTGTGGCCTTGGGTCAAGTCGCATTTTCTGTGGTCAGGTCCTCATCTGGTGCAGGAAGGCAAAAGCTTATGAGAGCCAGTGCTATGCCAAGTCACCACAGCAGGGGACCAGGCCCTCACCCCATTTCTAAAATAGGGTTATTAGCACTTACCTACCTCACAAGGATGCTGTGAGGATTAATACTCATACAGCACTTTGAAGATGTAAAGTGCTATATAAGTCCCAAGTATTATCTAACTTTGGTGTTAAAAATGCTTTTAGGGATCTGCAGGACTTCTCTTAAAGCATGGAATGTGTGACTACCTTTTCAATTTGCATCAGATGCAAATGCAAAATATTTATTCATACTGGTTAACAGGATGGGCTCAGCTGCACTTGAACACTGAGGAAGGTTTAGCTTAAAAATCTGAACTCTAATTTCAGTTTTGCAAATGCTTTTTAGTTCTTCTAAAAGCCTCAACCAAATTCTTAGATGTGAACCTTGTATCCAAATCTCACAGTCTGGTCTTATCCCTGCCTGTTAACTAGAATAAATCTAATCCAGCCAAAACACAGTGCACCCACAGTCTGCTATGACTGTTGAGGAGACTAGAACAGAAAATGAAGTCATTCTGTTCAACCTTCATTCTGCAGAAGGTCAGCTAGGTTTCACGGGACAAACTGCAAAGGGGTGTTTAATTTCTATGATTGTAGGTTTTACTGGCTTTAAAATCATCAGAGAGGGAAGGCCTTGATGGAATCAATAAGGTCGGCACATCCTTCTTGAATTACTTTCTTTTCACCTGAATCAAAGAAATAGCAGGTTCTGTAGCAAAGGAGGTGCTTGTACCACTAGTCCTACGGCCTGGAAAAATAAATGGATCTAGAAATATGGCTCTGAACCATCACCGTGTTCTCAGCTAGGATAAAAAATGCCACTGTTCACTGATTTACAATCTGGACCACAGCTAGAAACTACTTAGTTCTAGTAGCACTAACTGCTGTACAAACACAAATGAAGGCCAGGAATTAGACACCAAGGAACATGAGCTGTGTACATGTGAAATGGACCATAATTTTGAAGCAGCTGCAGTTAAATCTTATCTTAATATGAACTCAAAAGCAAACACAATGCAAATTTTTATGGTTTCTTTAAAATATATGGTGGGGTTTAGTTTTCTTAGTTTGGAGAAAATTTTCTTAATGTTATTTTATTTTTGCTCTTATTGTAAAAAATAAAAATATACAACTCTAGGTAGACTACAAATGAAAAAAAAAGGTGGCCAGTTGGCAGGAATGCCAAAACTTCTGTGGTTTGTATTGTTTCTGTGGTGACACTATGCTGCTGTAGGATGAGCCACTGGAATTGTGTGATGGCTCAACAGTGAGGCTGAAGCACAGGGCCAGATGGGTGCAGGGGTTGAGCCACCAAGACACTGCAGCAGGAGCACGACTGGGCCAATTTGGGTCGGTCAAAATGCAGAGCATCAGGAAATAAAAGACAGTATTTCCTGACAGAAGAAAAACAAGAAACCAAAACCAGCCTGTTGGGCGACAGTTCTGAATCACTACAAACATACTTATCTAGACCTTGCTGGTGCAGGCTCCTGCTGGACCAGGCCTTGCTCCTAATTCACCTGGGGAGGCTTGCTCCATGTGTACGGTGCTGGCATGGTCAGGCCAGCAGAACCTGACCCTTTGTTAAATAAAACTCAGAAACTAGAAAACAACAAAACCAATGACAAGAATGAAAAAAGAAACCCACAAAAAACAAGGAAAGAAAAAGCAAATGCCATTGGGTAAGTGTCAGTTCTGCCTGGCTGAGAATGCAGAGTGGCTGGTCTGTCCTGAACACTAATCTTCAGGTCTTGGACCCATTCAAGCCTCTTGCTCCAGCCCCTCTCCCACGTGCTCCAGGCAGAGTGCACTGAAAGATGTGACTGAAGCAGCTGCTCTCCTTTGGAGAGTCCAGCATTGGCCATGTCTGAAAGTCTTTCGTACTTCATTTCTTTACTGTGATTGTAAAGGTCACCACATACAGTACAGCCACTTGATCTGGGATCTTTTCTTAACACATTTTTATGCAAATTTTACTGTTTTAATTCTTTGTTTGGAATGTATTTTTTTCTTATTTCTTCTGTGTGTAACAGCAATTAAAATTATTAATTTACTGGGTATTTTTACTGTGCAGATACAATGTCTCCTTGCTCATTTTCTGTTCCTGTAACTGTTTCAGCATAGAGTATGAGGCCAAAAGAACCTCTGTGGTGGGCAGTTTTGTGCCGCTGTTATGCCCATCAGCGTATGTTATGCTGGATCCACTCAGCATCCCACTGAAACCCTGTCACAGTCAGCTGCAGTATTCTTGTCTGGGGAACCCTGAAACACAGCCACATGCACCCCACAGAGCACTTCCAACACAAACCAACCAGGCACCACCGTGAGGATGGCATCTGGCTCCTGTTACACCACCTCCTGGGTGCCCTGGGATGCAAAGCCCTGAAGCAATCCTGCCCCTTGCTGCTCCAGCCAGTCCCACACACAATGGCCATTTGTCCACAGTTCCAGGGAGAAAGCATCCTGCTGCACAAGATTGCTCTGGGAAGGCTCTTTTCTGCCAAGAAGTCTCAGACAAATGGCCAAATCTCTCTCCCTGCTCCACCCCAGAAAAATTTCCGGGAGAAGAAAAGTAGGGTAGTCTGCACATTTTATTCTGGTTGGGGATCTGCTGCTAGATTCTTCAGCTGTTTGATGCAGTGGCACAGATATTTTGTATCATTAATCCTGAACCAGGCCATCTGTCACCAGTAGAACAGGTTTCAAGGATTTATAGCACAGAAACACACTGTGTGTAACTGCTCCCTGTAAGTTAAATGGATCTGCTTCCAGGCTTAATGGAGACTCCTTAATGTTCCCCTTCTGAAGTGAACTGATTCCTGATGTGAGAATTAATCAGTACCAGGCAGAAATACTACCAAATTATTTTCAAAGCAGCCTAAAGGTGTCAACAGCAGGCAAAAGTGGGTGAGTCTTTCCTCTTTCTTTAATTTGATCTTTTACAATTCCTTTCAAGAACTCAGAGGCCTGCTGGGAGGAGCATCCTGTTTCCTCATACCTCCTTCCTAGCTCCAGATGGAACAAAACTGACAAAATACTCTCAGACCGAGTGTATGTCTGTGGCTGGCCGCTGCTATGCTTTTATTCCACAGTTGGCTTCTGAAAGATTTCAATCTAAATTAAAAGAACCAGCACCAATGAATATATATATATATTTGTATTAATCTACCTGTCAGTCTGCTAATTGTTCAGTGGTTCAGATAGTCTAGTCTTGGCCACTGGCAGTGAAGTTCCTGGATCTTCTGTGGCCAGCGCTTTCACAAAGTGACTCCCTCATTTGCAAAGCTGTGTTTACTTTCTCGGTACTGCGAGGACTCTACTCTTTGTTTATATACAATCTGACATAAGGAAGCCTAAAACATTGTAGAGGTCCTGCTGGGCTATCTGGGGACATGGAGACAGAAACCAAGTCTCCTCTTGAACTCAAAAGCAGGATTCTCACTGACCAGTGTGGAAGCAAACATACATAGAAGAGAGAACCGCAATCTCTGGCTCCTTTTATTACCATTAAGATACGTTAGCAGATGGTGTTAGAAATATCACATTTAACATGTACCCTAATGCTGTCTAAAACCATTTAGAGGAAAGGAAGATAGAAACATGGGAAGTGTCCCTGCTGAGCAGAAACCCCACTCCACCACCTGGTTTAAGTGACCATTACAGAAGCCAAGGGCAGCTGTGTTTTGAGCCACACGAAGACAAACTACACAGCCACAGCAATGCTGTTCTGCATGCTGGACTAGGCACAGCTAGTTCCACTAATTACCTCTTGTGTTTTGACTTCTGCAAACTTCCTGTCACCGTGTCCATCTTTCTCTTAAGGAAAAGAAAATGAGTGCCATAATTAGTGCAATCAACCCTATGTTTTGAGAGCAAGTTTCATAAAGTTATGGATTAAAAGCTTTATACAAAATTTAAACCTAATAAAGCTCTGTAAGGCTTTCCACTGTATAAAGGAAAAAATTGTCTGGTCACAGTTTTCACAGGAAGTGATAGTTCAAATTTAGGGAGTTCTCATTTTCACTCCCATTTCCCCTTGTTCAGTTCAGCACTATTATGAATAACTTGCTTTGGGTCTAAAAGGCTTTGTGTTCTCTGCAACCTTCCACCTCCCAGCCTCAGGAAACTTTTATTAACCCCTTCTGAGCTACAACAGCAGCAAAGCTGCTGCTGTGTTTCATAGAAGTGGAGCAATGCCCTATTTGGTTTTGCAAATATTAAGGAAGGAGCTAAAACTGAAAAACATGGCTAAGTAGATGAATGCAAGTGTCCTTCCTTGAAGGAGAGAAACAGAAGAATACACGTGTATTGGGTTTGCATGGCAAGCTTTTGGTCCTGTGGGGGCTGCTGGGGTGGCTTCTGTGAGAAGCTGCAAGAAGCTTCCCCTGTGCCCAGCAGAGCCAGCGGACCTGCTGCTGGCCAAGGCTGAGCCCAACAGCGATGGTGGCAGTGCCTCTGTGTCAACAGATTTATGAAGGGGGAAAAGAAACGGTGCAACAGCAACTGCAGCCGAAGAGAGGTGTGAGAACGCGTCAGGGCAGAGGAAGGAGGCGCAAGGACGACGTGTGATGAGCTGACCACAGCCCGCGTTCCCTGTCCACCTGAGCCACTGGGAGAAGGAGGTAAGAATTCTGGAGTAAAGTTAAACCCAAGAAGAAGGGAAGGGTGGGGGGAAGGTATTTTAAGATTTAGTTTTTATGTCTCATTAACCTACTCTGATTTGATTATAAATTAAATAAATTAGATTTCCCCCAGTTGGGTGTGTTTTGCCTGTGACAGTAATTAATGAATGATCTCCCTGTCCCTATCTCGCCCCATCAGCCTTTTGTTAAATTTTCTCTTTCCTGTCCGGCTGTGGAGGGTAGAGATAGAGCGGCTTTGGTGTGCACTTGGTGTCCAGCCAGGGTCAACCCACCACAACAGAACAAGAGGAACTGAGACAGAAGTTTAACCTCCATGGAATCAGCATAGAAACCAGCAACTCCTACAGAGCTATTCAAATCAGCAGATTTGCTCAGCCCTTAGATCCCTCCTTACTCCTTAGGACAGCCTGTCATCAGGTAAAGACCACTGACAGAATCCCTAAAGAAATTTCAAGTCCTGCTCTGAAGAGGCTTCTGGCGTAATGAAAAGGGCTTGCTTTTTACATGAGGCATGATGCCCTCCAGCCTACAGTGCCTGATTCCAGGCAGTAACTACCTCTCTAAGTAACTACCACTCTTCCAGAACTAAAATTCATCAAGTATATAGTTCCTGAGAGCTAAAATAAACCTGCAGTTAAGCTCAGTTTGATGTAAATCTGCTAAAGTCAGTTTTACAGTCTCTTATTCTGACTCCTGCTTTCCCACCTCTCTCAGCTGCAAACAGATGCCAGGAGAGAAATACTCCCCAGAGACGCCCAGGTCAAGGTAAAGAGGAGCCCTTGGAGCCCTTAGACATAAGCTCCCATTAAGGTATCTGAGTACCAGTCAGCACCTCACCCCTACAGTGCTTTTGCAAGCCTCGTTCCTTAGCCAGCTCTGCTGTAAACAGGCTGATCGGAATTATTTGGAAGAGGTGTGTTCCTTTTGTAACGGTCCTCACCTTGACAAGCTCTGTGTGGGAAGGCAGCAGGTACTTGCTACCCAGCAATCAGATCTCTGAGGGGACAGAGAGCTGCTCTCATGCTCCACAGGCCTGCCTTCCCTCCCCAGAGAGGGTGAGCAGTGCTGACAGAGTTCCTTGCGTTAGCCTGGCTGGCAGCCTGAGAAGGCTCCCACTGATTAGAGGAACAAGGAAACTGTGGCTTCAGGGAGGAGCGTATCAGGGAGCATGGGAAGTGGGAGACATGGTAACACCAGGAATTCTTAAAAAAAAAATGGTTAAGAATTGCTTTCAGTCTTTCGGGTGAGCAGTGTCTGGCTTCAGTGAAGAAGTGTTACATGTGTTCTACGCACAAAGACAGATCAGTTTGCCTGAAAATCAGAGCAGGAAACCCAGTGTATGCATCCCTTCTCTCTGCAGACCCCCTGCGAGCTACTTCCACATTAGCAGAGAGAACCTAATCCTGGGTGGGTTGTGTGTGTGTGTGCTCAGCAGTTGCCAGCAGGCTGTCCAGAAGCAATGATCTCAGGCAAAAATAACTCCAAAAGATGTTTCCAAATATAGTCCCTCATTATTGGTACTGTATCAGTTTCATTTCAAGCTGTGCCTGGCAGCCTCTCTCTTGTTCCCTTTCAGAAGACACTAACAGGCCTGAGGCACCAGGGCCTTTCTCTAGAAAGGGAGAACAAGGGAAACATACTTCAGCAACCTCAGATAAAAGAATCCTTGCTCTCAAATGTTTAACCTCAAAGGCTCTATAGTTAATTAGCCCTAAGCAGGGTGAGCTTGCCAGGGGCTGATGACACTGACAGGACACAGTTTCTTTCCAGGTACTGCTGCACACACTGCAAGACCACTCTGCAAGCTCTGAGTTTGGGCATGGTGACACGGGAAGCCATGTGTGGGTCATGGGTTAGTCTTAGTAAAACCTCACCCCATGCACCTGAAGTGTTCAGGCTCACACAATCAAATTTGAGCCAGATGGAACCAAGCTCTGTGTTACAACTGGATTTAAGCTTCACTGGGTGGGAGCTTTAACAAAACAGGGAAAGGACAGGGGGTCTGTTTTTCTTCCATTTTGTGTCTTGGAAATTTACCTAGCTGTCATACAATGTTGGCAAAGTCCTGCCGTTTTACAAAAGGAAGAGAAGAGATTTACCCAGTGTGGTGTCTGTAGCAGCCACAAAAGAAGCATAAAGCTGTTGTCAGAGTGCATCAGTGGACTGCTCGGAAGTGCTAAGCATGCCACAGGTGCAGGGCAAGCCTGGTTAGGGACTGAGAAATAGCCATATTTACCTTTGAGCCATCTAGGCAATTCATGAGGCCTGCTAGACAAAATATGCCATTTTAAGGGATGTGATATTGCCTTCAAGCAACTGAAGACAAATTTTGGTGATCTCAGAGGAAGACAAAGTCAGAGAGTGAGGGTGGTTTTTTTGGATATAAAGGCAAGTTTGTGACCTTGCAGCTTCAACTCCAGGACGTACAGATTGAGCAATCTCCTCCCCTGTGGACAAGGATGAGAGCCACACTGGCCCACAGCCACAGTGCCAGTCCCAGTAAGTGCACTTGCCCTCGTAAAATAGCAGGGTGTAAACTATACTCAGACACGAAATCTATGGTTACTCAGCCTGTAGGGAACCAACCCAAATAAATCACAGTGGCTAAAAATCTGACCAACCACAGATGATCAGCAAGGATCATAAGTAGACAGATGCTACATGTTGAGGTGAACCACAACTTAAGACTTGGATGTGATGCTAATGCTGCCCTTGTAGAGGGTCACTGTTAGGTGGGGGTTGCTGATGAAAACACAGCTCAGGGCGCAGTTGTTGCTATGACTCATGTTGTGGTTCTTCAGTGGGGCACTGAAACAGGAAGCAGAGTCCTTCCCAGGATACTCCATCTTGAGGTCAGAACATTGCTGAGGATGGAGTCACTGCAGGCTGCTCTGCACTGCACTTTCTGTTGCACACACACACAGCAAACACAGACCATTAAGGCAGAATCTTCTGTACAAGCACAAACCTTAAAAAAGCTTGGGTATGACATTTCATGACAAGGATCTTATTTCCCATCAAGGAAAACCCAGGGAGGAGGAAGAATGAAAAACACACAACATTACTGTTGGCATCTAACCAGCATACCCATCTCAACATGTAAACAAACACAAACTGCAAAGCAAGAGAGGAAGGAATCGGAAATCTCATTCTCCCATTAATCTGCTATGCAACTGGAAGCAAGCAATTAATTTCTTTGTTTCTTGGTCTGTAACTAAGGTGTCAGATTTTTGCTCCACAGGGATATATCAACGCCTTCTCTCACTAATGCCATTAAATTGTAAAGTGCTTTTTGGATATTTGGCTCCCAAGGCACTTCAGAAATGCATGATTAAATTACACCCAATTATAAACCAAAGCAGGTGATCTTGTAAAGGAAGGGATATTGCTCTGCTGGTGTTGCTGTGAGTCATTAATAGCCTACAGAATGCTCTGGGGAAATCAAGGGGAACTGCATGTACAATTTAATTTCCAGTGTCCACTGCAAATCTCACATTTTCAGCCTGTATTTAAACACATTTCTTGAAGTCTTTATCACTGCCTTTTGCATTGGCATGGGATCCCATTAGGTAGGTCCCTTGTATTCTAAATGTATCACTGTATGTCAAAATTCTTTTATGAGATAAAACAGCTTATTTCCTCCTTTTCTTTCAGAGTTTTTCTTCCATCTCATGTTTGTGCAAATAAACCTTATGACTTGCCATTTTTAATGAAGAATAGGAAATTAGTTCACATCTGCTTCTGTCCTGCTAGTCCTGCCTGAAGATAGGCAGGCTGTTATCAAAGGAACGTTGAGGGAGTTGACTGCAAGGCACTGCCAACCTAACTTTCCTCCATTCACTGCTCTTCTACACTTGCCTTCATGCACAGAAATTACTGAGGTTATATTAGACTCTGTAAAATCCAGGCCTAGAGCACTTCCACACAAGAACACAAATATAGCCACTTAACTGGAATTGCTCTTTCTCAGACGCACATGTAGCCCAAGTAACACACCTATGGTCCAGTGATGTCAATCAGGAAAGGCTGACCGTTAAATACAAATTCCTAATTTGACATCTCATGACTCCTTTTGTGTTGTTTTAACGTATTGCCCATTACTCTCAGTGGGATTAGAAGACTTGTAGCAGCACATCGATAGGCTTCTGAAGAAATATGTGCTTAATTTAGTAATGTATATTAATATATATCTCTTTGATATTAATACATTATTACACTAGGAAAAGGCCAAGCAAAAAAATTTGCCTTGCATCTCACCATTTAAAGTCTGCATTCTGCGTTGCCCCAGACCGGGCATGGATGACTTACCATTTTGACTTGAGCTGGGCCATGTTCAGTTTTGCCTGGGAGCACTGCTGATGAGACATCTTTATTACTGAGTAGGCATGAGCAGGGAGCAACAGAACAATGGAGAAAGCATTTACCTGATAGGATGAGCTCTGAATGTTTAATTTAATGTTCTTTTAGGGACTTCTTATAGTTTCTGTCCCTGAAGGACTGTCACACAGTCTCCTGCATGTAACAGATCTGTTTGCTTTTTATTTAGCAAACAAATCCTAGTCCGACTAGAAATGTGGTCCATGACAAGTGACTTATAACACCAATCTTCTGTTATGTCAAGACATGATAATTTTACCCTCCCTGCACATGGGTGGCCTTGACTGTGCTGAATTTTTATTTAAACAGCATCTGTATGAACTGCTATGTAATGTGCTATATACACGTCTCAAAAGGAAGCCTGGTCCTGAAGTGATTGCCAACAAATGGATGGGATAGGACAGGAGGTATTCTTGTGTCTCATCTCCAGGTGGGCACCTGAGGTGCAAACCAGGTTAGTGATACACCCAAGGCCACACAGGGAGTCTTGTGTACAAGAGTACCCATGTTCCTCCAGTGCTGTCATGAATTTTTATGCTGACCTCTGTCTGTGGAGATGTACTATTGCTCCTGTGAATCCAGAGGGAAAATATCCCTGCTGCAAAATCTGCAGACAGTGACTCAGAAGAAGTATTTTGTCCCTGGGAGCAGGCTTGTGACACACTTATTGCTGTAGACCTTCTCTGTGTCTGTGAACCACGTGGCATTACTGACATCACACTGCAGGACACCGTAAGTCTGTTGTCTTCTACATCTGAGCTGCGATTTAGGGTCATGGTGTTTGGGACTACTTCAACCAGCTGCAGATTAGTGGGTGGTCAGAGGAAAGCTATGAATTAATGAGCCCATTTAAGTATTAGTTTATTCTGTTTGGCACCCTTTTTTTGTCCTTTTCTGGGGCAAAAAATTTCCACTTTAGCCTCTCCCTTCCAAAGTCCCTGTGTGTCTAGGAAAGTACTTCTACCCTGAGCAACCTCAGGAATTATTTGCCCTGTGCATGTAGTTACCTTCTGATGAAGAAATAAAGCTGTTAGTTTTACAAAGCACTCTAAAGAGATGACAAGTACAAAATACACTGCAAAGGTCTCTAAACCCCAACAGTCTCTCTAAGTAGCCAAGCCAGCCTGCCTCCTCTTGGCTGGCACAGACCCACTTTCAATGGAAATGATGTCACCAGGCTGCTGAGGGGACAGACACTGTTGTGTTAGTTATGGGAATTTGCCTGTTCAAATAATGGCATGAAAAACAAGGTAGCATTTGGGGATGTCTGGAGCAGTAACTGCTTCCCTCTTTCCCTCCACTTTGGACAGAGTGAGCAAAGCACCAGAAGTACCATCCTTATTCCTGGGCCCTGGACCATGTTGCTTCCAGGTTTGGCTCACCTAACATGCTCTGAGTTAGTGTGAAGGAAGAACTTCGGAAACACAATGACAAGAGGTAGGAAAATCCTCATTGGGCAGCAAGTCTTTCTCCCCTTGCATGAAACCAAATTCTGAATTGTTCCTGTGGCATTTTTTTAGATAAAGGGCTGTATCATTGGAAACATTCAGGTTGTTTTTTTGTTTGTTTGTTGTCTTTTTTTAATTAAAAAGCAACCTTCCCAACCCTAGTATTGGTGCAGAAATGGTGTGAATTTTCCATAAGCAGAAAAATACCTCCTTGTCAAGACCCAGATGGAGGCGATGGAGGTGCCCAAGTTTTCTCTATACTGTACCTTGCAACTTGCATTTGAATGTTGTAAAGGACATCTCCATAACTATTCTTGAGGATAACCTGGTACAGGTCAGAAACAAATCACTGGTGCTGTGGACAAGGACTGGGTACGGTTCTTATCCTCCCTTTTGCTGATGTGCATTCTTTTTGCCACATCAGTGGTGGTGGTGGTGGGGAGCACTGGCCAAGACAACTGCAACTGTAATGTTCTGCTTCCTGGCTTGGGCAGCAAAAGAAACAACACCATCTCTGAGCACAGAAGGGATATCTGTGTCTACAAATGCTACTTGTACATAATCAGCCTGATAGAAAAATGTTTCAAGGACACCAATCTGGGAGATTTTTTCAAGTTGTAAAGGCAATGGCAGGCTTTGTCTCCAGAAAAGTGCACAAAGCTGGCTTGGCTTGGGAGATGCCACAAAACCTTATGCTACAGTTCATTAGTTTGATCATCCTGAAAGCTGAGGGAACACAGCTGGTTCAACAAGATCAGCTTGTACAATTTGGACTGAGAGATGCTTTCTTACAATGGGGCTGATTCTGCAGGGTCCTGTGGAGCTTCAGCTCATGTAGTAGTCCAGGCTTAAAAAAGAAGGAAAGCACATAAACTGCCATTAGCCTCTACAGAAATGAGCCCAACATCCATGCAATAGAACTTGTAGCTCAGACAAGACAGTTTTGGGACTTCAAGCAGTGTCTTTACAACCCGGTGACTCCCTTAGGTCACTCAAGGTTTAATCAAGAACGATTTCACTTCAGTTAACATGAAGTGTAGTTGCATGCTTGAAAAGTTCTGCTTCTCATGATGAATCAGAGAGCTTCCCCGATGTTTTATGGTTTGTTGAACACTGCTGTTCCTTGTAAAGGGCTGGGTTGTGCAGCTGTGTGTGCACAGAAGTCCCTCTATCTTACCACCACAGGGAGGTTTATAAAAAGAGTTGCCATAAACATACTGAGCAGTTATGCAGGACTTGATGAACCTAAAGCACTGTATGATTTTTCTCCAACAGTCAACTTTTAAACCAAAGTGACAGATGATGTGATAAAGGCCAAAGGACAACTACAGCCTCCGTAGCCCTGCAAGATACCATATTTGACCAGATGCCCAAGAAAACACTAATTGCAGGATTTCTCCTCTGGCAGGACACAACCCAGAATCTTACAGAAAGGATGTATGAATGTGTGGTGCTGTCCCAACACAAACCACCATGTGGCTCCTCAGCCTCACAATCAGATCAAACCTGGGGAGGTGGGAATAAAAGAAAAACAGACCAAGAGAGAAAAAAAATTTAAAATTAAGAGAGTGGGGATTGCACAGAAAAGTAAAGCCATTCTTCAGTCTGTTGAGTCATGCCTGAAGTTTGGGAGAAGAAACCTTCAGACTGTTTCAGCAGAAGGCAATTAGTGTAAGGGTTGCAATGTTGCCAGCTCTTCTCTTAATATCTGTGCAACCAGAAGAGAAGCATTAATGCCTCAGCTTGCTGATGAACACCTGTTCTGGACAATTTCAGGTGAGGCTGGTGGAACAGGAATATTTAAAAACAATGTAAAAAATGTAGAATAAAAAAGTGTAAATTACATGTAAAATGTGAATGAAAACAAAATAAAAGAAGAGGCAGCTTTAATGACATATTTGATGATTTTACTGTTCAACTTCTGCCACAAGCAGTTTTGTATAATGTCAAATTTAGGTCCTATACAATAAAGATTTAAATACTTTGCTGCCTCAAATAGTAAGCTATCTAGGGATTTCATGGCAGGTCATGATATCTTCATTCTCAAGACATAATTAGGGTATTTGAAGCATGAACTCTGATAATGTTATTTCAACTTTTGCATTCTGGCACCTGACTGCTCATCCCATTCCAACCGAGGCCTGAAAGAATTATAATCCTTTTCCATACCACTGTATTTACAGCAAATGGTTGTTTCAAACATCATGGTTTACTTGCTGTAGTACCTGCTGTCCTAACCCACGCTCAGATTACAGAATCCATGTCAGGAATCAGAGAATCTTCCAAAAGTGACCTCTGTAACAATATCTGAGGTGTGACGTGAGAAGTTATATGGTGGAAAAAACCCCTGCCATTACACCTGACACATTCAGGGGACAGCTAAGCAAGAAGGATGGCAGAATGATTTCAGTTTGGCTCAAGGACTGCACAGCTTGTGCTGCTCTCCATCTCCTCTCAGCACCTTTGAAAACTGAACAAAATCCAGCAGAGCTGTGATGATAAATGTTCTCTTATGCAAGATGAATTTCATAAAACTTTACAAAATGTGGTATATGTTAAAACCAAAAGAAAGTAACATCTGACAGACAGGAGTTCCTGCTGGATGAATACTGCAGTTCTTACCTGAAGGTGGCATTGCTAGAATTCCTTCGTGCAACTCCACTGCTTCTCCCGTACCAGCTCCATTTCACGCCTTGGGTTCAGAATTACTATTTGTCTCTCCTGCAAGCTTTCCATCCTGTAAGTGGCACTAGAGATAGGTACCTTCTTTCATTTTCTCCACTTTTTGGTGTCCTCAGCTCATGTCTTCAGTATGTGTACTGACAGCAGATCTCCCTTGGTCTGGTTCCTGCCAGGCTAAACAAATGCTGGAGTTGAAAAACTCACCTCCAGTCCTGGAGGTTCTGTGACAGCAAGAGAACTGGGACACACTACTGTACTCACAGGCCTTTGCTTGCATATGTGAAAACAGAACGGGTCCCATTTCAAGATCCTGAACCTGCAGTGGTTTGGGGTAAAAGGAACCGTAATGAACAGAGAGAAAATTCTATCCAACAAAAGAGTGCAGTTCCTAATGTAACACATGCATGCAGACCCTGTTTCAAGGTTGGCCATTTAAGGAAAAAACTCCCACCATTTGGCATAGGACCATCTGGATTCAGCTTGGAAAGGGAACCTTCTATGAGCACTGCCCACAACTCATTTTCCACATGTGTTTAGAAGAGGTTTCTATCATTAAAGCATAAATTTTGCTCTGTCTCTTTCTAGCTGGCTGGTGAGCTCTGCAGTACATTTCCTATAACCTGTTTTCTATGACTTTGAGTGCCTTGTGTCTCTTCTTGTTTAATAAATCCCTCTTACAGTTCTGTGTAAAGTGGTCAGGTGCTATCCGGACTGCTTGGATTACTGGATGTCCTTACTGATTGCAAGATTCTATTAATGTTCTTCAAGTTTATTTGCCAAAGATTACAGAACCCTTAATTAATAGTAACTTTCAAAAATACAAATCTTGTTTTTTGCTCTTTAGTCCACCTTGCATCAGCCTCCATAATACGCACAAAGAGCGAAAGATGGACTATCAAAAAAATCTGTATGTTTTTAATCAAATGAATAGGGAGCTGTGTGTCCAAATCCGTATTCTGCTCTAAAAGTCTCAGCTAAAATGCAACAAACCTCCCCCTGGCACCAAAAGAGCCAACCAATGCAGCATGCCATAACAAACTTGACGCTAATGGCTTTTATACAGAACTCCCATATGAGCACACAGGGTCATAAGGATGGTGCATATGGAAGGAATGGATTCTCCTAGGCCTAATGTGAGACAATGTAAGTCTTCAAACACGAGAAGAATCGTAGCTTCAGGCTTTAAATTGGTTTCGTGTTGTTCTCTGATGTAAAGGACCCTGAATGCTTTGCCATCTGAGTAACTATTTAACCTCAAGGCTCTCGTCTGCTCTGTAGAATTCTCTGATTTTTTAGCTATACTGGATTCCACTCTTGGCCAGGTTTTTTTTCTAAATTATGTGCGGCTACTGAGGCCCACTTAATTATCTATTATAGGATTCCATCAATAGTTTAAGCTATTTATTGATGGCATCTGACAGTCTTTTGTTTGCAAAATGCTTTAGTCATATAGCCGTACAGAGAAAGAATCCTTTGTAACTCGCACAAAATAATATCTGCCCATAATGACTGCTCAGCAGTTCTGAGGCTGCTGTAATCCTTTGGAGTTTGTCTGTTATTTTGATCAGTTCAGAACCAGGCACAGATTCTTTACTACTAAAAATCCAGTATTAAAATAAAATAATGTAAGCAACTTCGGTGAATCTCTCAAGAGTTTTCTCTTCTTTGAAAAAGGTTGATAGGGGACAGAAGAGCACAGTAATATTCATGAAAAATTATATTCTTTGTCATACATTAGGGCCTTGCAACCAATATGTCAGCATTAAGTACTAAAGCTATCTACACCTCAGAACACCTTCATCATGCTGATATACGCTATTTGCATCTACTCAATCGCCCCCAGGTGAGAATGTTTGACTGTGTCCTTGTTTTAATAGTTACATATTTTAAGTAAATATTACTACAGTTTTAGGCACTTGAAATTACATTTACAGCCAACAGTACTAAGGCCTTCCTTAGCCTTTAGTTGAGCTATTAATACAATGCAGTCCACTGCATTGAGCTCACATTTCCTCAGACTTCAGTCTTAAAAATGCACAGATCTAGACATTGCATACATGGAAAATGAGGCATTTAACAGTGCTGATGGGAACCTTTGCAACTAGAGGTCTAGGGCATGCTAGGAATTCCAGAGTCTGCAGGGTTCACAACTATCACGCAGAACTTGTTCTGTATCCTCCAAAAAATCATCCACTTGGAATCTGGTACCTAGAAACACACATGTTGCAATTACACAACTCTCTAATCACTCATAAAAGTGTTCCCAAGTGGGCACTAATGTTTTTTAATTGCTTTTGGACTGAGATAAATCAAGAAGACATTTCAGCTCACAGACTGCTGGAGAAAAATATAAATTTCAAGGGTTCAGAAATCCACTCCACTATTGTACGTCTCTGGTGGTCTGCTCCATTTTCATCTCTCTCTCCCTAAGGAGGGGATGGAATTTCGATACGCATGATGATAAGAAAAATGCATAATTTGCATTGCACTAGATTATGGTCCATGGCCTCGTTTAGTCATTCATGCCAGTAAAAAATATCTTCATGTTCTCCTCCACTGACTACAGTGGGATTTTCCATGATGTAATGAACTCAACAGAGTGGCCAGGCCTTCCTCAATCTAAGCTTCAAGTAAGGTTAAAGTTCCCGACCTGGACTGAGGCCCAGCCTGTGCCTGAGCAGGGATGGGCAGCGCCCTGGGCAACTCCCCCCAGACTGTACACTGAGTGTGATGGTCTGTGGTAAAAGAATATCCTTTTGGCCAGTTCAGCTGTCCTGGCCATGCACCTCCAGCTTCTTGTGCACCTGCTCGCTGGCAGAGCATGGGAAACTCAGAAGTCCTTTAGTAAGAGAAAGCACTACTTAGCAACAACTAAATCATCAGTGTGCTGTCAACATCATTCTACAAAATCCAAAACACAGCACTGTACTGCCAACCAAGAAGAAAATTAACTCCATCCCAACTGAAATCAGGACAATAGTGTGACTGATGGCAACTTAATTAATATGAAATTCCAAAATTTTGAATGAGACAGAGGAAAGCATCCAAGAAAGAACCCAAATATTAACAGAAAAAGAAAAGCAATAGTCTCGTTAGTCAGATGCTGCTGCTGACAGGAACACTCCCATGTGTTATACAAGCTGTGCTAAGTATGGATCATATGGCTGCTATCTGATGGATACAACAAAATCAGTCATTTATTTAATTCGGTTCTGGTCTAAGTCATGAAAGAGCAGTCAAGTCTATGTAGGGAGAAATGTAAAATATAGGTTCTTGAAATTAGGCACCCAAATCCATAGGTGTGACTTTCAGAGGTCTGAGTGTTCTGACCTCTCACTGTTGCTTGTGGGTAACAAGCCCCTTAAGCAACACTTAAGCCAACTTAAGCAACACCTGTCTCAGAGGCTCTACACAGAAGAAAATAAAATTAGCACAGTACAATCAGAATTCATTGCCTCCGAGTTGTGTGCATGTGTTATATTTGTGCGTATAAATGTATATATGTATGTATAGCAAGAAGTCAAGGAGGGTACTCCTATGTTTAGGTTTATTGATGGTCACAACATAGTCTTTTTCCAAACACTCTTTCTTTGCCATTTCTTTGCCACAAAAGTGATACAAACCCCACTTCACTGGGGATTCCAGTCCATAAAGCAAATACAGGAACAAGAGATGTCATAGAATAATTTGGGCTGGGACTTCTAAAGGTCATCTAGTTCAACCCCCCTGCAGTATCTGAATTATAGCTCCAAAAGATAGTTCAGCAGTATTTCCTAACCCAGTTAGTTTTCCATAAATGGTTTGGGTTGGAAGGAACCTTAAAGATCATCCAGTTCCAACCTCTGTGCTATGGGCAGGGAAACTTTTCACTAGACCAGGTTGCTCAGGGCCCCATCCAACCTGGCCTTGAACAATTCCAGGGATGGGGTACCCACCACTTCTCTGGGCAACCTGTTCCAGTGCCTCACCACTCTCACAGTAAGGAATTTCTTCCTAACACCTAACCTAAACCCACCCTCCTTCAGTTTGAAGCCACTGACCCTTGTCCTGTTACTACATCCCTCTGCAGCCACAGTGATTTTTCACATTCAGCATAATGGCTCCACTGTCTCCTCTCACCAAGGTTTTGATTGGGAGTAACACAGTCATTGTCTCTCTCCATCACCACGTTCTCTTCCTGTGTCTCCTCAATACCATCCTTGATGTGACTTTGGGCATTGGTTTTGCCCTGACAGGCACCTCGATGCTTACAGTGCACTTGGTCTTCCCAGTAATGCTGTATGCAGCAAAAAGCTCAAGGACAGATTCTTCAATACCTTGAGAATCTGGAAAGAACAGGAGACATTTGAAAGCTGCAGGTGCAAATATATCTTTCCTGTGTCTGTGAACTCCCAGAAAAGATGGTCCAAAACAGGGCCCTCACACACTCCTTCGTATTTTTTACTATAAGACTTCTGTATTTTGTGAAAGTCTTCAGGGACACTCAGAATCTTCAACGAATTTTTTGATTCAGTAAATTTAGTTCTTTTTCTTGTACAGCGAGTCAGCTGCCCTCCTTTAATTGTTCACCTCACCATAAAAAGAGAGAAATAGCAAAGCCCCAAAGCCCCTCACTAACCCAGGACCTGGAGACTTGTTTCCAGGCAGTTTCTCACTTTTGTAAAGCACAAGAAGAAGCCCTTTTTGCTGTTCCTCCCTAAAGTCCCGCTGGGATGTATATTATGATAAAGATAGTAGAATCAAAGTTAAGTATTTGTTATGTACTTTACTTGCTTGTAAAGAAAATGCTCCCTCTTTCATTACAAAGTAATATGGGAAAATGATAAGGGTGTCCCTTACACAATAAAAACCCCAAACCCAACAGGTCCCATTACCTGCAGGGAGCCTACAAAAGAGATGGAGAGAGACCATTTACAAGGGCATGTAGTGATAGGACAAGGGGGAATAGCTTCCAACTGAAAGAGGGTAGGTTTAGACTAGATATTGGAAAGAAATTCCTTACTGTGAGGGTGGTGAGCCACTGGAACAGGCTGCCGAGAGAAATTGTGGATGCCCAATCCCTGGAAGTGTTCAAGTTCAGGTTGGATGGAGCTCTGAGCAATCTGGTCTAGTGAAAGGTTGGAACTGGATGATCTTTAAGGGCCCTTCCAACCCAAGCCACTCTGACTGTAAACATTATTTGTTGTTTTTTCTTCTACTTCTGTCACACAACGTGTATTTTTAGAAATTGCAATTCGCTGCTGAAAGTCATAAAAAGGCTTTCAAAAATAGCTTTGAATGCAGGAAAATCAACCCTTCCTGTATCAAAGCTTTACTGTGGGTGTATTTTTATGCAATATAAGTATGATAAATATTCAGTGTTGCAGACACAGCACCCTGACTGCAGTTTGTCACGCTGCCTGGGCAGCGGTCTCCATCCCTGCTGCCTTGATCCAGCAGGCAGGAAGAGGCTCACTGCCACTCCGAGAGCCCATCTGGCGCCATCTGCCTGCCAAGAGCCGAGCAATACGCACATTTATCTGTTTCTATTTATAATTTCAGAAAAGGTGTTTTTCTTGTTGCTCATGACAACAACGTTTGAAGTAAAGGCTCAGCCCAAAACTCTTGATTACTGATTTATAAACACAGAATCTATGTTAGTGACTTAAAATCAACCAGTGTGACTTTTCAGTTTTCTCCCCTCAGGGAACAAAGAGGCAGAAAGAAAGGTTTTGCTCATGTACACAGATCAGCCTATAAAAT
The DNA here is from genome assembly GCA_036023395.1 of Myiotriccus ornatus. Taxonomy (NCBI): domain Eukaryota; kingdom Metazoa; phylum Chordata; class Aves; order Passeriformes; family Tyrannidae; genus Myiotriccus; species Myiotriccus ornatus. The sequence goes on from JAYRBT010000177.1 coordinate 14,285,128, forward strand.
GTTACTGGCCCAGGTGAGGAAACCTGGTAAAGAACTGATTCTGCAGGTGTTTGTGTACGCCTGGTTAAGAACAGTAAGGAGATGGGGTGGCTACCTCCATTGGCAACTCTGCCCCCATGGCTTTGAATGTCTACCTCCCTTCATGCTCCTTCCCCAGTTTGTCAGTGATCAATTTGTGGATGGCTCCCTGCTTCACTATCCAATTCCTTTTCTAGTCTGTAATCTGACAAAAAGATCAAGGCAGGAAACAACCCGCATTGCAACAAACATAATTTCCAAATCTGTCCCTGAACCCTCTGATCAGAGTTTCCTACTCTAAGATGTATAAGTGGTCAGGATTTCTGGCTCTGTGATCTATGGACAAAATGTGCATCTGCCTAGATGAGCCTCAAGGCATCTACCGAAGGGTGTGCTTCAGTATGCAGAGGATACATCTACTAATTACTCTGAAAATCAGAGGCTGGGAGAGGGAGAAGGGTGGGTGGTGAGAAGCTAACCTTGCGGGAAAGAGTGAGAGCCTACAGGCTGAGAAAATGGGTTAGCAAATGTGAAAGCATCTCTAAAGGAGACTGTGAAGGAAAATTTTGAAAAAGCCAAGATCCAAACTAAAACTTAGTAAGACTGAGACTGGAGTATATTGGGAAAGATTACATCGGTTCTTGTCTGATCTGTTCATCTCTTCATCCTTACTTAGAAGCTCTTTATCAATACCAGGCCAAATCCCACTAGAGTTTTGCAGCCTTTCATTATATTGATGATCCCATGGGCATTTTTACCTATTTGCCTTCTTTTTATAGTCCTTCTACCTTCGCATCATTCAGGACAACACGGAGCTTGTCAGGATCCCAATTAAGAGCATGAATGTCACACACCTCATGGTTGAAAACATCATACAAAGCTCAAGTTGGAAGGGACTCATAAGGATCGAGTTCAATTTTCTGCTTCTCACAGGACTACCCAAAACTAAACCATATGACTAAGCATGGACCAGATGCTCCTTAAAGTCTGACAGGTTTGGTATTGTGGAAAAAATCCCAGTGGAAGCACATGAACACAAAAACTTCAGAATTGTGAACTGAGCACTTCAAACACCAAGGAGGTATTTAACAGCAGGGAGATCAAACAAGGATCAAAATGGACAGGTTCTCAGGATGAAAGCAGTTTAGTAAATTGGAAGAAATCCTGAGAAGAAAGGGGGATGGAGAAATGCTGCTCCTACGTAGTTTTTACCCTCTGTGTGTGTTCCCTGAAGGGAATGCAGCTATAGGAACCCAAAAGCAGAAGCAGAAGACTGCCCCTTGGCACTGCTCCATTCCCTTAGCTGGGTATAGAGGAGCTGTCAGACCAGAGGAACAGTTCCTCTACTGCCTACACAGTATTTGTATCTGAACCTGAACTCCATAGAGGGAAAGGTGAATCTGTAACTAAGACAACAGATGCAATTCCAGGGTACACAGCAGTTCAGAGGCAGCTCAGACAAGGCTTCTAGGTTAGCTGTGCCACAAAGGGGTTTCTGTCCTAGAGGAGTGGTCAGGGTTGGCCCCCACTCGACACTTTCCCTTCAGGCCTCCCTGGCCATGTCCTACAGAGGGCACTCAGAGACCAGGTTTGGAACCCATTCTCCAGGAGCCAGGACTTGCACAACACCAGTCACACTCAACCCTGACCACAAAATCAAGCCTCACCAGGCTGTGAACCTGGAAAACCCAGGGTTTCCAGCCAAATGCAAGTAATAGAGTGACCTGGAGAGGCCTGTGGCTACAGGAGCTCCCCTGGGGTCAGTACCATTTAATTTACTCACCAATGACCTGGATGAAGGGACAGAGTGTACCCTCAGCACACCTGCTGATGATACAAAACCAAGAGGAGTGGCTGATACACCACAAGGCTGTGCTGCCATTCTGTGATACCTGGACAGGC
>JAYRBT010000177.1:14287147-14309367 GCA_036023395.1 Myiotriccus ornatus
AAGAGCATTGACAGCAGGTTGGGGGGGTTGACTCTGCCCCTCTATTCAGCCCCAGTGAAGCCTCACCTGCAGTGCTGCGTCCAGTTCTGGGCTCCCCAGTTCAAGGGAGACAAGACACTACTGGAGAGGGTCCAGTGGAAGGCCACAAAGATGACTAGGGCAATGGAGCACCCCACTTTCAGGGAAAGGCTGAGGGAGCTGGGCCTGTTTAGCCTGGAGAAGAAATTACTGAGAGTGGACCTTACTGATGTCTGTAAGTATCTGAAGGGAGGGTGTCAAGAGGGTGCAGCCAGACTCTTTTCAGTAGTGCCCAGCAACAGGATAAGGTGCAACAGGCACAAACTGAAACACAGGAAGTTCCATCTGAACATGAGGAAAACCTTTTTTACTTTGAGGGTGACAGAGCCCTGGAACAAGCTGCCCAGAGAGGTTGTGGAGTCTCCTTCTCTGGAGATATTCAGAACTCACCTGGATGCAATCCCATGCAGGCTGCCTTAGGTGAACATGCTTTAGCAGCAGGCTTGAACCAGGTGATCTCTTGGAGTCCCTTCCTGGACGCAATCCCATGAAGTCTGCTCTAGGTGAACCTTCTTTAGCAGGGGGCTTGAACCAGATCTCTTACCGTGTTACCAACAGAATATTCAGTTGTTACTGTACCTCTGAAGGACACACTACAATAATTTTATCCTCCTCCTATGTAGTTAATTTCAAAATGGTCTTAAAATGCTGTGGTTTTCATGGAAGGCACCTGGGCGTAGTTGAAAGCTGGTCCACATCTAACAGAAGTCATCTCAAAGACTAACAGACACTAAAATCCACACCCTAACTTTGAAATTCTCCTCCAGCCTTTGCTGACATCATGAAGCTAAGCTTTACAACTTCCTGGCTTTCTTAGCAGCCTTGTGTATTTCTGTAAAAATCACAGACTTAAGTTTACAGCATCAATAATGCTACTGCAAAACTGATTCACAAAATAAATGTGATATTAAATATTTACCAGTCTCGTGTTGCGCTTCTGGTACTCAGCAGACTGCAGTCAAATGTCCCATGGGTCACTTTAAGAACCAACATAAGAATACATTAGAGTAACCCTGATTAAAATGAAAAATATGATACACTTTACTAGGCTGGTTTAGGTGACAGGTGTAAGGACTTGAATGGAAGATTTACTGCTTTATGCTTCTACCATTTCATACAGCAAAGGGAAGTCCCTCATTATTACCTTTATATTACCAAGAGGAGGTAGAGACTAGTATCTTATTCCATGTTAAACAATAAAAAGACTGCAGAGCAGTGTAATTTTACATTAGTTTCCTATCTGTTACAGCAAAGTAGCACTGCTCCACTGCAGAGTTCACTGAACAACAGTGTAAAGACAACTATTCCTCCTCCTCTTCCTCTCCTGAGTCATTCATGCTTACCTTCCACAGTTACACTAGCGCTGGTCTACTGTCATTGTGCTGCATATCCTATGGTCACTATGCAATCTCCTGAGTCACTCAGCTCAGCAGCATCAAAAATAAACTCTTTTCCCTTCTTGCCTCATGGTGCACTTAGGAGACCTCTTAATCACTCACTTCATCCCCTTCTGGAAGGGGAAGGGATTGGTAAGAAAAAATGGCACATACCAGCAAGCACCTTATAAATTGAAACAGGTGGCTTTGCCTTTGCAGGATATAACATGGTCTCCTGCGCAGGAGAGACACTAGGCTTGGGACTTTAAGTGGGAAAAGGAGGTCTTTTTGCTTGCTGTCCACAGACAGGCTTTATGAGACTGCAGCTTTCAATTTTGTCAGCCCAAGCTGTGGGGTTTTCTGTTTTTGCTTTATGGATTTCACAGCTCAGACCCTGCTATCTTGCATTTGATCCAGCCACTGTTCAAAGATGGTTATTTTGCATCACTTATTATTTCAGTGCAAATTAAGCTAACAACAGGTCAAAGTGTTCAGTAAAAGCTGCACATAACCCTATAAAACTGGTTACCAACAGACACACCACTTCTCTGTTCAGTTTGTCTATCTTAGCTTTGCTCTCCTTTACCGTAGGTCATTGTAAAGTAAATGGTGTCAGACAACTGCAGATGACATCTGCAAGCACACCTGCAACCATTTGAGAAGTTGAAGGATGACTGCCATATTACTGCTTTATCTGTCAAGAAAGCTGCAGTGCCTGGCATAGGATTACTATTTGGTTAAGTCAGGTAATCAACCACACTACCAAACAGCCTGTGCTCAAGCCCTGCCTAGGGCTTAACCAAAAAGATAATTATTATAATTAAAAAATGGTACTTATGGCAAAGCTCATCTTTAGGAGATGGTTCTGCTGCAATAAAAGACAAGGCAGGTAGGTAGCATCACTTCTAATCAACACTGATTAAAAGCAAGTCTGCTGTATATAATGGGGTTGGTTTTCCTTCAACCAACAGAAACACTTTCGTCTGGTCATAGGGAGAACATGCAGCTGAAAAGAGATCATTCTTATTATGCCCAGGCCTGTTCCCTCACTCCAGAGCGTTATAACTCCAAAGTGTTTGCTCGAGCAAAGTTCGCTTTCATGAAAAGGACAGTGCCAAGGTGCGTTTCATCATTCCCATCTTTTCTGCTAAAACTAGTCCAAATTCAGTAGTGACTCACACCCCTGCCACACTGACGTCAGTGGAGAATTTGGCTTATTATGTGTAATAACTAGGCTTCAAGCTGAAATCTGCTGTCTCTTGAAAGGTGTTTTTACATGGGTGCTCTGGTAATTGTGGGTTGGTTTATGACTTGTACAAGTTAGATTTCTGTTTGAGCATAAAAAGACCAGTGAATCACAAATGTTGCAAAGACATGTAAGAAGAGAAAGTCAATTTGGCCCACCTATTTTGACCCTCATATTGTGTCTGCAGATGTTAACATTGTACACAGAACCTGTGTACAGGATCTGAGGACAAACATTATCCATTATTCTCTGCACAGCAGTTTCCTGTCAGCCACAGAGCACTGTAGGTGCCTGATCTGCCCCCTTCACAGTGGAGATGCAGAGCATGTATTTCAAATCTATGTGCTTCATATTATTTTTTCTGAGGTAATACAGAGGACACAAAGGATCTCCCCCATAATAAGCACAATGCTTGCACCTTTGGAAACATGTTCTTTTTGTGCAGTGGACTCAGAGAGCAAGAACCACAGAACTCAGAGTCAGCAGGGGGTAGATTCTTCAGGGGGTGGATCCTGCTTCACCCCACTCTACTTGCAGCAAATGTGCCCCGCAAACACTCTCCACTCTGTCTAACTTCAAAATTCTTACAAGTGTAGCTGTTAGTAACCGGTCTAGCAACAGCCAAACCAGTCCTGCAGAGCTTACCTTTTGCCATGATCAAGGATACTGTGTAGATGGCATCAGTGTAGGTATGGGACACTACAGCACCGTAGTTATCTGTATCATCTCAGGAGAAGCATTCTGACTGGAAAGAAAAAAAAACACAGAGAAAGCAATAAGCAAAACCTCCAAGTAGGTTGGAGTGGTAGGAAATGGATATGTCAAAGGTATTAGTGAGTTCCTCTTTTTATTTGTGTTATCATTAGTGGTTTTTTAATCACTAACAAAACCGACCTGTTGAAAATACAGAATCTCTGAGAGCAGAAATTCCAGGACCAAATCCAATTCCCCCTCCTCTCTGAAGATCCTTCAGAGCCTTCCCAAAGCCCCAGAAACAGAGAGAAGTCTTCCCATTGATAGTGATGTATTTTGGATCAGGTACCTTCTTGGCCTAAGGCAGCAAAAGGAAGCCATCCTTCTTCTCAGAGACATCCCCTTATTCTGATGCTCTGCACTGGAAGGGAGTATTCCCCCTGCACTGCACAAGGAATATAGAGACCAGAGGAGAGTGAACGGAAACTGTTGGACTTAGAAGTCCAGAGGACTGTAGGAAAAGAAAAAGACAGTTTGATCTGCCCTAGCTGGCAGATTTGTAAACAAAGGACTGGCTGAGAGAAGAGGTGAACTAGGGTGAAATAAGAAATAAGGAAAGAGGAGAAAAAGGGACAGAGAAAGGGAAGAAAAAGAATAGAAGAACAGAACTTTTTCAGCCACGGGACAACACAAATTAAACAGGGCTGAACTGGGACATGTGCCCTGAATAATATTGTGAATTATGAAGATTTAGCATTGGTTTTGCCTGAATGGCACTTCAAGGAAGGACACTAACCTGCTGGAGTGAGTCCAGAGGAGGGCTGCTAAGTTGATGAGAGGGATGGAGCACCTCTCCTATGAGGAAAGTCTGGGAGAATTGGAATTATTCAGCCCGGGAAAGTCACGGCTTCAGGGTGACCTAATTGCAGCCTTCCAAAATCTGAAAAGAACTCACAGGAAAGATGGAGAGAGACTATTTACAAGGGCATGTAGTGACAAGGGGCAATGGCTTCAAACTGAGAGTAGATTTAGATCAGGTATTAGGAAATAATTCTTTACTCTGAGGGTGGTGAGGCACTGGAACAGGCTGCCCAGAGAAGGTGTGGCTGCCCCACAGCAGGGGGGTTGGAATTAAATGATTTTCAAGGTCCCTTCCAACCCAAATCATTCTGTGACTCTATAACACACAAGCTGCATCGGGGCCTCAGCACAAAACTAAGAACCAAAAATAACGGTTCCTGTTCTGATGCTCCTTTTCTGTTGATCAGAAACACCACCCTATACACACACAGCAGTATTTGAAAGTGGCACTTCTGCAGTAGGCTGACTGTGAACAGGGACCTTTTTATTTTTGCTGAGGAGTACCACAGTGCCTAAATTTTTCTTTTTTTATGGTTTTTAGTGTGGGAATAAAAAAAAATAATGAGCTAATGGCACACGCTTCTTAAAAATACTGTCAAAAACATTCTGTATCCCCCTTCTTTTGGTACCCACTCTCTCTACTCCACATTACATTAGGGTTTGGTTAACTTTAGCTTCAGCTCAGAATATTGCTTTGTCTCCTAAAATTAAAGAAGAAACACTGGAATTTATGAATGAATGAGGGAAATGGAACAAGGGCCTGTTACCTACTTTCTCTGTTTGAGTTTATTTTAAATCATGTTTTCCTTTCCTATCTGCTTTACAGAAGAGATTAGATTAACCTTGCTTTATTTTACTTATTGCACTTCTTACAACTTTACATCCATCACAGATACCACTCCGGAATGAAATTTTTTCATTAGCAGCTCTCTGCACACTGACAGGAACGATTTGTGACTTTTTCTGATAATATACCACAAAAAATAAAGACTCATATGATCTTTCTGTCACTTCAGACAGTCACAGATCTGTCATATGGGAGAGATTATACATGACAGAAAGGCTTATTTACTTATGCATTAAAGGTCACATTCTTCCAGCCCCACCCAAATAATTCCATCATGAGTTCTGCATAAATAAGAACTCTTGTATTTAAATCAATAAGGACAAGTTTCCAGCAGCTAAAATGAACAGCAGCATTCCTACTGATCTGACTGATCCATGAAAAATCTCTAAAACCAGCGAGGATGGAGATAGGTAACTGCAGTTTGCACCTGGTTCTGTCTACCACTCTTCTGTTACAGAGGATGACAGACTGTATTTCCTTGCATGAGATGAGTGAATATATCTAAGAGCACCTGAAAATACAGTCAGTTATTGACATGTACTAGCTAAAGGTCTTTCACCAGATATAATTGTTACTCACCCTTAAGTGTTGTCAGTGGGCAAGGTTTTCCCACAAATTCAGGAATGCTTTCCCAGCAAGGATCTCAAAGGAGCATGTCAGCATGCTGAAAGACTCCAATAAGGTAGAAGACTTCCTAGAAACAACTTCTTTGGTTGCGAAAAAATTATGTTACTTAAGCAGAACAGTGAGGTACTGTTTGCAGGATTTATTTACCAGGAGTGGGAAAGACTGGATACGATAAGAAGTCCCAAAACATAAAGTTACACAGAGAACTGCTTGTCACCTAAAACTCTTGAGAGAGAAAGCTTTGTGCAGCAGGAATAGTGTCTGTAGGAGGCTGCTGATTAATTCCCTGCTTTTTTTTCCTGACTTTCTGCAGGGTTTTGGGCAAGTAACTTGCTCTCTCTGTATCTGTCTTGTCATCTACACAATGAGAAAATTGGGCTGCCTTGCTGCGCAGGAGTGCTGCAAGGTGTTTTGATGTTATATGCCATTCAAGAAAGGCATCAAAACTAGATGTATCCTAAGTCCTATTAGAACTTACTCTGTTCTGCACAAGCTGCACTGAGCCCTTCAGTGCTGCCCATGTCCTGTGTTAGACAAATGCCCATAGTTTAAGACAAATCCTCCTGCATGAAACTGTTTCATTTCAGGAGGCTTCCAAGAGCTACATTTTTCTATCAGAATGAATCCATTTAGTTTGTGTTTATATTAACTAGTTCTTAAGTTCAGGTAAAGCTATTTTTTTTCCAGTCAGACTGACCAGCAAGGAGCTGGCCCTGAATACACTCTGTTGGGGGAGGAATCACTCACTGTATAAGAAAAATTGCCCATAATAGTAAGCAATGAGTTTGTAAGCCTCCTCAGATCACAAGATTTCCTGTTTCTTGACAAGACTGGAACCAAATTCCAGAGCCTGAAAGGTTGCATTTGAAGGATGTGACATTGTTACTGCTTGTCACCAAGACTCAACTTGTACATACTTCGACTGCGTGCAAGAAAGAAAACAAAATGATAATGTAGACAGGCCTCTGGTTTCAGGAACACATGGGTCAACCCATGGGCACTCTGCAGAGAGATTAACTTCACTCATCACATAACAGTGTGGGTATCATGCTATTCACAGGGCTGTAACATCAACATTAACTGCATCAGCAGACATTTAACAGGAGAAACAAATCTCAAGAAAAGACCTGTCAATACCACTGAAGTACACACAGCAAAGAAATGGTACAAGAAGTCATAATTTTAGTTTTAGTTACGGAAAACAGAGTTGGACAAGCTTGATTAACTCCTTTGTAGGTAACTGAGTCTTCCTTCCACCATAGCTGTCATAGCCCTTTTACTCCTGGTTTTAAGTGTCTCAAGGAGCTATACTTCAGAGTGGTACTTCACAAGGTTCCTTTCTTGGAAAAGCAAAGCATATATGACTCTAAAGTTATTGAACTCACACAGCCAATTTCTACCTTGTCTGCCCACAGCCAGAGAACGCAAAGCATTACAACATTCTTGAGAATATCTGTTCATGTAAATGTTACCTTTTTATCCCAGCTGCTAAGTTCCTCATCGTTCATCCTCAGGGAAAGGAGCTTTCAAGACCATTATTGACACTTCTTGTACCCCTCAGTTCACATGAAGTCCTGTAGATTGTTGCATTCCTAGAAAGATGCCTAGATCCCTTTACACAGGACAAATATGTCTTTGAGTAGTTCAAAATTTAAATACATACTGGCCTCTTGTGGGCTATGTTGTTACATCCTTTACAATGCCCTCAGCAGTTTCTCAACTTTGGAATAACAGGACATAACTTCAAGCATGAGGCTAAACGGAATAAACCTTCTGTAGGTCAAAGGGATACCTTTTTATTTAAAAATAAACATTATCTCCTAGGTTTTCTTGTGATTGATTTTGACACCATTTCAAAACTTTGTTCAAAGGCAGACTATTAAACAATTTACCAGTCTTGTTTCTATTAATAAAAATAAAACATGTGGTTCCAGGTTTCAAACAGCTAAACATTCAAGAAATCCTGCTGTAGTGTTTAAGTCATTCCCCAGTGCTCCTTTCACATCTCCAGGCTTGGGCTTTGTTTATTTTATTTATTTTATCAGCTATACATGTAGCAATTTCTATCATTTCCAAGTCCAGCCAGTTCATTCAGTTACTGAAGCAGAGATTAGGTGTTTTAGAAAATCTGTTCACAACTTTAGATTACGCAGCTAATTTTTTAATTGGTTCTCTTCCATTCCTTAATAAGTCTGAGATTCTGTCACCTTTCTTCCTATGGAGAAGGACTTCATTTCCAATGAGCAAGGTACTTTTTCCAGAAGATAATGAATTACAGATCTCAGCTTTTGTATTTAGCTCTCTTTAACTTTACTTGTGTTAATCACAGCAGTGCCTACACAGTGCAGGTACAGGAGATTGTTTTACGTGTACACAGGCCTATCCATTCTGAAGGACACAAACCACATATCTTGTTTGCCACAAAGGCTTAAAAAAATATAGTAACAATAAACTGCTTAACTGCCCACATTTGATTTCTTTTTGGAACAGAATGCTGTTATCTATTCCATATTTATGTTAAATTCATTTGAAAAGGGAGTCTAATGCAGCAGGCACTTCAGTTATGCTTTGCAAAACACAGGAACTTAGAAAACCAAAAAACATAAAAACCTAGCCAACTTCCACAGGCTGATGGGAATGATTATAGGGGTAAACTCTGGAAAAAGAAATGGCCAACCCACCCTTCCACCCCCTCCAGGAATTTACCACCTTTTCCTGATGATTTTAAGGTAATTTCTGCTAGTCTACAAAAGAAAGAGAAAGGTGAAAAGTTTCACAAAAATCAAGGAAAAACATCCAGAGGTTGAAACATTGTCAGCTTTTCCAGTGAGCAAAAAATACCACATACAGACAGCCAAAATAAACACATGCTGTAGTTCACAGGCTAAAGAAGGAATCCAGCAAGACAGACACTCTGCTCCCTTGCCTAGAAGCTTGTGTTCTTATTAATACAGATCAAATCAGAAGTGCGTGGAAATGGGATTGGTCATGTTGTAAAGTGGATAAGGTATCATTAATTGCTTGTCTAATAAATGTACAAGAAACCAACCTCCACTTACCTCTTCAAGATTCTAATTCAGCCAAAAGAGCCCGACTTATATACAGAGAAACCTAGTATCTAGGCTGGAAGTCGTATTTTTCCCAACAAAAACAAAACACTGCCAACCCAATCAAACTTCTCCCACCTATTCAAAACAGACTCAAAAACCAGGCACTGCCTTTCTGTGTTGACTTCACAGTGCTCGTGAATCCTCCTTTATGCATCTGTTCTTACACGAGCTACCACTGCACACTGAGCAGCGTCTGTGTATCCACACACTCCACTGTGGGGGAAAACCAATGCATGTGAATGAGAAGATCTCTGTTTTAGCCACACTGCCACACACTGGCCTCCAAAAGGGGAGGAGTGACTCTGAATGATCTCTTCATTAACCTCACCTTTGCATCGCTTGAGTGTTTGCTTTCTGTATTGCTTACAACAGCCTAAAGACCAAGAAGACCAGAGTGGATGCAGTGAAATTAATTGTATCTGGTTTTCCTTCTTTTGAGATAGAAGGAGTCAAAACTAATTTACAAGAGGAGGTTTCTGTTGTGTTTTATTAGTTTTGACTTCATTCCTGACCGTCTTCCTTGTGTCCACTTCAGAGGCAAACAAGTTAACATGCAAAGGAGAGAGAGCAAAAGGATCTATGCAGGATTTTTCCCCTCTGATCCCTGGAGAGAAGTATTGCCTTTGCCTTTTCAGAGGAAAGCAGACACCTTTCAGCTGCTACTGGGACTAGGCGAGTTAAAGTCAGACATAATAAGAAAACTCTGACTCAGTCAAATGCTACTGTTTGTCCAACGAGAAACTCCTTTAGTAAGGTGCATGTAACTGCAGACTTCTGTCCCCAAAATTCTGGGATGAAAAGGTAGGCAGAACAAGCTGAGCCCTCTGAAGACAGTCTAGCAAGACAGGCTCTCTCCAAGGGAAGGGATGATTTCTGGAAAACACTGGCTATCAACATATTGGATTAAAACTAGTGCAATACAGTAGCTTATTTAATTCTATTTTAAGCCTAAGCAGCAACAGGCAGGTAAGAGATAAAGCAGCAATAGGGAACACTGAAGTTGAGCAGCATGGTCCAGCAGAGAGAAAGGGTCAGGAACTGCAATACCTGAGTCCTTTGCCAGACTGTTTTCTCAAATGCTCTGAGCCATATTGCCAGCTCTGGTGCCAACACGGCTTTTAATTCTGAGTAAATAATTCAGTCTTTCTCTTCATTCAGCTTTGCTATCAACTGAGTAAACCTGACACTGCTGCCCTGCTGGGGATTACAAGGCACACAAGCTTGGGCAGGTCTAATTGTAATCCCTTCTATGACTTTTACACCAGGCCAAGAGAATGTAGCATCTGCTGTGTTCAGGTGCTGGAGCCTGATCTGTATCAGTGCTCAAAGGAGAGTGGACTTTTCTCTTTCCTTGCATGTAACCAGAGGAATTAACCTCTTTGAATATGTGAAATTCACTTTGAGACACTTGAAATTAACACTTGGGTTGCTTAGAGCATGCAGTTCTTTGACTGCCTGTACCTTATGCACAAAGCTGCAAATGCTGGTTTCATTCACATATTTCTTCCGTGCTTTTGAAAGGAGCATTTTTTTCCTTGCAGGACTCCTGAGCTGCCTTACATTACCCTAAGTTGATAGTCGCTCTTGCCGACACCAGCAAATATGCATCTATAGACTTGGCAGAAGAAACACGGTTATTCCCCACATATCTCAGAAAAAGTGCTTTGTTTTTTTCTCTATAACAAATCTATGACACATACTTCAAGTCAAAAATAGAGTGATGTGGTATGATTAACAAATTGTAGATTTATCATAGCCCTTTGTTTAAACTAGCTTCCAGGGAAAGAGCACGTGAAAACATAATAGTTCAGGTCCACTTCTAAAACCTGCCAACTCACAACCAACAGACATACACTTTCTAAGGCCACCTATGCGCAAGCTGCATGACTTCTCCACTGAAGACACAGCAGGGAAGTGACAGGAACCAAGGTCCTGTTTAGCGATGTCTTCATCCTCAAGCTCATTTTGCAACTGCAAATTCACAGGTTAAGATTTTCCAAAGTAGATTAATTATAGAGGAAAAGTCCAGAATAAACAGATACTTTTGAAAATCTTGCAAGGAATGCAGTTCTCTATCCTACATGACTGCTGAACAGTTGACATTTCAGACTAATTTGACCAAGTCATCTTTATCTTGATCCTTCAGAGAGTGAAATGTGCTTTATCTGAGAACAGCTCTTATGCTCAAGTGCATCTAAGTTTTTGTTTTTACATAACTCTGGTATCTGCTGATCCCAGACTACCTGCAAAAGGATGGAATGTGCCATTAGTCTGTTACCATGACAGAAGTATTAACAGGATAATAAAACTGTGTATAAACAGGATAATAAAAGTGTGATGACCAATGACCAAATGACCAGCGAGAAAGCAGGGCACTGAGCTGGGCTCTGCCCTGTTTACAAGGTGTGAAAAAGCCTATGAAACAGAAGACACCACACGTGGTTCTACATAAAACCATCTCATGTTTGTTATATGCTTACCCATCTGCAGAGAGGAATTCAGTTCTCTGGGAAACAACTGTGTTGTAGGTATTAGTGCTGTAGCCTTCAGTTCACAGAGGCCTGGACAGTGAGCTGGAGAGGGTCGATGAAGTATGCTTGGAATTTTCATTTAACAAAGAGTGCCCAGTAAAAAGACAGGTCTGGCAAGGCACACAGTTTAGCTTAGTTCCTACTGTCAGCTCGGTTTCAAACATATTGATTATAGAAGTAGCAGCCCCACTCATCTCAAGTGCTTGTGCACGGCCAGAGCTCCTTTCTGCTAATCTTAAGCACTTCTTAAGACTACCTCTGCTGTCAGAAGAGATCAGAACAGCTGATAAAAGGTCCTTCAGACCTCAAATTCTATTTAAAAAAGAGTAAAGAAAAAAAGAGACAGAAATATGCTAATTATGGCAAGGCTAAAGAGAAAATAGGAAGATTAGTTCCAAATCTGTTCGACAAAATGACGTTTCAAGAGGCATTTGAATATTTTGATCCTGACCAAGTGGTATGCTCTTGTCTGGTATGAGATGGCAGCAGTGCAGCCCTCATAACCAGATTGTGCAACTAGGCTGACATGAGCTTTGTAGCAGTGAATTGATGCAAAACAGCCAGATTTTATCAATTAACACACTCTCAGGGCATTCCACACATGCAGAATGGGAGTGGACAAGCAGGCTGGATTTCCTCCATCAGTATAAACTGTTCACTTCTACCCAAGTCAGTGAAGCACTGCCAACTAACACCTGCTGAGATCTGTGCAAGGACCTCAAGGTCAGTATCTTAGAGCCCTTTATACCTTATTTGCCACAAAACTGTTCTCCTCTAGAAAGTCTCCTTGTGCAGGAGGCAACTTACACATTGAACTTAGCTTCTATCTGCACACTCCTATAAATCATCAACAAACATTCTTTAGCAGATGCATGGGAAGCTGATGACAGAGCAAGTAATTTTATTCATTGAGCCAGTTTTGACACTGAAGGGCACTGAAAGCCGTAAACATTTACAAGGAGTTCCACTTACAAAGTTATTTAGAACATCAGTGGTGATTTTGTTATTTCTAAGAAGTGTTTGGATGGAATAGTGTTACCCCTTTGAAAAAATGAGTAGCAGTGGGAGAATATAGCTATCAAGATTTACATAAAACTAACAGTCATGTTATGCTCAAAAGCTTAAGTTTATTGCTCTATTTAATGACTACCACCAGTATTTTAAAAAAGAATGCCAGTTCTTCCTGCTAGCTTCTCACTGAAGGAAATATTTTAAATACAGCAATAAAATCAAGAGGTTTAAAGATAACACATTTTGCCACACATTCATGCAAACCCTGCAGACAGGATTTTTACAGGTTCATGGATACAGAATAAACACAAAGATGTGTACTGAAATAATGGGAAACTTTCCCCACAGTGAAGAAGTTGTAGGCATAACATTTCAGGGCCTACCCTGCACCTACTGACGTCAACAGCAAAACATCAGTGGGAGCAGGATCAATCCTTATTGTTCTGAGAGCTGCTTTACCTTCTCCTGATTAGCAAGTGCAGTAAATTCTCAGAATCTCCTGCACTAATATAAGCAGTGGGTGTTGGTTACTGTTACAAATAAAGAGAAGCAAAAATATTTTTAGTAGGTCATTACAGCTTCTATTCACAAAACACTCATCTTTCATGTCAAGGATCCTGCATACCTCCGTTTTTCTCTGCTCAGTGAAGCACTTAAACATGTGGTTATCTGTAAGCATTAAACACAAAATATGGTCTTCACAGCCTGACAGAGTTCTAAAACGAAAAACATGGGCATCAGGTTGTAATACTTAAAAGGAAACACTAGGGGTTAGAATGGGCTAATGATTGTCTAAATTTGGGTTGAGGGCAAATCTATCAAAAAGAAGCCAACAAGTTCAGACTGATTTTTGTTTTTTAAAGCTGCCTATAGAATTCATGTTAATCTTAATAAGTGTTGGGCACCCGGTCATCTTCAAAGCTTTGAAATGAGTTTAAATCCACAGATTACAAGTGATTTTATTAATAGATTTTTAATAAATATGAACTCACAAAATTCCTCACCTGATTTTGAATCTCAGTTTTCAGAGGAAATTGTATTCAGATTGTGGTCTGACTACATAAAAACAGAAACTATTTGCAAGTTTGCCAGATGACTGAAATGCCAAAATATTGTCAAAGAAAAGGTAAAGCGTGAAGAATTTATGTTCAGATCTGTTTCTGCTATTCGTCTCACATTCAGCCAGCTGTCATGGTACTGGGCTACAGTGCTGGTAAGAACTCAAGGTAAGAATTTGAGGCAAGAATTTGAATCACATAATTGAAATACTTTTTCCCCTTTAGTTCTGATAACACTGGTGGTGGACTGCTTTAGAAAACATAAACAAGCAAACATGATGTGTGAAACATCATTTCAATGTGAATCTACTTGAATCTTTCAATGCAGAGGCTCAGAAAGTTTACGATATACACAGTATTCGGTAATTTTATATGTAAAAACAATCAGAAAGAGGCAAAAAGTTACTTTCAAGCTTAGTCAACATACGGCACATTTCAGCATGACAATTCAAAAAGTTTCACACTGTATTTGGATATATTAGCAATGATCTTTTAAAAAGTAGCAAACTGAAGACAGTGGATTTTTTTCTGATTTTTTTTCTTGCTTTTGTAACAAATGAAGCTACTATTCTTATTTACAGTATAAATAAGCCTTTTTTGGTGAAGATTATGTCCTGTCACATATGTTTAAGACAAGGTGTACCTCAGCTCTTAAATGTCAATGCAAACAAGAGCATAAAAGCAATATCAAAGTAAATAATATAACTTTCCAGCTAAGACAGCCAGGTTACCATGTGTCTCTTATCAGATCTGAAATATATCTGAATGCAGTCAAAAGTTCTCTTGGCTTTAGCCTGTAGGAATATAATGGACATTTATTCTTCTGCTGTTCTAGAAAGCTGTTTTCCGTACAAGCTCATGACATGATGGACAAATTGATACTGTTCACAAGTCTGGATCATTCCTCCCCTGAAAAGGAAAGAAAAAAAGGGGAGGGAAATAGCAGTCTTATTACATGCAAGCACATGAGGAAATAGCACAGCTAACATGCAGCTTGTGCTACAAACCAAAGGTTTATTCCAAAGCTTGCTGAAATGAGTGAGAAATGCCCCTTGATTGCAACCAGCTTGCAGTCTGACCTTGAGCTCCATTTTAAAAGTCCCTGTTAAGCAAGGAACAGAAGGCAGTGAGAACAGGGATGGGCTTTATGTTCATTTTCCTTGTCAGAGGAAATACCATTGTCATTTACATTCATATTACCTGAGGACCTGTACTCCCAAGAACCATTTTAAACACCATGAAAAGCAATCCCCACCCTAAAGCTCTGGAGAGACAGATGGGAGCAGGGGAAATAAAGAGGGGAAGTATGTTATCCAAGACTTCACAGCTGCACTAGGGACTGAATTTGGGATTATAGAGAGCTAGGCCAGGCCAGCCCAGCCCAGACAACTGATGCAAATTTCTCATTCTGCAATGATGATTCTTTCCTCTGTGCCATCCCACATCGTGCTTTTGGCAACTTCACCATGGAGCTCTAGGGATGGCTAGCAGGATTTTGGAATAGACAATGTAATTTTTGAAAAGTTACTCAGATTTGTAGCTGAGTTGACTGCTGTGCACACCTTGACAGTAAAAGACTCCCAGCAGAGTAATCTATTTTGCTTCAGCTTGTTTTTCAGCTTTTATTGTTCTCTTTAAAACTGCAAACCTAAAAGAAAGTGCAAGCAGGAGCAAAACCAGTTTGATTTTCCACGTATCATTAACCTGTGTGTTTCTGCAAGTAGCATATTAAGCAACACATGGGTACTGCAAGGGGGGATAGAAATGAACAAAAATAATCAGGATGAAGTTGCTAATTTTAAGCAAATTTTACAAACATTTAAAATTCTGCCAAGAATACCTCATCAAAGGCGACGTGACCTCTTGGTAATCCATTAGAAAACAATTAAAACCCATGGCTCAAACTCACAAAAAGTGTATGGAGAACTGTGGCAGCACTGGCGCTGTAGCACAGATCCTGGGGTCACGGTGCCAAAATGAGGCTGAAATGACCAGTGGGGTTGAGCAACATGGGAACCTGTGGGTGACCAGAGCCAACCAGACCGTGTCAGTCTGAGGAAGTGCCTGTGTGGTGCTTTCCCTTAGAAACCTTCACCAGAGGAAATTAATGGAAGTTGCTTCCTCTGAGCCAAATAGATAGCAGACTGCTAATACTCTCCTTGGGGACTGCCCTCTTCTGTGGGGTCCAGCTTCACAATTATGGGTCACACAGCAACCACAGAAGTAAGGGGGAGATGGGTGGGCAAGACAACATCCTCCTCCAGCCTTTTGCACTTATTTTGTTAAGCCGCTCCTTGAAATAACACTTAATGAGCGGGGAAGGGCAGGGACCCATGCTCCAACTCTCGTCAATTAGCAAAGGTGAAGAACACCCACTTTGTTTCTAAAAAATGTATTTCCTAGCTGAGCATCTCCCCCCCACCTGCTCTACTTAATACAAGCTCACAGTTGATCTATTTCCGAGCCCCTCTGCGCCGCACACAGCATTGAAATATATCTACGTCAGCCTGTGACACACAAGGAATGTTAGTCATATCTGACAGTTAATCCCCAAGCAATTCCATTAACAGTGGGGTTGCACCCTGAAGTTGTAGCAACACAGGCACTAAGGTGGTCATTGAATTTCAGACCACAGAAAATTATTTTCCTTTTTATCTGATTCCCTGCTATGTGATGGCTTCCTCCCTCCCCACACATACGCATACCATGACATGTGCTTGCTGTCCAGGCTTTGGCACAGAATAGACAAATTATGTTTTCACCCTTTTTTGCCACAGAAACCTTTCAAATCTGAGTTGCTTTGTGGGCAATGACAGCAAATGTCTCTCAGCACTGTGGGAAGGATGCAGGAATGATTACTTCCTCTCCTTAGTCATACTGGGTTATTTTAGGATCAGCTGTTGGCCACTGATACAAAGCCCAGTGCACAGGATTTTTCCAAGGGATCTGTGAGGGAATGAAGGGAAAGAAACATTTGTTCTCTTCTCACCCATGGCAACATCAAAGGTGGTTCTCAGGGCTGATGTCAACCTCTGTACTCCCGTGTGAAGCAGTGAGGTGCATTCCTTTACACACCTACTCAGGGCTGCATGCAATCCTCTTTCCCTGCATACCTGGTGACTCCTTCCCATTCACCCTGTTTTCTCTAGCCACTAATGACCAGGCAAGAGGAGGAGACACAGACAGTCTTCCTTCCTATAGCTGCTTGGACACTGTCTCATCATCTCATGCGACTTTTGAAGTCATCTGAAGCTTTTGTGGGGGTTTAGTGAAAATGAGAGTGGATGGCAGCATGGCTTCCAAGAGACTACAAGCTCCATTTTTCAGTACTTGAAGAAATCATGCTATTCTGTAGGAAGGACGGTGAAACGTTTTCCATCTTGAGTATTTTAGCCCACGACATTTAAATTGCTTTTTCCTATGCCATCCCACTCTTGAGAGGTACGTGGCAGCTACAGAGGTTCCTGCAGTCTTTCTTTCCCTCCATGGTGTCCTTTAAGTGTGATTTCCCTTCTTCAGCCTCTAAAAATGACTGCCAGTTCCCCTCTCCCTCCCTCTTGTATTTTGAATTGGCCTTCTGTATCATACTCATTTGTAAGCAGGCATCTTCACCCTTCATTTGTATGGCTATTTTCCTGTGTAATATTACTCACAGAGACAAGATATTTCACATCCAGACAGATATTTCACTGGTCTGTGGATGATCAGCATTCACTATTCATATTATGGTTTTCTTTTTCTCAAGAAGCCTTTCCTTGTCTGGCCTGAAATCCATTGAAATAGCCAAATCTCTAAGCCCCTGCAGGTCCTTGTCTATCAGAGCCTCAGCAGGGCAGCAAGCATTTCATTTTCTGCCTCCCACTGAGCATAATTTCTCCTCTGAAATAAAGTTCAGCGTGGGGTTGAAGTTCTTTTTTTTTCCCTCAGAAAAATCTTTGGTATGTTTTTCGTGACATCTCTTCCCCCGACTACATTTATCATTATCATTAGAGAGAGCACTGAGACATGTTTTGATGGCACTTGAAACCAGTGGGAGAGGAAAAATAACATCTCTGGTGCAAAATTCAAGTCTGTTTACTTCATAATCAAACTCAAGGTGGTGTGTTAAGAAATGCTTAACTGGAAACCATTGAATTTGTGGAAATTTTCACAGCTCCTTTCATATGTCTGCAAACACTCCGGATTGTCTCCCTCTCCAAGCAATATCTCTCCCAAAATGGCTCACAGGTCCCAGTATGTAAGACCAGTTTTATTTACTCCACCTGGGAGAAAAGTCATGATCTGTGGCTCTGAACTTAAGTATAGCAGATCTTTCACCCCTGGCTTCTGTATGAACATGGGGCTAATTCCTCAGCTGCTAAAAGGCCATCCCTTGCTGCATGCAGATGGGCAGCTATGCAGATTTTGATGCCAGCTAGGAGTCTAGCTCAGTTCTAAGGCTGTTCATTAAGGTTTACTGCTCATAAAACAGGCAAAGATTACAAGTCAGAACAGTTTAGAACATGAAAACTTCCTTCAAGGAACGTTCTCTCATGACCTCCACTTGCCTTTGTTTTTCTCCTCTTCCCGTTTGTTTCTCCTTAAATAAAGGGAAATGTTACCATTTTTCTTCTTGTTTTTCTGGAGAGGAAACTGGCTTTCTTACCTGTCTAACCGTAACTGGCAGGCTGTTCGCAATATGTCAACTATGCCCTCGTTCTTCAGCTGTTTACAGCACACACTAGTTGCAATAAAGCAGCCAGTCCTCCCGATGCCTGCACTGAGGAAGGGAAAAGCAAAGAGAGGTGGTGGAGATGTCAGAATGACTTTGGAACTTCCTTGTTTAACAAGTGCCATTAAACCAGCACAAACCCCGTCATCCTTTTTGTCCCTCCAACCTTTGCCAGGTGAGTGCTTCCAGACAGAAAGCCCTAACTAGGAAAAGATACTAACTTCAGTGGGATAACACAATTAAGTGTGAGCACTCATAGCAAAAGGGTGAACACTGCACATACAGTGCTAAAAATGGACTTACTAGATACCACTTGACCCAATATGCTGTTGAACCTGCCAGTGAACCATTGAAAAAAAGCAGTTAAACTGTATTTCTTAGTTAGATCTGGTTTGACAGCAACCCTTACTTTGAAGGCAAACTTCGCTTGATATTCTTAATTCTAACAGCTTCTTTGAAAGTTATTTTCATTCACAGGTGCATCAAAAAACCTAACCCTTGGTTAGGATTAACCCTTTTAACCCTTGGTTAAATTATTAGAGCTAGCAGCAGTATAGTAAGTGTGATGTCATTTGCTGATCAGATCTACAATCTAGTAATTATCTGAATTAGAGCAGGATACAAGGAATTCACTAATAAAGAAATGTGTTTGTCTTTCCTGAAATTCTTTGCATCTGATTCAGTCCTTGGTTAATGACCAGAACTGAATTTATTCTCAAAGGCACAGTGCTATAGAAGCTGTGAATTCTTCTCATCACCTAATAAACTAGCAGCAAATGCTGGAACCCCTCTTATGCGTGAAGTAATTAAGTGAGCACACTCAGGAATAATTACTTGACACAACTACAAGAAATCCTGCTTTCATTTACATTGTGAGAAAGTCATAATGCAAAACCACTGGCAACAAATGTACAAGAGACAGTGGAATTCGTGATTCACTGCTGCTCACAAAGTCCTTCACTTTCCAGTTGCCCATAACCAAACAGACCACAGCACAGAGCTCTTGACACTGTTTACTGTCCATAGATCCCAGAGTGTTTTGCAAAGGGAGGGAACAACATCCATTTTTAGATAAAGCAAACACCACTGAGACAGCACTTGTCCCAGGGGAAGTTGCAGGTCTCTCAGTGGCCAAGACAAGGTCATAATCCCTCCAAGACTGCACAAGAGTGGCACATTATCCACATAAAATATTTTTTTTAATAATCCTTTCACTGTGTCTCTTAGTAGATTTTTTCAATTAAAAGTGCCCCATTTCTCCCCAGATTATTACTTTGTCCTGAGGATGAACCTTACTAGAGGGCAAAACAAATACTCATAAAAAGAGTGACATGGTGACCAGCAGCTTCACCTGCAGCCAGTACCATAATGCTTCAAGGAGCTCTTAGAGAGTCACAGATTTCCAAGGGCAAAGGGGACCTTGTTAAAAAACACTTCTTGTTTTTATCTGAACTCTCCCCATCTGCTTAACATCTGCTTAAAAACATAGGCAGAAAAACTGTACATGTGATATCATACAAACTTTTTACTAGTGTTTACTCCATATTAGCTTATAGATGGATCTTTGATGACACCGAACTAACCAATCATTCATTCCAAGAGGCTCTTTAAAAACATTCTCATTCTATAATACCCACTTACTATGGATTTTGGAGAGCAAACATCTGCTGTTTCCTAGAAAATGTTATGCAAAATGAAGTAAAATTCCTTACAAAAATCTATCTGGCAAAATGTATCTTGTTGAAATTATGGAAGATTACCCTGGCAAGATAACTGCATCTCTTATCAGTCTTTCTACTCTTTACCTGGAATAACTGCTTTGACAACTGACTTGTAGTTTTCAAGTAATCATATTTAACCTTTCTAAGCACTGGCAAAACAGGACTTGCTTTCAGACCTCTGGAACTTCTCCAATTTTCCAAGGACTGTAATTCGGCTATACTAAACTTTAATGATTTAGAGTTTGTGAACCAACTTTTTTAAACACCCTTGGATGAAAATCATTCAGCATATCTGATTTAATAATGGTCAGTAATCGTTGCTTAACATGCTCCCCAGTTAGCAGTGCAAAAGAACACACTTCATCACGTCTGTAAGTGCTAAGTACATCATCCTACTTCTGAAGACAGAAGAGAAGTATCTATCTTCATCTATTTTTATTTTGCTCTGATTGATAATTATAATTTTCTCACCAGACTTCAAACCACTGTAAGGATTTTATTCCTTCCATACAAGAAGTTTTCATCCTTCCCAAGGCTTTTTACTGATACTTCAGTTTTACTATCAATTGCATAAATTTCCTGACTGTTGGTTAGTACTTGCTGCAATCAGCTTTGTCACTGTTTCATTTATGTGCTATACTTAAATTATTGTCTTTGGCCTAACAATGATTTATTTAAAAAAAAAACACAACAAAGGAGGAATCTACAAAACATGGGGGTTTGAGGCTTAAAGTTTAATATTCTTATTTTTCTGCTTGCAAGTGTCTTCCTACTCAATTTCATCAAAAGTATGTTAATGTTTGCTAACTTGACCCTTTAAAGATAATTAAAGGCGTATATTACTGGTAAGGCAAATGAAATGAAAGCATTCTTACAAGTAACTGAGCCTCCACCAGCTTTTGTGTTCATCTCAATCTGTATCTGAATGCAACACTGGGTAATAGACAACTATTGTCATTAAATATTTGAAGTTCCAAGCATATTTCAGAAGCAGTTGGACAAGATCTCCCATGTCTGACTGATGGCCTACTTGATAGTATCTATACTGTGCCATGCAAAGAAGCCCTTAGAATTCAGGTACAACATTTATTTACCTGCAGTGAACAATCACTGGGGCATTCTTCTCCTCTGCACTCTGCATGGCCTCTTCCACTTCCAGCACTAGCTGTAACAGAGGAGGGGCTTGATCTGGTGTCTTCTGGTCTGGCCAAGATGTGTACCAGTAATGTTTCAGGTTTCTGACTTCTTCTCCTTTCTGCAATCCAGTTAAGACAAACACCACAAAGTTTTAAAAGAACTTCTCATTGTAAATTGATACTGAAACATGGTCTTCCTTTTAGAGTGAGATGACTGAATTAATCTGCTGGAAAGGACACCACAGCTGGACAGGCACAATCCAGGAGATTGCTGTAGAGCACTGATGACATTTTTTGACCCAGGTGGTGGAAGAGTCAAAGAGGAGAGGTGTGCTGCTGGACCTTGTATTAACAAAGAGGGACTGGTTGGGCACATGAAGGTTGGGGGCAGCCTTGGCTGCAGTGACTAAGATACGGCAGAATTCAGGATCCTGCTCGGAATAAGCAAGGGCAGTAAATAGGATTACAAACCTGAATTTTAGGAGAGCTAACTTTGGTTTCTTCAAGAAATTAACTGAATTAGGGTTAGGGCCCTAGAAGATGGGGGGGTCCAAGACAGCTGGTCCAAGCATCATTTCCTCAAAGCTCAAGATTGGTGCATCCTTCTGGGTAAGAAATCAAGCAAAAGGGGTGTCACCCCAGTCTTCAAAAAGGGCAAAGATGACCCAGGGAGCTACAGGCCAGTCAGTCTCAGCTCCATCCCTGGAAGGTGATTGAATAGTTCACCCTGGATGTCACCTCTAAACATGCAGAGGAAAAGAAGGTTATCTGGATTATTCAACATGGATTTCCTGAGGCGTAATCACGCTTGACGAATCTGACAGCTTTCTGTGATGGTGTGACTGTCTGGGTAGATGAGGGGACAGCAGTGGACACATGAAGGGACAGTGACTTTTGACACTGCCTCCCATAATATTGTCATTGGTAAGCTCAGGAAGCATGGGTTAGATGAGTTGACACTGAGGTGGACTGAGAACTGACTGAACAGAAGAGCTCAGAGGGTTGTGAACAGCATTGAAGAGTCAGCTGCAGGCCTGTAGCTAGCAGCGCTCCCCAGAGATCACTACTGGGTTCAGTAGTGTTCAATTTACTCACCAATGACCTGGATGAAGGGACAGAGTGTACCCTCAGCACGTTTGCTGATGATACAAAACCAAGAGGAGTGGCTGATACACCACAAGGCTGTGCTGCCATTCTGTGATACCTGGACAGGC
>JAYRBT010000177.1:14311844-14324571 GCA_036023395.1 Myiotriccus ornatus
TGCTCTGTGATTGTGCCATTTTCCATCCTTCTCTTTGGTTGACAGAGCTTTCGCACAGCTTCACAGTGAATTAGATTGGGAAAGTGATCAAGTTAAATCCTTTTACTTTCTTAAGATGGATTAATTTTCAGATGGATTTATTGGTTTCCCCCTTTGGCTTACCACACAGTCACATAAATGCTTGTGAGGGGACATGGAAGATGGCACAAGGGTAGGAACAAGAGAGCTGAGTAACAGGAGGCTCGGCTTCACTGAGGTGCTGTTCCATCTCACACTGGGTTTAAACTGTTCATTGAAAAACAGCCATAGGAACCTTAAAGCTACGTCTAACTCACTTTAGGAAAAGAGAATCTTACTGTTGTAGCACAGAGCCTCGCCTTAGGTTATTTATCCTAATAAGAAAATACTTTGTTTAAGAGAGCATAACCAGTTGTCACAAATAGTACTTGAGCTCACTTCAGTAAGTCCAGTCAGCACTCCTCTGAAACAGGAACATACACAGTTGCATTTGAATGTGACTGTGTGTGAGCCACAGAAGTTATGAACACCTGATTCTTAGCTCAGCTGTGAAAAATTACAATAAAAATGTTGTCAATAATACAGACAAAAAAGTAAAAGATGACAGTCATCTGAAGAAAAACATGAATCACTATATAAAGTCACTTAGCTGACAGAACAGAAAACAGCTGACGTTCTAATCATGAATTCTGGATGTCTTCAGTTTTGTCTACAGTGATAAAAGTTTAGAGAACCCTGACTCGTGTGGTTGTGTACACTTCTGCTTTGACTTTAACAAAATATTCTCTATGGTGGCTCCTTGAGACTGAGAAGACTTGAGAACACTTAGGAGGAAGCAAAATTTAAGTGATGGTTTGAAGTCTACCATCACGTATGCTGTAGCTGAGGTCATGAATCAGCGACTAGACACTGGCAGGTTTCTCTGAGAAAGGAAAACAAGCCTTGCCTATTGCCTGAGCTTTTTCTAAATTCCTGAAGCTTGTCAAATCCTGTCCCCTATACTGAGAGAAGTATTACAGTCCGCTCTGTAAAACATGCAGTAATCATATATTGCTGGTGGTGGTATCAGGTATTTCTGACCACTCCTGTTTAGGGGAAAACAGAAGTCTATTCATGCCTACTCCAGTGTTCACTACCAAGTCACTTAACGCACACATGGTTTGGAGCTCCTACTCCACTACTGCTATTAAGTGATAAATGTACAGCCCTAGGCAACGGCAACTTAACAAATGGAATCTTTATTTCAGCTTTAGAATTCAACAGTTCACATCCTGACGTTTGGGGTGGGAAGAAAGAGACATTGCCACACTAGTACTGAAAACAAAAACATGGTTTAACTCGGATGAAGCTGCAACTCTGCAATGTGTCACTTCCCACTTGTCAGGGAGTGTGATTTTCTCCTTGCTGCCTTAGCCAAAAGCGTGAATGACAGACTTTCCACACTCTGAACATCCCAGACATGGGATATCATATGCTGGCTTTCTGCCTATTAGCATGTGGCTGAAGAGACTTAAAACTGGTTGGATAAAAGGAGAGTTTTTCCAGTTTGGAAAGAAATGGTGGTGTTATACTGAGGTCAGCGATAGATCTGGTAGATGAAAGGTGTATGAAGTTTATGTAAATAGACTGTTCTTATTAAAACATGTAGCTTGATACTCTAGAACCTAGCAATGACAACAGTTGTAAAATAGGACTCTGGTACTTTAGACCAAGTAGTATCTAAGTACTTAGAAAATCAAACCTGTGTTTATGTTATCTATCCACGAGATGACAGAATGGTTACTGGTATATAAAACTGCATATACAGTTGGTTTGAAAGATAGTAGTATTTAGAAATATTTAGAAATAAAAGAAAATATTTTTAAGAGTCATCAACAGTTTTAGTGTCTTGGAGCAGAACGATCCCTTAAAGTATCTTTGAAGTCAAGTCAGACAAATTACTCAAAGAATAAATTAGCATAGTACCTACTGAAAGGGGTTTAGCCTTGAGGAACAGAAGTGGTGCTACCATACTACTGACAAGTGCCAAACAGACCAGTAGTCCCAGCGCTGAGAGAAACGGAAAATAGGTAAGCAAAATTAAAACACCTTTTGCTCAGTTCTCAACTCCCCCACTTCTTGCTAGTAGCACAAGTCATCCTACGTATAAAGAGCTCAGTCTAACAGCATCCTAATAACGACCATAAAAGTACAAGAATATTTCTTAGGGGTCTACCCATACATACTACAAATTATGTAAGATGCCATGCAGGTTAAAAATTCCCTGTTATGAGTAATCAGTAGCCCTTTGCCCAAGTCCATGGACCAATAAATAAACAACCCTTCGAATTCTACAGAACATCATCACAGAGTTTAGCATGTTACTCCACAAGTGCTGTCTGTAGTATGACTTGCAAAGGCTAGTAAGAAGCATTCTGTGAGCTACCATGTCATTCTAAACGAGCAGTGAACTCAGAGGACACAGGCACAGAATGAGTCACTGGTTTCTTACCAAGTGAACACCATCCTACTACAACTGAGCTGGTAGCTTTCAGACTGTACACATGCAGCCTAAATCTCTGCTTATTTTACTGTAGTCTTCCTATCAATGAACTGAGCAAAGCTACAATGACTTCAGTAATGAAAAGTGGTATTGGTACAGCTGTACACCGTGCAGAAGATTTTTACATAACTCTCCATGAACATCTCAGACTTCTAACTACTGTAAGTACATTGGAATGATTTACCTTCAGGGTGATGAGCCTTAAACGGTAATCGTCGGCTTGTATGACTCTGTTAACTGTGATTTCTATTCCTTCATAGGTGACCTGTTCCTCTGGCCAATATTCTGTGCATTTCTGTGTGCAATAAAAAATAAATCTAGTTAAGCAGGTATCAAGGGAGGTTCATTTTTGCTCATCTGAAACTGGATACAGCACATGCATAGCTGAATATGAATACACTTTGTTTCTATAACAAGTTTTCACTTTCTAAACAGAGACCACATTTCAGCTGATTTTTGCTGCACTCATAATAGCCTGATTGCTTGATTAAAAATGCACAAATCAAGTAATTACTAACCAATGCTTTTAAATACACACATCCTTATTTATCTTTGTGCAGCTGATGCGCATTTTAAAGGTTCATTAGAGAGACCAGTGGCAAAGTGCTTGTGTTTTTAGATTAATCCCTTTCTTAAGATAATAACGATTAGTTTAATACACACTAGTTACCCATATGGAAACACAAAATACAGCTTTCCTATTTTTTTATAAAGACTCAGTGCTTTCTGAATATAAAATGATCATTTGCATAAGTTTTTGTATAAAATAACATGACTAGGGATGTTTTGGGAAATAGATTACGTATCAAAATCCACTTAAAATTGTCAGTGAGAATCTTTCTAAAACTAAAAGGAAGCAATAGCAGTGAGAGACATTAGACTGCTACACTTGATTTTGCCTAAAACCAGTCAGAGATGCAGCGAGCACAATCTGACAAAGAGAGACTCAGAAACTATAGTCCAGTTGCAAATCTACTTTGTGGTACCAATATACTAAAGATAAAAAAAAATTTGTAAGCACTCCCATCCTGTAAGGAGGACTAAAAAAGACTGGTTTTTCGTAGGCAGCTTCCTAGAACTGATCAATATGCAAAGGCAGAGACAAGCATTTCAAGATGGTGCACAAATTAGTTCACGGGCAAGGAATGACGTGAACAAGGCAGAATCTGAGAAAAAGGCTCCCTTATGATAATGCAAGAGGCAATCATGTTATCACAGGAGAGTAGGTATCTGCTATTGGTAAAGATGATGCCTGTAAGATTCTTCTCTCAAACAGTTGCACACAATCTTGAAGGAAGCAAGTTGAATCATTTTGCTCTCCCCCACGAAAAATAGTTCTGCTTCGGGAGAAATACTAACAACAGAAAAGTACCTTGCAAAGTTATTGAGTAAAAATTTTTGTGTGGGAGAATCAATGTTGTTCCATCTGCACGGCGCCTCAATTAATAACCCACTGGGAGCGTGGCCCACTGTGTCTCTGCAAAGTTATTTACGCACATTGTGTTTTTTTCTCATAAACTGCAGAATCCACTGTAAAAACTGTCAAGAGCTCTAGCAGCTATCAATAGCACAGACATTGCTCTGCTTAAAGGAGTGGAGTAAGTTGGCCCACTCATTTCTGTGGGCTGTCTGTCAGTTCAGATCAGAAATGACAGAGGGCTGAGGTACAGAGCTTTTAATACTCACATCAGTGAAGTCATTGCACTGAGGAGGAACACAAAGCCCCTCTTACAAGCATCATTGCTGAAAAAAGGTTTTGGTTTTGAATCTAGGTACTTCTGACTCCTGTTATTCATATTTTAATATATGTGTTACAGAAAAAGGAAATTAATATAGAAGTCATTTACATGAAAAGACTGTGCATTTATGGCTGAGATTCCTGACACCATTTAATTTTTGACACAAAAGGTATCAGAAAAGGCTCAGCAGCTCTGTTGTGATATATAGGCTGTAGCAAGCTCCAGTTATGTAGTGCATCAATACTGCAGTGCAGTGCTTCCCAAGACTGATATGAGGGGTAAAATACTTGGCCAGTACAGTTAAGAGGCAGTTCAGACATAAAGTCATTTTGCATTCGTGGTATACAATCTTGCCATGAAAACTATAGTGGGACAACTTATCACCAGGTAGGTCATTCAGGACCAGTATTTCCTCTTCATCTTCTTCTTTAAACCTCAAAGTCCTCAAAAGATTCTAGTACACTATGTCATGACATTTTAACATCTTATGCACCAGAAACTGGCAACTTAGATCAACAAGCAAGTTATTACTTCAGTGCTGCTGCTCAGACACATGCATATGCAAATTTAAAAATGCTAGTGAAAACAAAACTTTTAGATCAGCAGCATACTGTATTTTGCATCAGCAATGCCTTGACAGTACTTGTTCAATCAGCCAGCTGTAATAACCGAACATTTTTCACTTGCAAAGCATGATAATTCTGTGCCAGTCTTGCTCACTTTTTTTTTTTCAGTGAAGTTCAAGGTTAAGTTTATTTACTTTATAACTGTGAAAAGCTACAGGTTTGTGCACGTGCCTGGTTATGGGCACTAAGCTTCCAGCCAGTAGGTAAGCCACTGTAACTCTGTGTGTATGCTGGATGTATTCCCATATTCTTGGGCTTCTAAATGTCTGAAGCCTCTTCTCCGAAGGAAACTCCCTCACCTAAATCGTTATGGGTTCTCAAGGACAAGTTTGACACATACTGCTGCTACAACATCTGGATATCTCCACTACGCGTTGCTGCTAGGGGTGAGGGAGGATGCAGAGCACAACACGTGCACTGACCACTTTCTCACGTCTTACACTGCTAATAAAGGCAGTAAGCTCAGCTACACACCTGTGAGCTGAAGCCCAGGCACACAGTTCTTGCAACTATGCTAGGGGGCAAATATTTTAGCAGGTAAGTAATGAACAGCTGGAGGGCAGCAGTATTTTTAAATAAAAAAAAAAATTGCTTTAGGTGGATTAGCAGAAACACAATGCCAATTTAATTTCTGGAAGTAGGTGGCAAATAGACAATTTCAGCATTTCAGTATTTTAAAAGCATTTCCTAGATGCATAAAAGGTCTTTGATATCCAAGTCAGTTCTAGGTGTTGTCATAACTAGCATTTTTTCAGAAATCAGGTACAGCATCAATGAAATGTGCAAATAAGACACTGACTCATAATAAATGCAAGATAAAGCAGCAACAACTCTACTGATTAAAGATATTCAAGCTTAGTAGTTATGGGCTACTATTGTTTTTGATTCATTTAGAGAGAACTTCAAAGACTGTCTGCAAATAGAGGTGGGTTAGGAGAGGTTTCAGGTCAGCTGAGAGATGAAAATGGCAAAACCAGCGGTAGGCTGAGTCAGACAGCCAAACAGGACCTACAGTAAACGGAACTGAAAGAGAAGCCCACATCTTCTCTGGGCCTGAAGAATTTAATGCTGGCTCTGATTGCACAGGCCATTGAACTAACTTCTATTTGCTGGCTTAGTGTCTATGCTGAAAATATCTACTAGAGTACAGTTAAAAATCAGACTAAATATAACACCATTACCTCATTCATCTCTTCTATATTGGTAATCATGACAATGATGGGAGAACGCTCTTGCCACACCATTCTCCAGAAGTCAGTGACAGTATTAACTATCGGTCCCTGAGTAGCAATATATACCTTTTCCTCTCCTCCATAGCCCTGCCAACAAAACAACAAGAGATCAGTTTTAACAGGGATGTCCACCACAACCTTGAAGGTTCGGTCTTTAAAACAGAGAGCTGGTTGAAATGGTGACTTTGTGGCATCAGTTCTGCTCTCTATCTCTCTCCTGAACACGTGTACATGGATGAAGGCACCGTATGGACTCACATAATTTCAGCAAAGAGTATCCAACAGCCTTGAGGTGACTCTGGCTAGGTCAAAGCCTTATTCAGGCTGATTACCCAGTGCCTTGGTTAGGCCATCTGACAAGGAATTTGCATCAAGAACTGCAGAAGTATGTTTCTGTCCGGTCTGAATCTGTACAGGTGCACTTTGAGATTTGGTTTTCAGCTAATGTAAGTAGGAGAGAAGAGCAATCAGATCAGCTAGGATGCCTTTAAAAGCCAGTGATTGTTGCAATTCTGTTTACATTAACAGCGGCTGGAAGTGGTTAGGCAGACACATCGGACTACTGAGCTCTTACCCTGATGTAGTTAGCATTGATGTAAGAGCTGAGGGGATCGTCCTGATCAGCTGAGGTAAGGCACACTCTGCTGTGAGGATCTGAAAGGTGTAAAGAGATAAGTAATAATTTATCAGTTCCTCAGAGGAAAGAGACACACAAGATTATTTTGTACAGCGAGAAATTTACGTGCACTCATGGCCATCACAACACATGTCAGTGGCCTTGGAAAATTCCCATGTTAAAAAGTTACCATAAAAAAAAGGAAAGTATGGTCGGGGTAATTTGCCTTCTTCTGATGGTTTCATCCACTCTCTGAAGCCTGCTTACTTGGTCCTGTTGCAGAGTCAGTGTCTGAGCGTGACCCTGGAAAAGCAGTCTTCTGCTCCAGGAAATTATTTCTCAATATGTTAGGTCAACAGACTCATTGTGGCTTGAAAGACATTAGAATATTGTTTGTGAAATGACAGTAAACAGCTTTTCTCCCAAACTATAAGCATGCGTTTCTTGCTCCCAGGCAAGCCAGATGACAATAACTCTTTCCCTGTTTCATCTTGCAATGAACCAAACTCCAAGATGTGGATATTAACAAATATAACGGTTAAAGAGAAATTAAAGAATATTAACAGTCTCTTGTACTCTAAATCTCTCCAGTACTTGAGTCTCCTTCATTGAGACTGTTTATGAAGCGTTATTCTTGTTCTCATAAGATGACAAAAAGAAAACATTATTTCACTTGAGAAGCTCTGTCCAGTTCCCACTGAAGTGAATGGCTGTTCCAGTGATTTCAATGCAAACTGACACAGGCCCACGTTCATTCTCTTTCACCAATGCTACACAGTGTGTTACAATTGATAAGAAACAGCCTACTGCTGACAGAGGCCTCAGCAAAGAGCAACAGTGTATATCACCAGGATAATATTAAAACCAAACCACAGACGACTTTTTCATAAAAAAAAATCAGCTTACTTAGAAACCATATCAAAAAATATGCAAAAAATGAGCTTTACTCAATATCATATTAAGGACTAAGCACAGAGGAATTTCTACAGTACTACAAACACAGACTCAGCATGAAACACTGTCCTCAGAGGGACCAGATCTGTGTTTATTGGGATCCTTGGGTTTGAAGCATAAAGCGAATGTTTAGCTCTCCTTGACAGCACCAAGCCATTCAAAATGGAGGTAGTGGGATAGGAGCAAACACTCCACCCTCTTTCTTCCTCAGCAATATCAAGCCACCCTTTGGCCCCAGCCAGGTTGCACAGAGGTTACCAGTTTTTTAATTCATTCAGAAAAAATACTCAGATCGTAATAACCCTGGAATAAAATTGTTCAACTTTAGAGAGATGGCAGGGTACAAACCAGTTAGATGAAACGGAGAGGTCAAAGTGACAACACTGGCTGCTAGCAGATATCCATGAGGCTGAGATGAAGCTTGCAGCAAGTAATTAGCCCACTGAGTGATCACTCTTAATAAAATGTGGTAGTGGGTCATACTCACTCATCTGATTACAACTCTGTAATGGGGTTTTCAAAATGGCAGCAATTCTGATGCTTCAGTTTAAACATCCAATATCACACATTTAAAATGGATCCTGCTCTCAAAGAACCCATTACATACCAAATTCAGAATACAGAGATCGCTTAGAAATTTGGAACTTGGGACATCTGAAGTCATCAGCCACTTTTGCAATCTTCCCTTTCCAGCAAAAACAGTGAATTACTACCTGAAAAATTCACCTCAGTCATTAGCACAGCAACAGTGAAAGGTGGTTGAATGTTTTCATGCTTCTTGTCTAAGGTATGAGTAAAGGCATCAGAAGGGTTGCACACATTGAGCTGCAGCTGCTGGAGTTTCAAGACAGATAAAAAAATCTCCTTTGAAACCATTTCCAATCCAGGTTCATTGACTGAAATGTTAGGTATTTTTGACTTCTCTGCACTTATCTTTGCTAACCTGGCACTGAACCTTTTGGACTTTGCAAATAGAGTTACCATGGCTACTAGTGGCATCTTCCAGCATTGACTTAGAGCAAAAGAAGAGGTGTGACATCCAATCGTTTAACTTTTCAAAATAACTTTAAGTATGAGAGAGGGAAATGATGATACTTGTAAAACTTTGTATCAAAATGCTTCTCAAAATTCCTATTCCTAGCTACAAATAAACTTAGTGTAATAGAAAAGAAAAATATTTTTATTTTCTGTGTCATCTTAATGCCACCAGGCCAGTTTCCTATATTCTCAGTCTGCATTTGAGGCATGATTCTGAGAAAACATGGGTGAGCAAAATAACATTGCTAGAGTTTAGTCCTTCTAAAGGAGTTGAGTCAAAGAAACCACTAAGTAACATCTAAATGAACACCAAGATCTTGGATAGAATTTTTAAGCAGCACCAAATGATGCAATTCTAATAACTTAAAAGCCAAACATTCATGCAAAATCAGCAGCAATTAGATTCTTCATGCTCTGTACCTCTTTGGAAATTTGATTTATACTTTGAAGCCATGTTGCTGCTTCATTAACATGACCTTTGGATGATATTTTGTGGTGACAGTACACTTCATGCAAAGCCCTCCAGCATGTGGAATAAACCACCCTACACGAGTGACTTAAAAGCACAGACTTACTCGGGAGAATTGTTTTGTAGCGATTCTTACGCACTAAGCCTGGAATATCATATTCCTTTGGGTCAACAAAGTTCATTGGAATTTCCTGTTAAAAAAAAAAACACCAACAAAAACCAAACAACAAAAATCACAAAAACATAAAAGACAATATGTGGTATTATTAGACTCACAAGAGGAATAAAAACCCCAAGCCCATTATGTCCTCACTGTGAGGGAGGCAAATTGATGAAGTTAACTGAGACACACAGTACAGTACTTCTAGCAATTTACCACCAAAATATGATTGATGTTTCCTTTTACTGTCACTGGCTTTTTTTTCTGAAATCCTTAACACAAAAACGCTCACAGTGACTAATTCATTGAGTAACATGCGCCACAGCATTATGTTCACTCCTAGTATTATTAGAACTGCATTGCAAGTGTAGGCACAGAACTAAGCAAAAGGTGGTACTCAAGACACTGCTCCAAGAGCGATGGACCTCAAACACCATCCTTTCTGACTCACATCGCTTCCTCTCAGAGGGTCGAAGTTATTAATTTGCTAGGGACTCGCACCAGCAACAAAGTATGACACACGTTATGGCATGTTGGCGTACTGACCTGACTCTCTGGACCTGGGGTTTTGTTCATCATGCTGTCAAGCTCCATGGAGAAGGACAGCAAATGGGTATTCAGGGATTACCTGCTCTCTACACTGCTGGTGCAAAGAACACACAAAGGTGGAGGGGCTTTGTATTCTCCACGGCACATCTCCTGCAATAAGCAGTCAACGCCAGGGAGAAACAAATGGGAACCTTCCGCCAACTGTAGTCAGTAGGCATGGGATGGGAAGGGAAGCATTAACCAGACTCAGCAGAGATGCGGCTCATGGGAACTTGGAAGCAGAGCTGGTCCTCCCAGCTGCTGCACAGAGACACCACTACTGGGCATAGTCGTAACAGGAATCAGGGTTGAGTAAGACAAGCCTCACTCTGGGAAAAAATTAAGATGAGCAGAGCTATGGAATTGTTAAGATCAGAAACAACCTCTAAGATCATTGAGTCCAACCGTTCACCTAGCACCTCCATCTTATGTTCCCTGCTAAGCCATGCCTTTAAGCAACACATCCTCATGTTTTTGAACACTTTCAGGGATGGTGATTCTACTGCTTCCTTAGGCAGCCTGTTCCAGTGCCTGAGCACCCTTTCAGTGAGTAGTTTTTTTCTAATATCCTATCTAAGGCTGCCATGGTGCAGCTTGAGGTCAATTCTGGAACTTTAGAAGACTACCTGTTCTCTGTCTTTCACACAGTACTGAGAATACTGTTGGGTTTCACCAGAGGCAATGAACGATAAAAACATTTTGCTGAAGTACTTTTGTATCAATTTGGAGAATTGCATGGGAACAAAACCTTCATATTTTCTCAATTGTTACTTGGTGTTTAGTCACCCCAAAATCTTCCTGAGCCAAGCTCCACGATCTCTTTTTTGCATCTTAAGTCATTCACTGCTCAAGCCAAATCTTGGTTAAATCAACAGGACTTCTGCCTGAGTAAAAATTCTAAATATTTTAAGAATTTCAGGATTTAGCCCTGCAAATGTCCACTCTGACTTTTCTTCCAAAATGAAACAGAGCTGCTTGCTTCATTATGCATCTGGACTTTGAAAACCAAGCAGGTTAGACAGACTGAAAATACACAATGAAGAGCTGGCTGGTGATAACTGTTTAGTAAAAAAATGATTAGTTCACAGTTTTTAATTACAGAAATGATTATACAGCGTTTTGATTACACAGCATTTTTATCTGTGCTTTTCAGTTTTCATTAAAGAATGAAAACATCCTTGGATAGTTTGGCTGCTGAATGATTCTATGAACACCAGGAAAAAACTAATTCCAAATCTCTTAGAGAAATGAAGCATATTTTTTCCTACTTCTAACATTATTTTCTGTGCTTGAAGGCTACAGTATACCTCAGAGACTGACAAAACTGTATGTGGACTAGTTCAGCATTCAGTTCACACACTAAGTGAACATTTCCTCCCTAAAACAGCAATAGATGCTTTACTTCAAAAGAATCAGGGCATGCCTACACAAAAGCTGCTTTTCTTCAACTTGGACAGCACTAAGTGAACTAAGGACCACAGATACCTGATGTTCTGTTTTAAAACAGAAGCCCAGACCATCCCCCTGTTCTTGTAAAGTGAAAAAAACCCCTGAAAACGCACAAGGAGGGAGGACAGCAAGTGATACTCAGAGCATTACTCCTTCCCTTTCAGACACTTACAGGTCATGAAGAGGACAGGCTAAAAGAGCTGTTATGTTGTAAAACATAATCGTCCTCCTGCTCTGCTGAGATTCCATGCTTAGGAGAATATTTGACTTGGCAGTATTAACTTCAGCAGCTCTTGATCACATGCCCTGCAACACCTCAGCACGCAAAGTCTCTGCTCTGGTTACCTCCCATCTTGAGCAGGAATTTACAACCCTGCCTAGTAGACATAATACAGCCAGTGCAGTGTTTTGCATACTACTATTTTTATCAGGTATAATAAACATGACAAACATGACAATGCCTATCACATGGACATCCAAGTAATTAGCGAAGAGACTCAATTGCATGCAAAGATCTAAAAAGCTAAGGTACTCACTACACCAAAATGTGTCTGACCTTTGTCCTAAACTACTCAGAAATCCAATTTTCAACTGCTTGCTTCATCTGTGGAAGTATATTTTCCCAAAATGAGGCAAAGAATCTTTCTGCCAAAGCATCAGTGGATACAGTGAGCCAAGGACATATATTTCAAAATCCCAAAAGTAACTGACAGAGAAGCTTATGACTAGTAAATAATAGCCCTGTGTTAACTAGAGAACATTGAGTAGCTCCACATCAAGCATTAAGCAGCAGAGAGAATGGGTTATGGTGGTTGGGTACTAGAACAGGCACACCAGAGAAGTGGTCACAGAACCAAGCCTGACAGAGTTCAAGAAGCATTTGGACAATGCTCTCAGGCACATGGTGTGATTCTTGGGAATGGTCCTGTTGTGGGGCTAAGGGCTGGGTCCCTTCCAACTCAGCATATTCTGTGATTTTGTAATTTCATCCCTAGAGCAATTCCAGACACATTTCAAAAAGTTAAGCCTACAGAAAACATGGTTTTTCTTCTGTATTCTGTATTCTTTTTTATAAAAAAGTAACATGCCAGCAGCAAAACCCAAAAAAACTTGTGAAAAATAAGATTTGCTGTTGTCATTGCCAGAACTAATTATCTCATTTTTAAGTGACAACATCACTGAAAGCTTTCAGATATTGTCATTTCAAGGGATGACAAATTTGGGAATTGCATTAAATGCTTCACTGAT
The DNA here is from genome assembly GCA_036023395.1 of Myiotriccus ornatus. Classification (NCBI taxonomy): domain Eukaryota; kingdom Metazoa; phylum Chordata; class Aves; order Passeriformes; family Tyrannidae; genus Myiotriccus; species Myiotriccus ornatus. The sequence goes on from JAYRBT010000177.1 coordinate 14,324,524, forward strand.
GGAAGTGGAGTTTGTATGTACTACTTTTAGACTTGCATAAAATACTAG
>JAYRBT010000177.1:14324671-14338284 GCA_036023395.1 Myiotriccus ornatus
TTGGGAATTGCATTAAATGCTTCACTGATGGAAGTGGAGTTTGTATGTACTACTTTTAGACTTGCATAAAATACTAGCAAGGTTCATAGGAGAGAGAAATCATCTAATTTTTATTGATGCTCCTAAAAGAGAGAAGTCAGATACTCACAAAGAACTCTGCCTGGAGTATGAAAGGATCCAGTGCTTTCTTGTGCAGTTCCTCTTCAGTAAGAATGTTTGATGCTGTCTGGAGGTATTCTCGGGCTGACTGTTCTCGTGGTGACATGACATAGCCAAAACCTTGCTCAGAACAGCCTGGGGTACACATATCCAGTGTGAGTGAAACATTTGAACCTCTCCTGCAAAACAGAGTGGTCAAAGTTTGCTTACAACAGAACAGAGTGACCCACCATTGTCAGCAATGGACACAGTCCCAGTGACAGATTAACGACTTCAGAAAAGCAAAAAAACCAGAAAGCTGGTTCTCATGGGTACAGTTTGGTCACTAACTGTAAAAAACATGTGATGCTTCTTGTGTAGACAAGACCAAGAGATGATTTTGTGCATTGAAACATGAAGGCTGACACTTTGATTGGTGGAGTATGATCCTGGGACAAACTATCAGTTCAACATCAATAAAGATATGAAAAGCCAACCACTGTGGTGAATAATTTTTGCGTCTGAAAAACTTTCTGTCAACAAATTTACATAATGAAAAGGATAAAATGGAAGTCCCAATGTTTTAACAGTTACATTGAAAACAGAGATACTGACAAGTGTAGAATTTTTAGTGGCTTTATTATAAGTTAGCCACGCAACAAAACAAAGAAGTCAAAATGCCTACATCGTTTATTGAGTACAGTCTTAACATATTTCTGAGCCTCTGCCAATCTCACATATCACAGACAAAAGTAAGATTTAAAAGGCATCAGTGAATCTATACTGAAATATCTTTAACAAAAAAATAAAGTCACACAATATGATGACTACTAGATAATTTTCTAAGCATCCACACAGCAAACCTATTTTTGAATCTCAACTGGCAAAATCTAGTTAGGAGGTGAGTGCAGGACCTGTTGAAAAATGGCATGATCAGCTCATGGAGAAGACCATGGATGTTTGGTCACAGCCCTTTCCTGGATTCAGGAGTTTTTCCAAAAGAATGTGCAGCTAGCCTCTTGCTATGATTCACAGTCATAGGGAAATGATTTGGAATGAAACATGACCATTAATGGCAGACACCAAATCTTTAGTGATATCTTTCAAAGGATTTTGACCTTACCTCCCTGTGCGCTATTGAACAGCTACCATATTTCTCCCCAGATGCATTTGATAATGAATGCTTTCAGTTCTTTCAAGGTGGAAAAGGCTACATATATGAATAGTTCTTCAGCATGAGGAAACAAGATTTCTTCTTTAACAACATTCAGTGGTGTTTGAATTTAACTACTGATTACCCCTCTAATGGTGTAGATAGTCAAAGAATGAGAGGGAAATAAGATAGAGAAGCAAAATGGATTCCAAAGAAGGATAGGTAGGTAATTTAACACAACACCAACCAAAGGAGAAGTGTCCAATGCTTAACGTAAATGAAATGTGCGAGGGCACAGCTTAAACCTGAAATGATGTCTGTCTTCTCAAGAATAAGTGTATGTTGAAAACAAGTTTATTTTACATCTCAAGTGTACACATAGTATACATTCTACCTAGAATTTCAAGCAATTGCTTTATTTTCCCCACCTCTAGTTCTTTGACAGGTTTTTAATTGTAATTCATTACCTTAACCAATTGTTTACTCCCCAACTGATATTCCCTAACTCTCTCGATAGAGTATCTTTCCTCCAGGCTAGCAGTCACCTGAGAAGAAATGTCAGCATCTTTATAATGACTATAATGACTGAAATGGAATGAAATCAAAGATAGTGAAGAACACAAATGATTCGTGCTTTTCAAGCCCAATCTTGCCATTATGAAAGAAACAACAAAACTCACTGACAGCAGCAGATTCAGGGACAAGCCCCAGAGGCTACTGCAATCTCATGTTAAAGGCAGAATATAGCAATAAAAGATAGGAGATTTTAGGACAAATGTTATAACAACATATAAAGTGAGAAAAAACATTCTAAGCTCACGGAGTGTAAATTGAAAGCCTCTTCTGTAACATCCCTTTTACTGTGCCCTGTGGAGATTTGGAAACTCAGCATCATACTTAAAATCTAAATTCTGCCCTTTAAGTTTTAGGCATGAAGATTAACTATGGTTGGCAATCCAATTAAGCCTGAAAACAAGGAAATAAAGAAAGGTGATACTCTGCCATGCTGGGCCCTTCAGTAACCTCATTCTTATTTAAAACATCATCACCTTTGCAGAATTTCTTCACAGGACTTCTTTCATCAAGACCTTTGCCTGATTTCACTAATAAAATGGAAAGAATACAAACCAGAAAAAAAAATTTGCCTTTTATCTTGAAACTGCCTTTTGCCAGTTGTGAATCTCTCTGAGAAGCTCCACTGCCCTGATGGTTCAAGCAGTGAACACCAGCTCACCTTGACGTTTTATTACTGGGTTAATTTGAAACAAATTCATTTACTTTTGGACTAACTCATTTATACAAGAATTGTTCCAGATGACCACTCCTCCTATGGTGTTCTTTTGGAGAACTGTCCTCCAGCATGAGTGACAGAAAAAAAATCTACAAGATCCACCTCTTTCGGAGGTAGAAGCTTTCACTGCCCTATAGTGGATTTCATGCTATGCAGTTGCCATCATGGGGAATGGCAAAAGCCTGAAGAAACACAAATAGATATATTCAAAGGAAAGAAATTATGCTTTAGAATAGCACTTGTTGACAGCTGCCTAGAAACTGTATTTTTTTTTTAGCTAATATGCTTAAATTTATGACTGGACTGAAAACAAGATAGGAAATAACTATAACTATATATATATGTAATAAAGCATTTGACTTTAAACCCCATTTTAAAGTGACATTCACAAAGGCAATAAAAGCTGCCTGCTTTGCATAGAACTCCTAAATCCACAAATGCTGGGACCAGACTTTCCCCTATTAGCCACATCTACCCTACCTTTCTTGCAAGCCCACGGATTTAACCGTTAGAGTAGCTGGATCTGTCTCCGCTTTAATGTCCATTACGCAGTCAAAGACCGGAGTCTCCGGTACGGGATCCAAATCTAGGAAGTCATCCTCATTTTTATCCTCTGTCCACTCTGAGTACGTGAATGAAGGCTGCCGGCTCACAGATTGGCGTCTGTCCTCTTGTAGCGGGAAGGGGGGGTCTGGTCGGGCTCTGAGTAGATGCCAAAACTAAAGGAAACAAACATTTAAAAAAGCCTTCTGCTTGTTGCCAGCCCCTCCACACAGCCCAGAGGATGAGTCTTCAGGGCAGCATCTCAGCTCACTATAATGTATTAGAACTGGAGAGCACTGAAGAGGACAGGAATGTTCCATGCAGGAGTAGCTTTGTGGTGCATGTTATAAGGATTCACATCTACCCATTCAAACCTGCTTTCAGCCACAGAGGTTTCCACAGAGCTGGCCAGGCTTAACTGCGGGATACAGTAGAAGTGGAATGTGCTTGTGACCATCATATGCAAGCCAACGTGATATCACTGTCCTTTTGTTCAGTTTCTTATCCTTCCTAGGTTTGTTTATAAAATAAAAATCTATTATAATATTCTACAAATCATACCTCTCCTGGCTTAATGGTTTTCTATCTAAAACATATGGCTGAGTTAAGAAAAGTAAATATAATTGAACTGAACGACTTTGATAACCTGGCACTATACCCAAAATTTATATAAATCCATCATTTTTTAAAAAGGCCTCAGTTTTGATGTACCTGATTCTGAGGTTCAGAATACCCTTATCAGTTTTCGGCAAAGACTGTTTTATAATCTAATTATCTGATTTGAACATGGTATAAACATTAAATAATAAATCTCACGAAGGAAAATAAATGTAATATTAAAGGTTATATTACAAATAAATGAAAGGTTTGAAATGGCACGAAGCTAAGAAATTTCTGCATCATATTGGTTTGCATAGATGCTGTAGCAGGCTATATGATTTGGAAATCAGATCAGTAGATTGTTTAAATCCTTCACATAGGCCTCAGTCAAAAATTTCAAGCGCAACTCCGGACTCCAGTATCTGGAACTTTAGGCCAGCTTCATCCATGTAGCACTGAACTAGGAGTAGCATCACTCGGGATAAATGTCATACAAACTGTAACTGTACTGTCATGAATCCTTTTGAGACTAAGAACAGGTCTTATTTTTCCAAAGTAAAGCCTCTTCTGTCCTTTTCTTATATGGCTTTTAAGAGACAGTTGAATTTGGAAAATGTACCACTAAAGGTCAAATGTCTCTTCCTAGGTTAGTAAAGCACATTAGCCTGTACAGGATTTGAAAGAACAGTTTTCTTGTGCCTGTCTTATTTTCATGTACTTTCATTTCTCTGAGCCTAAAGAATGAAAAGAAGTGAAGCAAGTTTTAATTTCTGTCCATATTTAGCTTTAGCCAATGTTAGACTCTCACAAAGCAGCAGTATTTATTTGACAGTTACAAAATGCTTTTTTGTTTCAATTAATCAGAGTACACAGGAATTACAAAGGCAAACACAGGAACACCATTATTAGACTTTTGTTTTACACAAACCGAGGCCAAGTCTGAACTGGGTCTGTCCTACATTCTTGGCCTGTTACATGACAAGCAAGAAGCTGGAGGATCTATTTTCATTCCTTTACTACTAGAGTTTGGCAATCCCACATGGCACTAGCCATGGTTCTTACCCATACTGCAAGACTGTGATAGCTGTGCGGTTATCAATAACTCTGTACTGCTGGAGAGTGCTGCTGTACCAAAATCAATGCTTGTGCTGAGGGTCAAGTGTAAGGTCTAGGTACCAATCCTCTGTTACAGATTCTAGGACTGGTATGGTGACCCAGGGCTCATTTTACTGGTGATTCAACCCACTATAAATCCCAAGGAACAAAAACTTCCCCCTAGAAACAAAACATCTTTCCTTTATATTGAAAAAAGTGTGTGGCAAATAAGGAGCTGTCCAAGACACTGGAAGAAATTAAGTTATACTTAAAAGTGATGAGGTTATACCAACTGATGGCAAAACAGACCTCTCTGAGGACCTGCTCAGAAAAACATTTCAATGTTGGTTCTCTGCAGGAGCCTGAGTGTTAATACACCATTATATCAGATAGAAGACAGATAGCATCACTAATACAAGCTTCAAGCACTCTATCCAGCCTTTTGTTTTCATCATGACTGCTAAACCACCCAACACATTCTGGCACCTGGGTGCTTCAAACATTAACTGATGTCTGCTCTCCTGAAACATTTGCTCTACATGTATTAGAGTTACAAATTCCCCAATATAGGAATGAACTGGACTTCAGTATGTGTGCAGACCAGACAGGTATCACTTCTGAGAATCCGCTGAACTACATTTCTCATCCTTGCTATCTGGCTCAACAGTTATTGCCCTGCATTAAAGCAACAAAGTACCCATATAAACAGGCACATTTTCTCCCTTTCCCAGGGAAGTGGTAAAGTAGTACTGTAGATTACCACAGCTGATGAATAAAAAAAAAAGCATAAGCTGCTTTTCACTGGTGTGCCATTTAGTACACATCCCAGGGGCTATGGGCAACTCAGTTTCACCTCAATGCCTGATGGACCATTGAGGAGCATCCTGGAAACTATGCTGAAGCACAGGGAAAATAAGGAGGTGATTGGTGACAGCCAACAGGGCTTCACTGACTGCAAATTGTGTCTGACAAATCTGGCGGTCTTCCAGAGTAGGATTACAGTGGTGGTGGGTAAGGGAAGAGAGACTGACATCATCTACCTGGACTTGTGCAAAGTATTTGACACTGTCCTCCATGACATCCTTGTCTCTACATTGGAGACGCACGGATTTGATGAATGGCCCCACTTGGTGGATAAGGAATTGGCTGGATGGTCGCACTCAAAGAGTTGCGGTCAACGCCTCGACATCCAGGTGGGGACCAGCGATGAGTGGCGTTTCTCAGGGGTCAGTACTGAGATCAGCATCGTTTAATGTATTTGTTGTTGACATGGACAGTGGGACTGAGTGCACCTTCGGTAAGTTTGAAGACGACACACTGAAGGGAAGGGATGCCATCCAGAGGGACTTGGACAGACTTTAGAGATGGGCACGTGTGAACCTCAGCAAGTTCAGCAAAGCCAACTGCAAGGTTCTGCATGTGTGTCAGGACAATCCCAAGCACAAACACAGCCCGGTGGATGAATGGACTGATAGCAGCCCTGCCAAGAAGGACAGGGGGTGCTGGTTGATGAGAAGCTCAGCAAGACCCAGCAATGCACACTTTTAGCCCAGAAAAAAATCAATCTTATCACGGGCTTCACCAAAAATAGCATGACCAGCAGGCTGGGGAAGGTGGTTCTCTGCCCTACGCTCTCATGAGACCCCACCTGGAGTCCTGTGTCCAGCTCTGGGGCCCCCAGCATAAGAAAGACATGGATTTGTTGGAACAAGCCCAGAGGAGGCCGTGAAGTTGATCAAAGGGCTGGAACACCACTCCTACAAAAACAGGCTGAGAAAGTTGGGGCTTTCAACCTTAAGAAGGCAAGGCTCCAGAAAGACCTTAAAGCAGCCTTCCAGTAGCTCAAGGGGGATTACAAGAAAGCTGGAGATGGACATTTTACAAGGGCATGTAATGACAGGACAAGGGGGAATAGCTTCAAACAGAAAGAAGGCAGGTTTAGATCAGACATTAGGAAGAAATTCTTTACTATGAAGGTGGAGAGGCATTGGAAGAGGTTGCCCAGAGAAGGTGTGGATGCACCATCCCTGGAAATGTTTAGGATCAGGTTGAATGAGGCTCCGAGCAACCTGGTCCCAAGGAAGGTGTCTCTTCCCATGGCTGGGGAGTTGGGACAAGATGGTCCTTGGGGTCCTTTACAACCCAAACCAATCTATAATTCCATGTATATCAGAGTGGGACTGATGCATTAGGTCCATCTATAAAGAGAGAAGAGTATATTTGGGAAAGAAAGATTTGATTATAAAGGCACTCCTCAAAGTAAAAGACCCCTTCAAGGTGTCTTCTAGCAGCACATTGGTTAAAATGCATTTTAAAGGAGGAATGAGAGAGAGAGAGAGATGACTCAGTCAGGAGTCATAGGAAAAATAAAGAAAACAATAAAGAAAAAACTATCTTCATGCAACTATCTGTTTTTCACTAGGCTGGGATTCTAGAAACCCTTCCCAGTTCAATCGCTATTTTCAATGTTCTGCCAATGACTGTTTTATACCTTATTCCCTAAATATTGTTAGAAGCAGATGTTTGCAAATTGCAAAGCAGCACGGCCTGAGACATCTGAGAGTAAGGTAACAGGTAGACAGGAAGGGACAAGGCTCATGTGCTCTCTCTAAACAAATTCTCCTTCCTAACGTCCACATTAGAGAGGTAACACTGGGCAAGATGGACCATTGGTCTAAAGTCACAGGACGTTTCTTATACCCTGCTGCCTTGTGGCTTATTCAGAGAGCCAGGTGACACAGCGTGACATTCGTGTCTCTACTTCAGCCAGAAGACTGTTAGCACAGACCACAGGAACACAAACCAGTGCAAACCTGGCTACATGGAAACTGTTATAAAACCTTTTCCTATACAAAAGTTTTAGCCAACACTTAAAAATGGACCAAAGTCTGCTCTCATCTACGCTAGTATTTGCGTTCACCTGCAAGGAATTCAAATGCAAAGCAGTTCAAACTGAGATCAAAATTTTTGGGCACACAGAACTTTCACTTCACCTTACCTTCTGTGTTAAGAAGGGGTCAGCAATAAATGTTTCCATCCACTGAGAAATAGTTGACTATGCAGAAAGTCACACCCCTCCTATTCAGATTTTCAGCTCAGAATGTTTTTCATTTTTTAAAAATTTAGTATTTGCAATTGCAGAATCACCAGAAGTTTATTTTTGAGGACAAAATTAATCTGGATAAGGAACAGCACCATGAAAAAAACAGAAAATTGCATAAACTCAGCTAACTTCCTTGCCTGCATCAATGATCACAATAAGGAGACATTAACCATAATTACTTTGCCTTGTGAATGGATTTTTAGAAAGTACATTCACCTGACACATTAAACAGAAGATTTTGCCACTGTGCTGCCTCTGAGTGAACTTAACCCATGGCATACAATACAACATACTTCCTAGCAGGGAGGGTGGTGAGCAAATCACAGGAGGTATTTCCCCTCTTCTTGGCACTGACACAGCTGCACCTTGAATACTCTTTACAAATTTTGGTCTTCCAGTTTAAGATAGATATGGAAAAACTGGAGTGGGCCCAGTAGAGGGTTGCAAAAGAGGTCAGAGGTGCAGAGTACAAGACCTTTGAAGAAAGTGGAGGGAATTGGGCTTGTTCAGCCTGGCAAAGAGGAGGCTCTTCTTCATAGTGACAGCTGATACCACAAGAGACAATGGCCACAAGCTGCAGAAATTCAGCTCAGACATTTAGCTTTGTGAAATTCACATCAGACACTATGAAAAAAACTTTCCCCAAAAGTGCTGTACATCTCCTTCCCTGAAGGTTTTCAAAACCTGTACAGAAAAATGCATCTAACTGAGTGTTGGCAACAGCCCTGCTTCAAGCAGGATGTTAAGACTAGCAAGCTCTAGAGGTCCTTTTCCCCCAGCAGTCCCATGATTCTATAATGTAGTTCATTATACTGTGCATCACTCAAACAGCATGTCAATAGTATAGCTTCAGCTTACTGAACTACCCAAGGGTGCACCTCTGTAAGGACAGGAGGTGATGCTCCACCTGCATCTTCAGTAACTGCATTCCCCCTCTAAGAGAACAGCATACTGGGGTATGAAAAGCCACATTCAATTGGAGCTCCCTAAAAAGAAAGAATTTTTCATAGTTTTCCCATCTACCACACAGCTTTGTGCCAGTTACACAATCAGTGGAGAAACACGATATTCTCCTCCTGTTCCCAAACAGCTGACAGCTAACTAGATTAATTGTAGTCATGCCACTAAGCTTGTTCTGCAGCTGGGGTCTTGGCCTACATCTACAAGTGCTTTACATTCAGAAGTACACTGATGTTCTGGAACAGCTCTTTCTGCCACTGAAGTCAATAGATTAAGGCTGTTACTGGACCACATCCCTTCTATTTAAGTGCAAATTGTTTGTCCATCTGTGGATGGAAAGAACAAAAACCATCAGTGCGATCCCCAATTAATCAAGAAATTGAGTAAGGTTAAGTTCCTCTACATAAAGCAAGCAGATAATTATATAGAAACAGCCCCAAAAATGTTGCTTTACAATCAAGTTGGGCGTTAACACCAACAATTTCAAGTAAATTAGACATCTTATAAAAACTCACTGAAAAAGGGCATGAATATAGTTTTCACAGGATCATAACTTACCAGTGATCCTACAAATAGCAGTCCTAGAGAAGCTAAAGACAGCACGATGTATGATACCACAATGCTCCCAATTGTAGTCAGGTTCTGTGAAACAACAGAGTAGACGACTCATGAAATATTTACGGACACAGTCTAGTGTCTGCAAGCATATTCTTGGCAAACTGTGTACTATTTCCCATGAAGATGCAGTCATACCATACTCACCTGCGGAAAAGCCGCCAGCACCAGAAAAAATGCCAGGCTTTGGAGAAGACTGAAACTGAAACCATCTCCAAGCCCCATCAACTCAGAAAGTCTAAACCCCAGGTTTCACTGTCAAGGCAAACAAGAATTCTGCTTCCTACCCTCATGCGTTGCCAAAATTGAGATCTGGATCCACAATTCAATTTTGAAGCCTGGACCCAGCGCTTCATTGCTATAGCCATTGCAATTTTATACACTGGCAAAGGGCTTTGAACACAGTTTAGTACTCTTCCTGTGTTTAGAGGTCCTTACATAAAATTCAGCCACAGAAGACTTTTCTCTGTTTTCTACGCATTCTGTGAAATACCACCAGGTCAATTCACACCACTGGAAGTGAAATTACTTCCAGTGTCTCAGGCATATTTAAGTAGTTTATAGTTTGGCCTACTCTCAGTAGTAGGTGCAAAATTCAGTTCTAATGGGCTTCAGTGGTCAAGGAATTCTACTCTGTTTCTGTCCCACTAGTACAGCTAAAGAAAAAGCTGGAGTTAAGAGCTTTAATTTGCTTATTTTAATGACAGCAGATTTCTTTGCCTTTACTGTTTTCAAGTCTAAATTTGCATGATAAACAGTGCTATAATAAACAGTCCTCAAAAATACGCATGAACATCTGCACAGTCATACTTGGGATGTTCTTGTAGTGTGTTCTAGGAATCAGTTTCCTCCATGCTGAGCAATTATTTTAAGTCAAAATCAAACAAATCAGTGATTTTCTGTAAGGAACAACAATTTGTTAATGATTCAGCCGCTACAAATAAGACACAGGCAGTAGTCTATGAAGAGTTCTGTGCATAATAAATGCAACTGCAAAAGGGCAAGGCAAAAGTGCTTCTTTTGAAAAAAAACCATGAAAGAGCAGGTGACATGCAGCTCATAAACGTTGCTAAGAGGAAAGAGAAAACAGTTGCCACTTTACTTCAGTCATAAGAGGCACAGAATCATATTTTTATTTGTACTGCATAGCCTCCGCTACAAAGATTATGTACAATGAATCTAAGCATTCTGATAGCAAATATATTTCATCTGATTTTTGAAAGTAGCTAATTAAGGTTCTGTCCACACCAGAAAAATCTGCACTGGGTATAATTACCAGTAATTTATCAGATGAATCATTCTGGTATACGTGTCATTATGTCATGGTGAGAAGCTAAGTAGTTTTACTGGTGTAGCTTTGTAGATATAATTGAACCTGTACACCTAGTACACTTGAAATACATTTACTGCACATAGATATATTCTAAACACTCAACAAAAATAGATTTTTGTGACTGAGTATGTTGTGATTTGCACCTTTTATGTGGGTTGATCCATTCTTTCAGAATTTAAGCTTTTATTCATTCTAATAGTTCCAGCTCCATTTACTGTGGACTAAACCTTAGTGGGCTGGCTTCTTATTGCTTTGTTTCATTTGCAATTATTATCACATTATGAAAAATCTGCTGTGCTGACCTAACATCATAGCCAAAAACTCAGTACTATATCTCAAAGATAAAATATTGATCTGTTTTCAGGAAAACTCTTTTTACCTTCTCAGGACAGACACACAATGCAACAGTCACTGTAATATATGAAATACATGTGTATTACAGTTTTAATCAGAAGAGATATTAGCAGCACCACCCAAGGCTACTGACATCAACTACATAATCAGAGAGGAGTACAGGGACTTACCTCCCCTTGATCTGACAAAACCTGTTTAAATGGGGTAAGCAAGTATGAGAGCAGGTCAAAGGCATTCTGAGCTGCTGGGATGGTCCCATAAGTGCTGTACCACAGCATCATGCAGAGAAGCTGTGCAATCAATCAGAAAAGACATAATGAGCACCTCTCATTATACAAACATTCATTTTAATTTCAAGACTGCATAATTAACTAATTTAGTTAGCATTGATTTCATCTTGATTATCATTTTCGCTTTAAGAAGTCAGGTATTTTCTAGGCTGTAGCTTAACAGGAATAAAAAGACTTGAAGGCTGCATACTCAGCTACTATTAAGTAGATGTGCATCCCTGAGTTATGCAGGCTTACTCTGATCCACACTAGAAAAAGGACTGCCCAGGCGTACATTGAAAGAGCAACAGATTCCTCTGACTTCTGAACTCCTCTAGATCAAAACTGGTAATTCAATGAAATGACTATGCTATTAAAAAACCACTTAGGTCTCTCTGAAATCTCTCCCAAATAAGCCACGTTCGCATAGACATCACTATAAATAAACACACACACACAGACATACATGCATGGGAACTTTTCATTTGAATCACTTACAGATGCTGCACACACCAGAGGTAACATAAAACTACAAAAGCAGTGATGCTATACTCAATGCACTCAAAGAGAGGTATAACCTCATCTCTGACTGTGAAGGGCACACCACAACTTTACTGGGGTACACCTCCTGATCCACTTGTTAACAACACGGGTGTTTACCCCCACACATACCAGCTACAGAAAACGGATTTGGTGGGAGATCACTGACTGGGCAAAGGCATTTGCAGTGAGGCAGTAAATGGGGTGGGAGTCTGGGACATCAAAATCCAGGGGCTGTTTGCAAGGCAGAGGTGGCTGCAGAAATGAGAGGACTGCATCTATGTCCACTGCTACATCTACAATAAATGAGGAGGAACTCCCAAGCCAACACAGCTTAAAAGGAGGGTACCAGCATTTCAAAGCTATGGCAAACTGCCTTACCAGTATCTGTGAGAGGACAAACAGATACATGCTGTCTCCAGGCATTAATCCATTCCATCGGGGCGGCCAACCAAGCACTGCTGTTTTCTGAGAGGTTTTCAGGGACTGCTCCTTCCTGTTCAGCTCTTCTTGCTGTCCTTCAGCTTCATCCACTGACTCCATAACGGCTGGACTGGAACAACCTTCACGTGAAAATGACATGTGCAGGGGATGAAGAGTGTGTGACCCTCCAGGCACCGCAGGGGCTGTGAGGGCTATTGTTTTCCTGGAGACGATGGTTACCTCTCAGTTCCGCATCAGTAAGTGCAGCTCAGGATTGTGAGCGTCACACTCTATTAGTGCAGCTTTATTCACCTGCCTTCGTCAGAAAAAAGTGAGTGTGGGCGGATAAATTATTTTCCCTTTCTTTCCGGAGGTGCAGATTCTGGGCTTTGTTGTTAATAAATTCTCATCTACATTGCTGCACCTTTTCATTTTTACTTTTTAAAAGAAACTATCCATGCTATTGCCTAGCTACACACTTCCCAGCTAAATGGTGGCACAGAACCCATTTTGTCCCTTCCTGCCTCAATTTCTCTCTTCTCTCCTATTCCTCTGCTTTGTCTTATTTGATTATAAATTTCTGAGGTAGAGTTTGTTTCATATTATGGGTCTGAATAGTGCTCAAGGGCTCTGGGTTTTGGTTGAGTGTCCTAAGTCACTAATAAAATAGACTTTATTCTAATAACCTACTTCTTGGATGAATTAATACTCAAGAGCTATTTAATAATGTTGTAATGCTATTCTGTTTGGCGGAGATAACTGCTGGAGTGGCTAGTCCCTCAGTAACAGTATTTTGAACAGAGTCTGTGTAGATATAAATTAATTTACAAGCTAAAGGAGTGAAAGATTAGACCCATTTGATGTAAGTACTACTGATTCACATCTTTCTACGTGAGGAAAGCCTCAAAGCTGCCCTGTGTACAGCACTGTAGCCTTAAGTCTAAGTCAGCCACCTGTGTCCCAGGGAAAGGCCACATCATTGGTCCTTCCCTGGTTTCAGAGAATCACAGAATATGCTGAGTTGGAAGGGACTCACAAGGATCATCGAGTCCAACTCCTGGCCCAGTGCAGGACCCTCCCCAAGAGTCACACCATGTGCCTGAGAATGTCATTCAAACTCTTCCTGAACTCTGTCAGGCTTGGTGCTGTGACCACTTCCCTGGGGAGCCTGTTCCAGTGCCCAACCACCCTCTGGG
>JAYRBT010000177.1:14338384-14398155 GCA_036023395.1 Myiotriccus ornatus
TGTCAGGCTTGGTGCTGTGACCACTTCCCTGGGGAGCCTGTTCCAGTGCCCAACCACCCTCTGGGTAAAGAACCTTTTCCTGATATCCAACCTAAACCGTTTATTGAGGTCAAGTTTCTATAAAAAGTTCCTCTCAACAGATATTTCTCTAAATGTCTCACAACAGTAACTCTAGAATCCATAAAGCAGCCACAGCTCTAATTAGACAAATGAAATATAAGGACCTTGTATCAGCTGAGGGTCTCACCACAGGAAGAAATCATGAAAATACAGGAACACAAGATGTTTATTCCCACTCTGCTACTGTTCTCCCTCCCCTCACTGAAACAAACCTTAGGACATCCATCCCTGCACATGAGCAAAAGTTGCTTAGGAAACACTGCTGGCTTCATCTACAAGGTTCTCTATTCCCACAGCTGCCCAGTAACAAGAGGGTCATCACCGTGTAATGACTGGGGAGACTCAGAGACACAAGAAGCCACATCTGCAGTGTACTACCAGGTGTTTCCCCAGGAGCTCAAGGTTACTGGTTTCTCATTTTCAAAATGTTCACGTCAGTTCATGATGAGTAATGGCCTAGCAAGGCATGCTGGGTATAACTAGTTATATGTAACGATTTCATTGTCTTTACACAGATATTTCTCAGGAAACATGGAGAATGTGCATCCAAATAGATATAACCCCATGTATCTCATACCACATGTTCATGCTGAAATTGTTTGCCAAGGCCAGGTTGAACAGTGCCCTGAGCAACCTGGTCTAGTGGAAAGTGTTACCACTCATGGAAGGGCAGCTGGGACTAGACAACTTTTTAGGTCTCTTCTAACCAAAACTATTCTATGAACGACTCATTTTTTTAAATGCTACTAAAATTTCTTATTAAATACAGGTCAATAAAACAGGGAAAAAAATGGAACTAAAGAGGTAAAATCACAAGTGTCAACAATCCCACCCTTCCCTTTCACCAGTGTGTCTTTTAATGCTAGAAGACAATCACTTGAAAACAATGCTTTTCAAAGAAAAAGCAGAAAGTTTCTGGAATACAGCTCAAGAGATCATGGGAGCTCTACCTCTCAGTCCTTCAGGCATCCAGCCAGTAATCTACAGTCTGTGACAAATGTCCCCAAGAAACTCAGAGAGGACAGACACAGCCCTTGGTGTCCAGGGACACTGACCATGTTTTTAACACCCGACTTCTGATAGCACACTACATGGAGCTGGACTCAGAGGTTTTCCAGGAGGACAACACAGCAGCCACAGTTAAGGCTGCCTAAATACTTTAAATGCTGAGCTTTGTTTACATTTTCTATAATGTGCTAAATCTTGACAGTTAAGGTTGAAAATTTTCAAGCTTCTAAACTGCTTCATGTCTCAGTGGATTTGAACAAGAATTAAGGGGAAAACACTTGTTAATGATTGCCAGTTTTTTCCCTGCTATTTTTGTGGGATGTTTATGCTCTGTGTTTTGGAATGGGAATTCGAAATTTAGCAGGGACAGAATCTTGATGTCATAAACTATTTCTGTCATCCGCGCAAAGAGATATGCACCTGTGGCTGAGATCTAAACCTTCAGAAATATCTGTTTATGTATAGTTCATTACTGTTTGCTGCTAAAGTCTCTAGCCTTCCATTTTCACTGAACGTATTTTAAGTTCTGCTTTTCCTTTATCTACATGAAATAATACACCTCTGTCCCAAAGCTCAAGATAAAATAGACACGGTGAAGAACTAAAAAATTACTGGGAAGACAACCCAACAAGGAGCCAGGGAACGCAGATTTCAAGCTCAGCTTTCAACTGTTTTTTATAAGTCATAATATTTCATATTTCAGAAGATTTCTTTTAACTGACCAAAGGCTCGTTCACCTGCCTTATGTAGCAGGTAAAAAGAATATCTGTTTATATCTGTAACAGGCTGAGATTTTACAAGGTCGTTTGTGTCTAGGTTGGAAACAAAATCCTGACTCTAAAATGACAATGTGAAGGCCACTTAACCACATGCCTTCTGGAACAAAGATGTCGAAGTTAGGGGACTGCTCTGTGTCTGTAACCATGGGGATCTATGCCTCTCCACATCCCAGAAGTCCAGTTCCTGGAATTCCAGTGTTGTTTAGTATCATCTGTACAATTGGCGGAGTCAAATTCTCCTTCTTATGACTGCCCTATATGAAAGACAATAGATTACTTGTACTTTCAATTATTTTCACGGCACAAGGTCCTGGGCTATGGACCTACGAGCCCAGGATTCCAGCTCTGCTGAATTGAAACTGTTATCAACAGGTATTTGTCCTAATACAAAAAAAGACAAGAGGGTCAAGAACTAAACTACTGGAGAACTGCCTGTATTCATATGTATAAAGGAACTGATTAAGATACATATCTTGGACACACAAAGAAAAAGGCCTATATAAATTTAAGTTCACTCAAACATTTGCTCTTCCAAATCCCAAAAGATTAGATTCTAACAAACATAATGATGCTCACCTAGGGCTCTGTATTGATATAACTATGTCAGGTTTAAACAATACTGCAATTACCACTCACACTTCATCTTGCAGTCTTATATTCCTGTATTATTTACCCTAACGGGCCTTGGATTCTTTCAGTGTGCAGATGAGGTAACAAATAAGGGAGATATCAGTAAAGCTTTCTTGTCTCAAGGTGAATGTGAAGGTCTGGAGAGAGCTGGCAAGAATGACTACCTCCAGGAGTGAATTGCACCTCTCCTCTGTAAGTGATTGATTTGACTGACAGTTAAATGTAACATCCATGTGACATCGCCTTCTATTCCTGCATCATGAAGATCAGGATTCAAGTTCCACAAGTACTTCTGCTTTGGTGCAAGACTACAGTTGCTAGAAGAAAAAACCCTTTGGCAGAAGAATTAAAAGGTCTCTGACATCTGTAGCAGCCATATGGTTTGTTAAAGCAACCAGACATTTCAAAACAGCACCATAAACTTAACCTCATCCTTGCTGTTCAGGATAAGGAACTTACTGGATCATGCCAGGGATCCATTCATCCTGTATTCCTTCCTTAAACGTTGCCACCAATACAAGCTGCGAAAAATACATGGCACAACATGTTGCTATTGCTATGGAATAATAAATAGGGAAGCGTCTTTCTCCACTCAGGAGGTAAAAGCTGGCTTCTTCAACCCTGAAAACGCCTATTTTAAAACACCTGTGTCTCCGTATCTTTAATTTTCTGACTTTATTTGTGGGTACATAAAAGGCGGAAGAATGAAACAATACCTATATGCACTCTCAGAAAAACAAGTGCTTAGAGTACCAGGCTTAACTGAAATGCTAAAAGGCACTGCAGCAATGATAAGCAAGTCAACAAACCTCACAGTAACAAACATGCCACGATCCCATCAAATCCTGCTGTGGGTGAGGCATTTGCAGCTCTGGAACTCAACTGATTCATACTTAAAGCCTTCAGTGACAAACAAAACAAAGCAAATCAAAAAACAAGTCCCCAGAACCGCACATCCTGGCTGTAATTTCCTAATGAAATTAACACTTTAAAAGCAACGTGTGTCCCCTTTTGTGCATGGGTGCTAATGCTCATGGAATTGACACAGCTCCATTGGCAGACTTAATTTAATAATGTATTTTTGAGCAAAAAACTTATTTCTCATAAAAATTGTTTTCATAACAGAAATAATATGTACCCCAGCAAAGAAAATATAGTGCTCTACAGTTTATTAGACATTTATGTACATCCATCACACTGTCCCTGCGGGGGATTGGATGGTACTGCTTCTTCACTGGGAAATATAAATTTTGTCAGCAATGGCTGCTTCTTCACTGGTGGTGGAATCCCCAAGCTTTGTGAATTACCTGCCAGACACAAAACGAGGGAAGAACAGGCCTCACCTGTTCTGCCAGCTCTCAAGCTGCAGCAGTCAACACACCACAGATGCTCAGCTGCATTGTCCCATAATTGTTTAGGGTTTATAGAGATACATATTGCTCTGAGCCTATCTTCACGATGGTTGTGCATGGCAAGAATTTATAGGAATGGACCACAAAGTACGAACACACCAGCCAAACTTCACATCCATCAAGATTACCAACACTTCTCACCAGAATCATAAATACATGTATAGCTTTCAGACCTTCAGATATCAAAAGGCAACTGCTCACTGAAATCACAGTCTTCAATTTCCACCTGACTGCTAGGGAGACCTGCTATTGATGACAGACAGTAGATGAATGTACACTACTGACACAGGGCTGCAAGTCAATTGCTTCTTTTGATATGCACCTAAACTGCATGAGCAGGATGCAGCCCTCAGCATCACAGTTCACATACCTGGTCAAGACCTTGTTAAAAACACACATCATAAGACAACCCGATTGCAGGCAAGTCCAGGTGCTGGCAAGACACATCAAAGCTGAAAGAGTTGCCCCAGAGTGCACATGAACAAGAGGCAGCTTGTGCTGGAGGGTAAAAAGAAAGCCCGTCTATCCAAAGAATAAAGCTTTAGAAGAAAGGTATTGTCTGAGAAAACTCCTTTTTGCTTGCCACTGCAGAATGATAAGGATAGAAACTGAATAATTAGCTTTCTTTTGCAGTGCAGTGGTATGGGAGGAAGTGGGTAAGAGGAAGAGGATCTTTCATACTTGCAGAGCAAACACAGCTTGTGTATTTTTTCCTCATTCTGCAGGAAATCAACTAGTGGGTCACTATTTTATAACTGAAACTTCTACTGAACACCTTTGTAATCAGCAATCTAACATATTAAGTAGTAGACATGACAGAAGCTGCATCATTACTGTTTACAGACAAATTCACTACCAAGCAAAGCTTGTTTCTTCTTGATGCTCTCTTCACTCATAACTCATCTGATAAGTTATGTCAAAAATTACACTAAAGACTTCATGATCTGTGTTGAAAGCTGGGAATGCTTTTTGCTGTTATTCTAAGAATGCATCTCCTCCATTACTAATTTTTTGGACCTTTCCCATCATGACATACTGTGCTTAATCCCTGACCTGCTCTGTTTACAAGAGTTCAATACAATTATGTTTCCCAAATGGCTGAATAGAATACTACTCAGGAGGAGAGCATCTAGTCCTTAAAAGTATCCAGATTAAGAGCTGCAAAGAAAAATATCCACAGATGCACCCTGCAGCTACCTACTACTGGCTGACTAGAGATAGAAGGGATTTACAACAATGTAATAGCCTCAATACTTCCAATTCCACTCTGGATAAAGTCCAAGTTTTAGCTGCCAAGAACTTGTGGTTGGTAGATCTTGCATTTGTAATGCAAAACCACATAGCTACTTCAGGAGGTATCAGACAGCTTAATTCAAACATTAGCAACAACCCTGAGAGATCCATGTATCTCACTACATTTACCACTAAACACTGCCAGGCACCGAAGCAACTCTAAAATCTCTTTGGTTTCTAACTGGAAGCCAGTTAGATCAAACCAGTGGTCCTTTGTAGGACTGCAAACTGTAACTGCAGATTTCAGTCACCCCTGTGTAACAGAACTTGAAGAAATGAGCCTGACATACCACCAATTTAAGGTCCAAAAAACTGGAATTACCCTCTCTGACACATTACAGAGGAATGTCTACACGACCAGCAGCCTGGTTATCAGTCTCCTATGTTACTTAATCTGAGATTAATTTCATTTTACAGTGCTTTCATCTTGCAGTAAGTGTATCTACCCTGGACTGTAAGAACAAGCTGGGCCAAGCTAGAGGTATTTATAGCTACGTGGAGAACAACTGAAATTTCTAACATTTAAGGATTCCACTTGGGTAAACTGAATATTTTCACTAAAATGATCACACTGGAAGTAGCCAAGAATATTTGTATTTCATTCACTCCAATTCCAGGGTTGGTGCGCCCATCAAGAGGAATTCAGCTGCTCAGCAGCTCTCCAGTGACATTGTTTCAGGCTCTCTGAAGACTTGAGAGAACACCACCTCATTCTTGCTTTTTTTGCAAGTGTGTGTTGGGAAAACTCTGTGACAATGATGCACACCACAGTTTTAAAACTGAGCTTTTAGTAAGTGCAATCACTGATATAAACTGTCTACCTGCTGCTGATTAGTCAGACAAAAATCTACTTCAGTTCTCCTTTCTGTTTAGCACTCACTGGAACTCCTAAAATAACAACTTCTTGTATCATTGCAAAACTGCTTAGAAATGGTCTTACCCTCATACTGAAGCGAGAAGGTTAATTTACCTTTGTGCAACAGAGGATAATGCCCAAATATTAATTCTTCCTCTCGCTTGCTTTGTCCATGAGTGGCTGCTAGCATACCTAAAGCCAACACCCTCCTTCTGAGGAAGACAAACATTCTCTGTGGAGTTCCTTGAACAACAGTGCAGAGGGGAAAAGGGGTGTCATCTACTAGCCAGGAAAACTACTAGAGACTTGCACTTTTAAAGCTCAACTGCTAGAATCTGGCTGCTGCTTAAGCCAAACTTTGACTACCAAAAGGGAAAAACACATCAAGAGAAAAAGAAAGCAAGGAATAAAATCATGTATAAAATCTGTGAGCAAGACAGGCAATGAATCAAGGTCGATGTATTTCTAGCCTAATGTTTCTCCTCTTTCCTTGGCAACAAACTCAAAGAAGAAACTTCCCTCTCAACTTGCAATAAATCCTACTGAAAAAAATTCTCCGTGCTGGTGGGACGCACAGCTCCATCCGTAAGTGGTTTGTTCTCATCTTTGAGGGAACAGGAACCTGATGCCAGTGTGTGAGGAGAATAGTTGCCTTTCCACTCAGCAGCTCCCTGATGAACTGCTGAGTCACACATTTTCTCTGCATTCATTTCACACTGCTCCCACTCAGTCCACCTGCCACTTCATCTGGGGTGGGTGGGAGGAGAGAAAGAGGTGAAGTCAAAAAAAAATGTTCATGTTCACCCAGGACCATTATTATGATACCGCAGGGTCACATATAAAAGCACGCCTGCAAGCTGCTAGAGAGGGATGGAGAAGAGAAATATCAGATTGCAAGACAAACTGCCTTCCCCTGTTCTTCAACAAGAGAAGACTGGCCAGCAAACAAGTTGCAAACCTCATCTGATTCTCAATCAGCCACTGATGTAATGTGCTTGCTGATATATTCTGAGAATTTAGGGTACAGATGAGGCCTTGAGGTTTTTCCTCTTTTCTGTGATTTATAAGAGCTTTCAAGTTGTTATGATTTTTTCAAAAGTCCAACAGGTACTGTGTTGTAATTGTCTGGCTGCCACAATGACAAGTGAAAATACCATCTGGATAGATTCCAGTTCCTAAGGGCATCTTCAGCTGAGTCGCTGCAGTGGAAATGTCCATCAGCTCCAACTTGCATCATTAGAGAGGATGAAGAAAAAATTGTAGCCATTTTCTTGCAGGGTCCATAAAACCCAAGCATAAACGGAGTCAACATATCCTAATACCTATTAAATTATTGTACAGAAAAAGACTTTGCTATCAATGGCAAGAAATACGTTTATCATAGTTACAGAGGGCCCAGATTACTCTTAGGTTGGACTGTACATATGGAAACATACATTTAATTAAATTGCAAAGGTAGTATTTTTTTCTGTGATTAGACTTCTGGACAGTACAGTTTATAGGTCATGAAAAAAATCACCAGAAGTTTCCTAATTTATTGAATCAGTCTCTGAAAAAATTCTTCTGAAACTAACTTTCAGACTAACCCAGGACAACTGTGATTGATTTTCAGACTAATTTTTTACCTACTGCTACTGTTAGCATACACTAGAAAAACTGAGGGGTTGTTAGGAGCTAAATTAGGATTTGGTTTATTAAGCAGAATTAGTGATTCAAAAAATAATCCCTGTGAGAAAGAATCTGTTCTTAGGTAATGTTCAGTCTTTCTTCTTAGTGATTCTGGTGCAAATCTGTTTGCTTGAAAATGTGCTTGTGCTCTACAGACATGAAGGGCAAAGATAAAGCCCAGTCTCAGAGAGTTTAATGACACAGCATTAACATGCCTTTCCATATCAATTTCCACTCCCCACCCCAGAGAGTGAGTGGTCTTGCTCAAGAAATAGTTCATGAAAAAATGATAACTGCAGAGGAAAAGAAATACGGCAAATAGAAAAGAAAAATTCAAAATCTTCTCAAATTCCCCTGCCTCCATAAAGTTTGTTGTTGTGGTTATTTGTTTGGTTGGTTTTTTCTGTGTTTTTTTTTTGGGGGGGTTGGTTTTTGTTTGTTTGTTTTGGTAGGGGTTTTTGTTTTGGTTTGGTTTGTTTTTCCACAAAATACAATTTTATAAGACAGGACTGTGGTATATGAAGTCATTCCTGAAGGGGGAAAGATGCAGTCTGACACCAGAGACTTAGTTGCACTCAAGTGTGAGTATGGGAGACTTCATTTGAGCTGTCATCTAACTCTTCCTTTCTGGAAGAAACAAGATGTTCCAGACAGCGTTCCTCCCAGACCTGGAGTTCTACACAGTGCTGTAGACTGCTTTATAATATACCTAACCCACCGTGGTGGGTTAGTAAAGTAACTTACTAATCACCTCATCAAATCTCTAGTCCGTAACTCATATGAAAGCAGAGCTGCAATGGAGAAGCAGCTCAGGATACACTCAGTTGACACCACTCCAAATCAGGTGTAAGCCTCACTCAGATGGGAGTAGGAAGAAAACAAAATCCTCAGGCTCTCTGCTCTAAAAAAACCAGCAAACATGAACTGCTAGGAGCCATCAGAAGCAGTAAGGGACTGTCAGATAATCCAACCATATGGGAAGTGTATGAGACCTACTGTACCCTCTGTAGGGTCTGACTGCTGGTGTCCAGCACTCCTTATAAACTGCTATGTTTCTACTAATAAGGGGGGAGGTGCTCCTAATTTCCGATGCAAGACTAGTTATGCCCTTCTCCACATCTAAATCATACTCCCACTACTAAAGCAAATACACGAGAGGTTTGTGCTTAATGGCTCTCCTAATGCTTACAGGTCTTAAACACAAGATGTGTTGTTACGCAGTGTCCTTTTCCCTTTCCTCCTGTGAAACATCAAGTTAAAGGATACGCCATT
Organism: Myiotriccus ornatus; assembly: GCA_036023395.1. Lineage (NCBI taxonomy): Eukaryota > Metazoa > Chordata > Aves > Passeriformes > Tyrannidae > Myiotriccus > Myiotriccus ornatus. The sequence goes on from JAYRBT010000177.1 coordinate 14,347,423, forward strand.
TCTCATGGCAGCTATGCTCTCATAGAGCAGTCTTTGCTTTGAAACAAAAATATTAAATATGGTGTCAAATTACAACTCTTAAGTGAGTTCAGACCCTCAAGGGGCAGAGACAGTGAATATTAACTTGTATCACATCCACATATAATTAGCATTTGCCATCTTTCAATCAGAGTTCTATTCAAAGCTTCTTTTGTTTGGTTTTAGTTTGGTTTTACTTTTATTTTTTTTTGCATAAGGCTCTTTCCTCCTTTCCTATTAACCCCCTTACAGAAGGTACATTTGGTTACCACTTAACAATTAGATTCAATTTTTAAAAATTGGGGTTTTTTTAAATAAAGAATACATTTCTTTGTTATGTTGTTTTCTTCAGTGAACATTTTTAAGTACCTGGTGATAACTTGGAGGTGCCTTGAGCCTTTGTAAACAGACTACAAGTTGATTTTCAGTGGAGTTGGTTGTCCCAAATTAATCCCAAGCGGAAAACTTCCTTCTAACACTGAAAACAAAAACCCAAGAAGCAGCTCTGTAATTCCACAGTGGAAGAGATAAGCCTTTGACTGCTCATGAATCAGCCTTGCACTGGCAACACAGCCAGGGACAACTGTCAGCAGCACAACGATGCAGATTGAAATGTACAGGCTTGAACCCTCTGAAACAGGATAACCTACTCTCCTCTTCCAAAACCTAATTATAATTTTTGTGCCTTTAGTCTTTAACTGGAGGATATACTTAACTACACTTGAATGCATAATCAAAAAATAGCAATAATTTAAAAACAGTCAAATGGCCTCTGCAATACAAGAGTGACTCTGACAAAAGAAACAAGCACATTCTGGTATCACACACTTTTGAAAGTATTTGCTACTCATACTTACTATAATCTGAATTGGTGTTAGCACACTGGTACCGTTGAAAAAAAAAGCATATTTCTTCTGATAAATGAATAACTTCTACAGTTGCAATGCTAATACCCCCGTGTGTTTCTAATTTCTCTTCAGTGACTTACTAGCCCGGCATTCCATAGGTATTAGGTCCGCTTTCCGCTCCGGTGAATGAGAAGGTTTGCACCTTGAAGCAGATGGGTGATATGCTGGCTTCCTGCCAGGTTCAAATGTGAACACTTTGATGTCATTCATTTGGGGATAGCCTGCTTTACTATGCGACTCAAATCTTACGCCCTGGAGCCTTCACCAAAAAACATTTAGGAAAGCCACTACTGCATTCAACGTTTATTTCAAAGACATTCTCTTTCCTGAGCAAAGTAAATTATATCAAGACCAGTCTCAACAATGATCTTCAGTCACAAACCTGATCCATGCCCAAAGGGTACTATGTCAAGTAAAAGTTTTTCACTTTCTTTCATGCATTTAAAAAGGCTCTGCTTGCACTGCTTTGCTTCCTCAGAAAGCAGCAGCCTCACTCAGATACTTTAACTCAGGCTTTGGAACAAGCACTTGTACAGATAGGGTGTGGACATCCAGAAACAGGATGTCCACATTCAATTTTATCTCTTTATTAGAGCCCTATTTCCATCCAGGGCTACTCCGTTAATGCAAACCCTGCACAATTAAATATCACTGCTTCCAGTTCAGTGCTTTGCTACCCCTGTAACTGTAGTCCCTTCATGTTAGGGGCACGCTTAGGCTAATAAAATGTGGTAAGCAAAACAGTTTCAACCTCTCCTTCTCCCTAGCTATCCATACAGGAGCACAAAAAAGGAACAGTGCATGTAGGAGGTGGTAACAGTCCACTTGGTTTATCTGTGCCTAGTTTATCTGGGTTCCTATACTCTGCTCCTCGACACAGAGACACAGCCTTAAATAGTAAACTTTAAAAAAAAAAAAAAGCAACAGCTTGCCTTCTCATCCTCTTCCCAGTGAGGAAACATGCACTGAGCAATGTTTTGTCTAGATGGAGAAGCAGACATGCACAAGTTGTTACCAATCGCTGTCAGAGAAGGTGAGACAAAAAGGCACACGCTAGTGATGAGCTTTGCAATTATTCTTGGAGGATTTTGTGTGACTTGCCTGCAGTCCTGAGCTTCACTCTACAAAACAATCCAAAGAAATAAACCTCTAATGGACACACGTATCCCAAGGCTCTGCTTGACCGGAGGTGACTTTCATACCACGCAGACTCATGCTGAGTTACCTTAGCAAGAGCTGACATTAATCAACACGTCTCCAAGGTGGGAAGCAAGCTCCATTTTGGATCCTGCATCAGCATAGCTTTTCTACTTCTAGCTCCACAGTAAGACTGGGATCACAGTTAGCCCAGGTGTTTTCATTCTGTACTCCAGCAAATACTGCAGAAATGCTCTTTCATACCTTAATTTGAGACCTTTCTGGAGAAGACCTGAGTATGATCTGATGCTGCGTGGAAGCACGTGGCAGGTATGCTGCATCTGTGGGAGGCACAGCTGCCAGGGAGGCACACTTAAAACCTCCCATTGCTAGAGATATAAAAGGTCTCACAGTATCTCCTATTCTGAGGATGAAAAGACAGCAAGTTACTTTACCTCCTTGACTATGCAACACAAATTTAAAAAACATGGTGGTCTCTGATCTTGATTGAAGCATTTCTTTCTTTTCAGAAACTCCTGATTTCCTAACATTTATAATTCAGGTCACCACAAAGGCACCAAACATATCCTTATGACTCCTAGTTGCCCCACTGCTTTGTCTCCATGTTGAAACATGCTGCATACATAATATATTTTCAATTGCTTTCCATAGCACGCTCTTTATGAAGTGTGGGTGACAGCATGTGTCACTGGGAAGCAAGATTTGATCCACAGAGCTGTATTGCTGCTATGGTATCCAGAACGCTTCATCTGCATCAACAGGAGATGCCAAGCACCTTATACCAAGTCTCCTCCTACACTTCATATGAAGAATAAAGTACTGAGTAACCTTGTAAGTCTCACTCTTAGCTTTTAAGAACCAGTGCAGCACTTTCAAACCACCCAACCTCTGTCTTCCTCCACATTACTTGAAAATTCTGCTGGAGATTTTTTCCTTGCCCCCCTCAACTCCCACTGACAATTGCCTACAAAAAACTTGCTTGGTCCTTTCCTGAAGGGTTTTGTGTGGTAAGGTTTTGGTAGCAGAGTGTAGAGGGCTACAGAGGTGGCTTCTTTGAGAAGCTGCCAGAAGCCCCCCCATGTTCGACAGAGCCAATGCAAGCCAGCTCCAAAACAGACCCACTGCTGGCCAAGGCTGAGCCAATTAGATGGTAGTAGCACCTCTGTGATAATATATTTAAGAAGAAAGAGAAGTTATGGCACAGAAATAAATGTGGTCAGAGAAGAGAGGAGTGAGAATATGTGAAAGGAACAGCCCTGTAGACAGCAAGGTCCGTGCAGAAGGAGGGGGAGAAGGTGCTCCAGGTGCTGGAGCAGAGAATCCCCTCCAGCCTCTAGTGCAGACCACAGTGAAGGAGCTGTGCCCCTGTAGCCCATGGAGGTCCACAGGAGTGTAGATAGCCTCTGGAGGACCTCACACCAGAGCAAGTAGATGCCCAGAAGAAGGCCGTGACTCTGTGAGATGCCTGTGTTGGAACAGGCTCCTGGCAGAAACCTGCAGATGCATGGAGAGAGGAGCCCATGTTGGAGCAGGTTTGCTGGCAGGACTTGTGACCCTGCAGACTTGAGCCTGTTCCTGAAGGACCACATTCCCTGGAAGGGACCCACACTGGAGCAGTTAGTGAAGAACTGTAGCCTGTGGAAGGACTACATTGGAGAAGTTCATGGAGGACTGTCTCGCAGTGGATTGACCGCCCTGCTGGAGCAGGGGAAGGACTCCTCTCCCTCAGGAGGAAGCAGTGGCAGAAACAGTATGTGATGAACTGACTGTAACTCCCAATCCTATCTCCCTGAATTGCTGTGGGGGAGAAGGCAGAGAATCAGGAATGAAGTTAAGACCAGGATGGAGGGAAGGGTGACAGGAAACTGTTTTTAATATTTGATTTACTACTCTTTATCCTGCTGATTTTGATTGGTAATAAATTTCCCCAAGGCAAGTCTGGTTTGCCTGTGATGGTAACTGGTGAGTGATCTTTCCCTGTCCTTAACTCACGAACCCTTTGTTATGTTTTCTCTCCCTTACCCTGTTGTGGAGGGCAGTGACAGAGAGGCTTTGGTGGGCACCTGGCCTCCAGCCAGGGTGAAACCACCACAGTAGCCTTAATTACGTTGGGAAGATACAAGAAAAATAGACAAGAGCTACATTTTATGCACGGCCCAGGTAGAAGTCCTGAGATCTATTTCAGATATGATGAACAGAGGTAGAAAAGACAAAAAATGAAGCAAGGCAGTATCAAGTCCTATTTTTGAGGGATACCTAACACATAGTTCATCCTTTCATCTCCACAGATCTTGAAACGGTCTTACCAGCTAAAGGGACACAGCATCACTGAACCTATATGTGCATCCAGTAGGAATAGCACTTTAGTGGCATGCAGAAAAACCTCAAGAAGAAAGGAAGTTTCACCTTACAGCTGTTGCAAAAGCCTTTTTCCCCTGCAGAAAATAACACAGGTTCTTCAGTGTCCTGGCAAAGGACATTCAGAACCTGTCAGTACCAGTAAGCACAAAGGATGCTAAAAGGGGCCATTTTGAGAGCCCCTTCACAAACATGACAGAAAGAAAAATGACCTATTCTGAAAAAGCTTTCCGTATTTATCTTTGTCTCCCACAGAAAGCGTACAAAATGGAAGGCATTTAGTGTCTCTCAAGAGTGCTATACCTCTTCTCAAAAGGCTGCAAAATTGGTCAGACGAAACTTTCACCTATTTCAGCAGAAATGTTGCCTATGCAAGGAAGTTGGGACCAAACCTTGCAGTCTAACCATCTTCCATTCTGTTTCTGCCCTCAGAAGTACGAGACCATTTTAACATACACAGAGAGAAGGTAATGGCATTCAAACTGCTAAAGACTTTGCAAAGCAGCAACTTTGGACTGTCATTTGAAGGTCAGTCTCCAACATACAGTATTTATCTGCCTGTTGTCCAACAACTTGAGTAGAAAGGACTTTTAATAGAATATGTTAGTTAATTAAATCTGGAACATTATTAGGTTTTTCATAACACTGTGGCATTTTACCCATGAAAAGCAATGAAAAATGGTTCTATTTAAAAGTGGTAATAGCTGTAGTCTTTGAACATATGCTTAGTGAATAAATCTGTTAGGAAAAAAGCCTTGTGTGTATTGGAGGGGAGTAGTATGTTTGTTCTCACTTAAAGCATGCCATGATGGCAATCATCAACAGCAAATGGCATCCTCTATTGTTGGGGCTAAATAAAATTTCATTTGGCCTTTTACTTTCAGGTGAAATTGCATTTTTCTTTTAAATAACACATTATTTTAGCTAAACAGCTGAGTTTAAAATAAAGCAATACCAGATCCATGTCATTAAGGACACCGGATAAGCATTCATGCTCTTTGGTAGGTGCAAAGAACCCCAATATAGTAATATCCAGGCAGCTTGGTACCACAGCATGGGGTGCAGCACACAGAAAGCCAGCAGCATGCAGTGAAGAGGCATTCAGATCCCACGGGGAGAACAGTCTAACAACCCATTGCTACCACATACCGTAGTGGTGGGTGCAATTTAAGGGATGAAATTACATAGAACACAGTGCAACACAGAACCTGAACAGAATAGACCATGTAAAAGTTAGAAGACAACCAGAAAGCTATGATAAGAAAGCACATGAGAACAAACTCAGTCTGCTGGGCTTCAATTTGCATGAGCAGGTGGATAAGTTTAACGAGCTGGTAGATTTATTGGTGAAATTAAAATGCCAATTCCTTGCATTGGGAAGTAAGTATGAAAAATATCTACAGTTAAGCCATAGATGGCTGGGTATTTTTAAAGGAAGCTTGATAGATGTTGTGAGAATGCACCGCTAAACAATCAAACGTGTCAGTATTCACTCAGCTCCTCTTCTGTCCTCCCAAATAGCTCTTCTCATGGAGTTCCCAAATCTCCCCTTTCTCTGCTTCATCTGAGAGTTTAAGATCCTTAGTTACACTCTGAGTGTTCCTAAGGAAGGTTCACCAAAGCAGACTCCCCTTTCTGTTCTTTGCTTCAATAACATGTTTGAATATGGCTCTTTTTTGGCAACATGGCCCAATGTCAACTGGAAGGTGGATTTTGTGGTGAAAGAGCCATGGGGAACTCCCACGTTGCATTCAACCAAATTTCCTGATGCAACACACTGCATTTGAAAAATCTAACAAATCTAACAGGTGAGACCATGCCATGGTCATCTCTTCTTTGACAACTCTTTCCAAGTAGCAGGGTTGAGAGACTGCTCCTCACTGCCTTTGGACAGTTGAGCATGAGTCAGTGCCTGCTCTCCATCTGCTTTATTAACTTGCCAGTCCTTGCAGTCCCTTCGCTTTCCTTTAAGAACTCTACTCTACCTTGCGAAGATACAGCAGGCCCAGATTACAGACGATCAGAGATCATGTATAGATAGAAAGAGACAACAAGATGCAGAAATATAAAGCAGGCTTCAGGTTCCTAGGACTGCTTTTCCAAGACAGAACAGCGGTACAATGAAAAAAACATTCCATCATTAAACCCTCTAATTCTTGAGGATGGTATTCCCCAACAATTTGCCTCCTAATGCTATCCATATTGAGCTACTTTGCTTATTGAGGTTTCTTGCATTTCCCCATGGGGATGTCACCAGAAGGTGTAAGGAAAGCATGTAACCTCAATCCACAAAGGCACAGGTCAGGAAAGCATGAAACAGTAGAGGTCTGAAATACTGTGATGACAGACTTCCAAAGGGTGGTTTGCTTCAACTAAAGTAAGTCTATAAAACTGCTACAGACACATACGTGTCAGCAAGGTTGTGTTCTCAAAAATTACTAGTTGTTTTACCAGGCTGATTTTCAGCTTATTTCATCTTGTAGTTATGCAATTAATTTGTCCATTAATTAACCAGTTAGTCCACCAATCCAAACACTGACCATGAGGCATGCATAAAATTTAGTATGTAACAACATGCCCAATTCAAAATACCTCACTGTTCTGGATTTCACATCCATGAAACAGGTTCTTTGGTATTTTTGACTTAAAAAGTATCTGCTCTATGGCATTAAACCAGGTCCTATAAAACCACTCTCATCAGTTAAGCTCCATAATGGACTCGCAGTAACAGGTACTGAAAGGAGAAGACAAAATACAGGTGACAAAAGAAGGTCTGAGTATGTTTGAGAATAATGGAATTGATAATATATAATAAGAGACGAAAGAAGGAAAATAAATACAAGGACATAGAAGAGAAGCCCACAGGAGGAGGACTGTGAAAGCCTGACAGAAGGACTGAGTGGAGACTAAAAAAAGCATTTGGCAATAGCTCAAATGAAACAAGGTAGCATATGCAAGAAGTACAGTACACTGAAAACTTCCTCCCTCTTGTGGATTAAGTAACCTCAGAGTTTGGGTAGGCAGTCTACCCTCCCTCTTCTCTGAAATATCTTGCTCTAAACTCTGAAACAGAAAAAAAACCTAGTTAAACTTCCCAATTTCAACTGTGAGCTCTTAATGGAACATTTCAAAGGCAAAGCTGCAGAAATCAGATATTGATTTTGATTCATTTTTCTAGTGGGAAACATGATGGTGGATATCTTCTCCCTAGCTCATTTAGGGCATCAAGAGGCCAAATTTTTCAAAAGCCCAAATCCAGTCAGATAAGACCATGGTTCTGTTGAAACAAGTTTAATTGTTCTTCAAAATATGGGCCTAAGTTTCATTTTCAAAAGCAGCTTAACGTACAGAATCCCTTTCACACTGAAAGACAGGGACACAATATTGCAGAGTTGCTTTTGAAACTGAGACTGACACAGTTTTCAAACTGCTGCCTACCATGTACTTTTGCTTCCTTTAATTGCATGTCTGTGGATTCCGCACACAAATGCCTCTATTGTCACTCACAATTAAGAAAACACAGGTGCAGTTGTGAGAACATCAAGCACTACATATTGGGCAGTGTGAGGACAGCCCATCATTCCAAACCTTAAACTGCAGTGGTGTTTATGATATTTGCACCTGCACAAAAGCTGAGAAAGTCCCACATGGGAAGTATTACAGTGCTAGCCAGGGCCTAATAGAACTTGACAGAATAGTTCTGTCAGCTCTCACAGGGGCCGAACATGGCCTTACAGGTACACATGTGAAGTCAAGCAATGCCATTCCAGGGAATATCCCACCATGCCCCACCTGTTTTTTGTCATGGTGCATGTGCACAGACTGCCACATCGAACTGCACAGCTCCATCTGACTGCACAGCAGGAACAAACTGCAACCACAGTTCTTCACCCCTATGACCATCTGGAGCAGGGTTGTACCTGAGCTTGCTGTTGCTCTCCTCAAGTCTGTATGCCTATATTTTCTTCACCAGAAACCAAGAAATAAAAAGACAAAGGTGATGCCCTCCAGACCTCACTCTAACAAAGACCACGGGATTAGATCTGTCTTCTGCCACAGTCCCTGTTCCTGAAGATCAAGCTTAAAAGGCAGGAGCTACACAGAGAGGCAAGAGCAGAGCAAACTGTCCTAATATGAATGGTGAAAGGAAGACTGACAGAAGAGTCCTGAACAATCCTTGGAGGAGAGTGACAGCCCAGAAATACTATTTTGCTGCCTGTGTAATAGCAGAGACACAGTAGAATGTACTTTTACCTTAAACTTAGGACCCCAATCTTCCTAAGGACTGACAGAAACTGTAAAAAACCCAGACTCTGTTATCTACCTTTGAAATACAGCTGCCCACTTCTGCTAAGACTCCTAAAAAAAAAAAAACCCAAATCATTCTGTCACTACTACTCAAAATGCAGTGCTTATCTGGGAAAGAAAGAGGCAGGATGGAATGCACCTGGAGGAAAACAGATGTACACCCTTTTGGAGTGCAAGGAAAGACTCACAGCTGCTGGAGAAGCAGCAGCACAGTGGTTAGAATAACTGTGCAGGGGAAACCCAAATCACAAGCTGGAGCTTTGCACCAAAACACTGTGACAGATCAGCCTGTATCTTTTACTTGGGCTGTTAGACCGGAGACAGCACACACCACTTCACAGCACACCACTACAAACTGCTGCCTTCAGAAACCTGCATGCTCTAATCCAGTCCATGTGATGTGCTAGGTTTTTTAAATTCCGGGTAAATCTCTGGTGCAGTTTATAATTTGACAATACTAATCAATATTAAGCTGTCAGCATTGTTAGAGATGCTAGAGACCAGCTGGATTCACAGTTTTCTAGTTACAGTGATATAATGAATGGCAATCTCTGCATGGTGACCTAGAAAGGTACTTAGTAACACAGAGACCCAGGACATACCAGCAAATAGACTGTTTTTTCATGCAGGATGCCTGAAAGGTGACCAAAAATTCCAAGTTTCACTGGAAGTTCAGAGGAAAGCAAAATAATCAGTTCTCTTAAACTGCTATGCTGGACTAATGGAGTTGGCAGAGGAGTAAACATGCATCAGGGGACAGGTTCAAGTCTTTTAATTACAAGTGCATGTTTACTAAAGTTATACCTCCTACTTAGTGTGAAGCAAGATAATTTTATGCAGCATCATGTCAAGTCATTTGCCACCCATTCAGCGTGAGAAAGGATCAAGTACAAGAAGAATTAACCAAAAAAAAAAACCCCACCAAAAACCAACTTAAGAATTTATTCAGCACTTCATTAATATATGATAATATTGAAAGAAACTATACTAAAACCGTAATAAAATCAATAAGGACCATAGAATTAAAAGTAGCACGTGATAATTTAGCACATAGATACTTGTCAAAAAGAATAGACTGATTTTTAATTTAACTCTTCTTTTGAAATCAGGGTCCCTGTAAATGCACAGCTGTACACTGTAGTACAGTGTACCTTGGTACTGCAAACTGCCATGTCCTCTTCATCTCTCTGATTCTTAAATGCTGTTAAGAGACAAACAGATTTGCACCGGTTTTATTTTCTATAGTGTTTTGCATAGACACTGCAGAATAAACGTGCTTTAATAAAGTTTTAACTGAAAGAATTTCACTTCAAAATGTCAACCTGAGTGCACACTCCTTCAAAAATAGCATGTTAATTTTCCTCATCCCCACAGACTCATGTGACCTCTTTTATCTGTATCCTGTTTTCCACCCGCACAAGAGCAGCTCATTACTATGTTGTGCAGCTACAGCAAAACTTTTCAATCCTCCAGGAACATCGTCTAGTTTTAATTTCACTCTGCACACTTTTTGCTTCATACACTATGTTGGATGTGAGCATGTGAACATGAGACAGATCTGTGAAATAAACAGCCTTCCAGTTACTTAAAATGACTGTTTTCCAATCTAGTAAATCATTTTATGGTTTCACCATCCCTACGTTTTGGCTGGTATAAACATATTTTAACAGTTTTTCAAGGTTTCTTTCAGAATTTGAAGTTGCCCTCCAACCTACCCTAATCAAGCCATGCCTTAGAAACTTCTCATTAGTTCCCATGCCCTGGAGTGAAAACAACAATATTTTCTTTGTATGAGTTTTATTGATTACCCAACTTAGAAACTACAAAAAATCTTCTGGGCACATTCTATATAGTATTTTATGAAATACTGAAGTTTATTAGTGCATTTGTGTCAGCTGAACGGAACGATACCATTTTCTTAGTCAAATTTGAAACAAGGGGCAGTCTACAGTCCTACAACAATGCCTGGACAACGACTTTTACTTCAAACGTTTATTAGAGCATCTTCCATCAACTTTAAAGACATAGATTTGCATTTTATACACCTGAGCATTCTCTCAAATTAATGTCAGGGATATTTTCTAAGCATCTTTGCCAAAACCAGTCTGTTCAGCCACCTCAGACCGAGGCCTTTACAGGGTACATTTTCAGCAAGCACAATTGCCAGGGGCAGCCTACACACACAGCACTTCACCAATGATGCTTCCATGCTGGTGCTATCATATTAACAAGAAGGCAAGTGCATGACCTCCAGCTCACATTCAGGCTGGAAAGTTTTAGCACAAGTCTTTTTGTTGGAACTATTCCACTTCGGTGTCACATGATAAATGACTGTCGATCTTTTCTTTCTGCCCTCCCACATAAGGGTTGTTCCAGGCTAAGCTATTCTGCAAGGCAGAACTACCCACGCCTTCTTCTTCAATAAAAACAAAACTGTTTGAAAAACTTCCCTTTGTATTGCCCACACATAAAGAGTAAGCCAGTATCACTGCTGGATTAAAGATCCTTTCCACGAACAACCTGCAGGCTCTGTGCATGAACACATGGTTCATAGGAAGTGAAACATGAATGACCTCTGAATATCCTCATTATCCATAAGGATCATATATTGGATTTATAACACATAAATTACTTTTTCTTAACTATCCAGTTAAAAAAACACCTGTGTGTGGTTTCTAAGTTAGTGGATGGAACAAATTCACTCATGGTTGAAGTCCATACTTTTAACTCTGTTAAAAATTTCAGTGCAGGGATAAATTTGATAAACTCTGCAAAGTGATTTCTGAATTCATTATTTTGTATAACCAGAAGAACTGTGTTTACATCTTGCTTTGAAATTAATACAGTCTGTGACTACAAGGGTCAGGTAATACACAACATCATGTTTTCACTTCTGTCAGACTATCAAGGGTAAGTGCTGTGAGGCAAAAAGTGCATGTTTGTCATTTACTGTATATTTGTACATGCTCTACCATAATGAAGCTTCCAATTGTTTGGCACACTTACACACTACCTCAGTAAAAACTTAAATAACATGGATGTTTTATAACCTAGGTTTAACAGTGGCCTCAAGGGGGCTGGGCAAGGATGTAAAGAACAACAAAAAGTGTAAAACACTAACATGACTCTCTTAGCTTATAGAAGAGTAAGTGCATCCTTTCTGCCATCAAACAAATGGCAAGCATTGACTGTTACTTGGTCAAAGCTAATTTGTAAAGACAATGTGAATTTCCAGGAGAAATATCTGTAGGTTACCTGAAGCTTTTCAGGATTCTTATATAAATAATAAAAGATCACAGCTCATAAAGGGTTTTTAAGAAGTAAAGCACACAGCATGAACCCATTCACCTTACAGCTTATTTGCATATAGAACATCTTTTGCCCTCCAAACACGTCCTAATAAAGATTTTTAGCATCCTCTTTTCATAAACTGGGCCTCCTTCACAGTGTGGAGTTGATACCAAAGGCCCACTCACATCCAGCTTAACAGGCTTCTCTACCATAAAAACAACCACAAACTGCAACAGTCTCCAAGATGGTATGAAAGGCTAGTCCAGGGCAGCATTAACTGTAACCAGTAAATAAATCTACTAGCCAATAAAAAGAGAAAAGGTTTATCTACACTGGATGCATGATTCAAAGTACAAAGCCCAGTTGCTCTAAGAGCCCTCACTGCGCAGACAGGAAACACTTTCCTGTAAGAGACAGAGTATGTTCAGAAAAAAGTCCAGAATTGGAAACACCCACTTCCTTGATGATTAAACAAAACTGATTTACTTAGTGCTTACCACAAATAAATAAATTTTAAAAAAGTGTTTGAGACAACTATGGATTGGATTTAAAAGGACTTTCTAAGGAGCTTTTAGGAGACAAAGGCTCAATCCTCTAGGCTTCCTTAGAAATCTGAGCTATAAAGAATTTCCTAGACATCAAGTAGGCAATGGAGGTAAAATGGACCCTTTGAATGACATGAGAACCACAGCTAGATTAAAATATATACTCCACTATGAAAAGATCTAGCAGAAATGACATTCCATGCTAACTGGGCACTGAAAAACTTTTAAAACCTGCAACAAATTTTCCTTTCCTTTTTTTTTTCTTGTTCCTTTCTTTCTCCAAGAAAATTAGGACAAGTTCTGAAAAAGTGTATGGGTGTATTTTTTAATCTGTACTGAAGGTACAGTATTATATATCTCATCTTCCCTGTCTTACTTACCATCTGACTTGCACTCAGTTCTTTCAGTCACATAGTAGCTTGGTTCCAATGTCTGCTCCAGGACAGATGGTCCTCTGGGATTATCATTTACGTCCTTCATGCACTAGAATTCTGAAAAATAAGTGAAAAATTGAAGCTTTAACACTATCAGATGTCTAAGAACCATTCAGGGCTTTTACACACAATTTTTCATGACAATAAATTCTAAAAGACCATGATGTGATGTTTACCCATAAAGAAAATGTCAAGCCACTGATGTGTGGAGTGAGGTCAAACATGGAAAGGAGATGAAATGTATTCCTGTATTATTACTGATACCCTTGCTTTTGCTTATTCCCTGCATATAGGAACTGGAATCTACCTGAAACCTTCCCAGTATCCAAAGGATATGTGCTATAAAGTCTTTTAGTATTTAAGGAAAAGGAAGTAATCCATAACCTAAGCTCTCTTAGGAGCCACCTGCACCACACGGAAAAGCCTTCAGCTAAAATCATATTGCCCCATTTCACTAAAATCTTAAAGAGGGCTTAAAGGTCTATGAGTACAAGAAAAAACCCTTATTACTTATTTGTGAAGGACTGTTGAAGGTGTCCTACTCACCACGCAGTGGGGCTAACTGAACACATAATTTGGAAACAAACCATCACAGCTCAGAGACCGTGTGTCCAACATGCCACTCAAAGCATGGCAAAGACATGGGGAAAGAGGGTCATGCAGGCATGTAGAGAGAAACTGACCTCTGGCAAATTGCAAGGACCTTTTCCTTCTTCACTCATTCAGCTAAGGGAGGGGCCAGAGATGCATTTTTTGTCCAGGTTATGAAGTGCTTTGCCTTCAAGGCTTATGTGATTTGTCATCTCCTTCTAAAGGACCTCACACTGCCAACATCAGGCCAGTTCATTCACAGTCTCATCAGAAGTCCACAGAGCTGATACAACTCTTTCAAAAAAAACCCCTCATCCTATGTAGCCCACCTTAGCACTAAGCAATCCTCTGATATCCAGGACAGTAAGTAAAATAAGTACTAAGTAAAAGGATGAAACTGGCTATAAAGGCCTGAATACAGGCTGTCTTTCACTTTTAATACAAACATAGTATGGAGGAACTATGTAGGTCCAAGAATAAGGATTACTGTCTGTGTACACAGTGTGTGTTGAAACATAATCCAAAAGTTATTCTTAAAACCAGAAAAAATAAGCATAAAGCATACAGATGGTATTTATACTTTTATAGCCACTTAGAAACACCTCTCCCTCCCCCACAGGAAAATATGACAACCAATTATTTTCAGCTAAATGTTTTTATTAAGTTTGTTTTCTGATGTGACTTCTTCAGTCAAAGCTCAAAACCAGAAAAGATGTCTTGCAGGAAAGTCCCAAAGGGAGTCAACCTTCTTTTACAGAGCAGGTGCCATTCAAAATGACTAACCATAAAAAGATGGTGTGGATAGTTCCGAGTATTCCATCAGCACCTCCACTGCTCCTCAAACTTGTTGATGACATAATCACCAGTTCTGTGCAACAGCTTTCAAGAAACAGGCTTTGCAGGGTATTCATTTCACTCCAGCAGAACGGCCATGAGGTGCAGAACCAAGAAGTAATTGGAGTTCATAAGGCACTGCCACTGGATAAAAGGAATTGGTGTCTCTTGGTTCACTACTGAAGGCCAAATTATATCCCCAAACTACGAGTGATCTAATGAAGGATGCTAAACCTCTTTATACAGCTCTCCTTACGCTACCTTTTTGTGACACGAAGGGCTTTGGTATCTGAACAGGATGCCCCAGCATAAAAGGTTTTAACTTCTGCTAAGCGGAAATGTAATTAACTCTCCGTACTCTCAGTCCAATGTGAACAGAAGACAAGACAGATAAAATTCAAGCCAGAAGTGTTTAGTGCTTTGACAAAAGCAGACTAAGAATGTGTACACACAGGTACGTGGTTCAGCCAACACAAGGTAACCACCACATTCTCAGTTTTTAACATAAAGCTGTTTGCAATGACAATAGCTCCAACTGCTGTTCTTTGACCTTCTGCAGTGCCTGTGGTTCACCACAATATTCAAATGCCGGTATAAAACTGTTTTCTTTAAACCCAGTGTGCAAAGAACTTGGTATCACATCATTTCCAGAGAGGCCAAATGAATATGAACTACTGCAGAAGCTCTATATACTTCCAGAAAGAGAGAGTTATCTCTTCTTAAACTATATGCTACTGTTGTAGTCTGCATTCAGTACAGGTGCCTTGCTAGAGAGTTCCTTTCTCTACACTGACTCCAAACTCAAACATTTCTCTTCTGCTTCCTCTTTCCCCGCCATGTAACTTAGGGACAAGTGTGGTTTTACACTGTTGAAGGAAATAAGCCCATCTATTGCCTAACATGGCACGATTTCTCTCTCTCCAATAGCATGTGAATGATCAAAACAAAATACCCCTAAAACAAGGACAGTTAGGAATAACTCCTGCCTCTGAAAATGCAAAAAGGCTTATTCTCAATTAACTTACACCTTGCAGTTATTATAAATGCAAAACTGATGTGAAAACAATATTCAAATTTGGCAGCAGAAGATTTCAGCACCTAATTTTGCACGGTGTGAAAACTCTAGAGGATGTGCCACAGAGGACTGAAAAGCAATTGCAAAACTTCTAGTATAAAGTACTCCAAAGCACATTCAAACTACTTCATGGATGCAAGAGCAACTTTATCTTGTGCTTTGAATGAGGAAAATCCCATGTTTTTAAGCTATTGAGTTAATTTTTGCTGAAAACAATGACATGGTCTACCCAAATCCAAGCAAAAAATTGTACGCACAGGTACGTGGATATACACCCTGGCACTGACAGAGTAGCATAGCGGGTTAATGTACAGGAGCATCATCACAGACGAGTAATGCAAATCCAGAGGGTGGAACAGAAAAACATAAAGGAGTTTATTGCTACTGTTCATTTTTTCCCTGTGTCTGGGAAGGACACAGAATCTATCCCAAAGAACATATCATTCAGGCAATCTATAGTGATGTCGTAAGATGTTCCCTCACTCCATCTACAACCCCCAGTCAGACAAGACTATTGGCCCAAAAAGAGAGTACACAGAGCCACACACTCCCCTCTAGTCCTCACATTCCCTTTTCTCTCTCGAGAACACACAAACCAGAAGACTAGGCCAAGTCTCCTGGGGCAGAGGAACAGAAACATGTTATTAAAATAAAATGCGCACATTAGTGGTTTCTGTCTTGGGATCTGAAGACCAAGTTTAATTAACCACCTGAGTGGAAAGCACAGTTTATATAATGCAGACTATCTGTGGACTGTCACCCCAGCCATTCCACACAACCCTTTCTGCTAGTTCACAAAATACAATTTTTACAAACAAAAATAATGTAACTAGGATGAGGGATCTAGATGCCAACTTACAGAGATCAAGAAAGAAGAAACAGGTGCTTAAAATAGAGTAAATAGAGACCAATCCACATTACACAGGGTACTAAATAGCTCTGTAAGGGAAATACAGCTTTGTTACTTCTTGAACTCATAGAAATTATCTTGTCATCAGACTTACTCAGTGCTAAATGGATACTGTCAATGACAGAGTGTCCTGAAAAACATCTGAACACTTTGGTCTTTCTCTACCTGTATTCTGGGAGTTTGCTTTCTGCAATATTGTATGTTTGTGAGATGTCAGTGAAAAGCATGATAAACTTGGAGAATTTTTAGTTCTGGGAACAACGGAGGTCTGTTCATTGAACACTTGATGATCTGGTTTTCAGGCCACAGAACTGTAATGTAGCAGTTTGAGAGTCTGTCTTTGGCTTCCTATTTCTCCATTTGCTTAAGATTCAGATCAAGAGACTGCATACCATTGTGCATATATAGAGTTCTTAGCTCAGTGGGTCCTTAAAATTTATTGAGGAATTTAAATGAGTCCACTGTCCAAACCACCAACACTTAAGGTTCACTTCGTATTGCATTTAAGATGATCTAACCTTACACTTCAGCAGAAAGAAAGGGGTTTGTTTTATCCTGTTCACTTTCCTCTGTTACATCATACCCCTCTGTCTTCCCTATCTATGCTGCTAAAAGGCTGCTGCTTCAGCTTAAGAACTGACAGAAAACTAATTAATTTGGGAGGTGGATTAGACATCATTGGAGGAACGAAAAGGGGATCCTCTTCAGTGGAAGCTCACTGCTAGATTAAATGCTAAGGTGAACTGCACTCTGCTTACAGGGATTTATAGGACATCCCCTGGTGTTCAGCTCAATAGTATAAGAAAGTATCAAATGAAATTCAAGTCCTTTGTTACAGCATACTAATTTTTGTGAATACCTCACACCAATTTTATCAAAGAAAGTGAGATCAAACCTCAACCAGGGCAGCTGAATACAAAACTTTCCAACAACATTTCCACTGGAAAAAAATTCTCACTTTTCTAAAAAAAAGTGTTTTCCAGCCATTAAAAAAGGTAAACTCAGATAATTACACGATATGCACAGCTATCCTAGTGAACATTTATAGCAATTACTTGAAATTTTGATGTCACTCACAATAGATATATCAACTGGTAGTTTTAAAAACTTGATCGTATATTAAAAACTATGACCAATATTGTTTTCTCTGCATAGAGATAAACATCCTGCTCAAAGATCTGAGCTCCTATTTAAAAACAAAACCAAACATTAAGAATAAAAAGCATTCAGTATGGTTCTGAGACACATATGTGGTTGCATTGCATATTCCCTGCCTACACTGACAGTGTGGGAGCTGTTAGTCATCCAATGCGCATATTTGCTTGGCATGATGCCTTTACTTTCGTATGCAGGCAAGGAAGATGATCACCAGTTTACTGTATCCTTACATCTTCATTGCATTTCATCAGTCAGAATGACCAGGCCCTCCCAACTCAAACTACAGGCTGTTAGGAGTCAGAGCAGCTCAAAGTGAAACCCAAGCCCAGGGAGGTTGTTAAGCACATCTGTAAAGACAAGGATGGCATTTATATTCATGCTATTTAGACACACTTTATGGTGGGACCTCACAACATGTTTATTTAAGAATAAGGACCTTTTATTGAATAGAGGCCAAATGTAGTCTTGCTTTCAACACTGGTGCAGATCCTTTCACTATTTTCAAGGGCATTAGAGGTTCTCAAGTTGATCTGCTTTAACTGTTCTGCTCTGCTTCCATTCTGGAAGGACCTGGAGCAGAAACTGGATTTAGTTTTCAAGTAAGGCAGTCATAAAATCTCCTTGCCCCAACTACAGCAGGATCAGACATACCCCATCATTCTAGCATCCCAATTTCATTTAAACCATGTAAAACACATACATGAAAGGCGTGCCTTTTGAGTGTAATGTTGATGGTGAAATCTGAAAAGGAAAGGAAGAAGAATTTATAAGTGCCTCAGTGTCAGACTTTGAAGGATAGACTCTGGGCATTTCCCCTCCCAATGGCCTTGGATACTGCAAATTAGTATTTTACCAAGAAATATTTCGTGGTGCAACCTCTTTTGTATGGAATTAAAGCACCAAAGCAACTGTTTTCTGACACACAAGGGAAGGAGTGTTTTGAGTGGAGGTAGCTCATGCTGTTTCTTAGATATCTCAGTGGTGAAACCACTTCAAGCTGACCGCTGAACTTATGTCAAGGGGAAGTCTCATACTGCCCTCTCCATTGTAGAAACTGGCCAGGCCAGCCTTCAAGGGCACTCTGGGGCTACCTTGCAGGACCTCTTTAAACCCCTTCCTTATTCTAAGTGCCTTCAGCAATATGGGCTGCTGTGTCTCTGCTGGTTTTGACCCAAATGTGCACAAGGTTAGATTTCTGAGGACTGCAGAGTTTTCACGTAATGTCTGCTGACTGCACTCAGCGTGTTCATACCTAGGTGAAGAAAACAGTCTTTGACAAGCAGGAATTCAGAATAGGTAAGATCTGGTCTGATCTAGTGGAGCTCTGTCTTTAAATTCTATAATGGTAAGGCAGAAGAAATATGTGGGAAGCATCCACAATAATCAACCATCTCTAGTTAATTAGCAATTAATTTAGTGAGTTACTAAAGTCTAGCAAAGATGAATCCTAAGAGATTCTGGTCACAGTTACCCTGATGTAAATCTAGATTAACTTCTAGAGAGAACATCAATCTCCATGACAGTTACTTCAGATTTACATCCAGCTATTCTGAATTTGTGCACTTGTTTTCACAGCCGTGTGGGAGATCTGTCTCAACACAAATCAGTTCTGCTCTCCTGCAGATTCTGCAAGGTACACAGAGTTACACTTCTGTAAAAACCCAACCTCAGTGAAATGGGGAAATTAACTTCTCCACTCTGATGAGACCTAAGCCTCCCACATAACAGACAAAAACCCTGCTACAGGGCCTGCCACTAGAAGTGGTCACAAGATCTCCCTTAGTTCTCCATCTTCACACAGTAAGGATAATTCCCTCTCACTGGATTTCACAAAGCACAACAACAAGCATTGAAATTAGTACAATCTCTTGCCTAGGACTCTTAAGAGTATTAAGAATCCCATATCCACAGAGTCCACAGTTTTGAGTCCAGTCTTACAACCCTAGCAAAATCCACATAATCTTTCAAGGTCATCTTTCTAAGAGGCTAAAGAGGGGTAGACACCTTCTGGCCATTAGCACTGACACATGTCATGTTCACTGCAGCTGCATCAAAGAAATTTGATACGAAAAAAGGAGTTCTTGTTCTGCCACATGGCCCTTCACCCTTTTACCAATTTTACTCAGCTCTGCATCTACCTCCCTGCACAACCATCAATTTCACCTTTCTTTTTCTTTAAACTAACCACTGGACAAAATGATGTAATGCACATTCCCACCCACATGAATTTCAATGCAAGTGGTGCAGCCCTGGTCACGGAATTCTAAGCTGATCAGATAAGGTTCATGCTTGTCTGCTGTGCTTGTGGGTGAGCCAGAGTACAGATCATAAGTAACAGCAAAGACACATCACGGGCAACATACAAATGACTTAAGTTCGAATTCAAAATATGTCCAGAGAGCTTGTGAAACAGCTTGTGGAAACATGAACAGATACTTAGAGTCACTTTCGCTAGATGGTTTAAGATCACATTAAGAACTTGCATCAATCTCAGTCATGTGCGGATTTTATTAAACAAACAAATTTCTCTGTATCAGCCTTACTTCGAAAGAACAGGACACATTCCTACTCCTGTGCCACTGACAAACTATGTTTGCACTGCAGATCCCAACTGCCTCACCTATTTTTATCCTTTGCAGGAACTGAGTAAAGGTAGCCGAAACTGTCATAGTTCCCACCATTCATTCGGTTCAAATGGCGTAAGTCAAGTACATCCACAAGTCAGTCAACCCACAGCAGAATACACAGAAGAAAAATGTCATCACTACATAAGCTTTGGTTTTCAGTAGTAATCTACAATTAAAAAAAAAAAAAAGGTAATTTGTGAGTCTAATGTTAAATTGGGGGGGGAGGGCAGCATATTTTCATTCTATAAAATTGCTTGAAAAGGGACAGTTGTTTTTGGAGGGAAGCATTTTAAATGACCCACTAACTCATTTACTCTCTCTTAGGAAAAAAAAAAAAAAAACAAACGAAAAGGAAAAAACGAGAAGATTTTTATACGAAATATTTGTTCTCACTTAAGCATTTAAATGAGGTGGCTGGAAGGTATTTGGCAAGCAACAAATTAAGGGCAGCTGATCTTAGATGGTATTTTATCTACAAAGGTCAGGGTCTTACAGGTAAAGCTCCCCAGAACTATATACCATTCATGAATTTGTCTACAGATACAAATTATGTCACAGTATAAAAGGATGAGTATTTTAACTATTCCAGAATGACTATGTCGGTACATGAAGTTATTTAGAAAATTATTGCACAATGGTGCCGTATAGATAACGTGTACATAGTGCAGAATATTGTATCACATCAAAATAAAAACAATTCAACACTTTTCTGTGATGAAGCAAAATAATCTAGTCTCCAGATGCACCAAGAACTAAGTAAATCCCACAGCATCCCATAATGCTTATCTCAACCTCCATGAAGTTACTGAACAAAAATTAAGCTAGAATTACGCACAAGTCTCAGATGCCTTTTCTGAACTTAACTGAGCTTCACCAACAGGTGAGATACAAATTCAACTGGTTACTGACATCTAGGTATGGATATCGTGCTTAATTTCTACAAGAGTAAGTGGACACAAAGCAATCTTTCTTTATACTGTTTCTCCAAGATCTCACCAGATGACTCATCCTCCTTCCTAAAGTACAGCAGAATCTCTCACATTGTCAGAACCAAAATTGTTTTCTATAGCAGCAAGAGATAGACTAAAACCAAAATTGGATGCCAATTCGCAAACTGCCATTAAATTTCCAGGAACCCAGTCCACCAAGGAGCATACTGCACCCTAGGGAGTCCTTAATGAATACTGTCACATTTGCAATAGGCTAGTTAAGGTTGTGTCAGCATTTAGGTTATAAATCCCTCATTATATGTTAGCAAAACATTCCTGAAGCTTACTGAAACATGATATACAGGATTCCACTCTGGAAGGGAGGTAGGGAGAAAATGTTAGTACCACAGTAGGTTGGATTTCATGTTTTAATCCAAAAATAAAAAAAAAAAAAAAAAAGAGAAGCTTTGAACCATTTCAAGTTCCAAAGGCAGATAACATTTTGGCAGGCATTTAAGGCTGAATCCCGGAGGTGGTAAGTGCCCTTGACTCTAATCTGGGTGGGACATATGAGTTGCCATCATTCCCCCAAAGGATGAGGGATCACCAGTGCCTGAGGACATCTTTGTACCAACGGGCATTACAGCTTGCAGCTGTTCTGAGGTCTGGATTACAGTCCATCTATACTTTCTCTGTTCTTCTGTGCTTAGAGAGCCTGATCCTTCTTTCATCACAAGGCTGAAGATATCTACAGTCCAGGGTCTGGAAGATAAGCACTATAAACCTGCAAACATGATGAAATATACAGTACATATAAGAGAATGCACAGAATATACTTTGCATTAGATGGACCATTACTTTCCCCTGGATGTTCGTATGTGGTGTATTTCACAGTATCGGCATTGTTTTTATAACTACAAAACATACAGCATCCAGTTTGCAACTCCTACCATTTCCAGCCCCACCAGCTGGAGCAGACTGCATGCTCCTGAATTCTAGTTCTTGGAAATGGATTGCAGTAGTGGGGAGAGGAAGCAGCATTAGACATCATTAAGAAAATGGGCAGAGCAGACAGAGGCACTTCATGCCCATCCAAGTCTGCATTAAATGGTCTCAGAACTCAAGTAAGGCCAGTAAGGTTAAAAATAAGGGTGGTAAGCTCATAGTAAAGCCAGTAAGTGCTTTCAGTACCAAAGGAGGTGCATCAGTTGACTGCTTCCATCCTTTGCTGTCCCGAGTGCCTCTAAATGTCCTGTGATACACCACTTTGTATCCTTCAGTACTCCTGTTACCTTCACAAGGGTGCATATAGGCCCAAGAACCACCTTCAGTGCCTCAGGTCTTGGCTGCAGCCAGGTCTGCCCCACTTGTGAACCCCAGCCAACTCACAGTGGGGCATGCAAGGATCCCCCTTTTATCCTGCCTCGTGCCTTGTGGCTCGGTGACAGGTGACAGCACACTGGTACCAGGGCTCCAGGGCCATGCCACAGACTCCCCTGCTTGTTTTGGTTTGGTTTTTCTTGACTTGCAGCTCAGCATTGACTACTACCCCTTCAAGGCACCTACCCCTTGAAAAAAAAGCAGAATGGCTCTCGTAGACTCCAGGCTGTAGCTCAGGAGGCAGTGGCAACCTGCTATGACTTTTCTTGGAAAGGAAGTTAGATATAACAACTCTGGTCCTAGGTCAGGACTCAGTAGCTCCCCACCCTGTCCGATGTAAGACTTTCCACATTAGGACAGTATTGTCTTAATTTTACTAAATTGTATTAAGTATTTGGATATTATAAGCTACCAAAGGGCCACACATATATGCACATGAAACATGACCACTTTTGAAAAGCACACTACATTTGAAAAGCTTATCCATTCACAACACACTAACATTAAGACCCTGTAAGTCAACAATTGACACTTATCCTGACTAGCAATTAATGATGAGAAATCATAATGTAACTCAGATCCTGTGTGTTTCACACACTGTTGTCTCACCAGGGTAAACCATGGTGAGCCTGACCTTGCGCATAATTTCCCTCTTTCTACAAGCAGACAGAGTTTACTGGCGTGGTAAATAAATCTTATGGAGGATTGAATCAGAAGGCAGACAATGCTCCAGAAAGAACAGTTTTCTGTTTTCGGAATGGTTCTTCCTGTTTGCTAAACAGCCACCTTCTCAGGTTAAACTGACCCACTGATCTTGGGATGCCACACATATCTGAAGGGAGCAGAACTGGTTATCCCAAAAGGGTGAATGCACCATCTCAAACCATCAGTGTATCACTACTGCAGCCATTTAGCCTATTGCTGCCACAGCCTTAAAAATTAATGAGTTCTCCAGGGAATATACAGACATAATGCTCAAAGTAAAAGAAGCTGCTGCCAATACTGTTTTCCTCTTCCCTAGACACCACTTCAAAACAGAAGAGCAGCTTTTGCCTCCCAGCTGAGTATCAGGATACTTTCAGACAGAAAACAATACCTATGGCCTGTGTGGACAGCCCTTGAAATTTCCCAACTTGCGAGCCAACACCACCTAGTCTGGCCTTGTTCCCACTGCCACCTGGGGGGTGACTTCTGCTATCAAAATTAAACATGAAGAGAAACTAAGCTTCATTTTGGGGTAAATTCTGAAGTTATCTTGATCCAAGTTTTATGAAGATGCTTAGAAATTATGACCTGCATACAACTAAAAGGGGTGCTTACTTTCTCCAGCTCTAGCACTGACTTGATTTCTCACTTTTCCTTTTCTGTGCAACAGTCAACAACACACCCGCAGATACAATACGACATATACACAGAAACACAGGTCAGGAAAGTCGTTTATGTAAGACCCCTTCTTTAAGGAAACATCTCACATAAGAGGGAACATCAGCAGATGAGGCCCTGCTCCTGCATTATACTCTTCAAATGTGAAAGCCTGGCAGGTGCAGAGGGGGACAGGAACAATCAGTCTCTCACCCTTTCCAGCTCTTGCTTTTCATGGCACCACTCCACACAAAAGACACAAAAGAGAAACAGCTTCTTTTGCCTTCCAATCCCTTTGCTTCCCCAAAACCACTCCACACATTAACCAATGTCACTGAGAAATAGTCTGCCAGGAAAAGGTTTAGAAATCTTCAAACAAAATGCATTAAGCATTCAGAATTATCATCAATTAACAGCTCCAGAACAACGCATGAGGGATTAGCACAGAAGAGGAGCTTTGAAATTTGCACTGATCTAAGGTCTGAGACCAATTCTTGAACAACAGGGGAAAAAAATACTTCTCTAGGACAAAGGACCGATACCATGCAAATCACTGTGACGAGCAAGCAAGGCTTTATCTAGCCTGCCATGTTAGCAGGATCTCAGATTTCTGCTCATCTCTACCTCTGGTAACTTGAGAAGCATCAGCTCTTAAAATCATGAAGCAACCAAAAAAGAAAACTGGCAATCACAACCAGGTAAATGCAATGCTGAAGTTCAATATTCCAGGAAATTGGCCTAAAAATGGTTGGATGGATTAATGTGGTATTTTCCAGAACCAGTACATCAAGATGATCTTTCCAAATACCTGCTGTGTTCTCAGAATCATAATGATGTCCACAGCAATCAGTTGTGAAAGAGTAAAAAACCAGAAGCAAATTACTTTCATATATCCTGTAGTGGTGGCCATCAGCTCATTTCAGCCTATGACAAAGTCCCTCACAAACAAGGGATTCTACAGCTGCTGGGGAAAAGCTGCTTCTTTCATACTTGGACAATACCAATATAAATCAGAAGCTGCTAATCTGACAGGATGTAGTGGAGAGGGCGGTTTCTACTTCCCTGGTTTGAAGCCTTTGTGGAGAGCTGGTGGACACGGATGGACAGGGTGAAAGCCATGCAGAGAGTAGCAGAGACTGGTATCAGCTGGGGGGAAAAAAAAAAAAGGGAAGAAAAGCTTGTAGACACAGATAGGAAACTCTATATTCCAAACTGGAATAAACATCCGGTTTCAAGGACAGACAGTAAATTAGCTCAGAGATCTACTCTCAATTTTTACTTCTGCTCAGCATCAACAACCAAGGGAGTAAGCTGGATGCCTTAATAAAGCAAATTCCCAAATGACAGCAGACACTATTCCAGCTAGCTTTGGACTGCCTTCTCCTCCCAGCATAATCAGCAATCTCATAGGCACAGCTTTACAAATCCCAGGCCACCAGACAAACACCAGCAGGCTGTGACAGAACACAGTGAAGTAAAGAGTTAGCGTGAGCAGAACTTTTTAGCAAGCTTGCCAAGCAGAATAGAATCTTTTTCTAAATCTTGACTGCACAGACAGTGGGCTCTTCTTCCAAACACTGGAACCAGCATAATGACTGAATCAGCATCTTACAACTGGCACAATTTTAGGGGTTAAAAATCCCCTTAATTAAAGTTAATAAGTGTAACTTTAAAGTCATGCTCAGGACTAACACAGAGCAACAGTTCTCAATTTAAACTAATGCAAACTATTATAATGTAATCTAATCCACTCAAGGATAACAGACTGAAAACTGATGTTCTGAGCTGCAGATAAAACACTGTTGCTTTAATTGCTGGTTCTCTCATCACTACATAACTTTAGAGCACTGAATCTCAGTTTGTGACCTGCTGCCCACTGGCAACACAAAGAACTGTGGCAAATGGTCAAAACTACATTCAAGACCTACAGTGTTTCCAGTCAGGAGTCTGAGAGGTTAGGGTGCCAGAGAGCACACAGGAAATTCAAAGGGATGTTTTTTTCCTAAAAAACTCAGGGCATACATTGTTCTACATGACGCATAAAGCTCAAAAGAGTTAAAAGAGCAAATGGCAGTGCCTGCTTCAGGGACAAAATATGTAATTAAGAAATTTGGAATGTTAGAAAATGTACATAGCATGGAGAATATCACATGTTTACAGTAATTTACCACAAACGACAGAGTAGCGTCTGAAAACATGGTTTAAGACAGTAAGTAACAGGTTAAAATACACACAGCATTTGGGCACTCAGCTCCTTATGTGTCAGGGCAAGTCAGGCACTATGTAAGTATAAGAAAAGCCCTCCTCTAATTTAAAAGAAAATATTAACTTTTTTAATTATGTGACCATTCTAAACAGGCTCTGAAGATGCAAAAGCAATCACCAGCAGAATAAAATAGCCACTACATGCTTTTTAGTCACAGGATTTGTTACAATAATTCTTGAAGCTCCCAGCAGTTTCATAACAAAGTAGTCACATCTGCAGTTTCACAGAAATTATCATGTCTGTGCCAACATTTCATCTCACAAATGTTTGCAGGCTCCGATTTCCATGTTTGGAAGAAGACTGAAACAAGTCAACTACTTACATTATTCCACCTCCCTGGCTTGCTGTTCTCAGACTTAAGGAGCAAAGGCTTTGGTCAGTGTAATGGAATGGTGGCAGTGATCTCCACTGGCAAGGGAGGCTCTGCTCCTAAGTGAGACAGCTACAGCCAAGCCCCAGGCTGGTAATATACACTGCAACTGATACTGAAAATGAGGGAACAGATGCTGTTGGAGTACCAAATGGAAGACATTCTGGGAGAGAAATAAACCAAATCTAGCCATACTCAACCAATTAAGGTACAGGAAGGAAGCAGGAAGTCTCTGTTTCCAGAAGTAAAAAGGACTATGTAGAACTAAAAGAAAAAAAAATGTACTGCCTGATGAATAAAATGGGTTCCCACTCCCAGAATCTCTGGATGATGCTAGAAAAAACCAACATACTAAGCATAATTTATTTACCTCTATTATAAAAAACCAAACCAAACCAACAAACCAACCCCAAAAAACAAACGGCAAGTGTAATTCAGTAAATTCAAAAGTGGTATTGCATATCCAAGCGAATGCTTCAAATAATATCTCTGGTAAAACAAATACTCCCTTAGGGAGGCTGAATCAAGATGCCTAGCTTGCTTTTAAGTGTCCTGACCTAAACATTATGACCTAAATCTTGCAAAAGCAGGGAAAAATGAAACCTCAAGCCCACATGGATTCTCACTACCCTTAGAAGGCCTGCAATGGTTTGCCTTCTGTACTATTTTATGGGAGTATATACCTACATTTTAAATAGCCCAAACTTTGTTCAAGCCCAAGACACCAGTATGAGCTGCAAAATTTTATTACTGATTGAGAAACATGGAATGCATCCACAAAGATCCAGTGGCCTGCCTTTTCAACAGGCAGCTACACAACAGAAAATTGTAAGAACAGATCTCCAGAGTGACTATGTGGAAAATCTTCTGCTGTTTGTGTTGTCACCATAGCTGCACAGGACAACTGTTGACCTACAACCCCTGGACTGCTCGTCACAATCCAATTTTCAGAAAGCAGCCAGGATCAGTGAGCAGGGTCAATAGACTGTTCTCGTCCCTTGTACTTCTCTCAACCAAAGAAGAAACTTCTCAAGTCCTCTTCTCCCTATCCCCTTAATGTTCATTTAACAACTGTCATTCTACACAAGCGAAGTAAAGCTGTGGTCCTGGCAAGCTGGTGGGTGGCATGAATGGGGCTACAGAAAGCAAGGTAACTGTTTGTTTAGCTTTTTTAACCCTGCCTTCCAAAAGGACACAAAGCTTGCTATACCAGTGCAGCCTTCCCCTTAACTCACAGTCACTTCCACCTAAAAAAGTCTGCAATGCTGTTGGCTGCTAAAAATCTCCTGCCATTGAAACAGCAGGAAGAGAAAGAAGGAATGACCTGCTTTTACAGACTGCAAGTCATCTATTATGAAAATGGTTATTATTTATAGCATCTGGGAGATACAATTCAGAATACCCTCACTGTGCAAAATTCTGAGCTTTTTTTCCCCCAGAAGTTTTGGTTACTCAATGATATGTGAAAATGTTCTCTGTGTCTTTACAAAATGGCAGCACTTGTTTTTTCTAACAAACTCTATGATACAGTTAGAGGATTATATCTCTGGTATTACAAACAGAATGTGGTCTCCCACTGAAGGGGAGTAGCAACTATCTACAGGGAAAAAGTAAATGTTTCTCTCAGGGTATAAAACCACAAGGACCATTATTATCTGGAGTGTTGAATTAAGGAAAAAAAGAGATACACCCTCATTTTGAAAGTGAGGTATACATTGGTCCAAATGAATTCAACATCTAAATTCATCTAAGCTGCCCCTGCTAAGAGGTGAAATCAGAAGGGAATTAAACTATAAGTAGTTTTAAAAAATAAGTAGTATACCGTAGTTTCAACAATGAAAGAAGATATGCACAAACTTTATATTAGTAAATTTAAATGGTCCTGTTCAGTCTTCAAGGATGTGAAGGTTTTGAGTTTCTGCTTCTAAGAATGTCAGAAACAACAAAGGTAGTTTATTAAAAAACAAATAATTAAATAACTGAAGGCGACCAAAATATCACAAATTATATCTCCTCAATAAAAACATTCTTTTAGAAAAGATTTTCTATTTAGATTTAGGCTCAATCACAATTTTAGAATATATTTTATCTCACCAGGACTGAATTTATTATAATATATCTTTTGACTCTCCTTTGCAATGACTTCATAGGCTGATGTGGTCCCAGAGTGCAATAACTATCAACTACTTCAGAGCTTGACATGAGAAACATAACTTGTGTACTACAAAGTAAATCTAAACTGCTTACTGATTCTTAGCAAAATTTCTACAGTTCTGAAAGGACTATTTCCTTCAGGCATCTTGTTTGTAGCTTTACATCAATAGTCCCCACCATTCCACATCTGCTGCTCCTCTGCCATTTATTTAAAACAACTTTAGACTTTATTCACTCAAGTTTACAGACTAGTGCTATTCTTATATCAATTTTCAACATCTAATTCTTAATAGTACATAATGCAAGTTATCTTGACCTGTATCCCTTGCATTTAAGTAAAGGCATATACATCTCCAGACACACAGAACTCATGGGATCTAGGGACATGGTGATTTCTAGGTATAATTCTGATTTCAGTAAACATGCATTTCAAGAAGTCTATCATTTTCTGTTCAGTAATAACAAATGATACATCATTACCTGAAGAAACAGCTGTAAATACAAAGTATTCACAGAATACGTTGGGTTGGAAGGTACCCACAAGGATCATCGAGTCCAACTCCTGGCCCTGCACGAACCATCCGCAACAGTCACACCATGTGTCCAAGAGTATCATCCAAACGCTTCTTGAACTCTGGCAGGGTTGGTGCTGTGACCACTTCCCTGGGGAGCCTGTTCTAGCACCCAACCACCCTCTGGGTGAAGAACCTTTTCCTGATATCCAACCTAAACCTCCCCTGACACAACCATTTCCTCGGGTCCTGTCACTGGTAACCACAGAGATCAGTGCCTATTTGTCTAACTAGAAGGTATTCTGTTCACTATACATATACCGAATAAACAAAGGAGTGCATATGTAAGAGGATATTTAACCTTAAATTCTCATATTGGGTTCACAGATCTTGGCCAAAGCACATGTACTTTGAAGATCTTTAGGCTCTTGTTACACCTCTACTTGCATTGTTATTGGGCTCCTTTTGTTGTTTTATTCTCCTTTTACATTTGATTTCACCAACTCCTGGGATAGTAATTTTAATCTAAGGATCTGTCTACACAATGCTACCTATCAGAAATGCCATTCTGAAAATTCAGGCATATATACTGCCAGTTCATAGCCTGTTTCAGTAAGAGGCATGCATGTACAGAAAATAAGCTTGGTACATTAATGTTAGCAAATTTCCATATGTAAATTAACCCTCCACCTCTCAACGACATACATCCATCTCCTTTGTCTCTCAGGGTATTACAGGAATGCGAGCCAGCATTTGATAATGGCCTACCAACAAACAGAAACACACTTTGCAAGATTCTTTCCACATTTATTGTTTCTTACAAGAACTGTGTAATGAAGATGAAAGGAAATGGAAGACAGAGATAAGATTCTTCCACTTTTTGAAAGGGAAAAATCTAAGTCTACTGGACTTGCCCACTGTCTTTTTTTTCCCCCAGGGGCAGTGATCAATCACTTATCTGCCAAGGATGGTGGTGTTTTTTGTATTTAACATTGGGGTTACAACTGTGCAATGCATTTCAAAGCATCATAAGCAGTGTTAGTGTCCAAGATGCCTTTTAACCTCTATGTTAGTGACAGAGCCCTATACTGCAAAAGGCCTCAGTGATAAAAACAGATTTTGCAAGGGTGTGGAAATCATTCATATGAGATATTTTGCATATTTCATTACATCAAGGACTTCATGACCTTTGTCAACTGCAGGTTTCAAACAGCCTTCTGAAAATGAACTAACATCTTCAGAAGGCACAGCTTTGAAACAGAGACTCCTTTGTCACCAGTAGTTTCGGTTATGCAGTAAAGCTTACACCATCCATTTCCTCGATTTACGAGCAGCTCTAGAAACAGAGTCATTCAGAACTGACAGGTGCAGATCTCAGGTTCGACAGGATAAATAAAAATTACCTCTTCTAATGTAGAGGGATTCAATTCACATTCACTTGTAGAGAAAACCCAGTTGCCCCATAGTCATATTAGTGTAACTGAACCAAAACAAACTTATCTACACAGGTCCTGCAAGCAGTCTCTAGCTCACTATTAATTTTCTTCGTGAAATAACTCCTTGTACAGTCAAGGACATCTAGTCCTCCTTAAGACTTACAATTTCACACTAGACTATGGTGCCATCTCATGCTGTCAGTGTCTGCCAGGAACTCTGGAGCTCTATCCTCCATCAGCTTCTTTAAGGAACATTCTTATCTTGCACAAAACTGCTGTCTTCAGAGTCCTGAGCTCTCATCAGCACTTTTAATGAAACATGAGCTGTGGACAAGCGAGTGGTAGAACAATTCTAGTGATATATGAATTACATTTGAATGATTTTTTAAAAGCAGTGTAATTAAGACTAGCTGTGTCACAGCTTATGCAGGTTGATGAAGCAGTGTATGCATACAGATATCAGTTTGGATAGCGACATGTTAGCTGTGGGTGTGACAGTGGGCATAGCTAGCAAGGAGCACGCTCTGCACACTGCAGGGATTAGTACTTCTCATTGAGGCTTCCAAAACCCCTCTGAAACTATAGCCCATCCAGTAGTACCAAGTTTGCACACACAGGATTATGAAGACAGTTTTCATGCTAAACACATGCATGCACATCAACGATATTACATGCACTCATTCTAGCACTCACTGCTATTTGAGGTCAGCCTCAGATATTCTTTTCTAAAAGATGGCCTAAATGGCTTTATTATATTGTCAAGTGACTGTCAAGGCTAGTCTGAAGGTGTTTATCTGATGATAGATAAGGGAGGTCACAATCTCCCTGTAACTTAATCAAGTTGCTTATACCTAAAAGGTGAGTGCCTCAAGCACAAGAGTTCCAATTAGCACACACAGTTGTGCCCACAGGTCAGAGTTGCTATAAAAATAAAGAAGGCTGCACTATCTAGCTGTTATACCCATAAACACTGTAGTGAAACACAGCATGAAGCAGTTATGATACTGAATCACAAAGAAAGCAAGAAACTATTGTTTTGTGCTAGAGGTCCAACTCTTAAAAATACTAAATATTTTGGGCAGCTACCCATGACCTTAAACCAGGGTCAGACTTCCAACTGAACGAAGTTAGGAAAGGCTTCTCCTGCTCCAAACAGGTTAGGAGTCAGGTTACATGTAGCAGGTCACTAAACAAGGAAGGGTTAAAAGGAAAAAAGACACAAACCAATAACATACCACTTACTGTCATTCTAGATGGTCACAAATCAGGACTCTTAGAACACAGGAGCTCGAATCTGATTTCTAACATGCAGATTATTACTATACTAGCTCTTTAAAATGTTGCTCAAAATCACAGGACAAGTCGGTTCTGTATTATTAAAGAAGGAGTCTGAAAAGAGCTTGAGCTCCATTCTGAGATAAAAAAATCCCGTCATCTTCCAGAGATATTCAAAACCATTGCCTTTCTTGAATATCAGGGCTCACTTGCTATGTGGTAGCACACATACATATAGCACACACACACTCTGCATCTCTTCTGGCCTTATTCTGCTAAAGATGCTTTAGTACAAATCAGCCTTTCAGTTCTTAAATTTCACTTGCATGTTTTGTTTGCAGGAAGTCTCAAATATTCTCTAAAGTAGAAACACTTTATTTCTGAAAATTAAAGATAAACTCTTTGAGCATCAGTTTAAACCAAGAATCCATTCCCTATCGTAGGTTGAATCTCAGGTCACATCAGTCACATTTTGCTGTGGCCTACACAGGATAAGAAACAAACTGAAAAAGAACGGTGAAACTGTGAGAGCAAAATTCTCAATCATTCTGAGAAGCTGGGATTCTGTTATGCACCTTTAAAAAGCTACAAGTCAGGCTCTTCTACAAAAGCCTGCAGGGCTCTAGTCTCTGCTGCCTCTTCTGCCGTTTGACTCAGCATCCCACAGGACAGAGTGATTTGGTTAGGCAACTAACAAGCAACCAAACCAAGCAAAACTCCCTGACTTTGGCAAGGATTGGTTTGTGGACAACCGCAAGGTAAACCCAAGCAAATGGAATTCGTCAATGCAGTTTGTTAGGCAAATTTACTCATTTTATTCTTTAAACAGAGATTTCCTAACTGTACGTTAGGTTCACTTCCTTCATTGAACAAACTTAACTTCCCTATCTCATCTCTTCTGTTGACAAGCCCAAAACAGAGCTATGCGGCTGATTGTTTTAAACAGAGGCAGAAAGTCAAAACAGAGGGTTTTATTCTGCTGTGCTGCAATTCAGTGTAATTGCTACTGCTGCAGCAACATCTGCCTTTCCAGATACTGAGAAAGCAGATACTGGAAAGTGTCCTACATAATGGAATTTTGAGATCCAGAAAACAAAATAAATGCTTGTAAAAACTTCTCATTTTTTCCCCACTTTGCCTTTTGGTCTTTTTTTTAAAGCATAAACTGCACAACAGAGCTCTTCCATTTCAAACCAGTTTAGGTACTTAAAATCTGTATGTGCTTATTTCCTTTTGTGCTTCGTATTTTATCAATATCAACACGAAAAGATCCATGTTATAATTGTTCAGATTTGCATTCTTTTTGTGTTTCTGCCATTTATCACACTGAATTGTTACTAAATTGATAGTCTTGCTATTTAAAGGCTCTTGTTCTACTTTTACATGCTTGACATCCAGTTGGCAACTCTTCCTGCAGTGGAGTAACAAATATTTTAAAGCTTAGCCCTTAAACCATAACAATGCTAAATAAGTAGTAAAAAAAAAACCCTACAAACCAACGACAAAATACTACAAAGGATAATGTCTGTTCAATTATAACAAAATTAATAAAACAGGAGAACATGATGCGCTTACCTTTCTGCACATAGCTACTGAAAATCTTTGGACTCATTACATACAAATGTAAAGTAAGAGTGTCCATTTTATTCACATTGAAGCCAAGGGGCTAAATTTTCTCTCTCAGTGGGCACATACTGAGCCCCTGAACAATCCTCGGCTTTGGACATACAACCCTAATTCAAACATATCAATGAAAACACTGGCAAAAATCATTACATTCTGCTACTCCAAAGGAACAAACTGGAAGTCTAGGGCAAACAGTGAAAAAAATTTACTTCAGATATTCTACACAGTAAAATTCAGCACTCTGTCATGTACCACACAACTTCTGAAATCAACATGAGCTCTGGGTCTGTCCAAGATTGGAACCTGAGCCAGTAACTGCATAATTCATACAACAAAGAAGTGACCATCTCAAACTGTCGAACACTGTGATCAAACAACAACAAAAAAAAAATTAGTTCCTCAGTTTATACGACATGAAATTAAAAAAAAAAGAGGGTAATGCAGTCACATTTCTTCTCAATCTCTAATGTATTGCTCTAACACAAGCACAGAATCTGATCATCAGCTGTAAATCTTTGCCAATCAGGTGGCAGCCAGGCAGAGCTGAATCCGAACCTTGGCAACTTCGTAAAAAGAGCTTAAGCGACCAAATTTATTTTTTCTTTTCTACCATAACGTAACAATCACAGTCTCACCAAAACGTAATTGCATAACAAGACAACCATATGTAAGGTTTGAAAAAAAAAAATCGTCTTAATTGCAAATGAGCTCACAGGGCACATGTGAATTGTCTTCTGTTCCACCCAAAACTCCACCAAAATCCAGCTGCACACAAGTCTACAGCTTCCCAGCACTTTATTACCTACCACGGCAACTATCCTGCTCTCAGCACTGCCATCTAGTAGAAAGCGGCAGCGTACCACGGGCTGCCTGGAACATCAGCTCCCAGACAGCAGTATTCCCGGAAAGCATCGCAAAGCTGTTGCTGCTGCTGCTAAAATTTTAACTGCAGCCGGTAGTTAACTACCGACTGTGCCGGTTTAAAAGCAGCCTCCCCCGAATCTCCCACCCCTTCGCAAGCAAGATCCGCTAAGCGATTACACCGCCGTCTGCTCCGCGTATCTTGGCGTTCTTTGGCGGGGGAAAACGGGAGAAACCCCCCGGCCCTGTGCACGCCGCCACCGCGCCCCGGGCCCTGCGCCCGGCGGGCAGAGGGAGAGCGGAGCGGGCGCCTCGGGTGTGCGCCCCCCCAGCCCTGCCCGCGGGAGCGGGAACGCGAACGCACCGCCGGCTGCTCGCCCCGGCCCCTCGCCCGGCGGCCCCTCCGCGCACCGGCCGGGCTGATGCGGCTCGCCCACCTCCGAACCCCGTCCTTCCCCGGGGCACCGGGCTGCCGCTGTTGCATCTCTCCCCGTGCAGCAGGACGAAATAGGAAGCGGCTGGCAGGAAGAGCCAAGCAAGGGAGACCTGTCCCGCCCGCCGCCCCCGCCGCCCGGAGGCGCAGCCCCCGGCGAGCAGCCGCCCCCCGCAGCCCCGGGAGCGGCCGCCGCAGCACGGCACAGCCTTGCCTTGCCTTGCCTTGCCTCGCCGCCCCGGCTCCGGGGATGCGCCGCCGCTGCCTCCCGTGCCCGCCCCCACCTGCGCCGTCCCTCCCAGCCCGCCGCTCAGGTGCGGAGGGAGCACAAAGGGAGAGCCGCCCGCTGCGGCGCGGTGTGGGGGTAGCGGGTCTTCCCTCCTTCCTGCGCCGAGCCCCCAGCCCCGCACCGCTGGTGGCCGCCCGGTCCACTCCCCTCCCTCCTCTGCCGATACCGAGCGCCAGCCCACCTCAGCCCGCCGCGGGGCCGCCCCCCGCCCGGAGCCGTCCCACTTGCCCCCAGCCTCCCCTCAGAACCCCCTCAGCAGCCCACCCGTACCTTCAGCGCTGCGGTTGGTGGCGGCACTACGGAGCGCCCCTCAGCCCCGGGAAGTTCCCCAGCCCCGGGGGGAGCTGAGGGGGACACGCCGCCCCACGTATCCCCCCGCCATTGGCACCCACCGGGCTCGTCTCCCCCACGCCGCCCCCGCAGCCCCCGGCAGACAGGTACGGGCAGCCCCCCCAGCGCCGGGGGCACCGGCCCCTCCGCCACACAGGGCGCCTGCCGCCCCCCGCCCCGTCGCCGCTGGGTGTGTGTGTGCCGAGGGGGGGGGACAGGTGACGAGCGGCAGGAAAGAGCCCTTTTCCCCCCAGCGGGAAGGTCTGTGGTGCAAAACCGCCCCCGCCTTCCCCCCCCCCCGTCTCTGCAGATGCCCCCGGGAAGGGCCGCGAGGCTGGCAGCGACAACAGCCGCCCCCTCCCCCGGGAAAGCTGTTCTCCCTTCTTCTCCCTCGCTCGCCTTCTTTTCAGCTCGGCCGCTTGACTGACAGGGAGCCTTCCAGCGGCCGCCCACGCGCGCTCCCGTTTCCCCTCAGCCGGAGAGGGAGATGGCGAAGGAGAAAGCATGAATGAAACAGGCAGCAGCGGGCGGGAGCAGCCCGGCCAGCCCCCGGGAGTGCCGGCGCCGCTGCCGCAGTGCTGCCCCGGGGGCGAGGGCTCCGCGCTCGGCCCGGGTGGGTGATGGGCTGGCGGGCAGCCCTGGGGACCCCCCGGCCCCGCTGCCGCTCCTGAGCGGGGGGAGCAGACGGCTGCAGACTGCGAGCGGCACCCTCAGCATCGCCTCTCAGAGGGAGCCCACAGGCCCTTTGAAGACACTGCTCTACCTGCTCTGGCGTTTGTTCCCTCAGGTGGATGGTTGTTGCCTTCTCAAACCAGAGCCGTGACTCTGGCCTTATATGTAGGCATCTATTTGCCCACTTTGCTCCACCAAAGGCAATCCATTTTATGCTGTAAAAACCAGCACCTAATAGCTGGACTAGGACTCTTGTCCGGAAGTAATAGAAAGGAGAAAGCGATCTCAAAGATTGCTTTAAGACCCCTTCGTTTTCCAAGGGATTAGTTGGTACTGTAGGGTAGCCTTGTAGTCCTTTTTTCCCTAGGATCAGTTGTCCCACAGATAGTTGACTTGTTAAACACATACTTCACAATCTCTGGCTGGAGACCAGAGGTTTTCCCAGTGCTTTGGCATGACTACTGCTGAGTTTGGTTTGTGGTGTTAGTTTTAGTAGCCTAATTTATTGGAGAGTCAAAGGTTTACGTGTTCAGGTAATGGAGGCCTACTAAGTGAGTGAAATTAACTTAGTGTCCATTCACTGAAGGTCAGTAATCATTAAAGTTAATTAATATTTTATGTATTTTCTTAACTTTATCTATTGAAATCCTTGATTAGAAAACCCAATAATATTTATCTATTTAAATCTCATACAAGTTAAATTGAACAGGACATTTTCTACTTCTGAATATGCATGGAATATTTTGTTATATGCTGTTAGATATATTGCATGCTGCACTTGAGACAAATCTGCATTTGCAGTTACATAATCAATAAACATGGGATTTCATCCCATGAATCTAGAATCAGATTCTGAGCTGTTTTAAACCAATATGCCTCCACAAATTTAATGCTTGCCAGAAAATTTGTATCAGCTAAAATTTTAGCCTCTGAATTTAAAAAAGCTGTTTTGAATTCATATTATGAGAAGTCTTAGTAACTTTATTTTTTAAATTTTGTATTCCTGAACACTGAGTACACAATAAAACATTGTCAAGCCTTTTGCTATAGAATAACAAATGTAATGTTATAATTTAGATAGATCAGTGCAATTCTTTATGTATTTGTTTTGTAAGGTTCTTATATTTGTGCTAAGAGTTCAACATGACTCACCTACAGTATATATCACTGCCACAGCTGTTGTAAACCTTCTTCTGAGTCAGAGAATGACTTTATGACCCAGAATTCTGGCAGTGAGTACCATCCTAGTGATTTTCCCAATTAAAAGAGAACTCGAGTTGGTATCAGTGCAGGGTGAGTCAGAGTTTGATGTAAGAGGCAAAAGCTAGACTCATCACTTACTACTGGACTAGCCTAGTATCCTCTTCCCTTCCGAAAGTCAGTGTCATAAAAACCTGGAATGAGCTTATGATGCGACCTCCTCTTAGACTTCAGAAAGACTGCAGTGGACCACGGAATTAGTTCTCCTTGGTCCCAAATGATCCTAGTTACTGTACCAGACATCTATTGCTCACTGCTCTGGAGTGCGCTGTAGCTTTGCAGGAGTGTGGGGCCAGCAGCAGCAAATAGCTGAGAGGCAGCAGGGATTCTCTGTTTTATTCTGAGAAAACATTTTGCTTCGTGGGCTTACCAAAGTGCAGGAGGTATGACATTATAATCACCTGTGCTGCCACATGTAGTTCTCTGAATTTTTTTTTTGCTGAAAAGCATCCCAAATCTGCCTGAACTGATTTTGAATAAAAAAATTTGTGTACCCTGTACTCTGCCAACTGCTCGCTGCAGAGATCATGCCAGAACAGGTCAACCAGCTAGTCTCTTAAAATTACATCAGAAGAAAAGGGGCCAATAATTCGGGATTGGGTATATGGCTGAGCCATGAGGGCATGATGAACTTGAGTTAGGCTGGTGGCAATCTGGGTTGGTTCTGGCATTTTGTCACCCTGACACAATTAAGAAGGGTTTAAATGTGAGATTATGGTGAGGCAAACATGAGACATGGGGCAGAGATGAAGGTCAGAGGGAGTTGGGCCTGTTCAGCCTTGAGAAGAGGTGACTGGGAGGGGACTTGTCAATGTATATAAGGATGTGGAGGGAGGGTGTCAGGAGGATGGAGCCAGGCTCTTCTCAGTGTGCCAAGCAATAGGACAAGAGGCAACAGGCAAAAACTGATGCACAGGAAGTTTCACCTGAGTATGAGGAAGAAGTTTACTGTGTGGGTGATCATGCACTGGAGCAGAGGGGGTTGTGGAGTCTCTCTCGCTGGAGAGCTGTATAAGAACTGTCTGGACACAATCCTGTGCAATGTGCTCTGGGATGATCCCGCTTGAGCAGGGAGGTGGGACCAGGTGACCCACTGGTCCCTTCCAACCTTACCCATTCTGTGATTTTGTGATTCTGCGACTTCCAACTGCTTGCAGCAAAGAGCAGTCAGGCCCTCTCAGCGTGCTTTTTATGGTGAAATTCCTGTTAATATATGAGGAATGTGGGTTGAGACTGCTGTCTGGAACTGTCTTCAACACAGATTATATATATATATATATTTTTAAACCTCAGATTTCTAGATGCAAATCATTCTTCTGAAGGTAAAAGTCAGTGAAGGTTTTAGTTTTAGACATACTGAGGGCAAAGTATTACCTGAGGTGCACTGGTGAGGTTGTTTCCTTCCCCTGCATTTCTTCTGCAGCAGAACAGCTGACATGCATTAGCAACCACGACTTAACACCAACCCAGTTCTCCTTAAACATAACAGCAAACCTTGTGGAATCACAGGTACCATTACAAGTAATCTTTGTGGGTTTTTTTGAGGATCTGTGGCTGACAGAGTAAGAACAGCTTGCTGCACCAGAAGTCCTCTCCAAACACCAAGGTGACACCCTCAGAAAAACACTCAACTGTTCAGCTGTAGCTCTCATGCTTCTTGTTGCCATTCAGTCGCTCTTTTTAAAAAGAGAAGGAGGGACTCACTCAGAGTGAGATAAAGCAGCACAGTCCCTAGTGGACTTGCATGATCTTGGGGGAAAGTAGCAAAGCAACAGTTAATAAATAATGCAACAGCTCTGGGCCTTAATCCTGGATGGCTCAGTTCTTGCAAATTAGCCAAACCTCCTGCGTTTATCTGGCCATGTTGATACATATGGGTCACATCTTTTTTTTATTTTTTTTTCCACTTTGCAGTGTCAGGAAAGGACTCATACTGCTTCCAGTGGGAAGAGTCCAGTGGAACCTGGCAAGCTTTTAGCTTTCTTTTCACTTTCTTGGTTACTTTAGCCTATGTCTTTTAAACAGGATGGATCCCGTGCGGAGATGGTGGAATGGGCTCAAGAATGGGCTTACCAAAGGCAAACCGTAGCTAACCAGTGTTATTATCTTCTACGATGAAAAATTTACTTCAGGAAAAAAGAGGAAAGCCATGGCTGTTTCATACCTTGACATTACCAAGCCTTTTGACTTAGTCTCCTTTAGCATCCTTGTAGACAACTGGGGAAGTATGGAATAACAAGTGAGTTGCAAGGCGGGTGAAGAATTTGCCAAGCCCCAGGGCTTGAAGGGTAGTGGTCAACAATTCAACATTTATCTGGTGAGTTCTTATTAATGATGTTCCTCTGAGGCTGTTGCTGTTTAACATTAATATCAATGGCATACACGAGGGGACAGTCTACAACCTCGTTTCTAAATGAAACCACACTGGGGCTGCTGTTGGCTGTTCAGAGGTTGTCAAGAAGCTAAGGAATGGGCTGACAGAAACTTCATGATGTTCTGAGGCAAATGTAAAGTTTTGTGCAAACTCCTGTATTTTTGTACTGTACTTTTTATATTGATGGAGTAATCCTATGTGATAGAACAAGTTGGGTACTGTCTGGCCAGAGAGCAGCTTTGCAGAAAAGAATGCGGGAAACCCAGTGTATGACAAGTTGAACCTGAGTCTCAAGTGTGCATGCTAGGTTATATTAGTAAAAGCATATTTGCTGTGCTGGGGGAAGGGATCTCTCCATTCTGTGAGGTACTTGTGAGCCTGCATCAGGAGTTCTGAGCTTCCCTATACAAGAGAGAGATGAACAAACTGGAGACAATCTAGTTGGAGAAGCCCCTGAGATGG
Organism: Myiotriccus ornatus; assembly: GCA_036023395.1. NCBI lineage: Eukaryota > Metazoa > Chordata > Aves > Passeriformes > Tyrannidae > Myiotriccus > Myiotriccus ornatus. The sequence goes on from JAYRBT010000177.1 coordinate 14,387,629, forward strand.
TTAGGAACTGGACTGTGCAGCTGCAGAGGGGTTAAGAGCACTGAGGTTTATTGTTAGTTTTGTTTCGGTTTTGTTTGTTTGTTTTGGTTTCTTGTTTTGTTGTTTGTTGGGGTTTTGTTTGTTTTTTGTTTGGTTTGGCTTGATTTTTTTTTTTTTTTAAATCTGGATAAGAGAAGGCAAAGGGAGGATCATAGCGTTGTCCTCACCTACCTAATAACAAGTAACAGATTCAGACTCTGCATAGCAGAGAGCAATAAGCGCTCTTAACTTGTATGAAGAGCTATATTCTGACCAGATAAAAGGAAATTGTGACTACTTTCGCAGTCAGTCTGATCAAAAACTGGCACAGGCTTCCCAGAGAGATTGTGTTATCTCCATACTTGGTGGTACTCAGAACTCAGCTGGACAATGCCCTAAACAACCTTACTTAACTTCCAGATTGGTCCTGCTTTTAGTAGACATTGGACCAGATGACCTCCAGTGGTCCTATTCAACCTGAATTATTCTATGGATTTAGAGGGAATCTATGCAGTTAGCCTTTGAAAATGACTCTGTGTGTATGCTGATTTTCCACAAAGGTGAAGGCAAAGAAAAAGGAAGAACTGTATGAAACAAGTGAAATAAACCAGTGGGGTAGTAAGTACTGAAAAGGGGCTACAGCAGAAACTTTATGGCCAACTTTATGGCCAGAAGCTTTAGGAAGAGCCTGTGCAGCAGATTCTGGTAAGAGGAGGAAGGAAATGCATATGAACCATCTGCAGGAACTGACTTGGGTTGATGTGGAAACATTTTGTTAAACAGGCAGAATGCAAGGTGTTTTGTATAAAATATGCCTGTTTCATTGGCCTGTTTGATTTGTAGTACCTTCCATGTCTTTCTATCTGACCACTTTTCTTATGTCTATATGCATGATGTGAATCCAGACAGCTTTACTGAAGTGAACAGAGCCACGGCACATTTGTTTGGGTTAAATATGAAATTAAAACTGTAGGGTTGTTTTCGTGCAGTAACCTTGGTAGGAGCATAAGGGAGAAATGCGACCTAAAATAGCATTTGGAAAATATATATAGCAAAATGAACAAACAATATGCAGTGAGTCATGTCCAGCGGTTCTTGCAGGGAAAGAAAGAGGAGCTTCTCTGCGGAAACTAACTGGGAATACCTTTTACTTACCTGAAGCTGGAACTACCCCCTGGGTACAGCATTTTGGCAGTGCCTGTTTGCCCTGTAGCAATGGAGTGTGCTGGCCCCAGGATAAGGTACCACTTGGTGTTCACAGCAGTCAGACTGATGGTAACAGAGAATTTGAACCAATTTCTGAGTTTGCAGCACTCAGGAGCACTCACGAAGATGAATTATGTGCATCCTGAGTCGCAGTGTTTTCTTGAGTCCTAGTGGCTGCTTCAGCATTCTTGTCCTATAACAGGCTGAGTGTGACACATCTCTGCACTTAGCTAGTACCCCCTGAGGCCCATGGATCCCTTTGTGGGTGCAGAGCACCTCTGGGCAGAGGTTATTACAGGACTGGACCATGGACTATCATGCACTGAGAGAAGCTGTACAGGTTAGCAAAGAAGTCTTCTATCACAGTTAAGTAAACACAATTTAGAATCTGGTTCTTGTGGCAGGTGAAGACCAAGAACTGCCATTTTACACATGGCCGAAGGCTGTACTGGAGTATGTCCTATAGTCATGGCAAATGCCACTGACTTACGGGAATCTGTTACAACAGTGATCCTCTTGCCTGCCTGCTATGCACTCTTTATAAGCTGGTGGTACAGCTGCTCTGATACTACCTATACTAAGGTGGAAGGCAGCAGCACAGGGCAGCTTTGCTTTTGTGAGCTTTGAAACCATGAAGCCAGATGGAATTGGCCAGGCTGGGTGGCAGCAGTTTGGCCATCTCTATTAAATATAAAACTCAACACACAGCAGTGAGAAGGGGCTCTGATGACACTATTTCAGCTTTGTTCTCATGGTAACCATTATGTCATCAGGATACCATGGTTACTGTAATACTCCTTATATTTCAAATGTTAAAAGAGGCAGAAGGAGGAAAAAAAAACTTTTCACAAAGTTGAGAAAGAGATGTGTTTATTCAGAATTGCGTAGTCATAAGGAAGGATTAACCAGCAGTTATTAATACTTCATGAAAAAGCCCTTTTGAAACCAAGAAGAATTGTTTTTAATTAGTATTTACTGTTTCTTACTGTTTCTGCTGCTGTCCCTGTCACCATATGGTGCGTGTCCTGGGGTTTCCCCTCTCTCAGTTTGTGTCACCAGCAGCTATTTTGATAAACACACATTGCGGAAGGCTAATGTGGTCAGATTCAAAACTTCGGAAGGATAATTTCAGCTTTAGTTATGAACCTCATTTTACACAAATGTCAGAGATAAAAAAATCTAGAAGTATAAGATTGGGACTGTGAGGTCATCTCATTTTAGAGGTTCAAGGAAAGCAAAGGAAGTCTTGGCTTGGATGCTTTCAAGATGCTGAAGCATATGGCTCAGAGGAAATCAGAATGGAAGCTTGCTATTCGTTTTTTGAGGACAAAAAGTATACTGGTGGCACTGTGCTTTCAGGAGATCATGCCTTCAGACCTCTACCGGTACAGCATGAAAGATACCTTTGCAGAAGGAGAGAACAAGTGCTGTGATAATGTGAGAATGTACAGTTTTGAAAATGGTCTGATAATGAGATGTGGAAGAGCTTTAGACCATTGTATGTGTGAATCTGAGAAGGAACAGAAATAAACAGACTGTGCATGTATTTTTAAAAAGCAGCTGGTATTTGTGGGACCTTTGGTATTAGTAACTGTTCAACTTGAGACTGCTTAAGAAATCACTGGGTATTCCCCATATTGTCAGTATCCTGGGGGGTAGTTCCAGATAGAATCCACAAATGCAATACAAATTCACTTTTTGGAAGCCTAATGAGTTCAGGATTGCTCAGTTGGTGCAAGGCAGATTTTGAAATCAGATAGGAAAAAAAAATAATGAACTACTAGGTGCTAAGATTTGATGGAGAATTTTCAAACTCGAACCAATTTTGTTAGCTTCTGTAATTGCCTGATCTTATCACCTGTATTGTTCTTCCTCCATTTTCCCCTAATACTTGTTGTCACTGATTAAAGTATCTTTTTCTAAATTGGATAGTAAATTTCTGAGGCCAGGATTGTAGTTTTCTACACCAACTCATAACAAAGAATGTGAGACTCTTACTAAAGCATGAAACTACATGAGCTGGATTTTAGATGATAAAACAGAAATGCAATCCATTGAAAACTACAGTATGTCACATATATGTATTTATATGTATCTACTCACAGCCCATGACATATTTTTATTAGTCAATAAGAAAAAGGATCAATGGCTGCTGTGAAAACCTAACTGTGAAGAAATCAATGAGATGAGTACAATCAGCTCTAAAATGTTGACCTTTAATGCATGTCAAGTTTCCCAAAGCATTAAAGTACCCCACTTATCCCTAGATTTGTTTGACCTCTGCAGGATCCCTTCTGTCCACTTCTAGCATTCAAAACATGGGCTCTGCATGCGTTTTTCTTTCGTCCTGTTGCATATGTTACATACAAATAGTCAAATACAAATGTTTTGGCAAAAACAATAGCAATCACCATATAAAAGTCACCAATAAAAATCCATAGTCTAGCTTCAGCTGCTGTGATTCCAGAGGGAATGGAGGGGGGTAAAAGCACAAGTCTGAAAGAAAGGTTGCCTCTGTAGAGAATATTCCTCTTGACTATAAAAATTTCCATGCCAGCAAACAGCAAGCGGTGTTTCTAGCAAATTCCCTCTTTCTAGATTAAACAATCAGCTGCCCTTTCTTAATGTTCACTGTAGCCTAGCTCATTTTGTACATCTGTTGTAGTCCTGCAAATATTAGTAAACAAGCCTTTCACAGCATGCGTTGCTGCTAAGCAGCACTGACAGACACTTGAGATAGCTGAGGTCTATATGGCTGAGTAAGGCTAAAGATTTTTACCCGTTTGTCTGTCTGATTTAATAGGCCTCTTGCTCCAGAATGAAGAAAATTAATGTAAAAAATCATCCTTGGAAACAGAAGTACAAGCAAGTACATCTGGTCCAAGAGTACCATAGAAAAATGTTTCATGGGAAGTATCTTCTGATTTGAAATAGTCGTACCGAAGTCAGAAATACTTGAAAACACAGGGTTTCAGATAGTTCCTTGAGAAAATAATAACTTCAGTGATACTTCTCAAGCTTTCCACGTGTCTGTGATAAATAAATATCCTCTGCTGTGGAAGTTCATTGATTGCCAGTGTATAGCAGCAGTTATGACTGCACAGAGATATGTATATGAATATGTATATGATGTATATGAATAATGGTGACCTTGAGGGATGGCAGGCTAAAATATGAAATCAAGGAAATCAAACTGATTAGGGTCTTATGATCAATACCTTGAGCAGAGATAAATTGATACCATATTTCTACAAGATCACCACAGTAGAAACTAACTTTTTTGATTTCAGTAGTACCTTGATGTCTTAAAAATCACCTTTTAGTATATATAGGTAAAAGACAAGATTTGTCTCTGCTTTAATTAGGTTTCAGGGCATGTAATCAGCTAAGGATTTTAATTTGTATGTCATGGCAGGTAATGTAAAGCCCAGATATATATCCCTTTGCTGAAAATAACTTGATCAAGAAACCAAGGACCTGCATATTGTATGTAGTCATCAGAAGCTGACATATGCTCTGCAAGACTGCTTTGTCTGGCACCTGAAGCTGTTGTCAAGCTTTTTCTTTGAATTTTTCTAGTTGGTATTCGTTCCCAGTCTCGTTGTCACTTAGCATTACTGAACTGCCAGCAGCAGCACCCTTTCTTTCTGCCTGTTGTGTCAAAGCTTAGCTCACCAGGCAGTGCTCAAAAGTTACTCCAAACTATCACATGTAGGGGCTTATGAGTAAAGTTTTTCCCATTTGAAAAGTATTAATAATGAATGACAATTGAAAACCCCCAACTAAATAGCAATAGCCTATGTCAGGTAAAAGTTTTCTAGTGCAACTGGCATTTTTCTACTCCTTTTGCAGAAGATGAAAGCAATAATTTTTCTAGAATGTTATTTACAGAATATATGCGGGAACCCATTGTTCGTGTCGTGTGTTCTCAATTGATATGTGTATCTTTAATTCTTAGCCTATTTGTGCCATTTCACAGATTTTCTGCACAAATAAGCATAGTATCGCCTAACTTACTTATAGTTGGAAAATATAATATAGAGGGTATAAATATACACTTTCAGAAATACTTGATTTAAGCTTACTTTACTAAAACTAACAATTGGGAGTAGCTGTCTTTGCAAAGCCTTGTTGCCAGTCCTTAACAGTACTGTCCACCATGCAATTTATTACCTCTCTATATACAAAATATGAACACTGTTAAAGTTGATATACTGCAAGAAACATAGAATTTTAATTTTCTGTGATAGCCATTTGAGAAAGTACTAAGCAATTTCCATTATTTAGTGCTTGGGAAAGCACACCAGTTGGTGTGTGTGATACTCACAGTAGGAGTAACTGACATAGGATCCATATGGCATTTCAGCATAGAATTCAGCAAAAGAAACTGAAAGGTCATCCAAACTTAAACTGGAGTGTAAGCTTCATCTTAAGAAAAAAAAATACTTACCTGTGGCCAACTGTTACATCACTATATAGACTGATACAACATCTATATCCCTACCCTGCATCTATATTCCTAGTCTATTGTTTTATCTTCTTAAAATAAAGCAGGAATGGACTGTCACAGGCCTGAGGAGGAGGAGCAGGTAAGAAGTAAAGGGGTATTATTAAAGAAAGCAAGTGTACTTACTCCAAGCTATACAGCTCTGACAGTTACTGGATATGTTGGTTTGGGCTGGGAGGGAGTTAATTTTCTTCACAGTGACTGATCTGGGGCTGTGTTTTGGATTTGTGCTGCAAAGTGTTGAAAATACAGGGATGTTTTCTATACTGCTGAGCAGTGCTTGTACAGGTACATGGCCTTTTTTGCCTATCACCCCACTGCACCAGCGAGGAGATTGGGAGTGCAGAAGAACCTGGGAGGGAACACAGTCACGATGGCTGACCCCACCTGACCAGAGGGATATTCCTTACAATATGGCATCAGGCTCAGTATATAAAGCTGGGGAAAATGAAGGAAATAGGGGATGTCTGGAGTGATAGTGCTTGCCTTCCCTGGTAACCATTACGTGTGATGGAGCCCTGGTGTGGCTGAACACATGCCTGTCCATGTGAAGAGGTGAATCAATTCCTTGTTTTACTTTGCTTGCATGCACAGCTTTTGCTTTACCTATAAAACTCTATCTCAACCTAAGGGTTTTCTTACTTTTAGCCTTATGATTCTGTCCCCCATCCTGCTGGCGCGGCAATAAGAAGGCAGGTCACTAGTGTCTGGTTGAGGGCTGGAGTCAAACCGCGATACTGATGTTCACATTTCATGATATCATGATGATATGACCACTTGGGGTCAGGTAAAGAGTTTCCAAACAAAAGTGGTTAAGACTGTGACAGTGAAGAGGGCAAGAATGTGCATTTTCTTTCCCCCTCCTTTCTCTCATGTTGTCTTTATAAACATTCTGTGTAAAACGTATAAAGAGGTAGTTTTCAGAGCAAACTGGACTATTGCTCTGTTAGTGAATGCCAGTAGTTACATTTCATCTCTTCATCTATTTCCTATTTAAAATAACATCATTGGAACAGAGCAATAAACAAGCTTGGATCTGTGACTATTGGTCATTAGGGCCTATTGCCAAGCGCTACTTTGTCAGGGAAATGGAGTCTGGTTAATTGAAAGTTCGCTGTTGAAACAGTTTTGGTTTTACCTGGCTTATTAATACCCACCCGGTAGTTTGGTACTGTAGGAGAAAAGGGAGGGATTAATTTCTGCACTGTACCTCTCAACTATTACTTTCTGGAAAAGGTCTCCCGCTGACTGGAGTTGTCAAAGGGACAAACTGCAGAGTCTGGAGATGTAGCTTGACTTTCCTGTAGTGCCACCCAATTCCTATGAAGACTTAGATAAATGGCAAAGAGTGCTTAATGACTCAGTGTGCTCTCAGGCTTCACCGGAGATGGCCCCAGGCACTGCAACTTCACTGAGAGTGGAGTGGATGGTATATGAGGGAAGAAAAAGGCCTCACAGCCTGAGGACTCTGTCTTGTTCCTGGTCTGGAGGGTTGAGATAGGACATTGTCTGACAGGACTGCAGTACTGTTTCATGTATTAGAGTCATTGAAGATTCAAATATATCAGCAATTCTAGCTGAATAGGAAAATTCCTTCTAAACCTAAATGATAGGTCAAGACTATTAAGTACTGCTGTTTCTTGAATTCTTCAGAGCTCACTTTACTTTGAACCTTTGTAATTTATTTAAATGGTATGACTGTGCACAAAGCTGCCTTACTGCCTCCTTAACCTCTTGCCCCCAGGCCTAACTTCAAAGGGGCTATTCTGAACTCATACCTGCATACATTTGGCTTAGTGTATAAAACAAATATGCTCAAAAGTCACACTTGATGGCAGAAGCCAGGGCAATTCATTTTTAAGCTGATGCAAGTTATGTCTGCTTGTACTCAGAGTGGACTGAGTCTTAAAAGGCCTAAAGTTTGATTTTTCTCTTTCCCCGTTCTTCACGTGACTGCCCACAGCTGTTTGAATGCAAATAGCTGTTGGAATAGTTCAACAGAAACAGAAGAGTTAAGAAGAAGTTCCTATTTATTTGCTAAAGTATCAGTTGAAAGCTCCTTTTCCAGTTTTCATTGCAATGTGAGGGTGAGAGACTTGCCTAAAGCAGTACTGAGACGTGAGTAAATCCATATTTCAAAGTCCATTCTACCTGAGATCCATTTTGATTGTAAAATTTACATTATTTTAATCCATTCATTTAAATTTCGATTCTCTGGACATTAACTGTTTTACAACATGGAAGTCCTGCCTATATTTCTTGATGCAATGTCCCTGAGAGTAGGAGAGAAACAAAAGGATGACCATTTCAATTTAATGTCACCCAGGAATCAAGATATCTACTACCTCTCTGGTTGATTCTGAGTAGTAACACATATCACTAATATATTGTATACACAACAACAGTAACACAGGAGATGCTCTTCCTTGTGTTATTACTCACTTCCCATTTCTAACTTAAGAATGTGTTATTAAGAGTGTTACACAAACTGTTGATACTGTTTTAACAAGAAATGTAGTACAATGCATCGTAGGAGTATGGAGTGATACAATTTTCCTCTGTGGGCTGGAGAAAGTATTTTTTCAAGTATTCAGATTACACAGACTATATATGATTAGTCTAGTTGTTGTTAATTGCAGGTGTTCTAACGCCCACCTTCTCCTGTTATATGGTTTTTCATGGCTGGCATCATCATTTAATCATTGCAGCAGTGGACAAAGAGTCAGAATTCCTGGCTCCTGAGGGTAATTTGGGTGATTTACTGGTTTTTTTGGTCCTTGAATCAGTCAGAGCTCTGCCTCTTTATGCCTCCATCTTTCCATCTAAAAGCAGAAGTAATCTCGAGGTTCATTTACTTATGCTTAGGGTTCTTTCCCACTCTCTGCAGTAAAAGAGCAAATAAATGTAAACATTTTATTCCACATGACAGTCTGGTATTTGGAAATTGGTGTTTATCAGGAATTCGGCCAAACATGATAATATTGATATGCTTTCCTTTCTGTGGGCTGAAAAATTACAATGAGTGCTGATTAGGAAATGGAGGCCTCAGATATTTCTGTAGTCCCAAAGTGAATTGGCTGTACTATGTTTCCTGAACTTTTGATTTTTTCTTTTTTTAATTCAGTTTATTTGTCTCTGTGTTTGACTTGTCTGTCATGAGAATTATTCATGATCGCTAAGCCAACCCACTGGGTTTCTGTAAGCTGCCTAGGGTCAGGTGAGTCCCAGGGCTTATTGATAATTGCCTTACCTTGTACCTTTCCAGTATTAACAGGAGAACTCAGATAGCTGGGACTGAAGGGAAAAAAGAATAAGGCAGCTCTACTGAAGTTCACGTGTACAAATTAACATTGATATGACTTGGAACCACTCCAGTTTGGCTCAAAAACCTGAAGTTTATTGGTGAGAAGAAGCAAAGTCCAGGGCTCTTGGCATCAGGAAATGGAAGCAATCCCTTAACCTATCATGTTCATGCAAGTGATGTCGGGGTGAAATCCAATAGAACATGTGGCAGGACAAATGTGAGAATGCAAGATATTCAAGACCAGTGCTAATATGAGTTTGGAAACCTGGATGGGGTGAAATTGTTGTGCCTTGTGAGGAAAAGAATAGTTAACATAAAATTCCAGAAGCCTGTATTTCCGTCACAGGCGTAAGTGGTTCATGATGTTTGACGCTAGTCTATATTTTTACCTGGAAAATGCCTTTCCAAACCTAAATCAATGACTTTAGCTAACTCTCCTCATCCTCCTGAGGTGGATTTGGTCATCAGTTGAGACATGTTTATATATAGGTCTAATGGAAGTAAATTCAGTGAACCTTCATGCTGTCCAAATATTTTCCAACATGCCAAATGCAGAGACATTTCAAAAAGCTTTCTTAGAATACACAGAACCTACAGAAACCAATCTGGACCTTCTAGAAAATTAACATCTAAGGAGACTATGAACTAGGACATGATTTTTGAAGAAAACATTAGCATATTTTCTTACAGTACAAGCTTTAGTTTTAGGCTGCAAACTCAACTGCAGGAAAGAAAAGAATTGCAACTAAAGTGCCTGGGATTTCACTGGGCTATATTTGAAAATGGATTCTCAGCTCCTGCCTCCTGTCAGGGTAGGGCTGTAATTCTGTATACTGAGGCACTCTGAGCTCTAAGCAACCCCACCAGTGGGGTGTTCTAAACCTCCTGGTTTGTTCTGCCTGCATCTAAATGTCACCTCTTCCTCTGAAATCCACTTAAGGTACTTGAGGAATACTCTCGCAAGGCAGCTGTCACCTCCGGAGTGAAAACAAGAGCCTCCATGAATGGCACTGAGTGATTAGAAAAGTCTCAGAAGGAGAGGGAGGGTGGAAAGGCATTTGTCAATGTTTTTTGGTTTTTGTTTTTTCCCAGTGACATTAACGTGTATGGTTGCATCCCGTGTTTGAATGTTATTTTACTAAAGCAGAGACTGTGAAGTTGCCACATTTTATCCCTGGTACCTTTAGGAGCATGAGCAAGAGAGAAGAGCAGGTGAAGAATTTTCGTATGGAGTTGTCTATATGTTTGACCAATGATGAGAAAATTACTCGATCTTTCTAGGTCAGAAATTTTGGGAAGCTCTTCAGTCATCAAGAAAAAATTACTGTTAATTGTTTTAATTTGCATAGATAAACCACATTTGGGATGTTCTCGAGACCTGCTCAGTTTTGGTCAGACTGCTTGACCTGGGTACTTCTACCCTGTATTTTTGCAGAATTCCCCAATCTGTTGTGATGAGAGGAGCTGGAAAATTCTAGGGCTTTTGGAAACG
>JAYRBT010000177.1:14398255-14437543 GCA_036023395.1 Myiotriccus ornatus
TCTACCCTGTATTTTTGCAGAATTCCCCAATCTGTTGTGATGAGAGGAGCTGGAAAATTCTAGGGCTTTTGGAAACGTGGCTGCTTCTTAGTGCATGGGCTTTTTTTCACTCCAGAGGTCTGGATATTTCTCTTTCATATTACTCTCTCAGTTTTGAGGTAGGCTCTAAGCAAAGGTTACTGCTGTGTGTGTCTACTGGTTTTGTCTTTCTGTTATCCTGTGCTTTTAAATAATCATCAGGAGTGCCTAGGGCACAGGAAGGGCACCTTTCCCACCTGGTTTTATAAGCAAAAATAAATACTTACAGAAAAGACAGCTGTGGCAGTTACCCCTCTTCTCTGATAGATCTCTCTTCAAAGCTGTGGATCAAAAGAGCATTGCAAATATTCAGCAGCAGGGACCACGGCTCTTGAGTACTGGCACAGCAGAGTCACATGTGAACTTCTAAGCCTGCATAAGTAACCTTCCAAAATGCAGGTTGAGAAAATAATAAACACACTTATCTTGCCAGCAGGGAAAGAAAATGCCTCCTGTCACTCAGAGCAACTCTCTGAGGCATTGCAGTCAGGTATGGAAGCTGAAGGAGGTCTGTGTGAGGCCTGCTACCTTCAGAAGTGTGACAGAAATTCAAGTCTTCTTTCACTGAGACATTAGAAATGGCACTGCAGAGACTCAAGAGATCTAAATTAAAATTCCATCTCTGACACAGACCTTTGGAGTGTATGAGCAAATTACCATCTCCCTCAGTTCCTTCTGCTAAGAAAAAATGATAATTTTTTTTTCCTCTGTCTTGTATCAGAGCACCAGACTGAGGCCATTTCTCGCTAAATAGATGCCTTGGAACCCCAGCTCTCCTGGGGAAGCTAAGCAATAAAAATAGAAGTAAAAATAGTTGTAAGTAGGTAAATGAATTATTTCTAACGCCTTGAAAATAATGTGGGATGTGCTAGTATTGCTTTTACATATTAAATAAGAAGAATTTCTCTCTTAAGAATTTTCTTAAATAAGATGGGTGAGCTTTTATTGAACAATATAAAACTTACCTGGGAAAAACAAAAGTGAATAGACTTGACTGTAGAAAACTAATTTCTTCATACAAAACTAATGACACAAGAGAGATTTTTATAACTGCGAATGCTAACAAAACAGCTCAAAACAGCTCATTTATTATCCTGTCTTTAAGCCCAGGGGCATGTTGGTAAGGGGAATTGTCATGAACTCCTAAATTTTACTCTTTTTCTCTAAACGTTGCTCTTTTTGTTTCCAAATCTCATTTCAGCATGTCTTTGGAGGTCAAAGGCTAACACAACAAGACATCTGCTGCTGTCCTGAAGCTACATCTCTGGCTGATAATATTAACTTTGTTTCCTTAAGCTTGGTTACTAAAACTGGTATTTTATGGTAGAGAATATATCTCTTTCCCAACCAATACTCATCAGCAGCGTGGACTAAGCAAGCCAGCTTCCTCATTTGCTGGCTGTCCATCTGTAAAGAGCATTCCTTAAAAAACTATAATCTTCTTAGGCAGGATTTTGCACTGACAGTACAGGACAACCAATAAGCAGACTGATGTTTTAAGTGTAGAATCCCACTCTGAGTAAAGGGTTTCTCACCCTGAATGACTGAGGAAAAGGAAGGGCAAAGGAAACTGCAGTTACTCTGCAGCTCCATAGATGTCACCAGCTTTTCGCTCTAGCCTTACCCAGACGTTTCGGTTCCTACCTATCTCCCTCCAGCCATTCATTTTGTAGCCCCAGAGGGACTGTTGTTTGGATGATGAAATACTGCAGAGCACAAATTAAGAGCTGCCAGCAGTGAGCTGTGCCTGGACAGGAGATACAAAATGGAACATGTAAACAGTAACACAATACTTTTTCAATTACATCTTAAGCAAACATACTTACTTACCAGGAGTCAGAGAACAGTGTGAACTTCTTAGATATTGAGAGCAAAATCATTATGGCACTTCCTGAGCTTTGTTTGAAAGGATTTATTAAGCTTATTTGCAACATTTTGCCTTCTCCTGGAATTCTCATGTAAAAATCCAAACCACATCATTTCCGTTCACATAACACCCACAGCAGGCATGCACTGTTCTTTTGGAACTGGGAACTGGTCTGCAAAATGGCAAGGGCAGTTCCACAAAGGAAAAAAATTTAGTATAGAAGGAAAATGACCCCCTTACATCCTCACAGACAATGACTTAGGTGCCAATTTCATGTAAGGAGGCAAAGGCGTGAAGATAGGGCAAGGTGGGGACGGTAACACAGAACAAGGAGGGGGATTTGCTTGTTAAGGTGAATTTTTTGGAGCATAAAGTAACCTCTTTAATTAATAACTCAGTCTGGATGAGAGATTGAGTTGTTAATTAAAGAGTAACACCCCAGAGATGTCAGCTTTGAATCCCAAGTGGAGCAGCCGCAGTGGAGAGGGCGGCTGTGCATTAGCTGTGCTCCTGTCCCACCACACATACCTTTGCTGGGTGGTACTAGGGGTCTACTGATTCCTGAAGTCAGACCCCTGCTCAGGGCTCTGAGCACAAATGATCTCTGATGCATCAGTGGGGAAGAGCTGTAGGTGAGTGCTGTTGTGTTCTTGGGAAGATGCAGGTAGATGGAGGGCAGGTTTACCCTACAGTGTTTGGCTCCAGGAGCTGCTATCTGGAGGCGTGGGGAGGAAAGCACCTTGATGTAGCAGTGCTTTCAGAGAAACTCCTTTAGTCTTTGCACAACAAGGATCTGCAAGGGGCTTTGCCAGCAGAGCTAGAGCTTGGCCATGGCTCCTGGAGGCAAGCCCTGGCCAAACCGTGCTCAGAAAGTGTACACTCATCAGTCCCAGCAAAGCTTTTTGACACAGGCTTTGTTCAGTCACTCAGGAGACTTATTTTCAAGACCTCCCCAGAGTGATGCTTTCCCAGCTTGAAGTTTAGCACAGGAAGCAGGATGGAGAGATCAGAGACTGAGGTTAGGAGAGGGGCAGGCCATGGCAGAGGGCTGTAGGGTCTGGCTGCTGGGATCCTTGGGCTAGAGGTTTGTCCATGAGATCACAGAGCTGGTTAGCCCATAGTCATGTGTCTAGGGAGGGTACAGAGCGGGACAGTGTTTTTCTCTTGGATTTTCAAGAAATATCTCAGAGTAGTGAGGAGAAATACTAAAAAATAACGTGCTTTCTTCAGGATTTCCATTTTTTAAACTTAAAATCTATTTAAAAGCTTTGTTAGTAAATGATCCTCAAGAACTGGAAAATACGTATTAGCTCAGCTGGTAATGACACTGCAGGCACTCCACTGTTAATAAGTAATCAGCATTTTTCATACCATGCCTTTCACCTTTGGATGGAGGGCCATCCCCTAGTCTGATATACAATTGAGTGCAAGATCACCATCAGTGCTGTTGCTGTGAATTTATGTTGGTGTAATAGGAAACAGAATTTGTTCCTAAGAGAGAGGCAGTGAAAAATGAACATATACTATAATTCTCCAAGTGGTAGATTTTCATGTTATTCATGATTTGAATCTTGGAGATTGAATTAATTTCAAATCTCCTACCACCTGACCCAAAACAAAAACCAGACAGCTGTGTTTGTTACTGCTTGGTAATACATTTTTCCAGGAAAACACAGCTTAGGCTCAGCTCTGCTGAAATAGCTGGCTGTTGTTTGTGCTTTACAAAGTGCACCACTAATTGAAAAGAGAATGAGTATCTGCCTACCCCAGGGAACACAACATTTAACTCTGGTGCAGTGCAAGAACGTGTAAAAAATGGGTTTGGAACAATGTTTTAAAATCCTGTTCAATGTAAAGGAGGTGGTCAAACTAGAAGAGTCCTATGAGGAAGTGCTTAGTTTGGTTTATTGTTTGAAGCAGAACAAAACACACTGTTCAAGAAAAGGGGCAATGGCCCAAGAGAGTGCAAATGTTCAGGCAGTATTAGAACTTATGAAAACAGAAGAGTCCGCTTTCTGCAGCCCTATGTAAAATAGGGACCAAAAGTAGACTCATTCACCATATTGACCATGGCACATGACTTCATCCCTGGGGGACACTGATTATGTAGATCTATGTCTGATCTAAAAATTTGAAAAAAGCACTAATAGTTTGGGACCCAAAGCTGAGGTTTCGGAAGGAGTCAGCTTTACCTCAACACCAGTACTGTGATGGCAGGGGGAAGTGTTTTAGCCTGCTCTGCTGCAGTCAGTCTTTTGGAGGTTCAGACTCCTCTGCCTGGGAACAGTAAAGAAGTGTTCTTTTCTGCTGAACTCTGAAGGTGCAAGGCAGCAGAGATTCCAAATATCTTCAGTTGTTTTACACAGGGGGCTGAATGGCACGGTGACTGGAAACGGAGCTTTTGGATGGTCAGACACAAAGTGCCTGTTCACTGTGTTCTCTTGCATACAATCCAGTAAGGTGTCTTGGGACTATTATGGACTACTCCTTTCTGAATGGGATAGTTCCTTTTTTTATGTTCATTGACGCTTGGAGATGGAGATGGGCACATATGTTTATGGGAAATTCACAAATACTCATAGCCCTCTACAGATTTAAATGGCAGAAGAAAATAAGCTTTTCATTTCTTTTATTTCAAGGATCAGAGTTCTGGTCTATTCTTTTCATGCAACTTCCTAATGAGCAGACAATAAGATTGTTATATACTTTTGTAATGAATAGATTATCTGGCTGAAAAAGGAAGCATTAGTTATGCCAATTGTGAATTATAGCACAATTTTAATTGAAGTAAGGGGAAATCCACATGAATATCCACTGCATTAATCAAGATGAGATGCAATGCAATGAATACTGAATGAATAATAATGAAACACCATGAATAAAATGTCACAGTTTAGAAATATTATATCTTAACTCTTCCAGACCATCAGAATTAATTGAACCTGTAGAAAACCTTATGGCCAGTGGCATGTTAATTGTTGTTAAATCTAACTCAGTTATCAAAAGCTGGTTCATCTAGACTTGTTACAAAACTCAGCTGATGAAGTTTTCTGAATCAGTTTTGTCAATTGCCAGTTACAGTAGCACAGGCCCATCTTCATTGGATATTTTTGTGCTGCTGTTCAATGTGTGTTTGAAAACACATAGACAAACATTTACAAACTATATTAGTTGCTTGGAGAGAAATATATATGTCTTTTTTATAAGAAATTATTTTTAACTAGCTCACAGTCTTTGCCATCTGGAAGAGATGAGGTGAAAATGAATCTTTGTTATTACTATTATTTATTTTGAACTTTCAGAGTTGTACTTTATTGCAGAAGGAGGCAAATTCTAACTGAATGACTTTTGTCCATCTCCTGAAAGTTGGCTGGAATCTTAAGTGGGATTAACCAGCAGAAATGCAGTAGTAAAACCAAAGTGTTGTGCTCATGGATTTTACCTGGAAATTAGGCTTGATCTTGGTTATCCAAAATCTCGATGCAGAGCAAAGGTGCTCATTCAAAAAAAAAGGAGGAAAATTCACTTGTAGTATCAAGTTTAGATGAGGGGATGTGAATTTCAAATTATATAGTTATACGAGTAGATGAGTTACAAAAAACTCCCTTTGAATCCTGCATTGCAAGTGTTTACACCAGAAGCTTGGTTCATGCACCCACTTGCTAAACAATAATGCAGGGCCCAGTTCTCCTTTTATTTACTCTGTTACAGATTAATAAAATTAGGAGCCAGATTGAATAGTATGTTCTCTAATCATAGACTTTAGACTGGTGTCCTTGCAATGAGCTTTGTGTGTCTCGCTAAAACACAGCCTGCACAAAGCAGGCATCCAGTTTGGGCTCAGAAACAGAGAATCTGCTGCTTTCCCTGCTAGTCTGTTCCAATGGTTAGTCACTGTCGCTCTTTAAAATGTGTTACTTATTTCCCATCTGGCATCCAGATACGGGAATGGATGTCAGAATAGCTCTTCTGACTTTAATCTGCTACTCCTGATGAGAGGAGAAACAGGCCCGAGGTCTGTCTGCTCCTGATCCTGAACTGGAGAGCCTGTTAGTGCTACAGGTCTGAGTGCTTGGTGCCAGCTATTCCAGTCAGCAAGCTGGGATGTTTGTTACTGTCTTATTACTTTCTTCTGCTTGTTCCACTAAGTGAGCATTTATCCACTGACTCAGCCCTTACATGACTGTTCTACCCACTCCTTTTTCCCCCTTTCCCACCCAGTGGAAAATTGTTGTGAAGTACAGGGATGCAGTGTCTGCCATTTCCACGAGCAGGGCAGGAGTTCATAACAAGTTACTCTGACTCTCTGAAACACACATGTACATGTGCACACGAAAACATGAGTAAACCCACTCAGAATCTGTCTCAGAAACTCCTGCTGAAAGCTGTCAGTTATCCCATGCTGAGGTAAGCTTCCTTTTGGTCTTTTAGAGGTCAAATCTATCCTGTTACAGAGGATCCGAAAGTCAGCGCACGACAAACCAGGCAGTTGCTAGAGAGCAATAAAATTTTAATTTTGGATCAATGATGATATATGAAAGTGCCTAGGGAACAATTTTAACACTTCTACTACAACATGATTTTTGCAGTGTCGCTGCTAATCTTGTAATGACATCGCCACCTGGTGCCTGCTGCATCATATACCAGGCTGCAGGAAACGCCGCGTTTCTATGGCGATTTCTGTAGCAGATGCTGTGGGCTTGATGTAAAATACATGGCTTAAAAGGCTTCCTGTGAGAAGGGCAGGATGGGCACAGCTGATACCAAAACGCCCGAGTGTCTGATGATTCTGGAATGTGCTGGTTGCCACAGTCCTCAGTGCCATTAGTCAAGCCGGCATAACCCTGTAGTTTACTGCAGTGGTGGGCCTGCTGGGGGACACTGAGGTGGTGGCTGTTAGCACCGTGCAATACAAGAGGTGCTGCAGTTCGGTATATAGGCAACATTTTTCACCCTCCTCATCCCACTGTCCAGTAAAACTCCTCTTTTTTTGAACATTCTTCTAATGCAGAAGAGCTCCTTTTCATTTATATGAAAAGGCTTTGGTGTGGGAGGGACATTGAATCAAGAGCCAGCTTCTGCTTCCCTCAAAGTGGGTTTGTTCTTGATCATGGGAGAAGTCCCACAGGGTTCCAGATCTGGGATATAAATCCCTTTGCTATACTGCACACATAATGAAGGAAACAGGACATAGACCTTCAGAACAGCTGGTATTAGAGCATTGTCGATTTCTAGATATGCTGGACAGATAACAACTACAGTCTGATTTTACTCTATAATTTTATTTCATGGCTTAGGATCACCTCCTTGTACGTTCAATTCAGAGAAGACTCCATTTCCATGCCGTAATGTGTTGTGAAGCCTGCAATCCACACCAGCTTGGCTGAAGGGGTCTATGCTGCTGTGACAAGCAGTTCTGTTTCTTCTGAGTAAAGAGAGTCCTGGAATGGCCTCTTTCTCACATCCTTTCTGCACGTTGTCTTGAAGGGAATACTTTTGGACAACAGTCGGACACCATCCCATGCTGTGCTGTGCTACAGTTTCACAATTGCCTCACTGTGCAGAAAGGGATCAGGAACGTGGCCACAACCATTTCCTAAGTTCCTTACACTGTGCTGTGGTTTTCAAGAGCTTTTGTGTCCTAGGCCAAGCGGAGGTGCCAGCTCACCCTTTTACCCTAAAATGCACGCTTCAGGCAGGAGGAATGTTCCCCTGTGTGCTGTCACCACCAAAAGCATTGGCAGCATGAGGCCATATGATGTCATGAGAAGGATGAGCAGGGCAGTGGGGTGAGCTGGTTGCTAGCAGCAGGGAAAGGTGGAGTAGCTAGGAAGCCTGGAGGAGCAAAAAGTCCTGGAGCTCTATGACTTTTTCTAGTGGGTTTTCTCCTGCCAGAGAAGAATGAGTCAAATCAAGATACAGAATGAGGAAGATTGAACAAAGCAGTGGGAGCTAGAGTAGAGAGATTAAGTTGGGGCAGATGGCAGTCCTCAGAGAAGATCTGCTCCTGAAAACAGTGCTTGATTCTTCACATCCTCCTTTCCCTCACAGAATATGGGGAAGGGGAGTAGCACCATCTACCTCCACCAACACCTTTTCAGGATCTTTGTTGCCTGGCTGTCATACCAGACATGGTCTGTCCATAGTTGAAGGCAGACCTTACTTGCAGATGCTGATTACCATGTTCTTAATAATTTCTCTTCTCTTCTTATTCTTCAACCCACTCCAAGTAGAGGAACTGCACTCCTGGGTTTTCCTGTGCTGAGTCCTGGAAGTGCATTCCTACCTGTGTAGGTGATTCCTCCAAATACTAAGAAAAGGTAAGGAGTCATCCTTGGACTCACCTCCAATAATTTCTTTATGCTTTATGCTGAGTAGACGTCAGTGCTCAGCACTTCCTCTTTTCTTTTAGCCTTTTTTCTTCACCACCCAATAGCAACTCTCTCCCACCTCACAGGGTCTGTATTTATCCTGAAGAACATGCCAGTTAGGGCACTAAGAATCAATGGCCTTATCTGGTCCCCAGCCCTCAATTTTTGATGTACTAAGTACTTGCAGATTTTGCTGACTTTGGAGCTGCCATCCTTCAGGAGTTTGGCCCCAGGTCTTCCAATGAATAAACCAACACTATCCGGACCTGAACTTACATTCATCAGCCAAGTGAAGGGAATTAGTCGTATTGACACCAGATGAGAATCCAGCCCTAAAATATCTGTAAGAGAAAGAATGGAAAACATGGAAAGCTTTCACAGATATTCCATTTAATGTTTTGTAAACTTTCCTGCTATGTTGCTAGGGGGATTTTAATACATCAACGCATTTAAAATAGATCTCAGTGAGATGATTGTAACTGGAGCCAATTCTTCCTCCACCCTGAACTTCCTTATTGTTCCTGTCACTGTTTCATCTCTTTCCTGTCTGTAAAAGACCTTCTTGCTGCCCCACTTCCTGGCCCTGTAGCAGTACTAGGAACTGCACAAGGAATCCTTGTTTTAATGCACTTAGACGCTGACATTGCATTTTCAACCAGCCAGGCTTCATCTGGAGAGTAGAGTTCTTGCATTTCCTGATGTGAGTCAGTTGTGAGGAAAGTGTTTAACCTTTTTGTCAAAGGTTAAACATATAAAAAGGGAATGTGAAGCCCTTGTATTCCTGTTGTTGCCACATTAAAGAGAGCAACTTTCACAGCTGAGCTAAATCCTACTTTTCTGGGGGGAATATTTCTTTCTGTATCTAATTCAAAGCTGCAGTTTACTGCACTTGTTAAGGAAGGTGTATGTTTGAACAGGACTGTAAGACAAGGTCATTAATTGACTGTTTCCATTGTTTTTTTTTTTAATCTTACTAGTCCTCTTTGCCTTTGTCAATGGATTTGAAGAGGCTTGGACCGGCATTTGTATTAAGTGAGCCAATCAGGATATTTTAAAATGGTCAATTTCTATAAAATATAAAGAATTTCAAAGAAAAATAAACAGCTTAAAAGCAAAAGCATTTTTCACTACTTGTTCTTACTGACACTACATTATTTTAGTCCATCTTTCTCCACTGCTTGGCTGAGTATATTGATTTCTTACCTGTAATTACAAAGACTGGTGACTTAGCTGTGCTACCTACAATCACTTACCTCTTCCCACTGACTAAATACTTAATGGCATACTCCTGTCATGATGCAGATGACTGTCAAAGAGCTCATTCCAGTTTTACTCTGTGTGTTGGCTGCTTCTGTCCTTTGTGAAGCATAGGAACACAAACTTATTTTTGTTTAGAGATAATTCCACAGGTGACCTGCAAGTTGTTGTGCACCAATTGCAGCACTGACAATTTGTTGATTATTTTTATGGCTGGGTCTGAAATACACAGTTGTAATCAATTGAATATGATTATCCAGTGAGTCTGCAAAAGAGCCAGGAACAGAGTCTACAGTAACCACTAACTGCAGGTTTGCTCTTGAATCTCTGTCGCTCAAGGCCTCCATTCTAGCAGATAATTAGATTTTTCTTCCCTGCTCTGGATTCTTCTGCAGCTCTCTAGGATTATGTCAAAAGCTCCACACAACAGTTTTTCTGGGCTGGAAAGATACAGTCTCGAAAGGGAAAAGAATATAAACAAAAGATAAAGGATAAAGAAAAATTAGAAACGTCATGCCCAAGGGAGTGTTCTCGACAATCTGTTAACTTTGCATTGGCGAGTTCATAACTAGTTCCAAAAAAATGTCACAAACTCTTAGCAGAGCAGCTTGAACCTCTGCTGCTGAATTGAAGGAAATTTGTTCTAAAGAAAATACATCACATGAAGTTAACTCACAATACAGGATCAGCCAAAAACAACACCACGGAACAGGAATTCCTTCACTTTAACAATGCCATAATCTCATTGCAGGCTGAGCACTAACTTTAGAAACTGCACATATAACACTTTCCCTTACAGTTGAAATTTGGCGGTGGTGTCTTTAAAAAAAATTCCTAAAAACAATCTCAATCTTCAGCCTGGATGCATTTGTTTGATTAAGAGGATTTATGAGTTAACCACTTACAAAATCCACTCAGTGTAGTGTTAAGATTCCTATGTTTTATTCCGGGCATATATGTAAGGTGTTATTCATAATACATTGTAAAATAGTTCAAAGATGGGACTGTGTGTGCTGCATGAGCTGTGGTGGAGGGCTGATTTTCGCTTGCTCTGTTATGTTCTTCATCACTGTAGTTCTGTCTCCTTCTGTAAAGCAAACTCAATCTGACTGTGCTTTCCCTAATGACATCACTTTCATTGAAAGAACAAAAGTAACCACTGTGAATCCTGCTGTCACAAACCCAGGCACTACCTTCCACGGTTTTTCATTTACATTACAATTAAGCACTTTTTCACTCCAAAAACCAATTCCTTGCAAAGCTCTGTGTGAGTACTTCCTGGGCTCTGGAATTAGTGGTGGTACAACATGAGGGCAGTCATAGCACAGAGCAGTTGCATGGTCACCACCATGGCTCCTGGCCTGCAGTTCTCGCTATGACCTCCTCTATGTTCCTGTATGTGGAAGGATTTTGAGAAAGAGACCTGATCACAGATCAGAAGGACAAACACAGACCTGTCTCCTTGGGCACACAGCAGCTGTTGCTGTTTACCTGCTACAGAAGGAATCACTGCACCAACACATGCAATTCCTGCACATTGCTTCTCTGAAGCTCTTTCACCTCCCTGTCTCTGCGGCTCCAATAGAATCATGGAATGGTTTGGGTTGGAAGGGACCCTGTAGATAGATCATCCAGGTCCAACCCCCCTGCCGGGGGCAGGGACACCTCCCACTAGACCAGGTTGCTCAGAGCTCCATCCAATCTGGCCTTGAACACTTCCAGGGATGGGGCATATATAACAGTAATCCAGGCATATACGTGGGCTAGAATTTGTTCCATCTAACTGAATATCTGAATTAGGAGGGTAGTAACACCAGTTGCTGTCTGTTAATTGTTCAAGATGTCATGAATCTATGTCTACAACACAGGTTCTTGATATTAGCAGGTCTTTTTGGCAAGGGACCAGTGAGGAGCAGGAACAGGCTGTTTGTTTGAGCAGGGATCTTTTCTCCCTTCCACGCTGCTCAGATCGTCCCACTGCCTAACCAGATTCTAAGATATTGGACAAAAAAAACAAAAACAAAACCAAAACCCAAACAAGACAACTAAAAAGGGTTACAAAGGTATTTTTCTTCTGTAAATCTCAGATGTGTAGGAACCTGGTTCAGGCATTTTGAAGATAGAAAGTTGCTAAAATGATTGGTAGAAAGTTGGGGTGTATACTAGGGAAGGGAGAAAAAGAATGGCAAAATCCACACCGTTATTTCTTCTAGGACAAGAGGCTTCACAAGGAGAGAAGTCTGTTTGAAACAAAGTGATTACTTCTGCTGCTATCACTTGGAACAGTGCAGGCGGTATCAGAGCCTCCACCTTCATTCAGCTTAAATAATAATTCAATCTTTTTGTTCACAGCATCTGTACATCCTCCTATGTTTAGCCATGGAATACTAAAACCCTGTGCATATTTGTCAGTGATACAGAAGTTTTTTCCTTATAGACATAGGACAGTTTCCAATCTATTTCAGGTAGAAAGATGAGTTGGAACTGGATTTGAAATGAGAGAACCTGGGCTCATTTCCCAATTCTACTGTGTACATCTTGCAGTCTTGGGCAAATCTTAGCTCTGTCTATTCTGAGCTATTTGGGCAGGCACTTTCTCATTTCCTATCCATACATGCAGTGCTTAGCACAAAGGGGACTCAACCACTCATGAGTAACCAGTGACAGATGGTTATAAGTTGTCAGTGTGACTGGGTATTCTGATAGTTTTTGTAGCAATTTTCACCTTTTAAGAAATCTTGCCAGCGGGCCAAAACTGAAGATATGTAAAAGAAAAATTAAATGCAGGAGTCCATTTTTAGAATATCTCTCTTCCAGCTCCAAAATACAAAAAAGACTTTTCACTGTAGGAACAGAGACACATTGGACATGCTGGCGAAGTCCTGCTCAAGGCAAATGTCAGTGCTGTGCTTAGTTAAATCCATTAGTTAAATCATGGAAGTCTTTTTGACTTCCAGAAATGGAGTAAAGAACTCTTTTGGGACAGATATTTCCTTAATCTCTTACTTGCGTTCACTCAGATGAGCTTTTCACAGTTAGGAGTTTCCCCATTTGGCAGTACTTCTGCATTGTCACAGGCAGAGATGACATAATGAACTACTCTTACGCATTTTCTTGAGCTCTTCTGAGTAAAAATAGTGACCCTCAGTTTTAATCTTCAGAACTTCGCGTCTCGGTGCAGCTATTCTGATGGCGAGGGTGAGCAGATCTGGCTAGAGCAGGAAACAGATGCATCCTCTTATTCTTAACATAAACTTTTGGGGTTTATTTTTTGGTTAGCTGCAATCCTAATCTCACTTTTGATCGAGTGCAGAGGAAAAGAGTAATTAGTGAAGTATTAGTGTTATTATTATTTCCTGACATTAACTCTCCTGCTACTTGTCCATCCTTTTTTCAGGCCCAGCAAAATGGTGTGTGGCTTTAACAGCTGAAGAGTTTTTTTTATTGCTGGTCCTTCTCTGTGCTCTGAAGTTCACTCTACTGAGCTACGTGGGTGGTAAGTGCCTTAGAACAGTATAGCTTAAGCAGGAAGTGGAATATGTTTTATTAGTGTAGTTTTTGTAGTTGTAGAACTGTTTTTCACTTTTTTTCATCTGCAGAGCAGATACAAATATAGTTTATAGCAACTACATTATTGTATAGCAACATATAATAACTAATTTCTATTAATATGACTATTTGATTTTAAAATTGAGTCAATGTTAACATGACTCCAAATGAGTCAAATTTGCAATTTGGCTTAAGCCAGGTACAAAAAGAGAGAAGTTGATTTACCAAACACCACATCCAGGATACTGGTCCCTCATCTTTTGAAGGTGAGACCTACAGCTAAGCACAAAAGTTTCTTCCTCCCCATTGCCTTCCATGAGCATGAGCTCCCCAGCATTTCTGACACCTCTTTTATAAGAAGCACCCTATTGTATGAAGCATGACCTTTTGTCATTTGTTGTGCAGCAGGCTGTACAAGCACATCCTTCCCTCCTAACATCTGGCCTGGACAGATACTCCAGGGACCACGAGGAGATGCAGAGTAGGTTTTTTTTCCTCTCCCTCTTTCTCTCTCTTTTTTTCAGCTATTACATAATAGTTGATTTTTTGGCAGCTGTAGTTATCCCTGGCGAAAAGTTTTAGTTCCCTAAGCAGTAATGATAACACTTTGGACCATATTGCAAAAATTTATGTAATTTTTTTATACAAACCTGCTGTATGTGTACCTTTTCAGTTACTGTGGTCATTGTTCTCAGTATATCATAAATCTACAGTGTAAGGTAGTTATGAAAAGATATTCCCCCTGTATATTTTATCTTCTTAAGAACCAGAAATATATTTTGAAGGCAGGGGTTTCTAAGAAAAGACAGGCTTTTATTTAAAGCATCTCTATATTCAAGCAGAGATATAATAATTCAAGAGGCAATCTAGTCCATTTCCATAAAACTCTTCAGACCTTTCTTCATCATATTAAATTGGTTTTCATTGTGATCAGCTGCTTTTGATTTATTTTGACACTTTATTTAAACTTACAGGTTAGAATCATTATGACCACTGAAGCATATTCAGTTTTGAGGCAAGTTGGTGAAAAATAAGGAAAGAGAGGAATCGTATGTGCTTGCAATGTTTCTGGATGTTTGCCTTCCAGCATCAGGGCTGAACACAAGTAACTGCTCTACAAACAGGCTGGGAGCTCCAGCCTACACGTGGCAAAGTGGGAAGTGCACAGCTCTACAGTTGTCTGTGTGCAGTGCATCGAGAGCCTTCCCTGGGAGGCACTGAGACAACCAGCTGTTTCTTTCACAGGGTAAGTGAGTGTTCCTCCCTCTTAGGCATCTGCATGACCAGTGCAGAAACACGAGGGGTAGCTGAAAAATAGCTGCACACCACTGGATCACCATCATTTCTTAGACTGTTGAACAGGAAGGGAAACCAGTCTCTTCCACACTAGCATGCATTTTGCTATGTTCATTTCTCAGAGATCTATTGCTGCTCTCAGTTAATCCTTTCAATCTCTTCTGTCCTCATGAAAAGGTTGGATGGAAGAGAATAATGACATAATATCGTTCAGTCAACAAGATTGCAAAAGACCTCTGATATCATGAAGTCCAACTGTTAACCCAGCACCACTGTGTTCACCACTAAATCATGTCCCCAAGTGCCACATCCACATGTTTTTTGAACACTTGCTACCTGGGAGAAGTAACTGATCCCCACCTGGCTACAGCCTCCTTTCAGGAAGTTGTGGAGTGATAAGGTCTCCCCTGAGCCTCCTTTGCTCTAGGCTAAACAATCCAGCTCCCTCAGCTGCTCCTCATATGATTTGTGCTCCAGACCATTCACTAGCTTTGTTGCCCTCCTCTGGACATGTTCCAGCACCTCAGTGTCTCTCTTGCAGCGAGGGGCCCAAAACTGAACACAGTATTCACGGTGTGGCCTCACCAGTGCCGAGTACAGGGGGTCAATCCCTGCCCTAGCCCTGCTGGTCACACAGTTTCTGATCCAAGCCAGGATGCCACTGGCCCTCTTGGCCAGCTGGACACACTGCTGGCTCATGTTCAGCTGCTGTTGACCAACGCCCTCAGATGCTCTTCCACTGGGCAGCTTTCCAGACACTCTTCCCACTGTAGCACTGCATGGAGTTGTTGTGACCCATATGATACAAGTGGCTGTATTTTCTAGCACTGGCCAGAGGGTTGTTCTTTGCAATGTCCCCATTTTTCTGTATGAAAATTCTGTAGGAATATTGATTATGACCAACAATGCTGATTTCAAACTGAAACTACTAAAGGAAGTTTCTATGCAAATCAGTGCATTTAAACTCAAATCTAAAATAGTTCTCAACAGAAATTGCTCAATTAATCCAAGTATTTTAGTTCAGATTACTAAACCAAATCCATCTAAACTGATTTAAGAAACCCATCCAGAGGACCTGCCCATTTTTCAGCCATAGTTTTGTAGAGGAATTTTGATCTTTTAGACACAACACTTCTAAGAGAGACAAAATTTTGTGAACAAAATGTGCCATTTTGTTTTCTATAAGATTGTAACACTCACAGCATGCTCAGTATTTTGGGGGTGTGATAACATGATGCAGATTGGAAAGGCCTCATGTTACATCATCTTTGCTGATTGAAAGTAAAAATTCTTCAAATGGGTGGAGAAAGAATTGTTACAGTTCCCTGCCACCCTGAAATGATAAATGCTTGGAAAACTCCCAGAATGATATTGAAGTGCCTAAAAAGTAAATATTTATTCTGCACACAAATCTTTTAGATCTGTCAGTAGCTGAATTTGATTATTCTCATGTTGGTTTCTATTATTTGACTGGGTATTTGCAGACAGATGGCCTCTTATAGTGTTAATAAAAACAACTTATGTAGAATGATTGGGCTGTATAGTAATTGGGGAAATACTGAGGATTAGGAAAGAGGATAGCCTGCCAAAACCTAGCGTCTGTTTATACACATTTAATTCCTTCTTATAGCAAATTAAGCTTTTCTTCTTCAGGCATCTTCAGTTACTCTGATCAAGAAAGGCTAGAGTTTGGGATACTGAGGAATTGAGGTTTGTAGGTCAAACTCATCTTCCTGTGATGTTTCTCTGGTGTAACATAGAGAAGTGTTTTTTCACTGTGTTTTGCTCCCCTAGTCTTCCTTTTGCCTTGTGTTGTAGCATCCATGGAACTTCTGTTTGTTTGAGATCTTCTTAATCACAACTGTCACCCACTCTTGTGTAGTAAAAATGTAAATAAGGAAAGTTTAACAAATAATTAAACCAGTTAAAACTTCATTACAAAATCAGCACAAATATTTGGTGAACTTTACCAAGATGCAATGTTTCAAATTTGTTGAGAATATATGAGGTGAAAAAAACACCTCTGCTTTTCAATAGTGCCATTAGCTTCTCCCCCATTTCCCTCTCTTTGCTTGAAAGAAAAATATGACCAGCTTTGTCTGCTTTAGGTTTTTATATGGCTCTTGAATGAAGATGCAAAATTTAGCCAATAAGCATGAAGCATTTTGAAACACTCATAAACCAGTGAGCTGCAGCAGGGGAAACAGAGAAGCCTCCCCAAACCTTCGGTATCAAAGACTTCTATTAGCTAGAACTGTGGGGGAACTGAAAGTCAGATTCTTCCTTCTTGATCACAGAGATTTGCAGTGTGGCTGTCTACACCTGAGCTAATTCTCCACACATCCTTAAACACCAGTGCAGAGAAAGAGGTGCTTTTAGGATGGTCTCTGCCCAGCCGCTTGTGTCAGGTGAACTGCACTGTACCAACCAAGTAGCCTTTTATTTCTGTGGACAGTTGAAGGAATCTGCAGTGACTATTCAGACATAGCTGCCCCCATTACAGCTACCTTTGCTTGGTCGTTTGCATCCCACACCAGTTGCCCGCTGGTTGATGGTGGTTCTGAATCCCGCGTCATATTGGTGCTGGTGCTGGAGCAGACTGGTCTTTCCCCTCTTGGCTGTTGATGCTGAGACAGAACATATCCTGTGATGAAAGGAAAGCATGCACAATGCAGTTCAAAGTACCAAAACTGTTTGCTGAGCTGGCAGGAAATTTAATTTAGCACATGGGACTTTATGCTGCAAAGATGAAATATTCTTATTCAGATGAGAATGAAAGCCTTGTGATTGCCTTATCAACTGAAACATGTGTAGGATTTCCAGTAACTGGACCATAAAAGCACTGATATACTTGTGCACTTTACAAAGGTCTTCCTGGTCCTTCCTCTTTCTCCTCTGAAAATGGTTTAGCTAAGACAGTATGATTGCACTACTGGCACAACCTCACCTAGTTTGCAGTTTATCATATTACTAATACAGTTTCAGCTCAACAGTGTCAAATGGGTGGGGTGCAGACAAGGGAATATGAGATCACGACAGGCTGAGAAGTTCCCTCTCTCTTGCTTTTTAGTTTCTGTTTTCATAAAATCCTCCAGGCTTTCATCAAATCATTCTGCTACTTGTAAGTCTGAATCAACTTTTGAAGAAAGAATCATCCGTATTTTGATTCTTGATGAATTGTGTTCTTTGCCACAGAAAGTATCAATATCGGGGTCTAACCATGTAGATATGCTACAGATTACTATATTATTACATCCTAGAACCCTGAGCTGCAGATTGGATGCTGCAGAAAACCTGCTGGAAAGACCCTGGGAAACCATTACTACATGCTTAGCATGCAGTTACTCCCTTCTCCTTTTATTCCCTAGGGTGCTGCTATTGGCCACTGTCATTTATAGGGTATCAGGCTAACAGGAGGTTAGATATCATCTCTCAGGCCTCACTTCCTGCAGAACACAAGCACCTGCCACTGTAGCAGAGCTGTCACTTAGTCGCCTGGTTGAGTTCCAGGGCGGCCAGTCCTATCAAACTTCTTAAATCCCAAGCAACACGGCCCTGAGGTGGCACACCACAGTGCCTGGGATAGCAAGGCTGCCTGGCTTCGGGTTTAAATGCAGGGAGTCCACTGATGGGACAGTATATTCAATCAAGGCCAATACCATCAATGCTTGTGAGACTGAAGAGCAGCCAAGTTGCCCCTTGGGCAGAAACAGAGCTCCCACTTGCAGAGATCTTCTCCGGGTCCTGTGACAAGTGGTGTGTCTATGCTCAGGGGCTCAAAATCCTCTTCCTGCCTCTACCAAAGTGTGCTTATGTAGTAAGAATATGCATAATGTTACTGCAGTAAAAGCTCATAGAAGAAGATAGTACAGAATTTTCTTAACAGCCTATTAATCAGACAATATTAGTAACATTTATAAGAGTATTAAGAAAAGACATGTGATTTCCAGTTTTCATAAGAGCTAAAACCATTTTTAGGGTGCTTTATGAAGTCAGTCTGACATCATTTTCCTGGTGGGAAGTTAGAGCAACATTTGTAGGCAACATAGAGAAGGCTGAGCGATCTGCATTACAGTTTAAAGATCAATAGATCCCTGTGTTCAGGGATCCTGATATTAAAAGAAGAAACCTTGTTTATGTGCTGCCTTGACCTATTAGTCTTGCTTGTTACTAATAAAAGTTCTTTCAGAGCGCTCTGAGTGATCAGTCTAAAACAACTGTCCATAACCAGCAAAAGCATTAGATAGAAAAAAAAAAACTGAGAAGAAAAAAAGCCTCCTAAAATCTGCCTTTCTAGAGCCAATGTCTCTTTGGATATGAATTTCAAAATGGGTAGAGAATACACTAATACTTGGCATGGAAATAAATACTAAATGGAAATAATAATAAAAAAAAGGCGTCAGGAAATATTCTTAACTTATCAGTTCTATGGGTGTATTAGCAACTTAGATGAGAATGGTTTTCATGATGAAAAGTTAACTGTGCAAGTTTCTGAACTGTTATTGCAAAATAAGAGGAAGGGGGAAGTTTAATAACTACTGTTTTGGGTTGGGCTCTTTTCTGTGCTTTTACATATCTTTTAACAGCTGCGGGCAGGGGAGCATGGAGCGGACATGTTTCTGCTCTCAAATGGAAAAAAGTAACCTTCAGAAATTTTCATTGGACAATATTCAAAAACTAAGTGCATCTAAATTTTTCTCCAGGCAAGAGGCCATTTTATGAAAAGAAAAAATTGCAGGAACCACCCAAAGAGGCCAAATTTTCAAGATTTTTTTTTTTTAGGTTTGTTTTAACATAGTCTTGATTTACACACTCAACCTACTGGTGTAGTTCCACAGCACTGCATGAACAACTTTTAGATAATGAGAAAAATCAGCTAGTAAAGCAGTATTTTAGAAGAAGGTCAACATTTTACAAATATGAATATCTCTGAAGTTATGTTAATAAATATTTAAGATTGGACTCTTAGAAATATATTGCTTTTTTCCTAAGTTCTGAACATGTGCAAGTCTCATTGGGGGTGAGAACAGGTACTAAATTGAGAGTCAAATTATTTTTCTGGAAACATATATATGGATTCTGAGGTACAGGTTTTCTTTCTAGAATGTGCAAATCAATTCTAGCTAGGTTCCTAATGCATTTTTGCCTTCTAAAAATCTTTCCTCATGGACTCAGACTTTTAATATGTAAATTCAAAGTCAACCTTGCTCAGGAGTCCACGTTGTTGCTATGGCCCCATCAGAGCTGATGGGGACTGGTTGGAAATGTTTAGCCAAAATCTAGCATAGGCAAATATCCAGCCAGAGAGGCTCATTCTTGCATTTTTGGGAAGCACCTCAAGACAGCAGTGTAGTAGCATGTTTTGCCTACACAGTGGGACCCTCTGCTCCAGCTTTGATTCTTTCTTTACCACCCTGTGTCATATCACCTCTTCTGTTCCCAGAGTCTCCCCGGAAAGCATCAGATCTGAATTAGCTGTTTGTTTGCCTTGTGGGTAGACGTGAAGGACTGTGTAATGGGACAGGGCTGGTGTTTCCACAGTCCTCCTGGGAAGCTCTCCTTTGCATTATTTGGTGCAACATAACGTTCTTAATTTTTATAAAGGTTACTAATGGACACTGGATTTTTTGCGAATTCTTGCTAATTTCAGCTGTCTGGGGCTGACTCCAGCTCTCTGCCTTGGCTGACCTCTTGTGAAGAGGAAGCAAGATGATCCCTTGTTTTTTTTCACAACTGGTCTCCAGAGGAGAAATTCACAATGCAATCTGCAGTGCTCTGCATTGCAATTTCCTCCTGATGGCCTCTTCCATCTTCTTTACTGTAAATTGCAAAGATTTCATTTACCTGGAAGCCTCCCTTGGCATTTACCTGTACATGTAGCAGATAGCACTATTTTCACACTGCTCCCTCCAGACCTGAGTTTGGCTATGGAGACTGTGAATGGGCTGAAGAGCTGTGGAGGATGGGTACAGTTGTAAAAATTGCCCAAAGCAAGGAAGTCAGATGTGCAAGAAAGACCAACAGCAGCATCACGGTGTCAGCATCAGTGAGTCATCTCCCTGTGTGAACCAAGCACAATAGTGGCACTGCCCAGCAGTGACCCAGAAGACTAGGCCACTGCCTTCCTTGCAAATAAGTAGTTTATTTTTCACCCTTTCTAAGATAAAGGTCTTTTTTTTCTTTAGGCTAATGAAACCACTCTCTGTTTACTGAGTTCAGTTCCATTTAAGCAACTTGTGTGTATTATATCACAGCTGAGCCCCTTGGTGTTTAGGCAATGGGAAAAAATTCAGATGAGTAAACTCGTGTTGTATGACTCAGCAGACATAGTCTCAGTTTCTGGCTCTCACACAATCTCTTTCTGCAACCTTGGGCAAGCTACTTAATCGTTAACTGTGCCATCTCTGAAAAACTCCTCTTACCTGTGTCTCCTATTCTATCCATCACCTCTTTATTGCAAATGTTATCCTACATATTTGTATAGCGCTTAGCAGCAAAGAAACCTTGCTCCTGGGAATCCCTAAGCATCACTGGAATTAAGAGTAATATCTGAGTAATCAAACCATGCCATTTCCTCATTTCAGCCTCCAGTTCTTTAACATGTCCTCTGGATGTCTTCCAAAAAATGCCAGACTAGAAACTAAAGCGCTAATAAGAACGTATCTCCTGTCATGGAGTTTGGCTACAGGTTCCAGAAATAGGGAACTTTCAATGCTGAAAGACTGAGCACAGATGCCATGCCGGCAGGGAACAAGAATGCAAAGTGAGAATTGGAGCCATGAGCTGCCTGGCAGTTGCTGCAAAGAGGGAAGCTCTATATATTCACTGTAACGTTCTCTGTCTCATTTTCTTCCTGCCAGAGTATTGTGGCAGAACCCAGAAAACAAGCTCTCTTGCCTCCTCATGTGTGTCATGCTTAGAGTTATTAGGAGATACTTTTCCAGGGTTTTGCCTCCTGTAAGACATGCCCAGGCACAGCTCAAGGAAAGAGAAGGTGAAATATTCCTAAGGAGTTGCCTTTAAAGATGTTACAACATATGAGATACCAAGAGGTACCACTATACTTGTATCACCAGTAAGCACCCTGCCATGTAACTAAAGAGTAGCTCTGAAGTCCAGGAAAATCTGACAGCAGCCAAGAAGAAATAAATGCCAAAGAAGGGGCTAAATGAGAGCAGAGATACGTAACAGCCTTCCTTCTCAGTCAGTTCCAGGTGGGCCCAGTTTTGCCACTCATTGGCAACCAGGTGGAACTGGTCCCTTTTGGCAGTACCCAAAGGCCTTGTAAGTGTTTGCATGGCAGTAGCTCCCTGGTTGCTCTGTTCTCATGAGCAGCATTTCTGTATTAAGCCAGGGGATTCTTCAGCACTGCAACGTCTCCTGCAGTGTGAAGGTGTTCTCAGAATCTCCCAGCAGCAATCTGCTAAGGTGTGTGGGATAATTCTGCTTAGGGGGTACCCCAAGGTTTTGAAAAGGAGACAAGAGGCTAGCACAATCTTTCCAGAGTCGTGCTCCAGTCGGAGAGAGATTTCTGTGGTCTGTTATGAAGTGCTGGATGTTTACATTTCGCTTTTCCTGTCGGAAGAAATAGATCTGGCAAACAGCCAGCAAGCTATTTCTGGAAAACTACTTTCCTGGTAATTAAAAGCACCTGGGCAGACTTTCCTTGTCCAAACAGCACTGTCTAGCCAAGCCAGGCCTTTAGGGTCAGTGTTTTGGGAACTGAACAGCTTTAACAAGAACAGCGGAATTCAAGGAGTTCTGTCTTTACGTTATACATCTTGAATGTCGATTTGCAATCCAAGTTAAAAGATGACAAAGGACTGAAAGTCTGTGACCTCTAAAGTGTCAAAAGCTCCTCATACCCCAGACTTTCATTCTGGCTCTGCCAGGTGTTCAGAGACCGTGAAATGAACTTCTAAATCATGTGTTCTTTGCCCTTTTTGCCCCACCCCTCCCACCTTCTGGGTGATGATCCTTTAGGGAGCTTTTGGATCATGTTTCCAGGATCCGATAGTATTTTATTTTAAAAAAAAGCTTGGAGTCTTTCCTGCTTTTGATACAAATGCAGGTCCTTCTGCAAGGAAAAAGCCACTGTCATGAGGCTGGCAGTCAAACTGTTAAAGGTGGTGCTGCTATAGTTAAAGTGAAATTAAATCAGAGAAATTGAGATGACTGCAATTATTTATAGTTGAATGGAAGCAAGATCAGACTTCACATTGCATTTAGACAGCTTCTACTTCCTTACTGGCTTCACTAGTCAATAGGTGTCTCTTAGAAAATACATTGTGCCTACCTGATGTTGTCTGGGGAGGGAATGGAGATAGGCAGGGCATCCTGAGAGCAAGGTTATCTGTTGGCTAAAGCAAGTTCTGTAGCTGGTGGGATATAAGGAAGGAATGTGGCTCATATTTGTGGATAAATGAGTTATAGAAGTAGTAGGACATGTACTGCAGTCATCTGTGTCCAAAAAAGGAGGGAATACACAGTCTACTTGGCAACTACCCTCTGAAAAGGAATAGCACCATCACTGACTGCTAAATAAATTTCCCACCTCTTCTGTTTTTCTGCAGTAGCTATTATCTTTCTTCTGGCTATGCATGCATTAACCTCTACCTCAGCTTATATAGTGTCCCAAGGTCCAGTGAGATAAGAAAGGGAAGTTCACACACCAGAAAAGTAAGTTCATACAAGAAAGGGAGGAATTACTGCATCAAATCTTAAATCCTCTAATGGAAAATCCAAATTATTTCTCTTAAATATAAGGCTTGTTTAGTAAGTCAAAACTTTTAATGAGCATGCAGAGAGCAATCAAGATTAATCCTTCTGTATCTTAAGACCGGGACAAGCCAAAGCCTGAGGACCTCTTCAGAAGGACAGCAGCAAATAGAAGTTTTGATAGTTAATCAGAATCTCTTGGTTACTCAGATAAACATATTCATGGTTTTAACGTTAATTTTGAATTTTCTAACTTTAGACAAAGGATTGTTCCATACTGGAGATACATTCTTCCTGTAGAATCAGAACTGGCTCACATACTAGGTAAGATTGATGCTGCAACCAGTCATTTAAATTGGATTGTATTTATCTCACCAAACCATATATAAATAGTAAAAGCAAGATCAAGTTCTGGTGCAGAAAGAATATGCTTCCTAGAAGAGAAACTTAATCAATTTTATTCCCTAGATTAATTAAATATGCTGGATATAGGAAATGAATTAATTGTGCAAATGCTCCATTATGATTCCCACTGATAATCACTAAGAAGCATAAGCACATCCTCCATTATCTCCTGCTTCCCTGAACTACAGGGATTAGAAATCTTTCAAAGGACATTCTGCTATGAAAGGAAAAGACACCTACTTGCCTGGGACCCAGCCAAAGCTGGTCAAATCATTGTGGTAGATGGGCATGGCAAATACTCTCATGACAGTGATTTTTTTTCCCTGTGTCTGTCATTGAGTGTTGCTCTTAGAGTGCATTAGCACAAAGAAGCCAGTGACTGGGATTGAAGAGCTTAGTCCTAGCAGAGAGCCTCAGCATTGTCTGCTTTGTGGAAGATGACAGCATAGTCTGACAGAAAACCCATGCAATGTGTTCATGGCGTCTTCTGCAGTGCTTGCAGCCACAGACTGAGTCCTACCTCTACTTAGACTGATGGTACAGCAGCAGCAATGTTCCTTCAAAAAGAAAAAAACTAGTTTCAATGTTTCCTTGCTTTTCACCTCCCAATTTCATGTTCTAGAGTTTGTTTTATTCCTGATCAGCTGCTTTAAAAATCTATATTTCCTTCCTTTGGTATCACCTGAAGGTATGAATTTCGTGGAGAAAAAAGTCAGTAATTTTCTGCCATGCCGTTGATATCTGTTTCCCCCCCCCCCCCATCCTATTCTCTTCCTCTTTTCATTCTTCCCAGCCACTGTTATTTCTTGCCAAAAAGTAGTGTTTTTACGGTTTTAGGCTCAATTTGAGCAACTGTGCTGCTGTAGAACCACATATAGCATATACTTGAAAGGAGTTAAGTGCTTAATCTCTAAACTAACAGCAGAGGTGACAGGTACAGCTTCTTAGCCAGGACTCCTGGGGACTAAAAGAGAGAGCAAAGCCACATCACATCTGGCAGAGAACGTGGTCCACAGACCCACTGCCTTCCTGCACTTAGTGTGCTTTGGAGTTACTCTGCTCTGCAGCAATGAGTAAGGGGGACAAGTATAGAAAGGAATGATTGCTTGTTTTCATATCTTGTAAAGCTGCTGCAACAGTGCATATCTACGTAGATGAACTTTGGGAAGTCCGGGATCTTTCAGAGAAGGGAAGTTTTCCATTTTAAGAGAACAGATTATTCACCCAACCTTTTAAGCTGTCAGCTGTAAAATTGACTTGGACTATTGCTGGTGAGTGCCTATTGAAGCAGGTTGAATCTAATCCATCAGTTTTTAAAAGGTGCCATACCTTCCACAGGAATTATTATTAGTTGTAGATGTGGATTCCTTTTGGACTCTTGTTTTCCTGTGGAGCAGAAATACTCTTCAAAACAGCCTGTTTAATTGAGTAATTGCAGGTGGAAGCATTGCACATGGAAACTGCAATCCTGAAAGCAATCTGCTGGTGTATCATTGCGGTTCTTACGCACGAAGAACATGAGGGAACAGCAATAGCAAAACTTCATTATTTGATCTGTAACTTATTATTTCATTTACTAGAGTTTAGTGAGCATTAGTTTAAGAGCTTTTCCCACTAGCATCAGGAGGCTGTAGAACAGCACTGACTGTTCAAGTGGTAGATAGAAGGGAGACAGTTTTAAAAATAGATATTTCAAAAAATGTTATCAAAAACCAGAACCAGGGATTTTTGAAAAGGATGTAAGCAAGCCAGGCACTCAGCTGTCTTTGACAGTTGAAAGGCCAGCATAAGAATTTGGCCAGCTAAGCCTCAGCAGGTCTTAAAGGATATTTAGGGCTGTGATGCCACAGTAAATAGCAGGCTGTTGCCAAAACATAATTTCCCGTCAGACAGGACAAGTGAATGAACAAAGATCAGAGCACATCACCAGGCTTTAGAGTTGCAAGTGCAGGGATACAAATTCAGAGCCGCTGAGTTCAGCCATGCTAGCTGGGATGTGAACTGATAATTGTTTTATGTCAGCTTTTGTTTTCTTCCCAGGCAGATATCTTCCTAGCCTTCTTGCCATCTTGCTGTTTAAGCTCGATTGCTGTGTGTTGCTGCCAAGATGCTTGAAACCTCCCCAGTTCAACCACAGTGGTTTGAGCACAATAAATAAGGACGTGATATCCAGCAAGAAGAGTCTCAGGATACCTTGCTGATCTAGGTCTCTCAGTGCCGCATATGAACACTCCAGGGATTCAGTCTCACTGCTTCCTTTTTGCCTTTTTACTTCCTGACATTTTTTTTGCATACCTTTGTAAAAAGCAAGAGGTGTTTACCTTAAAGGAGGTATTTGTGCAGGAAAATACTGGTTATATGTAAAACAGACCAGTTGTATTTCAACCAGTAGTTTTATTGCTCAAATAACTGCTTTCCCCACTTTATTACAGTATTGCCAAATGTAGACTGCTATGGAAATAATTCATGCTTTAGTACCACGTGTGAAATGAGCACAACTTTTAGGGGCAATCTCTGCAATAGACCAAAAGTTAAGTGACCCTATAGATACTAACTACTCTCCTATCCATATGTGGTATGGATATCCATATTTGGTCTCCATATAGATATCCATATCTGTATTTATGTATATCCATAAATGGTCCTTTCCTGATGTAGTTGATATGCATCCTACTTGGAAGGATGCAATTTTTCATCATTTCTCCACGTTATTATTTATACTGGGGGGAGGGAGGATAAACAAAACACATTATAAAAGCCTAGCACTCAAACTGCACCCACCTGCCCCAATTTGTAATGTCAGAAGGGAAAAGGCGGCTCATTCATTTTGTCAAAAATTTCAACACATTTAATTTTTAACCTTTTAATTTGTTCTCTCTTATGGGTATCTGTCACTTTGGGATTTCAGCAGTCCTCTGAGACTCTAGAATGATAATCCTTTGATGAGGAAATCTTGGTGCTGTTAAAATTTCAGTATTTTTGCAAGCGGTGTCACAACCATGATTTTTCTGATATGTTTCTTAAGTTTTCAGTTCTTGAAGAGGGTAGGATGTGTTGTAGGAGATCACGGCATATGGGACTTCTGGACAGCATAAGCTATCCAGCCACTCTGTTTTCCAATGCCCTTGCCAGAGGTCCCCAGTCATACACACACCTGCTAGTTTGCATGAGACAGGTGATTTCGCTCATTCACAAGAGCAGACTCAGCTCTTGTAATGTTTTGTAGTACCAATTTTAGAAATTAGCTTGGTGTTATTTCATTTGGATTATATGGCATCATTTATGGGACATAAATAGTAATTGAAAATGATTCCACTGATATGTTGAGAAACATCTATGCATTTCTTTAGTGAGCCTGGAGACAAGAACAAAAAAATTGGCAGGTGGAGAAGGGGAAATGTTTCTGCCAGCTACACAGGCTGCCAGCTTTTGGTATTTCCCAGAATCCTGCCAGTCACTGTTTCCTGGCTCTAAATGCCACCTCAGAACTCTCTCTCTTGTGTGGGGCAGCTGAGCTATGGCTGTGCCCTTCTGTAATACTACAGGGACTGCCTATACTGAGCATGGCTTTCCTCTGGCCCTTTCTCCAAGTCTGATGTATATTTATTGTGCAATAATCCTTTGCCACCCACGACATTACTTGTGGCTGAAGCCTAGTGATTACATAGGACCTTGCATTTGAGACAGGCTATAGGACCATGACTTCTTTCCTACTGCAACAGAGTCCATTCCTTCCTGTGTAGAAGATGACCTGTTTAAAAGGCTGGTGTCTGTTTGAACTTGAGTCACTTACAAAAATGTTCTGTTGTGTTAGAGGTAGGTCAGGTGCTGTAGAATCATAGAATATCCTGAGTTGGAAGGGACCCACAAGGATCATTGAAGTCCGACTCCTGGCCCTGCACAGGAGAATCCCCAAAATCACACCATGTGCCTGAGAGCACTGTCCAAATGCTTCTTGAACTCTGATAGGTTTGGTGCTCTGACCACTTCCCTGGGGAGCCTGTTCCAGTGCCCAACCAACCCTCTGTGTGAAAAACCTTTTTGTAATATCCAACCTAAACCTCTCCTGACACAACTTCAGGCCATTCTCTTGGGTGACCAGAGAGGAGAGATCAGTGCCTGCCCCTCCAATTTGCCTTGAAGCTGTAGACCAGTAGGAGGTCTGCCCTCAGTCTCCTCCGGGCTGAACAGGCCACGTGACTTCAGCCACTCCTCATATGGCTTACCTTCTAGGCCCTTCACCATCTTCATAGCCCTTCTTTGGAAGGGTAGCTTTATACCTTTCTTATATTGTAGCACCCAAAACTGCACACAGAACTTGAGGCAGGGCCACACCAGTGCAGAGCAACACAGGACAATCACCTCCCTTGACCTGGCTGGTGATGCTCTGTCTGATGCACCTCAGGACATGGTTGGCCCTCCGGGCTGCCAGAGCACTGCTGACTCAGTGCGTTGGAGTGTGGCACTCTGTGGGGTTTAATGCATATTTTCCATTCAATTGTTATGTGAGAGATATCCTCCCACCCTCGTGCCTTCCCACACAAAGGAAGCTGGCCACTGAATGAACTTCATAGATGTGAAGTGTTACCCACCTCCAAAAAGTAATTTTCAGTTACTGCACTTTGAAGTCTTTTTGAAAGTTGTGTAAAAAAAATTAGCCAACAAAAAAGCTTGTTCTCGGTTTGTTTTCTTTGCTGGCCATCAGCACATAAAAACTGTCTTTCTTCTCCCCCTCAGTCAAAATAAAACCATCTCAAAAGTGGCCTATCCAGAATTCAAGTTAACTTTCCTCTCATTTTAAAAAGTGACATATTTTCTTTGAATATCCTATTTTACCCTCCACTTGAAAGATGGCTCTGCCAGCAGCTTGATGCATCTTTAATTT
The DNA here is from genome assembly GCA_036023395.1 of Myiotriccus ornatus. Lineage (NCBI taxonomy): Eukaryota > Metazoa > Chordata > Aves > Passeriformes > Tyrannidae > Myiotriccus > Myiotriccus ornatus. The sequence goes on from JAYRBT010000177.1 coordinate 14,426,682, forward strand.
CTTGTGAGGAACGTGAGAAAAAAATAATAAAAACCTACTGTTTAGGAGTCAAAATACTACACAGCAATCCCTAGGCACTACCTCCTGCAGCTACGGGCTGTGGAGAGCTTGTACCAGCAGAAACTAGGTTAGAAGCACACCCAACATCTGAAACCTTTCTGCATCACTTGTGATGGTAGGACCACCCCAGATGTGATATTTAGCCACTTTCTGCTTTGTCACCAAAGCTGCTGCTGAGATTAAATTCTTTGATTTCTGCCTGCAGATTGACACTCCAGGAAGGTCCTCAGCACTCATGAAGACATTTATCCCACTAACATTTCCATGAGTATAACATCTTTCCCATGGACTCCTCTGCTCTCAAGGAGGATTTCTCATTTACTGTGCTGTATTTATATTGTCCCTGATGAGCTCATGCAAAGAGACTGAATTGTGTGCTGTGATCTTTCATTTGAACTAAAAATAAACAAAAATATATTTGTACCAATTTACATTCTCTTTCGTTACTACTTTTGTGTATATGTAAAAAACCCCCAACAAACCAAAACTAAATCAAAGAATCCCTCTACTGTAAAGACCTTTAGTCAGTCTTTCTATTTCAAGGTTATTTAAAAGTACTAGAACTGCATTTGTTCCTGTGACAATGGTGCACATTGTGTGCATGTACAATTTCGTTTATTCTCCCCTTATTTATCTGTTGCAATGTAAAAGGGACTTGTAGTTCTGCTTTGTGAGTTGTTCCCAAAAGACTCATCCCTGGGTTCAGTGGTACATGGAAGCCTGATGGCCCTTTTAAGGTCAGAAGTGGTGTAAAGAAAAGCCAGAGAAATGTCAACCAGAAGGAGCACTTTGGGCCCACATAACTTCAGGGCACTGAGCAAGGACGGACAGGACAGAAGTTCATTTGGCATTCTGTGTGAGTCACAGAGGTCCCATAAGGTCTGAATCTGAGGACTTCAAGGCAGCACTTCCTGGACCTCAGTCTGAAATCACAGCACAGAGTGCTTCCTCCCTTGCGAGTGACAATAGTAACTTATGCTGTTACATTTTACCTGTTTTGCTGAGGTAGCAAGCCAAAGGGTAGTACACTTGTTTTATATATACTATATGCTTATACTTTGTACTGGTTTGGATGTTGCTGCTGCAAGCAGCTAAGGAATGTGCTACTTGCTCAGTCTGTGATGAATCCATCCAACCCAGTATCCATCTCCAGCACTGACATTAGGAGATTCTGTTTAGGAAGTGCAAACAAACATGACTCCTACCTGAGTACCATTCCCAGCATCCAAAAGTTATAGACTCATCTCTGCCTTCTCCCTGTTTATGGTCATGTTGTCCATGAATTTGTCTACCTTCTCTTTGGAACTGCTCATATTATTTGCCTTTAAAACATGCTGTGACTACATATTTTACAAGCTCACGTATGAAAGTACTTCATTTTCATTCATCTTATTTCCAGGGAGCCTTCTCCTCTGTTAATTGAAAATCCTCAGCTTTTTAAGGCTCCCTTGATAAGACAGCTGTACTATCATCCACATCACTTTATCTGCCCTTCTCAGTACCTTTCCTCAGTCCATTTTGTCCTTCTTGCAATGCTGAGAGCAGTGACAAGCATTAGTCAGGATGTGGGTGCACCTGGGTTTTATGCATGGGCAAAACAATGCTCTCTGCATTGCTCTCAACACCCCTCCTGACGATGCGCAACGATTTGATGTTTCTTCTGGCTGGCACTGCACGTTGAGCCGATGAGTGAAACTGGGAATAACTAATGAGAATACACTATTGTGATCAAGGCTGGCTGTGGTATGCAGTTAAATATTGCCATACTTAATTTTTTTCTTTTAAACCATATTCTGTTGCCAGTCTCAGTGAAAGACAAATATTATCAGCCGGGGTAACTACTTCAAATTGGACAGCTTTGGTCACTGTATTTTTACAGTCTTCCCTTTTTCTCTGCCCAGAGCATTAGTAGTACACCTTATGGTGCAAACTAGAACACCCATAAGTAATATGCCTGCACATTCTTCCTGCATTTGTGTGCAGGAGCCAAGGGTGACTTTTAAGCTTAGGTCTCTTGTTCAAAAACTTGATTATAAGGATGTGGAAACACTTCTTTCTGATGCACCCTTTTGAAGAGGTTTTATGACTCAGATGCACAAATTAACTTCCAGACCAAAGTATAGTTGAAGCTTTAGCCCAGGAGCAACACCTACCCAGTTTTATAACCCTGTCGCACATATAGCTTTAATAAAAGTCTGTAGAATAAACAAAACTCAGCTATAGAAACAATTAGGCAATAGCAGCTGTAATTCAGGGAACTTCCAGCAGATTAGTAACAAGCTATGAAGAGCCTGTGGCCTGAAATGCAACCTTAAGTCTCTAATTCCTAGGAAATTGTTTGTGTTGTGATGGTTATTGCTGCTGAACAATTAACACCTGGAAGACTTAAAAAAATTTGGCTTTTAATTTCTCTTTTCCATTTTCAGCTTGTGAAGTCTGATTCTGGCATGAATCACAGCTCTTTGAGATCCACCTCTTTCAGGAGATCTGCACAGCTAGCTGTGAACCAGAGCATCCTATAAAGAGCAAAGATATTGATCCAAGGAAGCAATCAGGTACACGTGTGATTCTTTCTCCCTGGAGCTCTCAAAATCAGAAAAGCTTTTTTTGGAACATTCCTCCCAGAATTTTAAACAGTCTGGAGAAGACAAATATTTCGACAGAATCTGTACATAAAAAAGAGAAAATAAGTTTGATTGCTACCAGGTTTTTTTCCTTTAATGAATCAAATGGAAATTGCAATTCTGTTTTATGTTACAAAATATTTACACTTTTTAGTGCCCGATGTTTCTTGGCACTTTTTTTCTTTTTCTTTTCTGTAGCCACTTTCAGCATATCTGAGTCTATTCAAATGTCAATGAATCTTCATAGCTCACTCCTTCAGTGCAGACAGAGTCCCTGAAAACGTACTTCTCACACACAAGAAATGTCTCTGGAAAGCAGTTAGTCCTTTCCTTGAGATCTAGTAACAGACAGTCAGGGAGGTACCTGAAACAGTAACAAAACTCCTGTGCTTTGTGTGTGCCAGTTCAACTTACTGTGCATAAATCCTACTGATGGTAGTAGTTATGCTTAAAATTAAAGATACGCAGTAATTTTATACCACAGTCCTATAAATACTCTGCTTAGATATCTCTAAAAACAAATTTAATGCAGTCCTCAACTCTTTTGGATGCTCTAGAAATGAGAGTGTATCCCAGAATTTCATAGGCCTCCTAGTTCAGGTACTTGACACACAAGTAGTCATATGACATACACTCAGCCACAAGTGTTAATGAGAAAGTAATTAATCACAGATTCCATGTAGCTTGTATGTGAAAATCCTCACCAGTTATACCGGATCCAGACAGACTCGGTGTGGTGAAAGGAGTTTAGCTTCCTGTAACAGTGATGTAGCTGCCCAGCTGCTCTCTAGAGCAATGAATTATCACAGAAATACAATGCCCCTCGCTTCTAAATTGGCTTCTGTGGCCTCTTAAGAAGAAAAAAATGAGTGAACTTGAGAGCCCAGGGATGTCTAGAGTCTGGGGATGGCAACATCAGTTTGGAGATTCTTAGAAATTTTACCAGGTCAGAATCCCACTTCTTGCTCCCTCAGTGCATTTTTGAAGTTTTTTAAATTTACTGAATTTTTTTCTTTCAGGGCTGGCTGCCATTACTGCTTACATCAGTGGAGAGATTCCCACTGAATTTCAAGGGCAACTGGATTAGTTACTGGTTGTTGTACTGAAAAGGCATGCAATTAAAAAAGCTACCATATTGTTCTCCCTGGGCTGGAGCCAAGGATGACCAAGTGTGCTTGCTCAAGTGCAGCTGTGCACCGTCACCCACGAAGGCAGTTGGTTGCACTTCAGATGCAACCCAGACCAGTGGAACCTGGCCTGGCCAGAAGCTGCAGTTTGGCAACTTAGACCCACTGGAGCTCTGACCAAGGCACGGGGAGCAGCCACAAGGGATTTCTTTTAGGAGTCAAAGCTGTAATTTCTAAATGATAGGGTTTGATCTGATGAAGTTATGTCAGCATTGCAGCCAGTGAGACTTCTCTCAGCTGTGTGGTTTACCAGGAGGAATCTTCAGCTGGAAAAAATTCTCAGGTGCTTTGCACTGAATGGAAAGTGTAGAAAAGGTGTTTTTATTAATTCTTTTTGTATAGTATTTATTGCCTCGTTTATGCAGTCCCTAACATTTAAAAAATAATTTTCTGAAGTAATTAATTATTTCCTACAAACCTTATTGATATGAAGGGGCACCCTACACTGTTTAACTCCAGCTCTAAGTCTCAACCTCCCGAGTAAGGTATCTGTGTGCCCTTAGAGAACCATAGAACAGTTTGGGTTGGAAGGGACGTTTAGGTGATCTAGTCCAACTCCCCTGCGATAAGCAGGAACATCTTCATTGGGTTGCTCAGAGCTCCATACAACCTGACCTTTAATGTTTCCAAGGATGGTACATCTACAGCTGCTCTGGGCAAGCTGTTCCAGTGATTTACCACGCCCATTGTAAAACTTTTCTTCCTTACAGCTAGTCTGAATTGACTGTCTTTTAGTTTATAAAAATTACCTCTTGTCCTATGACAACAGGCCCTACTAAAAAGTCTGTTCCCATCTTTCTTACAAGACCCTTTTAAGTACTGAAAGGCCATAATATGGTCTCCCTGGAGTCTTCTCTTTTCCAGGCTGAACAACCCCAGTGTCCTCATTCTTCTGTTGAAATAGTTGCTTCCTTAATGCTATGCATATGTTTTGCGGGCTCAGAAAAGACAGGGAAATTACAAACATGTGAGCTCAAAACTTTTGAGAAAATGACGACTGCCAGTGTTTCCGTAATTAAAGATATGCTCTGTAAACTGTTCCTGCCTCTCCTTTTCCCCTCTCCAAGATGAATGAAATGTGAAACAGCGCATTAAGCCTGGGAAGTTAAGGTTATAGAATTGATTGCATTTGATGATGTCATGTTCCTTTTGATGACAAGGATAAAACATGTCCAAAACAGTGCCTAGAGAGGGAGGGGACTTTTTTGCCCCGGGGGTGATGGATGGTACAATAAGCGGAGCCACTCACAGCAGCAAACCCACGATCCCCTCGGCCGGGCTCGGCGGCCCCTTACCCCGCCCGGGGCCGTGTGCGGAGCCCTCCCGCCGGCGGAGGGGCGGCCGGGGCAGCCCCCGGGGCCGGGGTTAACCCCGTGTTACCGCCGACCCTCCTGCAGATCGGCCGCCCCCGGGCATCGTCCCAGCGCCGGGGCGCTCCCCGCGCCGCCGCTCCCTCTGGGGGTGCGCACCGAGGCCGGGAAACTTTCGGAGGGAGCCACTTCCTCGCCCGGCCTGCTGGGGGGTGAGATGTCAGATGCCGGCCGGGAGAGAGGGAGGGGTGAAGGCGGGGAAGCGCCAGCCGCAGACCCTCCGCCCGCTCCAAGACGGCCATTTAAGCCCCGGGCGAGGAGCCGGCGGGAGGAGGCGAGCAGCGGCGGCGGAGGGAGGTGACCGCCCCGCTCTCCGGCAGCCGCTGTCCGGCTCGCCCCTCACTCCGCCCCACGCAGGGCTTCCCCCGCGGCTCGGTCCCCCCCGCCTCTGCTCGGGGCGGGCAGCGCTGGAGGGAGCGGCGGCGGGCGGGGCGCGGGGAGGGCCGGGGCGCCGGGCGGTGCGGGGCGGCAGCCCGGCCATGTCTCCGGCGGAGGCGGCGTCGGGCTGAGCGGCCGTGCGCGCAGCGGGGAGCGCTCTCCGCCACCATGAGGCGGCTGCCGCTGCCCCTGCCCTGTCTCCTGCTGCTGCTGCTGCCGGCCGAGGTGAGACCGCCGTGCGGGAGGCGGGGGTCTGCCGCACCTGCCCCCGCCGGGGCTGCCCCGCCGCGCTGCGGGGAGCGGGCGGCTGGCCGGGCAGGTGTGCGGCCGGGGCTCGGGCTTTGTCCCGCGGCGGCTCCGCCGGTGCCGCCCGGGGAGGGCAGGGCAGGCTGCGGGGGAAAGGGGGGTCGCGGCGCTCACCTGGGGCGGGATTCCCGCGGCCTCGGCTTCCGCCGGCGCTCCCCGCCTGCCCCCCCGGGGGTCTGAGCCCCGCCCGGCCGCAGCGGCGGGGATGTGGTGGGGTGCGACCCTGCGGTACACCCGCGTGGCTCCTGCCGGGGCGTGGGGCTGCCCCGGTTGTTTACCCCGCTAAAAGCTGCCCTAGGTAGAAGAGGGACGGCTCCCGTCTCCCCAGCGTTGTATCCTGCCCTCCTCGTGTCGCTCCTGTTAATTAGTAATAGGTTATTTGCGCATTGTCTGTGACGATGGTCCACATCACCCGCTGGGTTACAGCCTTCAGGATCAGTGTGGAGTTTCCACAGGAAAATCCTGCCCTGTGCGGAGTAAGCAGACCTGGCGATGCAAGGCAGCACGAGGACTTTGCCTGCACACTTGGGTTTGAGGCCCCGCTCTGTTCCCAGGTGTGTTTCAGGATGTTCTTCCAAGAACACTTTTCAGTGGTGTAAATCAGAATCGCTTGCCAGGTGACCCACTGACAGCGTGCTGGCATAGACTTTCACCCCGTGCTTCTCTTAGCTGATAGATTCCTAGTGTTCCCGCAGGAACGCTTCATGACTGCTGCAGATGCTAATGTTTTGGGGCTTGTTGAACTTTTGCTTCCAGATGTACCTGCTTGGCCTCTCTGTCTCAACAGTGTCTGCTACAGAAGTGTGAATGTGTATTGGTATGGACCAAGGTGCTCAGTAATTTGTGGTGACAGTTCTGCCTGAGAGCTGCAGAGCAGAGCTGTACCACTGCTTTAGTTTAACTATTTTTCCCACTGTCTTACACTGGTGCCAGCTTGTGATTGGAGCCAATGACTGCTGTAAACCTTTGCTTCCTTCTCCTTTTGTGTCTTTCAGTTTGAGGTACCTTGCATTGTTTTGCCATTCCATCTCTGTTTGTTGTTGTTCCAAGCCTAGGTTTAAAAATCTCTTCTAAATAAGAGCTAAAACTGAATTGGGTATCAAAGTACTCCAGCATTTTGGAAAAGTTCAGAGCAGGCCTGGATTGTCCTTGGGTTTAGCCTTGCAGGATCTGTCTATCATGACCTCTGTTATTTGTAGTTTTTCTTCTCAAGCTGAATCTTGTGACATAATGATCTACTTCTAACATTTTCTAAGCCAGGGTCTTAATTGGTGTCTAGTATGATGAAAAAAAATGGGCCCTCTCCTCAATTACATGTAGTTATATTTATGCATTCATCATCTTGGGACCCAGCAGCAGATTCTCAGGTAGGTCATGTCGTCTACAGTGGTGTCGGAATTCCCATCAACAGGAGGACACAGATGTGCAGATTCTGGTGTGGCTCATAATTTTAGGTGGGAACTCCCCAGCTCATGGTGTCATTATTGAGAAGACAGCAGTCTCAGTTGTGACTTTAGGGGTACCTGTGAATGTGAAAGCTGATGCAAGGAAGTCTCCATTCACCAGACTTCTTAACTAGTGCTGATCAGCACCTGGTGGAGTTCTGAACCTTAGGAGCACTTGCTTGATCTACAGAGAGAAGTGGGGAGAGAGGCTCCTTAGGAGCTTTTTTGTTAGAGTGATAGGATGTTAGCCAAGTCCTTGCTGATGGTGTGATTCTGCAAATCATCCACTGATTTGAAATTACTAAATTTCCCTGTGTACACTTACAGAAGGTAGAGTGGGATCACTCATGTGTGAAAAAGTTGTTTATATAGCCCATAAGCAAATAAGGATGCAGAATAAAGCCTTGCTTGGATGGAATCCTGGCTTTAAGCACCATAGCCTTGTTGCCCGTTCCAAGATGTGTTCGCATGTGAGGATGTTCTCTAACAGGGCACACTTCTGCTCTTTTTCTTGGCTTCTTTGCATAGGCTGAGGCAGATATTGGAGTTGGCCGGTGTTGCTTGTGGTGTGGCACTTGCTCGGGTACAGGGACGTGGCCTGGGACTACCTGGTGAGGTATTTAGCTGGTGTAAGAAGATGACAGCAGCTGGCAGGGCTGTCAGGCATGTGGCACGGGCTGCACTTTGTGTGTTGCCAGTAAGAACTATTGCCTCTTGTCTACAGTCTCCCATCCAGGCCCTGAGAGGAAAGGCAGCAAGTTGGATGGAAGTGGATCTGGCCTCTGCATTGCCTTTCAGATGACTGTGGGGTCGGTGAGGGGACAGCGATCCTTACACAGACAACATTGTCGGCCCAAACACACACGAGCACTGGGAAGCAGCCCGAGCTGTGGAATGGCTGTGCCGTGGCAGATCTGGAGGGGTGTGACAGGCATATGATCTTTCTGTGGTGTCTTTTATTCAAGGATAAGCATCTTCCTTATTTCTGATGAATTGCAACAGAGTGGGCAAGGTTGGAGTTGTTTAAAAACAAACCTTGCTGTGTGTGTTTTTATTGAGAGTGAATATATTACTGATAACGACAACTAATGTCTACTACTAAAAGAGCAACAGACTTTTAAGCTCTGGTGTTTGTGTGCTTGTTTTGGTGCTTAGAATTATAAATACCTTTTATGTGGACCTAATAGCTTGTTCTTACAGCTTATTTCATGCACAGAACTACTGATACTGTGTGAGTTGATTATATAGGATTATGACTTAATTACTGGTCTGAATTTCCAACTGAGGAGTTTAAATGAAGAACCGTCTTATCTCAAATGTGGGCTTGCCATGTGTGCATGTTGCATGTAAGATAACTTCTGGTATATATTGGTCATTATTAATCATTCGTTTTGATTATTCTCCTGTATAGTAGTCTAAATTTTAGTTTGTGAAATTATTTTGGGTTATCTTCAGCACATGCAAGAAACACTTAGCATTAAATACCATTTAAAAAAAATATTTTGCAAATACTTCATGACAGGTCTAGATATAGCTCATTTAGAGGCTTTGTAAAGAATAAAGCTTTAGAAATGTGAGGCTCCCTTGCTGTTACTGTACGTGCATTTCTGGGGTAAAACCTTTAATGTCCACTATTAGAAACAAGGGTATGAGCATCGCTTATCTGGAGACCTGAGCGGGCCTGAACATACACTGCATAGACCAGAAAGAGAAGCTGTAGCTGTGAACTGAGCTTCCTTGTGTCAGAGAAGCTTAGAAATACACTTTTCATCTGTCAGGACAAGTTATTTTTATGTGATGATTTGACAGTTGATCCTGAAGTACAAGGGCTTTCGTTTTTGTCTAAAACTGCAACACAGGTTAATTTCCTGTGCTTCTTTATGTTCCTCACAAAACCCCACAACACAAGCACCTTCTGCAGTACTCAATAGGTGCTTTGTTTCCAGCGTGGCATGGATGTGCGTAGCGCTTCCTTAGCGGCACAGGCTGGCTGCACATTGCAGCACACTCAGATGATTTCCAATACTTTGTGTCTCCAGCCAGCAGTGCACAACAAAATATCTTCTTCTGCATGTTTGAGATCAGAATTCAGGCCCACAGTGGAAATGTTGTCTGTGCAAACAGCCATGCTATTATTAGTACTTCCTCAATTATGTGAGCTACATGCAAGTCTTTGTTGAGAATTTTCATGGCATGTAATTTTTTTTTTTTGGTTGGAGTTTCTAAATATGAGTGAAATTGCTACTGTTTTAAAATCTTTGGTTGTTCGCTGTATAGGGCATATAATTTTAATCTATGCATTTCCTTCTTTCTACTAGAATTACAGTGTATCGTAGAGTGAGCATTTTGACAATGTTAGAGAGTGGTTTGGGACTGGGAATTTCATGTTTGTAGGTACGAAGCCTATCTCATGTCGTTTACTTGGGGTTTATGCTTGCCTGCCTGAAAGAAGATTCTCAATATGAGCCAAGGAGAGAGAAGCTATTAAAACAGTCAGTGGCTGAACATCTGGTTGTTAGCCTGATGTGACTGCTTTTAGTTAGACTCCAAAATTTGAATGTAAATAGTAGCTTGAACATCATGAAAGGTTGCTGGAAGTGTAGGAGGAGCTATTTGAATTTTCTCTATCAGAGAGGGCCTACTTCTAAGTAAGAATGGGAGAGTGAAAGAGAACCTTGCCTTAAATGGAGCTATCAGTAGGAAATTAATTTTCAACAGGAGATGACTGTGCAGGGGAGAACTTTAATTGGCGAGGGGGGGAAGACAACAAAATGTAGGTGAGCATGTGCTAGTATGAAGTGATAGAAAACAAAGAGTGTTGGGAAACAGTCACACAGGCATGTGCAGGAAGAGAAGAACAAAACAGATGCACTGCTCTGGAAGGCTGCACTGAGGCTTTTCTCTAAGTGCTTTCCAGCTGTTCCCAAATGTATCTGCACATAAACAGGCCCCCTGGGGTTATTAATCCAAAATTCCAGGAGAAAATCCAAGATTAAGTGGGAAAAGTATTTCTGTAATCCAGCAAAGAATGGACATGTATATAGGGTCCAGCTAGGGCTAAATTGATAAATTTGTGACCTCATTTAGTTGTCTTCTGTGCCATTTGTGGGCATCCAGTGGAAGTGGCAGGGAAAGGTATGTCCATGTCCTTCCACAGATGTCCGTATTTGGCACATCACTGAATGGAATCAAGGTTATTTTCCTACCATCACCAGGAAATTGGAGGAATCCTTTGATATTAGATACCACACAGTCCAACCATCACTGTTTTCCTTTTGAAGATACCAAGGGCTCACATAGGAAGGCCTCTTTCCCCACCTGTAGAAATGCAATAGGAGAGAAGGTAACAGGAGAAAAGGTAACTGTGCTTTTAACTGCATCTCAGAATAGAAGAAAATGTACCTGTATATAGCTGTAAATGGAGGAAGGAATGATGCTGGTGTCTGCTGTGGTACCAGACCTGTGGCGTCTGGAACTGGCCTTGGCTTTACA
>JAYRBT010000177.1:14444315-14474498 GCA_036023395.1 Myiotriccus ornatus
GTGGCAGTGCAGATCCTGCTGAGAAACTGAGGCTAAAGATAGCAACCATTATATTGAAATGGTGCAAAAATCAGTATGCTGGTAAAATGTCTGTTGTAAATGGCTTCCATCGGGCTGTTCTAGCTCTAGACAGTGTGTATTGTACAGAACCAAAACAAATGCTGCTTTTTGCTGAGGAACAAAATCTACAGTTTGTTTCTGGATGTTCTGTAGTGCTGTGACTGGTCTTGTGGGCAGTCTGTGGTTTGTATGTATTGGGTGGTGTTTGGAGGACTCTAATTTGAGATGTTCCTGTCCTTGCTTTAATACAGTGGAGAGAGCTAAACTAGAACTGTGTGTGGGTGCAGCTGAGGAGGACATGGAAAAGCAAGTGTATGAGAGGCTACTTATGCTTGGGGTGTATTCACTCTTTGATCATGTCCATCTCTATGGAACCAAAAGCAAAGACAAATTTCTAAAGAAAAGGAAATATGTTATTGGGGGAGGATGATGAGTAAACACAAAGTGGACACGAGGAGCAAGATCGCTGCAGCCTACGTAAGTTAGCAGCGTGTCTCAGCTGTTGAAGCAGTGCCCAAGTATGTGCTGTTTCGTTACACAGAGCTGAAGTGTATTTTCTCTGAAATAGAACTGACCAGTCCACCTCCTTCTTTTTAATTACATCCTGTTGGGATGAGACATCCCTTCCTGAAATGAGAGAAAGATAAAATTCACACATGCACCTCAGACCTTTGCACACTTGGCAGCTGTGATAATATGGCACTATCCTCTGTACTTTGGGTACTGCTTAAAAGTGATAAAAGGCATTTCTACACAGCTAGTGTTGAACTTGCAGGCTCTTGCTATGTGAGATCACCAGCTGTGTGTTGCTTACAACAAGGTAATGATAATCAGTGTCTGCTGATGGCCAACCCATGATGATCTGAGAGCTTAAGGAGGAGTGCAACTGTCTGGTTCACCTCCTGTACCATACAGTAGCAAAGTCTCCAGTCTCTACAGTGACTGCTATTGAGGGGAGGATGTGATTTGCATTACTGTTTGCTTATATGTAATTCAGGGTATTGCTCAAAGCTCCCTAGCTAGGAGTGGGATTACCTTGTTTGTTGTGAAAATGGATAGGAAGGCAGTCTGTTCTGAAATGCCTAAATGAATGTTATTTTAAGCATGTATGGTGTGTAAACACACAGTCTGAATTTAGGGGTCATTTCTCTGGCTGCATAATCCATCTCTGAAGACCTAGGAAGTGCTGGAATTAAACCTGCACATTTGACTTTAATCTTCCCCTTTCTAAAGGATGGAGGCAGGTCCTAGAGCATATGTTGTTCTCCCCCTCAACATCCTGAGCTGACTTTGCTCAGTGCCAGCCCCCTCATCAGAGAGTGCTGTTGTAGACACTTCAGCTTGTCTGGATGCATTTTGGGATGCAGATGGAGGATGTCTCATTGCAGCTCCCCCTATACAGCCTTGCCAAGAAGTGGGTTTGTCTGCTTGGATTTTGGGACAACTTTTAAGCTGAGGTGAAAGTCTGCCCAGCTGGGTTCTGTGGGCACTGCAGCTGAGCAGCTGCCTGGGAAGATGACCCATTAGTGCCTTGCAGACCTGGTTTGACCTTAGACCTGCCTCATTACTCAGGACATGACTGGTGATCCTAACCCACGGCTGAGCCTGGGTACCATTCCTTGCAGAGAATGACATACTTGGGTGCCATGGCAATGCACACCTGGCTGGTGGAGCCTCCACCTCCTGCTGCGCTGTGCTGCCCTGCTCAGCTCCCTGCTCCCCTTTCCATCTTCCATACACTTTCCTGACATGTGTCTTCTGGCTATTTCACCTGATTTTTCCTGGTTCTTCTTCCCCAATTTCCCTCTCCTTCCATTATGAGGATTGCTTACAGAGCATCTTTCAGTGCTTGATTTAGCACAGAGCAACTACTAGTAGCTTTATGATTCCCCCCCGTTCCTGTTCTGCAAAGGCTCCAATAGGCACAAGACAATTAAGACTTTATTTTGATATCCCGAGTGTTTCTGATATATGTAAGCTTTTCCCAGCTACAGCAAGAGCAGTCTCAGCAAAGGGAGGACTAAAGGGTTTGCAGAAAGCCCATTTCTTGCCAGACCATAAGGAAAAAAGGTCTTCGGGGTATTAAGCAATTACAGATAATCCTGTTATAACTTAAAGTAAGTGAAAGCTCCACCCATTCTGTATTTTCTTAATGCAAGTATGGACAGCCTTTCTCATAGCTTTTCTCATACTTGTTTCTGAACCAAATACATCTTGTTTTCCTAAGTCTTCTCTGTATATACATAATTTCAGTTTGTCATTTTGATTGAAAATTCTTCCCTAATAGCCCAGTCTTTTACACAGTTCCCTATTATATATTATTTTAGAAACATGGCTGTTTTCATATTTTAGCATTTTTAACAATACGAAACTTCAGAATATGATTCTTCTCTAAAATTCAGTCCTGTTCTTTACAACTCTTTATCTCCCCCTTTCCTTTTCTGCCCACACCTCAAGTCAAATTTTAGGTATGTGGGTGGAATGGGTTTTAGTAATGTGGGGGAAACAGTTACATGCAGTGACGATGGGGAGGAATAAATGCCTGTTTAGCATGGTAACAAAACACGTTTTTTGCAGAACTCAGATTGTAGTTGCACATGGTATATGGTGCAGCTTCCACCCAAATTTTCTGTCATGCTTATCTTCGGTTTTGGATATACGTGTCACAGAATAGTTTGGTTTGATTTGTATTTATTTAGCTTGCCGAGGAGGAGGAGGAGAGCGTTTTAATTGAAAGCAAAAATTCCTGTGAACCATATGCCTCACTTTTCAGTCAGCTCTAATTAAATTTCTTTTTCCTCCCTGATTTTGAGTTGGTTCCCCTTTGTGTGCATCAGTGAGAACTTACGTGGGAGATCCCCATCGTTGTTATTGTGTCAAAGTCCTATTTTATGATCCCCTAGTTCCCTCTGTGTTGATCAGACTAGTTAACAAAGATTGTCATTACAGACACATTTATTTTTTTTTATGTTGAAAGAGCTTATGGTAGGTTAAATATTGCTTCTGTAGGTCCTTTGTATTTCAGAGTGATGATGAAAATCAATATATTGAGCCCCTGGGAAAGCTTCTGTTCTTAAATGTGGAGGAAAAGGCATGAGGGTCTGAAGTAACATAGTGAACTGATGGCACACAGCTTGGACTTGCTGAGTTTCAGTGCTGCTGTGATTGCAAGAGGACCCTACTCTTGTTTTCTCTTCCTGCCAGAAAGTCATTTTTAAGACTTAAGTCAGTTTTCATACAGCTATAAGATAATAGGATACTTTAAGTAGCGTTAGCCAGTTCAAGGATCTCTGTATACATATTTTTATATATATCTATATCTGTGTGGCTCTGTATGTCCACACGTATATATTTGTAAATGTAGAACAGGAGAGAAGAAATGAGCCTTTAGTGAGAAATAATTTACTTTGGTATTTAGATTTGTTTGTTTAGTGTTAAGTATTGTTTGAAAGAGGCTAAAGGAAAAGGAACTCTGTGTTGAGATAAGCAGTAGGAGAATAAAAAAAAAAAAAAGAGACATGTACTTGGCTTAAATGATGTCCAGACTTACTGTGATATTTTCCAGGCACTACTATTTTCCTTTTTTGTTAAGATTATAAACAGTTGATTTTTGTTGAGTCTACAAAATACAAAGAGCCACAATATTAATACATTTAACTGTTCCTTAAATATGCATTTCAGTGCTTTGTTTTACTCCTCTGTGTTTAAAGAGGGACCTTGTTACATCAGGCTTTAACTTCTACCACTGATTAAGGACCCATTAGCTTGACAAATAACCATGTGATTAAGGGCAGAGGAAAAAAGTGGTGAACTGAATAGAGAAGTACTTCAGTGCATTCACCTGAGGCCCTTACAAGGAATTTTATCAGTAGAACACCACCAGTCTTACTTCAGTGGCTCTTCTGTTTCTCTTGAATCGATCTGGGTGGGATTCTTTTCACATGAATTTTGTGTACCCACATCTCTGTCACTGAAGAAAAATCAAGGGTTTCTTCCAGCCCCAGCATGCCTGATGTTGGTGTGTCTGCCTGGTAAAAAGGGCTGTGCAGCTGGTGGGGATGCTGCAGTGGTGTATATTTGCGAGTGGGTGTTTGAGCTCAGCAGTCCCTTGCTAGGCTGATCTGTATCTAGTCCAAATCCTTCTCTGGTGTGAAGCTGACGTGTTGCAAATACATCTGAGTGTGGAGATGGAAAGATGGGATGAGTTGCCTGGGTTTCAGCACAGGCGCTGAAGGTTTTTCATGCTGAAGCAGAACCTGCTAGCTCGCTTTCCATCCAGTCCATCTTAAGGGGAATTTGCGTTTCTTTAACGCCCAGGCTCATGTTCATTTTATATATATATATATATATAGGTTCAACAAGGTGTCATTTGAACTCCAGGAGTTTGTTCTCTGAACCTTCTGGTCACATATCTTTGTTTTGCTCTTTGGGTGATAGCACTGTGAACTTCCCGCTGCAAGCACATAATTTCTAAAGAGGGAATCAAAAAACCTGTGATGGATTTTATGCTTGCTATTAAAAATGTATTTTCCTATGAAAATAGAATCAATGGACATTTAAGTCACAGTCTGCTGAGACATGGCAGAAAATTACTTATCTGTACTGATAGAGCTCTAAGAGGTTGGTTGCAAAGTCTGCGTGTTTCTAGATATAGAAATAATGTCATGTTGTTATATCATGGTCTAGGCATATGTTGCCTTCAAGTAGGAAAAATACATAATAATGCTTATCTAAAAATGATTCTTTTCAAGAGGCACGTGCCAAGAGGCAGTGTGCTGGGGAATAAGTTCAGTTATAACCAGAGGGGTTTTATTTTTATTAGCAGAATTGTTTGTGAATGAGCAATGGAGATAGTGACCTACAGGGTTTACAAAATGTGGGAATCTGCCTGTCTAGCCAGCACTATAAATAAATGAGATGGGCTTTTGAAAGATTTTTGTCAGTTCAATATACATTATTTTGTTTCGGCAAGTCTCCTTTGCTTCACAAGCTCCATTCTGTATATGGTGCTATTTATAATCTGGGGTGGAGGAAGAGTCTCTGGGAGTGGGTGATTCACAGACACAAAATAGGGTCATAAACAATGTTAACACTGTGGCATAATCTGATAAAATCAGAAACTTGGACAAAGGGTGCAGTGCTGTTCCTCACTGGGGCTGTTGTGTGGCAGCTTTTTCTCCCTTTCCACTGACCTTCTCTGGCTTGCCAAAAATGCCATCTAGTTTCGCTTTCACAGGGGCCGGGCACTGAGCTGCCCAAGGTTAACCTGAGAGCAGAGCTATGGCTCAGCCTTCCCCAGGGAGACTGTCATGCCTGACCCATCTGAAGAGCGTGTGTCACTGCTGGTTTTCTGGGACCTGGCAGGGGAGTGTCCAAGGACTTGAGTAGCTCAGTTGCCTGTGTCTGCTGCACCCTGGCCTGGGTGGCTGCAGAGAGTTTGTGTTTGTGGCCAAAGGTGGAGTAATGATCGTATCACAAGCTGGGAGTTGAGGTGATGAGTTAACGAGATGTGTTCGCTCATGCTATTTCTTTTGTGGGAATTGTCAGAGGAAATGGGGTGGAGGATTTAGGAAAATCTCCTGGAGCTTGCCTATGACTATGCTGAGGGACGGAGGGCAGATCAGACAGGAGCTGTTTCAGTAGAGTGAAGTGGTATTTTGAGTGTGTGTTCTTCTTGTATAGGTAGAGGTTACTTAACTACCTCCAGGAATAATAAATGTGTTTCCTTGTGTGAAGTAAAACATTGACAAAGTCCAGGCTTATTTACTGAAAGAGAAGAAAGCAGAAGGGTTATGAAAAGCAAGGGCATAATGGTTGCTGCTTCTACATGGCAGTACTTGAAGACTTTATTTGAGCTGAACTTTGAGGCACAGTGTACATTATATGCATGTACATTTCCTTCAAAGCTGTTACGCTCTGTTGGAGAGGAAGTGATTAGTCAAGTTTACCCAAGTAGTGTATTGCAAACCCCATCCTAAAACTCAGGTCTCATAAGTGGGTTAATGTATCTACAGAACCATGGTATGCCCAGCAAATGTTCAGTGAGTCATGTAGCAGAGGAGTATGTGAAGACATGAAGAAAAAGACTGTAGGACAGGAATTAAAGATGAAATTTTCCTGTGCTGTTGGATGGGGATCCCAAAGTGCTTCCTGCTCAAAGCCTGTTAGAAAAGATCAGAAATATACTTCTGAGCATTCAAGCCACAGCAGAGATGAAAAGCACATAGAGTTTAAAGAAAAAAAAAAAAAAGGCAAGCCCAACCAAATAAAAATACACAGGCAAAAGTGTGCACCCATAGTAGGCAGGAAAATCCTATCTTTTGCTTTCTCCTATTATGGGAGGGGTCATTGTTTCTTTTTCTAGTAAAAGAATCCTTTTTTAAAAATGTCTGTGGGAAAGGAGAATAGTCTGAATTGAGTCTTTGAGATGTTGTATTACAGAGAGTCACAGAAAATGTACTATGCAAATGACTATCTGCCTTATTAGATGCCTCAATAGAGTTCATTGTCTCAATATTGCTATTATTGGAGATGGATGGACACTACGTGATTTTACCATCAAGCTGAAGAACTTCAGTGTTACAGTCTCATTGCTAGGGTAATAACAGTGCACTGACTTAAAGGAGAGAATTGAATTAAGGGGAGTGAAAGGTCCATTGCTCTGTCCATTTTAGTTTGTCTTTTGTAGACTGTGCATCATTTTAGAGGTCACAACAGGGGGGTTTGTGCTTCATGGTCTTGGTTTTGTTCTTCTTTCACTGCTAATAAAAAGAAAGCCTTTTTATGGGGAGCAATCCTCCAGCACCTGCTGTGATTTTGCTTGATTTGCAGTTGTAGGAACGCTGGTGTTGTTGGATGGGTGGTGATGCTGGCACCTTTCTCAGGTGGATGCTGACTCTTTACCACCTTGTGTCCTTGCGGAGGAGGAGCCTCTACTCCTTTGCTCCCTGATATCAGAAGTTCCTCACAGTACTGCTGGTGTCCTCTGTTAGCTGGCTCCTTACCTGTGGGACTGCTTACTGAGTCTCCCCTGATCCCTCACTAGAGTCTAGGGCAAAATCTAAATCCCGAGAGCTGCTGAGATAAAAATCTGCCTATGTCCTAGTCTGCACACTGTCAGTCGCCCTTAAGCCTACTTTTGAGGTCTTTCTTTGGACTTAGTGTGTTGCATTACAAATGGTCAAGAAAGCTGTCATTTCAAGCACCTGACCTATGAAAGCAAACTGTTGGTTTGTGGTATGTGTTGAGTTTTTTTGTTAGGGTTGGAGTTTGTTGTTTTGGGTTTTCTTTTGGTATATATAGAGCTCCTCAAATAGACATGGCAGGCATGTTGGCTATGAAATTGTCAGAACAGATGGTCAGCGATACCTGATATTTTTAGGTTTTATTTTTTCTGGGCATCATTTGATGTGCTGTATCTGCCTACATTACAGAATGGGAATTGTCAGATAAAACTTTGGCTCCAGAAGTGTGTGTTTGGTGTCTCTGTGGCCCTGTGGCAATAGTGAGGATCCATCATCAACTGTTGAGCCATACTACTGTTGTTGATGGTAGGATGCATCTCTGGAGTGTTTTTTGTAGTTTTAAACCTAATATTTACTTCATTTGTTTCTTGTGGGGAAGGAGAAAAAACGAGTTTGCCTCTCTTTTATTGTTTGGTTAGTATGTGTGAAAGTTAATGAGTAGCTAGAAGCAGCATAGGCAGACTGGAAAACAGTAACCTTAGTCAGTGTTTGCTTTTCTTCCTTGACTTTTCAGTTGTGGAGGGGATGAGGAGGGACCATTATTCATCAAACAAAAGAAGTTCTTTACAGTCCCCAGCATTTCCCCCCAAATAACCAGCTGCCTCCCTTAGTCCTTAAAAGTAGCACCTGTTATGCAGTACTCTGTCATAGGAATTAATAGCCAAGGATTGCGATGTATACACCCTGCATGAGCCACAGAAAACCTCTCAACATACCACACATACAGAAATAATATTATTCTGAATTTGGAGGTTTTGTTTTGTGTCCTTCATTGTTCTCCTAATTCTGCAACCTCTCCACGTGTCACCTAATGCTTATTTCCAAGGACAGCACAGCTGACCTCATGGCAGACAACCCTGATGTAAGTGATAGTGACAAACCACTTGGCCAAAAACACAATTCTGTGGTGTCAACTTAAGCACTGTCCTGTCCTTTTGCATCCCCTCACCGGTGCCAGTGGTGGGGCAGGTGACTCTTACCTGTCCTTCTCCTTCATTTCACTAGAGCTGCGTGTGTACAGTGAGCTCTGCAGTTGCAGAGCTGCAATTGCAGAGCTGGCTAAATGTGCTCATTACTTTTCCTTAAATGTTAAGGAAATCTTAAATAGCAAAGTATGTATTTTACTTATAAATCTTTATGAAATAAAGCGTAAATTGCAGAGCAATGCTTCGCTCTTACTATGTCATTCAGCTCCGGATATGTGCTCTAGCTTTCAGTGTTTCAGTGCTGCTTATAAATGTTTAGTGAACTTTACTTCCTTTTGGATATATGAATAAGTCATAAAGCAGCAGGTCTTCTGCTTTTGGGGCTTTTTTAAATGATACTTTTCTTCTGCTGTGACTCCTAACATGATGATTACTGGAAGTTCTTTAAAAAAACAAAAACAGCCTCAAAATGTGTGTCCTTCCTCCTGGAGCTTTTGCCCACCACTTTGGCCAAGTCAGAGTCTTCATTACTCTGTGTTTTCAGTCATGTTGTATGTGGCAGGCATATATCAGGGAAGAAAAAGGTACTGTAGTAAACAGTAAGATACATCTGTAAACCCAAAAGTCCTTGTAGATTTCAGGAACTGTGTTTATTCCTGACAAATATTTTCAACTGATTAAAATCAGAGAAAAAAGTCTAACAGTGCAACTTTTAAGTTAAAGTTCTGTTTATGCTAAGCTCAGTGAATGCAGGGCTAACTTGTATTTCCCTTCTATCAACAGAGAGAATTTAAGAGTATGTTGGAAGAAAGATTACAGTAGTGCAATTTGTTTGGCATGTACAGCAACAGCAATTCTGCTTTTCTCCTGGTCATCAGAAAAGTTTAGTTCAAAAGGCAGTGTACTGTTTTGCACTGACCTATCTGTCTAATCTTTAAATGCATGTGTGGCATTTTGTGTTGCTTAAATGTGCTCTGTGATTATACATGACGAGGTTTTATTGTACGTGAAAAGCATACCTTGATAGTGGTTCTGCCACTGCATTTGTTTTGAACATCGTGACTTTTGTGCAGCTTCTCTTTTTCTTGTATGACCTCTTTATATTTTTTTCCATTCACTTCATTGAAACGATAAGGAAAATATTCTTATTGTGTCGCTAAAGAAAGCATATTACATATTTTTGACTGGCTGTGTAGAGTTCAGTTACTATTTCATAGAATGGCACTCAAAGCTCTGAAGAGCTCCAGGGTCCTTATTTATCACACCCTCTTTTTCTGATTCCCTCATTTGTCTTAGAAGGGCTTTAGTCACATACTCTGTTCTTCCTTTTAGAATTTATATTTTATTTTCGGCATCACCATTTGCCCCTGGTGAAATTTCCTCCCTTTCTCATGGAAGACGGAAGGTCTGGTTGTCTAATGAAGTGAACCCTTTTGCCTTTTGGCTGTTGATGATGGGAAGTGAAGTTGCAGCCTGTGACCACTTAGCTCTTCTGACATCTCACTTGCCTGTTCCCTTTCTATGCCAAAGGAAATTAGATTTTTTTTTTTTTTTTGGTGCTGCTGGCTTTGCATTTCTGCATATGACTTAATTTTCTCTTTTTGCAGAGTTGGGGGTTTTTAAGTCTGAACTTTGATCCATTGAATCTTAGCAACTTTCTTGAGTCTCCTTACCAAATAACTTCTAAAACAGGAAAGGGTTAGTTACCTCACTTGGTCATTTCTACTTTTTGTACCCTCCATTTGTGGCACAAAAGGTGATTATTTTGCGGAGTCTTTTCTGCCCTGGTTGCTGTTTCTAGGTGTTACTGAAGTGCAAATATATGCAATTTGCATGAAGAGGCAAAATAAAGGGTGCTAAATTTCCTCCTGCTTTTTTCAAGTTCTGCTATTTCAAGCTGCTGTATTTGTCTTCTCTGCTAATACTGCACAAAGGAGAGCAGTTTATTTGAAAACAAGTATTTCGTAGCAGTTAATTCTTGAGGTATTTATAGTAATTACTTGAAGAACACATGGTACCTTTGCTGTTGTGAATAAAAACTGTACTAAAGTCTGCTAATGAGTAGTGGGGGTTATCTAATGAAATATTTTGCATCGGGGCTCCCAACTGGTTCATTCATTTCATTATTGGTGCTGGCTGAAAGATGATTTGTTCCTGCTCTGTGAGGGTAATCCCTCTGCAAGTGCCTCGTGCATCTCAGTAATGACAATGACAAACTAGCGTGCCTGGAATAGAGAGTGCTTTTGAAAAGTCTTTCTTAAAGAGTGTTCTCATGTCCAGAAAGGTACACTGTTAAGGCAAAAGGACCTTATGATTTTTAAAGGAGTCACTTGCCTGTCTTGTGTCTTTCGACTGGCTCAGATGGGCAAAAGATAGGAAAGTAAGGCAGGCAGGCAGGGAATGAGTGGATTTTGAGATTTCTGGTCAGTAAAGAACATGTCTTCATTTTGTAGGCCACCAATAGAGCTTTCACCAGGCAGAATGACAGGCAGATTACTCTGTTTACTTGTTTTACCTCGTTGAAACATTTGTCACATCTGTGAAATGTCTTTTGTTGGCGGAAGGTGAACATTTTCCTGCCTCAAATGTCACTGAGATGGATAAGCCTTAGATCTTTACCTTTATGCTTGCAGGAGGGTGAGGCTTTATGAAACAGCTGAGCCAATCTAAGGACCATCTACTCCCCTGCTGTCATCCAGTGACGTGAGCTGCTCCCTTTCACTCTGCTGGCCCATGTCTGACCCCACGTTGGGCCGGATGAGATAGCTAAACTAGCAGAAAGTTATTCCCATTATTCTGGACGAGAAGTTCTCTGCCAAATGAGCTGCTTAAACAAATGCACTGTGCAGTCAGGTGAGTGACTGTGCCTCATTAAGGGCAGCCTGAGGAGGGGAGGCATGGCTTGCACCTTTCAGCAACAACCAAACTTTGGTAGGGTCAGCTGCGTTCTGCAACAGCAGTAGTAAAAGTTGTAGTATTTTAGTTTCTTATGCAGTGTCGTATCATCCATCTCTGCCAACCTGGAATCAAATGCCAATTTCAGAGCTAAATGCCTGAACCATTTTAACAGAGCAAATCAAATCCCAGTGTGATGGTAATGGCAATATGCTCATGATCAATGAGTTTGTTTCAGAGTTCAATTTTTTCTCTTACAGCTGCAAAGACTAGAAGCTCTTCCAAGCATAAAAATAAGTTTTCTTTTTTAAAATAATTTCTGAACCTGTTTTTTTTTCAAGAAAAATTGAATCAGTGTGGTGGCAGTGTTGCACACCTCTGTAGCAGAAGCAAGTTATTTCATATCAACCAAAACAAAATTAACAGCATTTTCTGGAGACTTGTCTGCTACTAGCTGTGGCATTTGAGAAAGAAAGTATTAGTACATGTTTGTACCTTGCTGAACTTGAGATTAGTGACAAAGGTTAATTTATAATAACTTAGGAATAACTGTCTTTTAATAGAAATACATAGTGTAATATAGACACTGTGGTCTTACCTTATTCCAATATTTATGTCACTTTTAAGAGCAGTTTATCTACACTAATTTGAGTAGTTGTTGCTTGTTAACACCATGTGGTAGCAAGGGCAAAACACCTACTTTGCTAAAGATCTCCTGTAATTTTTCTGATACTTTCAGTGAGTGCAGTTGGGCTTTGTTATTTATTTCAGTATGAGCCTAAAAAATCCACATGTTCAGGTACATTGAAATTGTTTGAATATTTGTCAGTGCATTTTCTTTTGGAGTAGATGCAGGTGATTATGCTAACACTAAGTAATCTGTGGAATCATTAACATTGGGATGTGATAGATTATCCAGTCTTTGGCACTTCTAAATCAAGCTGTTTTTACCTTGAACTGATAACGTAGCTAAATCCCAAACCATACAGAGATTTTGGAAGAAACTTGGAGAAAGACTTGGGCTTTGTCTCTGAGGCATGTGTAGGTCCGTGACTTGCAGTGTTCCACCTATAATAGTTGCAGTGAAGTATTTTGGTGATTTACAACAAAGTGCTCCAGTTTTGTGCAGTTTTTTCATCAGTTGACTTGTGTCCTGTCTGTCTAGTGAAATTTGGAAGGACTGGGATTCTCCAGTATCTTCCTATGCACTTTCCTTTCTTGTTGCTGTTAGAAATTGCAGGCTGGTTACTTAGAGTTCATGCAGAGGTCAGAACATGGGAATCTACTGGCAAATATTTTTTCTTCCTCCTCCAGTTTACATTAGGGAATTAATTTTTGTTTCTTTGTTGTTTATTTTAGCCAAAGGCTCTTATCTGTTTTCCCAAACACATTTTGTTTCATTTGAGGCTTAATATTCATATTGTCTGAGGTGTTTATTACACATTTTAACAAAAAAGGTGATTTTTAGACTTTTCTTGGCATCATGCTGGCAAGGAATTTCTTCTGGTTAGAAGGTCGAGTTAAAAGCCTATTAGTTTTTACCAGGAAAAGCTATAAAGCTGGCTGAGGTCCTCTCTGCAACTCTTAAAGTTTAAAGCTACTGTTGCCAGATGTTTTCACTTGTAAATGCTGACGTCCACATGTGCCCACTCCACCTTCCTTTTGCGTTTATCTGTACTTATGAACAAGGTCTCAGTGAAAATGTTGATGTCAAAACAGATAGAAATACTATCAACTTTTATTCAGTGTAATTTTTGTACCTTTGAATTTTTTGTTTTGCCTCCATTTGCAACAAGAAACTAGTAACTTTTTGAACAGAAGTGGTAGGAAAAACCCATTGTGATTTTGGGGTCTTGGTTTGGTGGGAGATGGTTAAAGAGGGATATTAGATGAGGTGAACCTGGGGCTCTTTTTGTGGTGTAGTTTCCTCTCTGCAGCTTTTGTTGCAGGTTGCTCATGAGCTGGGATTTATGTTTGGGCTACGTGGGTCAGAGGAGCCAGGCAGGAGGGATTCTCTTAAGGATTCAAAAGCGCCTTTGACAAAATTTGCCCTGATCATTGATTACCTGCCTTGCCTGGCAGGGGTGGGGTTGGTAGCTGGGCTCAGTGATGTTTCAGACTTCTACAGTGAAACTTGCCACTTCTCAGCCTGCCCACGGGCTGCACCTGAAAAAGAGCACCAAAGGAGCGGAGCAGGGCTTTGCAAGGGACACCGTGTAGGTAGGCAGGAATTTGGACCTGGCTGCTGGAGCACCTGACTGTTTGCGCTGAGGGCAGTTGCAGGGGTGTTCTGTGTAATCAGGAATGGGAGGAAAGCTTGCCCCTCGTCTCTAGTCTCCTACAGAGAGAGAGGCTTGCTTCATTCACACAGAGCAGACTTCAGAATGCAGACTTGATCGTTTTAGAACGGATCAAAATAATAATCCCAGATTGGAGTGAGAAGAACAAAGCTAAACAAAAGTTCTTTTCTCTCATTGTCACTTGGCACCTCTTCCTGCTCTAAGTGCCCAGCCAAAGCATTAGTACTGAGCTGATGCAGAGAAGTATTGTGTACAGTTGTTCATAATATAAGCAAGCCTTTTTGTATCCAGTTGGATGTAGGTTACCTGTTTTCAGCTATTTGAATTGTTGTTGACCATATTTTATTTGAGTTTCCACCTGGAAAAAAGTAATCGGAGAATAAATGTAGTCTATGCCCCATTTCTCGTAGGCTTCTGAAGTAGAATAGAAATTTAAAAAAGCCAGCAAAACCTTCTCTTCTAAATATACACCGATGAACTATTTTGATATAGGCAAGTTTACACACAAATCTAATGATGGGGATCTCAGTCATACAAACGTTTGGATGTTTACCCACAACCAGGGAAGCAAACAGCAAACACGTTTCCCAGCTCTGCTGCAGCTCTTTCCTTATCAAACTCCTCCTGGTTTGCTGTTGCCTTATGGTGCTTTGGGAAGAAAGAGATGGCTTGGCATTTCTTTGTGTATTTTGGGAATTCTTATGCTAAAACTATGGGTGTTCTGTGTTGTCTCTGTCATCCACACCCTAACCCCCACCCTCCTCCCCTCTTCTGCCATTGCTGCTCTTAAACGCAAAATTATTTTGAAAATGCTGAGCTACCAGCACCACTCTGCAGCAGAGACAACGAAAGAGGCAGAAATGTGTCTAATGACCCATGAAATCAATAATCCTTGTAAGCAGTTGGTTGGGAAAATGTCACATGTCTTTATTTTGGATGTCTAGGGTGTTTCAGAAAACATGCAGTAGGAGAAAGTCTGTGAAAAGACTACTTACTGACCCTCGTGTGTGCATCAGAACCTGAGCACCTGATCCAAGGAAACGTTTGGGAGCTGCTGTCAGATTTATTCTTCTGATACGGTGCCTGCGGGCTTGCAGGAAGTCCCCACAACATTCAGTGATTAGCCTTCAGCTTTTTCATTAATGGGAAGTTTTTTCTTCAGTGAGAAGGTTTTCCTAAAGGTTGTATGTTGAGGAAAGTGCTGCAAGCTCAGTAATAGTTTCACGACTGGTGTTCTGCCTGGCTTTCTTGCTGATCACCAGAGACTGTCAGGAAAAAAAAGGAACACGTTGAAAGTGCTGCTCCTAATGTCATTCATTTCCATAACTTGTCAAGGTATAAAGGCTTATTGATTTGTGGTTGCTGATTAGAGTAAACAAACGAGTTAAGTTGTTAAATTGTAAGGTCAGAACAATTAGTATATATAGATGCGTTTTCAGAGGCTTTTTTCATTTTTGCAAAGTTAAAAAGTTTTGCCTGTTTCTGTACCAGCAGCGATAGAAATCTTGCTTAAATAAACTAAAATAAAATACAATGAAGCCTTTAAAAACAAAGCATGGAAGGAAGGGGCAGCAATTTATTGGCTTATTGTGTTGATGACATGCTAAATACACAAGCACAGAGTGCACAGTTTGAGAGGGCTTAGCTCAGGGTCTAGTTCAAAATCTTTTGATGAGTGTGTTATGCTCTTCTTGAGGAAAAAGAATTCTTATGCCTGGAGACTGTTTTGGAGACCTTAGTGCTAAGAACCAAACTTTATCTGGTTAAACACTACTGAAACTGAAAGCGGTTAAAATAGTAGTAGGTGGGTTTAATGTGATGTTAACTGAAATTACTTTTCATAAAGATCTCTGTGGCTTCAGTATGTGGCCATGGTCAGCAGGTCAGTTAAATATATTTTTACTTAACTCATAGCTGCTCTGCTTATTTTGAGTAATCTCTTCTTTCTGCAATAGAACTGTAATATTTCTCCATGTAATTTCTTGTAAGTTCTGCTTCTATAGGCAAGGAGATGAGAAGTGTTCCTAATAGCAGCCCAGTGGAACTGTTAAGTGATTTCAAATTGCAGATCTAAAGTAATTAATTAAAAACCAAAACAAAACAGCAAACCACAACCCGGTGATGCTGAATAGTGACACTGGCAACTTATATTGCAAACGCTGCAAATTTTGTGTACAAATCACCAAGACACAATAAAGTAAAACTGTTGCACCATTTGCAGCAGCCTTAAAGAAGTTTATACTCAGGGGTGTGCAATAAATCCTGCATATTTTTTATCACAGGGAAATGTTTTTCTTTCACTATGAGACTTTGCTGTGCTGTGTTTCAAATGTGTACTCTAAAGCTTTATGTGCTAAATGCAGGCTTCAAAGCTTTTTTAGATTTCAAAATTGAAAATAACTCGATTTATTCTGTTGCAAAAAGCCACAAAATTAGCAAAGCAAATAAAGAGGAGATATTATTGACAGGTTCCTTTTCCCTACCAAGATTATTAAAAATACTGGCTTATAAGAAGGTCTGTGAGAAATGGTAATAATACGCAGCAAGAGATCTTCTGAAAGAAAATACTCATCTGTCCTCTTGGTTATGGGCAGCTGGTCAGGGACTGAATGGAAAACACTTCTACAATAAGCCCTAAATTATAAGGGAAATTAACTGTATTAAAGAATACACAGATTTTGGGAAAGGAAAAGCAGAAACAATACTTGAGTATGACTAAACACAGAGTCCCAAAATTTCAGGCAGTTTATTCCTGGTGCAGTCATCTACATGCAACTGTTTTAACTTTAACTATTTTTTTTCCTTTTTTAATAATCAAATCATGCCTAACGTTTTCAGAATTCTGCCTGTATGTGTTCAGCACTGCAGTTACTGCCTCTGTTCGTTTGGTTCTCAGACATCATAAGGAGGATGAAATGTTTCTAGTGTGTAGTACTTTCAGCTGGGTTTTTTTATTATTATCTTGTTCCTTTGCCCCTTGCTCGGAGGGATAATGTGTACTCTGGTCCCAGTGGATCAGGGTTGCTCTAAGGCAGGCTGTTACTTTAAGCAACTCCTTATTTCTGCTCTCCAAAGTTGTAACCCTTAAAACTACAGGCTGTGTGATACTCGGGTGTACACTGAATATGAGGATCAGAGATGTTCTTTGCAGAAGAAGTCCAGAAAAGGCCAGTTTTAAATGGCTTCCACTTTGACTTGTCCCTGAGAAAATCAAACCTGCATTAACAGCTCCTTTTGTTCCTGTAGCAGAAATGCAGCAGGGAGCTTTAAGGTAATTTTCAGTCATTTTTGCAGAAATATGCACAGTGAATGGCTTTAGTGCTTGGTCCAGTCAGGTCATAGCTGCAGTTTTTCAAGGGGTGATGTTTGCAGCAG
Organism: Myiotriccus ornatus; assembly: GCA_036023395.1. Classification (NCBI taxonomy): domain Eukaryota; kingdom Metazoa; phylum Chordata; class Aves; order Passeriformes; family Tyrannidae; genus Myiotriccus; species Myiotriccus ornatus. Next base: position 14,461,116 of record JAYRBT010000177.1, read on the forward strand.
TGTGAGACTGAAATAGGCGTACGCTTCTGTATCTTGTAACATTTGTTGAGACTTGTGGTTTGACCCAGTGGTCATCTTGTGAGCATAAGTTAGGACTTATGTCTCCTTTTACCTGTAAAAGGAGGGGATGACTTTGGAAAAAAAAATGCACACTTATCTGCTGAATCCAAGCTTGACTTGGATTCGACTCTGTGGGAATCAAAGCCCCTGGCTGGCCCCCCAGACACCCTTCTCGTCGCTCTCCCCACTTCAGAGCTGCTGCTGGCCAACTTCAAAGAATTTACTTCAAAGGCTTTCAGCAGAGACAGAACAGCCAGGCTGAGGTTGTAGTTTCCAGCTTCAGCAGAGTTAGCAAAGTCTCAGCTTCTCGAGGAGTCCTGTTCTCTTTTTCCTGTTGTTCACTCAACACACAACCAAGTGCAAACTGCTTTTATGGGGGGCATGGAGGCTGCATTCACCCATCACTGAAACTGTGCAGCAGGAGGGGAAAGTGCTAGTGAAAGGTAAATATATCCAGCTCTGGCAGAACAAAGGAACTTAAAATTCAGCTGTGGAGAGGGGTTCTATATTAGTTCTCCGTCTCCCCTGAACATAGAATTGTCTTTGTAACTAAAGTGCAAGGTTTAATCCTGCCCTTAAGGGATTTATTTTTCTTTTTTTAGCAATCTTGTTACAGCTCTTCTGATTCTTCTCAGTTCCACAAAGATCTGGTTCCTCTACTCAGCTTGCTCTGAGATCTTACTTCTCAGCAAATTCCTGTAACTATAATAAAAATTTGCTTGACAGAAATAGTGTGCATTGCTTGGAAATTTGCATTCTGTTTTATTTGGCAGTGTGGGACCTTCTGGGTGTCAAGTGTCCAGTTGCATGACAGGACACTGCAGCTCCTGCTGGTGCAATTGCTCTGGAAATCTAGAGCAAGGTGGAGGCTGGGACAGCCACATCCTTTTTGGGTTGGGGTGAACTCCTCTGCAGCTGCCTGGGACTTGGACTGTGCAAGATGTGCTCTATGCATCTTCCTGCCTTAACATCCTGAAACTCTTGTGTATGTCTTTTTTAGGGGGACCCCTTCCTCCTCCAAACCCCAGGGTATATGTTCTGTTAGCTGCTATTCTTGACTAAAAGCTGTCATGGCTTCAGGAAGAGCCAAATAACAGTGGGACTGGGAGAGCTGCTGAAAAGTTTCTGCCCGTGAAAAATAAAATGGGGGTAGGGGAAAGGACCTGGTACAGCATTTTCATGTGAGGTACTTGGTGTTCTTCAAAAGTAGATACAGAAATATGTCAAGTGCAAGCCTTATCATGTTCTCCGTATCCTTGGGGTTTTTAATATTAATAGTTTCCTTTAAGACAGTGGCCCTGAGGTGGGGTGTGGTTTATACTACACACTTGCCAGGCTATTTATATATTTAAAGCCTTGTTCTTGCTAGTGAAGGCAAGAACTGTGGGGGAAAAAGGGCTAAAAGTTGTCATTTTTTTTCTTCCCCTATTATTTTAAAGCAGCTCTCTTCCATATGGAGAAACAATAGATCCCACTTCCTGCAAAAAACAGAGGTTTGCTGCTTGTCAGAACGTTAATCCAGAATCAATAACAGAAGAGATACCTCAAATAGTGGTTATTTTTATTAAACTGTACAATTTTTTTTTTATACATAAATAATGAACATATACAAAAAATATCCCCCCTCCCCCTCTTTCTGCAATAACTGTTACTGGAGTGGAAATTGGGAAATAAGACTCTTGAACTGACAGGCACTGGATGTCCTTCCAGTTACAGCCGTGAATGCCTGCAGCTCTCCACCCCAGCCTGGCATGTGCCACGGGCTGGGAGTTGTGTGCTGGAAGACATTATCAAACAGGAACTTCTGATTCATTTGTGCACACACACACACAAAAAAGGCAATTTTGGCTCCCATCATATCACTGAGATCTTTCATTGTCTTGATCTTGTTTTTAGAAGTCTTGACGCTGAGTGGTGATTGAAAAAGCTGTGCTGCAGGGTGGAGGCTTTCCTCTGCCTCTGCCCAGTCTCTTGTGCCAAGATGCTGCTGATGCACCCGCTCAGGATTGCAAAGTGAGGCTGAGGGTCCTGCCAGCTTGGCCAGGTGTCAGAGCAGCAGGTGGGAAAAGCAGTTCACAGAGCCATTGTTTGGGAGAAATGCTAAACTCTGTTCAACGTAAGCGGCTACCCCCCCCCCCCTTTTATATTTAATTATTTGCTTTTCATTATCATCAGGGGGGATCTAAATTTGCAGATTGATCATAAAGATGCAAGAGATGTGCATGCTTGGGTAAATGGGGCAGCGCTTTCGGCTGGTTGCAAGTTGCATCCAAAGCCATAGAGCTGGAAACATCCAGTCTCTTGAGTAATCACTGACAGTATCCCTGCTGGGACATAACTGGGTATAATGCTTCATGAGAGCTGTGTGGGTACTGAAAGAGTAGTTTTGTGTATGAATGGCCACTTTCTAGGTAAGAAAGTGCACCTGCAACACAGTATTTTTTTATCTCCAGTAAAGATAACGTAATAAGAGGAACTGTTTGGGCCCAATTCAGAGGTCTGGAATGCTGCAGTTACAGCATATATTGGAACACAGATTCCCAAAATACCCCAGGCTAGAGAATCTCGTCTTGTTGTGAATACATGGTGTGAGTCAGAGCACTGCATCATGATTTCACTGTTGTCATGTCATAGCATTGTCCTGCCTATAATTATAAATTAGATGACTTTAGGGTCTAAGTTCTCACTATTTTTGCCTATCAACAAAGCTGGGATTAAGAATCCCAAGCTGGGTTTCAGACCTCTCTTTCTCCAGGCTCTTAATTGTAGTGAGTGTCTTTTAGAAAACAGCTTTCCTCCCCAAAATACTTTCAAAGGGGAAAATTGTAGCAATTCAACTAAGTGGTGAAGGTGGAGGGTGGGAATGGGGGAAGTCTTACAGAAACCCCCAATTTGGCAAGTTAATTTGACTGTTTGGCGTGACCTCATGTTGGAGTGGTTTAGCTTGGTCGTCTTTCTTGCCTGTGTGGTTTGAGTTTAAAACCAAGAGCCACAGGGGAAGGAGTTGAGGGGAAGACAGCGGGAGAGGAGGGCAGCCCGTTTTTTTTCCCCAGTGGTACATCCTTGTTAGTCTTTTGTTGAAGCCCTTTTTCTTTATTAGGCCTTGAACTCGGGTCTTCCTTACAGCAGGAATGTGTTTTGAGCTTGGTGGTAATTAAGGGCAGCTGGGCACACAGTGGAGGACAGTCTGAGCCAGGCTGAGCGCTCTTGGAGAGGGAGCAGTGGCCCCACTCTGCGCTTTGCCCTTGCTTCTGTGGGCCAAGCCAGTGAGGAGGTTTCAACCTGAATCTGCTGCGTGCCAGCCGAGTGCTGTAACCATTTGGCTGTTGGGAACTACTTTCACCGTATTGTGGCTGAATATAGCGCTTTGTTGCCTTGGCTTTTATTCCCTGTGCTCAGCATCTGAACGTTTTTGTCATGATCGAAATAGTTCATTTCGATCTCCCGCGTTGGTTTCAATGCAAGTTGGAGGGGGTTGTCCTCGAGTGAACCCTTCTGTAAATTCAGCTCGAATTCATGAATAGTTTAGTCTTCCCTGAAACTATGTTTCTTAATGAATAAATGATTGAGCAAGGGGGGGAAAAAAACAAAAAACAAACAACAAAACCAAAAACCTTCCATCCAGAAACATCAATATTAAAATTTGCTAGGCCTGTTTCTTTATTGTTACATAGTCTTTAGGCTTTTTGGGAGCAGTGTGGTTCCAATTCAGACGATAAGCAAACCTGACTCCCACAATCAAGGGAAGACTTATTTTGTTTTGGGGTTTTTTGCGTTTTTTTTTTTTTAATAAGCCTGTAACTTTAAAAAGAGAGCTTTGCACCAAGAGCTCTGGTACTGCAGTAGATATGGTAATACAAGATATCTAAAAGGCAACATAAACTCTATCGTAATAGAGGAAAATGTTATGCATTTTAAATTCATTCAAAGGTGTTCTGTATCTTGGGTGTATGTCCATTGTTTGAAGCTCTGGTGCTTTATTGGAAAGGTTGGTTCTGCAGAAGCTCAGCTGGAAGGTGATGTTTCAGGTCTATTTTGTATAGCTGTGCAGATACTGTTTCTGGGGTGACTGAGCCACCCCTTAACATCCAGCTTTTCTGATGATTGCTATAAATACACTCTGTGTTCTTTTGGTGGCATTACAGTAAAATTTATACTAATGAAATTAATGAAAGAAACTTCATGGGTTGCATGTGATAGGGGCTAAGAATTGATAGGATAGATATATGAAATGTTCATATGACATGGGAGAGGTATGAGAAAGAACAGTGTAGGAGCTTAAAATGCTACTGTGATAATATTTGGGGATGGGGGATCTTCATACAGTGTTGGTTGAAATAAGAGGGGATATTAGGAAAACTGGAAATACCTTTCAGGATGCAATTCTAGTTAAATCAGGATAAAAATTAGAAAGAATGAAATACTATCCCCTTCTTCAGTTGTTTCACTCCACTGTCTCCAGTATGGGTAGTTCCAAAGTAGGGTACAAAGGATGTAATTCAGATGAGAGAGTTTTGGTTAAACTGCAGTACGAATGCTTTGAGCGAGTTAACAACACCATAAGTGCAATTTGTTTAAATATGAAGCTTGAGTTCTGATAAGTCATATCTAACTTGAGTTTTTGAAACATTGGCTAGGAAATATTCAGTGGCAGATGTTAGATCAAAAAATTACAGATGTTTTCAGAGAGTTTTCTATTTAGTTATTGTCTTTTACTGTAGTACTTATGCCTTGCAGTGCAGGATTATCCCTGTCAGTAAAAAGGTAATTCTTCTGGTTTCTTCTGTGCTTGGGTTGTCTCTGCTGGTGTTGCATGGATGAATGAAAGAAGTAACTTAATGGTCTCACATTCCATAATGAACCATGTTTCATTCGTGGTTGAAGTACATTCAGTGAAAAAAAAAAATAATTTTTTTTCCTTTTTTTTTTTGGGGGGGGAGGTGGGGAGGGGGTGCCTGCAAACCCTACCTACTTGATTCTTGTAGAATGCTTTGATCTTGAAATGCTTTCTATAAACATCTTCCTGATTATAGAGCTATCCCTTGATAAGACATTCTAGTTGGTTGGGGGAGGTGGGGAGGTTAGGATGGTTTTTCTTGGGTGTGGGGTTTTTGTGTTTTTGTTTGTTTGGTTTTGGGTTTTGTTTGGGGTTTGTCTTTTTGGTTTTTTTGAGACCATGATCTTGAGACATGAGTGATGCTGTGTCTTCCCTCTTACGTGCAGCAATGTCCAGTATGAGCAGAGCTCATCTTTTTGGCTGCCTGCATCTGTACCCTCTGGGTAACTGTGCAGGAGCACACACTTGCTGGTCTCTCCTCTGCTTTCAAACAAGAAGGAAAGCCGTTAATCATCCAAACACTTTTCTGTTTGTTTGGCCTACTTGTAAGGAATGTGCTTTGGTAAGTGTCTTTGGGAGACAGAGCAGGGACTGGGCTCTAAACCTTAAAATCTGCATTTAAAGTGGGTTCTGAACACAGACTTCACAACATGTCGTTGCTGTTAGAAGCAGCATAGACATAAAAACCCTGGTGCAGGGAAGAACATGCTGTAAGAGTGGGCTTTAAAAGGTTCTGAGTCATGCAGATGGGATATATCACTAGAGGAAAAAAAAAGGAGAAGATGTCTTTATAGGGATGTTCAGTCCTTAGGGGTTGTCTAGACATCTGCTTTCATGCCTTGTGGCATGTGGAGGCTCATGTGTCCAAATACATGGTATTCCCTTGTCAGAAAAAAAGTCTGGGGGTGCATTTCCATTTTCCTAGCTTGAGTCAGGTGATGGATCAGGCATCTTTCTAAACCAGGGCCTTGTCTGCACTAGTGTATTCAAGCTAATGTATTTCTCAGGCCTTTGAAAAGTCTTTTAGCTTTGCACCAGGCAGTCTGGGTGCAGTGAACAGTGGTCTTTAGTTCGACTTGGCTTGGTTTGCTTTCGGTCTCATTTATATGTGTCTTCTCAGCCGAGTCTTTCATCTCGATGAAACTCTTCCCGGTTAGTGTCTGCAAGATGCCCTCTCACTGAGGCTGAAACACAGGGTGGAGGTTCTGCCATGCAGACAAGGGATCAAACCATGGGAGGGTGTGGATCAAACTCTTCTGGCACCTCTTGCCTATACAGGCAAGTTGTTCCAAAGTGCTTTTTCTTGTTTGTTTTCTGCAGTTGAACTGCTGCAATGTAGTTGCTGTAAGGAGCGATAAAATAGTATCTCTTATAGATGATGAGAGGCTGCCATAACTTGTGAAGGATCCACTACTTTATTCTGCTATGTAATCATTCGTATAAATGTTTTACATTCTATATTCAAACCTGTTCTTCAGGTAGTCACGTTTCTGTCAGCCTTATATAACTCTGTGACATTCTGACTATCTCTGTTAAGAGACAGAAGAGGTGCAAAGGAATCCAGCTTGTGAATCATTCTTGGTTTAGCCCTTGTTGGAAGGTGGGGAAAGAGCCCAAGGCCGCTATGAGAGCAGTTCAGGGAAGGTGATGTGAAAGTCTGGAAGACCACATCAATTAAAAGGTACAAGATAATGAGATTTTAGCAGCTGGAATGCAATTAACTTCCTCTTCACTCTTATCTTTCTCCCCTACCTGCACATTTCATGCAGGTGAACACCATGTGGCATGTAGCAAAGGTCAATTATTTATGATCCAAGGCTTTGATTTCTGACTCAGCACTCTGAATTGGCATGTAGTTCTTACTGTGCTACCTTTAAAGACCTAAGAAGATCCCACCCAGCAGTGCGCTGCAGAGCGCTAAAGGTTTGCATTTTACATTGCTGCTTTACGGGCTTTACTGTTGGCAAGCAGCAGTTTATAGGTGGTTACAGATAGGTATGTTATCCCCCTAATCTGAGGGAAATCTGGCTATACATAAGCAAGTACAGTAAATGACTTAGCCTTCTGTGACATGCATGATACAAGGCCTGGAGGACTTAGTTTGATCTTTGTCTTAAAGCTAGTTTAACGTGGCTTTAGTATTTGAGCAGGAAGATGACGCTTTGCCCCACATGTGCATGGTAAAAATGCATCAGTGAACTGAAGGGTTTCTCCTGTAACATTCTCCAAAGCTTGTGCTCCAAACATGCAGACACATTTACATGGGTTTTCTGGTCAAGGCTTTGGGACTTGTCAGCCTTAAACATGCAGATGAGAAACTTCAGAAGCCTATTTTTAGCAGATAAATGAAAAGTTCCTTTTGTGGCCTAGGTATGTTTTAATGCAATACTTGTGCACTATTTTTCATAGCCTTACCTGTTTGTGTTTTTTTTGTTTGTTTTGTTGTTATTGTTTTGGTTTTTGTTTGTTTGTGGGTTTTTTTGTGGAGGAGAGGGGCATTGCTTTGGTGGATTGGGTATTTTTGTGTGTTTGTTTGTTATTTTTAGCAAATGAATAATAGCAGTTAGTGTGCTCTAGCTAGCTGATTTGGGGTATGTCCTTGTTTCCTCCCTGAATATGATAGAGCTATTATACTTTAGGTATTGCAAAGTATAAAAAATTTAGCACTGAACATCAGGCCAGAAAGAAATGTGTCTGATTTGGAAATGTTATACTGTCATTTGTTATTATCTTGGTTGGAAATGCTTTGCTGCTGTTTGTTTTAGGCAGTGTTTCCTCTTTAACGTGATATCCATATCAACCTGTATGTGTTTGAATCATAAAGCTCTTGTCCTTCAGGGTTTCTCAGGATTTTGCAGTGATGCAGGAAAACAGTTTATATAGTTTAGCTCAAGGTTAGAAACCTTTCAGAGAAGTAGTGATATTTTTTTTAGTTTCTGTGTTTGTGGTATGTTGAGGACAGAGGAGCAAAAGAGAATATATCTAAATTCTTCAAAGACTTTGAGCATATAATCTGCATGAAATAAAATCAAATCTACTCTTGGGACTTTAAGTCAAGGAATATTTAATTGAAGGAATTAATTGATGAGGTGTTAAAGATGCAGCAAAAATGAAGAGGAAGGATGAGGATTGATTGTAATACCTGGTACTCATCTTTCACCCTGCCATTTTTTATATAAGCATTAAGAGAGGCTGTCTAAAATACACTGAGGATACCTGGGGGACATCCCTCCATTTGAATTTCTAACTGTGCCAAATATGCTTTAAAAATAATTGCACTAAGGGAGTTAATAGTATATATAGGAAAAAGAGAAATACCAGTGATGCCCTCCCCTACCCCTGGTCTCTTCTGCAGGGTCGATGCCTGACTAGGATTAGTACTTTTTATCTCACTTTTTTTTTTCTTGGCCACAGTTGAGGCAATAGTTGCTGCTACGGACTGCCAAAGTGAGAACCTGCCAACGTGCTTGGAGGATGGTATTGCACTTGTTGCTGCTCCTTTCTGGCTTTCCATTAGGGTGACACTGTCAGATGCTGTGGAGGCCTGTGTGACACAACCATTCCTAACAGTGCACCAGTACTTCTAATAAAACTTCTAAGTGCATTTAAAGTATTTTGCCAAGGCAATCTGTTAATCAGAAGGCTCCTGTATAAAATGTATATGTATCTGTCTTCAGAAACAGAACTTGTATAAAAATTTTGTTTTTAACATCTTGCTTGCTTAAAATTTGCAAGAACCGTCATCAAGTGACAGTGAATTTCTGATTGAAATAGCTGTGCTTCATCATTAAATTCACTGGTAGTGGATATTAATTTGGTGGCAATACAAGAAGTTTGGATGACATTGGGTAAACTTAAGGAATATTTGTCCTTCATTTAATTGTGTCTTTTAAAACGTTATTTTTAGTAATCTTTTATGGAAACTTTGGGCTTTTCTGTCAAGATCGTGCAATAGAAAGAGGTATTTCTTTGTATTCTGATTGTAATATAGGTAGTAGAAAATGTGTAATTGTATGGAAATAGCGAAAGCTATAGGAAGCCACCTCAGTGGTACTACTGCTCTAAGCAAAGAATGACCAAAATGTGGGGAAATTGACTCTTAGTTTTGAAAGCTTTCTATGTTGTTGTTTTTTCAAGGGATGTGCAAGGCTAAGCAAACACTGCAGATTGATACAATATGTAATTTATTTGAAATGAACGTGTTTCAAGACTGATAATAATGTAAACATCTTCCTCTTAAATATGAGAGTTTTAAATGAGCTACTAGCTGTTTGATCTGTATCAGAGCTAAGCCAAATATACAGATCAGCAGGAACTCCTTCGTGTGTCTTGGAAGGAGAAAGAAGCCTTGGATATTATTTTTTTAGAATAAAAAGTTTGCAGCTGGTCAGGCTGCAGTGTCGGTTTGATCTCTGGTTCTGACCCTGCGTCATCCAGCCTTTTTCCTCCATACCCAGTCCTCCCAGATGGCCATGAAGTTGACCTTTGATAGACATGTCTATTGACTGGTAAATGAGAGAGAGCCCATGTTGTTGTCAGTGAATAACTTCTCATGCAGCCTCAGTGTATTCACAGAGGCGAGTCTGGCGATGGGGTGATGGCAGAGCCAATTCTCATTCCTGTTTCTATTCAGCTTCTGTTCAAAGAGGAGGAAAAGAGAGACTCTACCAGAGCCCTAGATGAACTTACTGGAGCTGTACAATGAGAGCTTTTGTTCCCTCCCAGGAGTACTACTACATGTTTTGAACGCTTGCAGTCCATTTGTCTTTTGCTACAGTTTAAATTCATTAAAGGATTAAATGGGCTGGCAGTTGCAGGCAAACCTCAAGGGTATCCCTTCAGCCCCATGTTGCTGTGTGAAAACAGCATATGGGAAAACATGGTTTAATCAAATTATTTGTGTTTGTGATAATCTGGTCCTTGTAGATCAGCCAGATGTGTGACTTAGTTTGGAGCTGGAGAAGGTTTAACATCACATTTTTTGCTATAAGGCAATTTGCATTTGTTTTGGAGAAGTCAGTCAGATGCTACTTTGCTTTTAGCTCCCATCAAAAAATGTAGATTCACCACAGACCAGTGCAGGTGAAGATGTGATATGTAGTAAATAAACACTGGGAAGAAATTCTGAGGTCCAGCCTGTAATTTATTGCATGAAATTACTTCCCTCGTGACAGGTTTGTGATGCCTGAAGGTGCATTGAGCCTGCCCAAGCCAGCTCAGCGTGGTGTCATTATCTCCTGCAATCTGCATCTGAGGTGGTGTTAACACTTTACACTCTAACATGGTCATCCTTAGCCCTGTACTTTCCAGAATGTCCGCTTTTATTGGAATTTAGGCCAGTTTCCCTGATGTTAGTCGCTCAGGCTGAAGTTAGATGGTTTTACTGGGGCCTCTAGTGGTCTCAGACTGCATTACCCAACCAGAGCTGCTGTTTGGAGATGGGGAGGAAGGATTGTTTTCCTCCCTCCCTTTGGAAAGATTTACCCAGCTACGGGGCAAAGGCAGTGCCTTACAGATAATTTATTTGGATTCTAGGGGAGCATTTTACACGGAGTTACAACTGAATGTGCTGAAGGAGCATAAATAAATGGTAATAAACGGTAACAGAGCGTGAAGGAGGAGATGAAGGTTAGCCTGAAAGGTCTCTGTTTCGGGCAGTGGTCACAGGCTGGTTTCTCCCAGCTGCACACCTCATTGCTTTTTAAATTAGGAAGTTTTGCCCTTGTTAAGGGCAACAAGATAAACTTTACTAAGAAAAGTGTGGAATTAAGGCAGGAAGGAGCAAAGCTGTCATGCAGCAGTGCCAAGACTGCCACAAAAAAAAGAAAAAAAAGGATTTTCTCTCTAACAAGACAGTTTTGAGCTCTATGTGAGCAAGCTTGTAGTCTTTCACAGGCCGTGGTTCTCCTGCCATCATACAGGGTGTCACAGATGAGAAATTTGGTCTTTATTGTCAGTGTAAATAATCTTTCTTGATGTTATCTTTGAGCTTTTGTGTAAGTTTTAAAATCCGTTCGCTACTGGTTTTATTTGGAAAACTCTCAAACCAAATCCAGCTCAATGTTATTCTCCTTGTAAAGTATTTTTTAGCACTTCCCTGAGCAAAGACTGTGCAGAGTCCAAAGTGTCTGGCACAGAGAAGTGAAATGTACTTGTGATAAGAGAGAAACTTCAGAGTCGCAGTTGCTCTCAGCTAAGCAGATCTGAAATAGGGCTCTGTCAGGAAACGCTGCTCACTTTCGTGACTGTGCTGCAAAGGCCAGGCGGCTGCTGGCGCTGGTGTGCTTTTTCCGTGGTGTCTGGGTGGCCAACCCTGCTGACTTGGCGACAGTTAGTGTTGTGTCATTGCCACCAGGGTATTTTTTCTGGTTTTTTCTCTCTCTTTTTTTTCTTTTTTTTTTTCTTTGAATCCTTCTTCTTCCAGGGTGTTCCTGAGTAATGACTCAGAGTGAAAAAATAGTGCTCTTGAGCTGCATGCAGGAATGTGGCTTGTTCACATAAAATAAAGGTTGACACTTCCTTAGTTTTGGAAGAAAGCAACTGGCAGTGTTAACCAAAAGCTTCTCTTAGAAGAGGAGGTTTTGCGATTCAGGCATTGCTCTTGCACATCTGGCTGCAGTTCCACCCATGTCAGCATGACATGTAACTTGAGCAGGATAGCAATTTGGGGTTTAGTAAGTAGTTGTTTTAAATATTACTCATTGCCATTGTCAAATAAGCAGACTGTTCTCTTTATAAACTCCTTCAGTAGGATCGTCTCTGAAAAGACATTACATGTAAGACTTACATGGGTACAGTGACAATGGGTTATGCAAATTATTTAAAGTTGTTGAAACATTTTGGCCTTTCTCTGGGATGAAGTTTTATGGTTTCCTCAGTTGGAGAGATCTGACTCTACTGTGAGGTGGTTTACAGGACCTACTGCTTGTACTTAATGAGGACCTGGAGGTTTGGGTTAAACAGAGGACTGTTGTGTTTGGTGTCTGGGCCTGTTGTCAGCCCATTTCCTACAAAAATCTGTGCTGCTTGGTCTTAGGTGTTTCTGTTGCTTCTGTGTTTTATGTGTGCACAGATAAGTGAATCACTTCCTTGTACCAAACCGTAGGAAAACTTACCTGAGAAATCTTTCCTTGACGGTAGGACTCAGGAAGGAGAAACAAATCTAACAGGTACAATTCAGATGAGATCTGTTCTGTATATTTCTCCTTTTTTTTTTTTTTTGATATGTTGTGCAGAAAACCCCTTGCTCCTAAGCTAACCATCTGAAAAGCAGATACAGGTAAAACTTGGACAAAAATCAGGAGAGGAAGAAAGAACTTGCTCCATATGTTCCATCACAAATTTCCATCTGGTGTCTCATCTTTGCTTTTCTACAAGGCCTTGTCTTCCACAGCATTTTTAGTTCACTGGAGGTGCTGTGCAAACCAGAATCTCCTCATCTGTTTTCATAAAACCCAATGGGAAAAATTATATTTGGTCTTTCTCTGGAGAAAAGCTTGCTTCAGGGAAGGCAGAGTTTAGAAATGTCAGGGGTAAAATATAAATACATGCAAAATGGAAATAGTCTTTACCCTTTCACATAACTGCATAATAGCTCAAAATAGCCTGTATGGCTGTTGACTGCTCCAGGGCTTTGCATAGCTTCCTATTACTGAGAGGGTCCAGCCCCACCCAGTTAACAACAAACATCAGCTCATGTTTCTTTCTTGTGAGTTCTGGGTCTCCATTTGGTCCTGTGCAGTCTCAGTAGCAGAGCTGCTGGTTTAGGGTTAAAAGAAGAGAAGACTCCAGACATCTTGCAAAAACTTAGTGCACTGCTTCTAAAATTAGAGGGTTTTTTACCCCGGGACAAATCCACTTACACGAAACAAAATGGTGTTTTATGTATGGGCTGTGAGTACCTGCCTAAGATACCAGAGGGAAAACAAGTGGAGCTGACACTTGCCGCAGCATATTTTCCATTTTTCATTGGAAGGGAATGCATCATGTTATTGAGATCATCTGGAGTTAATTAGAATGAAAAAAAGGACTATTGTGGATTACAGCTAAAATTAATTTAGCAGAGTAAATACACACGAGAAAGGGGAAAAAAAGAAAACCAACCCCAAACCCTAGCACGGAATCTTCAAGGAAACTACATAATATAATTAAATGTTAGCTTCTTGTCGGCCTCCTGTTGATTATTTCCTCCTTCTGGTAGTAAGGACCTGATACAGGAGGGCTAAGTATTTACAAATGCCTCTGAAATTGGTAAGTGAACTGTTTAGCAGACCTACAGCACACAAGCTCAATCCACCTTGTCTTTTTTTCCTTTCGTACATCAAGTACAGGGGAAAGCACTTGCTTTTCTTGGCTTGGCGTATCTTTGATTGTGTAAATCTAAGGCTGAGAGAACTGGCTTTCTTCCCTGGTGTGACAGTTTGGACCTGGCTCCCTGCCAAATGTCCAAAGCACAGTATCAGCTCCCCCTTCCCCCTCCCTTCTCT
>JAYRBT010000177.1:14490823-14534231 GCA_036023395.1 Myiotriccus ornatus
CCTGGGACAATGTACAGCTTCACTGTATTTGCAGTAGCGGCTGACAATGAGACGGAAGGAGAAGGAAGGTCCATAGAGCTGTATACAAGTAAGTCACAGTTCCTTACAGCCCTGTTCCTGGTGGTCTGTGTTTTGCTGTGGGGCACAGGGCTCTGCCCACCTGCCCAAGGGTTGAGATACAACCCTGTCAGGCACAAGTGCTGCACACAGCCTACCTGGAGTCAGCAATGTTAATGTGTGGAAGGGGGTTCTTTGTAGGGGGTTTTGCTGCCCTCTCTTCCCTATGGATGAGGCCCTCAGGTCCCGTCTTGACTGAGGTGAAATGAATCTGCCCCAGAGCTCCCCAGTGGGTTTTCCAAAGGGGCTCTGGGATGAACTTTTTAAGAGAGTTGCTGGTATTCTGTAAGTGCTGCTGGGCAACTCATAACCTCAGTGTGTCTGAAACATCGAGGCATGGTTGTGCCTCTCTCAGTTTAGAGAGACCTTTCTTCTCGGTGTTACTGCTGCATTAACTTTTTAAATATCTTCTTGTATCTGGTCATAAAGTTGCAGGTTTTATATTGTGTCCTAAAAGACTGTCACCCAAACTGACATGTTGTAGCTGCTGTTTTTAAGGATGGCTACTGCTGTGCTCTTAATGCACACAGCTTACATTCATTTTCTTGTTTGTTGGCCACTGAGAGTTTTACGTAGTTGTATACGGAGTTAGTGTCAGTCTACATACTACTCTAAGAATGTTCTTTGAGTAGTATGTTAAAGGGTTGAACAGTATTTTGAAAATGTTGCTTTTCTTGACAGATACTCAGCCTAATTTTTCCCAGTAACCTTGTCTGTAGAGGAGTTACTGAGCACAGAATGGGTCTGTGTACTTAAATGTGTTAAATACTTGTCTTTCTCATGGGGTAACAAGTCCTTGTGTAGGCAGCAGATGCCATGTAGGCATCTTTTAAAAAGTGGAAAGGAAAACTGAAATTTTACAAACATTTATAGACATAACATACAAATAGTCAGCTTTTTCTATTAAGGACAACACTAGATTTATTACTCCTCTTTCTTGTTATTCTTTTTTCTTTTGGCAGAACCTGCCTCAGTGAATTCATTTCAGTGTGAACCAGTGGCCAAGCAGCCTTTCCTAATGCTGAAATGGAAATGTCCTTCTGGTAACAGCTCTGGTTTCAAAATTGTAATATCTAATATAAATAATTCAATGAAAAATGAAGAAGATGCTCCACCCTGCATGGGAGAAGGCTCAGAGGAAACCTTCAAAACAAAATCTTTAGATTATTTCAGCACCTATAATGTTACTATCATAACTGTTTCAAATGGTTCTGAAAGCTCTCCAGTGTACGGGGTGTGTCACACGAGCATTACAGGTAAGCATTAAGATTTGAGAATGAAAGATATTTGTAGGACAAAAATATTAACTTCATGGTTGCAGAATGCCAAACTTGGTATGCAGTACACTATCAGCCTACAGATTATGAATAAAACACTACATTAATGCAAAATCTAATGTGATGCATGATAAATATGCATTATATGAACAGCATCAGTATTACAGAATTTTCTTGTTTGGAAAACTTCTATCAGTCCTTAACATGCTAAAAAATATTTTTGTTGATAGACCCACCTCATCCAAGTGAAGCTCCTTCAGTCAAGGTAGTCAGTCACAGCTCATTGTCTGTTGAATTCTCTGATTTTGATTCATTGTATGGTCCATTAAAAGCCTACGCAGTAATGATCACAACAGAACAAGGTAAGATGTTATGACATTATCTTTAGCTGTGTGAAACAGTTTATCAGATGGCGTTATGTTTTAGACTCTAAACAGGTGTTAAATGGACAGAGAAAAAGCTGACTCAGTATTTTCAATCACCTCTCAAAAATCATGTTTGCTTTGTCAGATCACTCCTTGTTTTCAGAAGGCATGTTTTCATTCCGCCTTTTCTTTTCTGACTTATCCTTGTACATAAGTCTCATATGTACTATGCTGTTGTCAAACTGATTTGCCAGTGATTCCCTTCCTCAAGATTGTGTAGTATCATTTTTTCCTCTTTCCCCTCCCTCCCCCCGTCCCCAAATAATTGTCAGAGCAGCTAACACAAGCAGCTTTGGAACTTGCAATGTTTTTTCCCCTTCTTTCTTCAGCTGGAAGGTGTCTGCAGTAAGATCTTAAAAAGAAGAGGGCTTTCCTCCTGATTTTACTGGAAACACTTAACTCAGATAGATGGGATGAAGGTGGAAGGCTGGAATAGCATTGACAGCATTAATGCTATGGGAGGTTGAATGCCACAGAAAACTAGAGAGTAGTCTGTCAAACTGGTGTCTTTAAAGCATCAAAAGTGAGAAATATCTTTAACTGGTGAATGTCTAGTGATGAATTATTAAATTAAGGAACTTACCTTTGCAGCACAGTTTCCACCTGAACAACTTTACATTTCTGCCAGTGCACTGAAGGAGCAAAGCACCTGATGGAGATAATTTCTGCTGAGATTTGACATTCATGCTTATGCTTTTGTCATAACACTGGAAATTCATCTTACAGAATGTTGACCGTAGATCTTTATTCTATGGTTTTCCATACAGTACATGTCCAAGAAATGTTTGTGTGTGTATATATATGTAGTAAAAATAGGAAACTTCTGCACTGATGTTGTATGTATATGTATATATATCCCATCAGGGCAGAAAATTCCTATTTTTCACATGTCTGCTCAGCTGCCCCAGAGTTGCTGGTTTGAATGCCAGTCTCTTGTATGCAGCTCTGCTTGTACTTTCAGCCAATCCTCATTAGTCGTGATGAGATTCGGTGCATTCTTCTTTAATCGTAAGGTATTCAAGAAGGAGAGAAATGAGAGAGGAAGATTCCCTGCCTTTACAGTGTAGAGTGAGTGCTTTGATAGGAGCAGAAAATAGCCAAGCACTGCTTCAGCTGTATAGTGTTGAATTTGCACAAATATTCTTGAGATGTGTTTCTCTGTTCTGAAACAGACAGCATTGCCTTTAGGAGAGAGAGAGAGGGGACTTAATTCAGTTGAGTAAGGAATAGTGTCTAAGTTTTAGGATGATATCCGAGACATCCACAAGGTGCTACAGGTATAACCTGGGATGTACATCCTGTTGGAATTAAACTAGGGACAAGACAGGACATAAAACGTATCTCAGGTAGTATTGAACACACATTTCAAGGCAACTGAGTTAATTGCACCCTAAGCTGCTTTTAATGAAGCCAAGTTAGTGCTTTAGAAGAGTTGTCTTGCACCCTGTTCCTGCACAGTTACAGTTGATGGGAGCTTTGCTGCTGGTGGCAGATCCACCCTTGTTCCTACGGAACTGTGTAAAACTTAAGAGAGTTTTTTCCCCCTTTCAGAGCTCCTGCAACGCTTTTCCTTTTTAAAGATGAATTCAATACTATATCTGCTATTAGAAGGAGCTTTTAGCTTTGTAAAGGTAGTCACTAGAGAGCAGTGTATGCAAACTTCAGTCAAATGAGCGAGATTTTTCCTTCTCCCTCAACACTGTGAATATTTGTGTCAGTTTGCTTGCTCTTGAGTTGTTTGACAACTGGTAGATTGAGTTTATTTATTACCTCTTAGGTTACATGTGTCTCAGCTGTGTAATTGCTTCAAGTTTCTAAGGTTCATCTTCTATAACAGACACTGTAAAGTGGTGCTGTTCTGCGAACGGTGTCCTGTTGGTCGCTGTTCCCTGTGGTAGCCTGTTTTTAGTCTTCTGAAAAGGAAACTGTTCTGATCACCGTTTTGTCCGATGCTTGTCTATGTCAAGAAAAGGCAGAAATTAACTCTTTCGTTTCTTAAATTTAAGTGTGAGACTTCTTGTAAGATAGAACAAGGAACAAGGTCAGGACAAGTTTAGTGTCATCCTGAATGAGGTTGGATGCTGTTGGGGTAGCACAATGTTACCAAATACCAATTGACTTTTTCTACACCATTTTCATTGTAGTCTCTACATAATGATATTTGATAGAACATGTAAGGATACAGCTTACTTGGCTAGTGAGGCTTGTCCATAGGGCACCAGGTTGTACCACTAATGTACCTTCTACACAGAAGCTCCACTCTACGTAGTAGAAGTAAAACCAAAAGCAGATGGAAGTAAGTAACATTGGGAAGTAGGAAGGTAGGGCAGTGGATTACACTGCAGTAGAAGAGATTTCTGAGATTATCTGTTGCACTCAGCCTTTCATTTCAGGCCGTACTTTTGGAGAAGTGTCAGCTGTGGTTAATGTGATCATCTCAGCCATTGTGCCAATTGATGTAAAACCAGTGGATGATGTCTATACCACATATATCCTTGTTTTTTCCTGAAGGTTATGAGTCTTTGAAGTCTAAATTGAACAACACGTACAAAGATTTCAAGAAGAAGAAGACAACTACCTATGTTACATATGTCGTAGAAACAGAGCAGGCAGAATCACCTTCTTTCCATTCTCAGGATGGTAAAAACATCGTTAATGTAGGCAAGGGAAACACAATGTATGGCTACGAAAATGGACCTTTGATTCCACTTCTTTCATACAGGTATTAATTTCAAATCACTGTTTTGTTAAGCTTTGTGCAATTGAAATCTGAAAGATCATCTAATGAAAAAATTACAGATCTTTCTTAAGGCTGTTAAGTGTTCCTATAATGTACCTGGTTTGTTTTGTTTTTTTCCTTTTCCCTTTTCAACAGGGCATGTGTTGCAGGTTTCACTAATATAACCTTTATGGCCAACGTAATTGAGGGAGAAGATAGTTATGTATCATTTTCACCCTGTTCTGAACCGGTTTTGCTACCCCAGGATCCAGGTATAGTTAAGGTCAAATATAGGACTGGTGGCTTGGCACATACACAACGTGTGGGGATTCCTTAATTATGGCACGTTTCATAATATCAAAAGACCCGTTGGTTTCTCTGTGTGAAATGTTTCCAGTTTTGCAGTGACACTGCTCTGTAAATTCATACCTTGCTAGTTCTGCAGGTGATCCCTTTTTAACATGTATGACTTCCATTGCAGGAGTAGCCAAACGTTATGCTACTCAAAAGGGATTGGATGGCACAGGGAGACTTTGGTATAGCAACAAGTAGCAAAAAGAAAATGATGTTCTAACAGTTCTGGTAAACTAGAAGCAGGTGTATTGGAATACAGATAGCGGTCCCTTGATCCCAATTTTTTATTAATTTATCATCTTTATATTATTCTTACTGAGGTTTCAATACTAGTACTGCCAAAGGACACAGTAAAGGCATTTAGTAGAGTGGAGCATGTTCTGTCAATTGTAAGGTTCTGCTGTAGTATGTTGATTGAGTTAGGTCACTACTGAAGAGGTAAACCAGTAGTGAGTAATACTTGTTCTCTTTTATCAGGCGTTATTGCTGGAGTGGTTATTGGATGTCTTTTGGCTATATTTGCTGTAGTCGCTATAGGGGGTTTCATATTCTGGAGAAGGAGAAGGTAATGTATGTTTATCATTGTTGCGCTGAGGAACACCAATATTTCACTTCTGTATCTCTCTCTGTTTTATACACCTCCGTCATGATGCTTTAAAATACATCATATTAAAAATGTTGTTTGTATGTTACAGGTTAGAATTGAAGTATCAAACCAGTTCTTAAATCACTTTGTTTAACCCCATAGTTACAAACTAATGAGTTCAGAAGAGCTAAACAAAATAAATCTTAATTGATAGAATAGAATCATAGAATGGGTTGGGTTGGAAGGGACCTTAAAAATCATCTCATTCCAGTCCCCCTGCCATGGGCAGGGACACCTTCCACCAGGCTAGGTTACCCAAATCCCCATCCAACCTGGCATTGAACACCGTCAGGGTTGGGGCATGCACAACTTCCCTGGGCAACCTGTTCTAGTGCCTCACCATTCAGGGGTGCTTATGAAGTCATTCACTTAGAAGTGAGCAAACATCACAAATTGTTGTGCTAAAAGGTATATGTAATTGTATCTTACATGGTTTGATATTAAGTTTTCCATTAATATACTTTTTAGCTCCCTGTCACATGAAACTTCCATTTTGGAATTTCCAGAAGCTGATGGGTTGCCTAAGGTTTGAGCTGGTCTCTCAGTTTCCAGTCTTTTCCAAATCTGGGATGTAAGAATACACAGGCTCTTTTCTGCTTCTGATCATGTAGTAAATCCTTTCTAAAGAGTTAAGTAAAGAGTTAGGACTTAAGTAAGGCCCTTAGTCCAGTTTTCTTAGTTTCTTTGATTAACTGCTGTTGTTTTCCAGATTGTGTCCAATAACTGTGTACAACAGTGAGAACATTTGTTTTCATTCAGCAACCACTTTCAGTATGACTGAAAATCATCACTGTTGAACACTTACTGTAAGGATTCTGGTATCAGTAGCAGTTCTCCTGAGATGTTACCCAGTAGTGCAGATCCCTCAGATGTACTTATTCCACCAAAATATGTGCTTTTTGTTCAGGATTTATACTGTGGTTCCAACAGAAAGAAAACATCCCCTTGAATGGCATCACCAAAGAAAGGATGAAGTATTTTATTCTTATTCCAGGTGTAAGGTTTGTCTCAGGAGTTTGAGGGTTTTTTCACAGAACAAGATGCTTTAAAAGAAATTGTTTTCAGCAGGCACAGGAAATAGCTGTCATCAGAAATCTCATATGCATTCCATTAAATTCTACTGTGAACCTACTGTGTTGTTTTCTTTCACCTTACAGGAAAGATAAAAGAAATACTGAAATGTCTTTTTCTCCAATTAAGTAAGTTCATTGTCCTTTCATATGTTATTTTTTGAGATCAAGTGATATTTGCAATAATTACTCTGAAACCAGATACTTGTTTTCTGTGCGGTTTTATATGGAATTCTGAAGTATTAATTCCTCAGGGAATTTAAAGACCCCAGCCTGCAGCCTAAAAATAATCATATTGATCAAGACTTCTAGAGCCACTTAAGAGATTTGAGTGTTCACTTCATGAATCACCATTAGACACACAAATGCTCCATGTGATTTTGAAGAACAGGATGTTTGAATGAAACACAGGCTTCGTGCACATTGAGGGAACAAACTGAATTGTTGCTCAAGTGCACATAGGCAAAATGAGCCCTGTGACCTGCATTTTTTCTATTGTTTGTGACTACTGTGTGCTGAGCCATTAATTCAGATAATGTTGTGATTGTAAAAGCTGGCCATGGGGGAGTAACCATAAAATATTGGAAGTCACAGGCAGTGCAATTGAACCACGTTGTTGCTTCTTGCACTCATTTTTGTGCTGATGGAAAGGCATGGCCAGAGCATCCCATGAAATCCCACCTGTGTAGACTTTGATAGTTAACATAAAAGACTTCAGACAATGGGGTCAATCTAGTGGGAATAAGTGGCTGACTGACACATTCTGCAATGTTACTCTCCTGAGAGATGTACTGTTCTCTCCTTGGTTTAACAGAGCAGTTAAATGCTATGCTTGATACCCTGTCCCCTGTAAATGCACAGTTTTGTGGCTGCAACTAACAGTCATGCTTTAATTCTTAGATTCACATAGTGAAAAATACAACTGCATGTGTCTAATAAGCCTTTTTTTTCTTTCCCCCTCCCTCCCCTGAAGGGTCAAGAAGTAAGTAAAGCACACTTTCTAACATATTGACTGAATTAATTCATGGTTTCTTGACCTAATGACAGTTGCTGATAGATGGCTTTTCTCATTTTAGATCAAAAATGATTAAAGTGGAGAACTTTGAGTCCTACTTTAAGAAGCAGCAAGCTGACTCCAACTGTGGGTTTGCAGAAGAGTATGAGGTATGTGTCCTCAGAGAAGAGACCTTCATGACAAATATTTTTTTGAAAGTCAAATCAGCTTTCCTATGGAGCACACAGAAGGCTTACTGAAGGGAAAGAGGAGAATCTTTTATTACAGAGACTGTTAAGCCGTTTGTGTAGCCTTCCCTTCCCCTGTGCAGCTCCAGATTTAGTTGAAGTACATGGTAAATACTTCATGTCCTGAATTACTATCACTACCTGTGAGCTTACAGCATGGCCTGCTGATCAGACCTCTCACCAGAGACAGGACCTCCTGAGTCTTTGCCCTGGTCACACTGCAGGGTTAGCCTCAAGGATGCTATTTAACTTTTGCACTTCTTTTTTCTCATCTTGGAGGGTTTTTTAGTACACAGCAAGACAGGTCTCTTGCTAATTTCACTGACTGCCTCAGTGGGTGTGATTTGCAAACCGCACCTGTGAATAGCTCAGAGGAGCAGTCAGAGAAACAGCAATTATGATTTGCTTACTGACCATAAATACTTTTCTATGACATGTGCTAAAGCTCAATTGTCCCAAGGTACAAAGGACAGGAAGGAAGTGTCAGGAAGGATTCTGTGTTGTCATGTGTGCTGTTAAAGAATTAGATTTTTTTTTTCTCATCTCCTTGAAGTTTTTAATTGATTTTATTCTTCAAATTCTTTCTGGGATTGTACTTTACAGACTGGTGCTCTACCTTGCCTTCCTTCAGTCTGTTCATGATGTGTTTGCTCCCTTTCTCCCTGTAATGTCTGTAAAGCTTGTGCAAAACAGTTCAGTGCCTTGGGGCCAGAACTAGCGTGCCATTGATATCAGTGTTGTGTTTTAGCAAAACTGTTTCCAGGCTTTCAAAGCCCATATCTGGTTTTTAAACACACTACAATTCCTACATTCTGTATTAATCCCTTCTCTATCAGGTTTGCCACTGTCACCCTCCCACCCTGTAATAAGATGATTTTTTATTGTCATTTATCCCAGTTTAACATGTCTGCTTTTACAGCACAGACCATGAGTGTTTGTTTGGCGTATTTGTCTGTTTGTCAGGTGTTTCTGTGTGATTCTGAAACCAGGACCAGGTGCTCATGAATCCTTCTTTTATTGTAGGAACTCAAGTCTGCTGGTGTTCATCAGCCCAAATTTGCTGCTGAACTACCTGAGAACAGGGGAAAAAATAGATACAACAACGTCTTACCATGTGAGTTACTCTCTTTGCTTTTGCATCTTCTACTGGTCGAATGCTTAGGTGAAAACTTTGGGTTTGGCTAATCTGACTCCGAAAGTACCCAGAGGTTTCAAGTGTTTTCCATTTCCAAATGACTGAATTTGAGCTGCTGCTTTCCCAAAATCACTGTATAAGCAAACCTGAAAGAACTTTCCCTGAAGGATGTTTCTTAAGAAAATTCCTTTAAAGAACTTTCCCTTAATTAAATAACTTTCATTTTCCATTCGTGAGAAACTTGTAGTCCAGGTTGGAAACACAAGAGGATAACAGTTGACCACAGACAGATAGATAGGCAGAGCTGTAAGAAATATAAGGCCAGCTTTGCAGATGAACGAAGAGTCTTAAGCACTGCCAAGCTGCCCGTGGACATCCCAGTGTAGCAGAGTGTAAGAAGGAATTGAAAGGTGAACAGTGATGGGTACTTACGGATGCTTTGGAGGAAAAACATCAGCTGCAATGGCAGCAGGAGACAAATTACTCTTTTTTTATCCAGTAATTAAAACTGTAGTAAATTTGTTGTTGCATTGAAAATATATAAATAGGCAAAACCATACCACGCTTAAAAACTAAATAAACTGTGTTGAGTATTCTGAGTGCTTAGCCTGGCCACTCATTTTTCTGAAGGCTTTCGTTATAAAAGTACTGCTAGTTATGATTCCCAGAGTTCTGTTCTTACTCTTAAAATGCACATTGTTCCAAAACACCTCTTATTTAGAAACCATGCATTAGATAAACAGTATTTTGGTGAAAGGTTCCAGTTCTAAAATTCATGATTGTCTTTTCCTTTTTTCTTTCTGCAGACGATATTTCTCGTGTTAAACTTTCGAATGAAAGCCCTGGAACTGGTGATTATATTAATGCAAACTATATGCCTGTAAGTTGCTTCATTAGCTGAAATGAAATATAATATTTATTTTTCTGATGTAGGCTTAACAGCTCTTAATGATGTTTAAAATCAGTTTTTATGTCTCACTGATGCCCATTTTTATGTATATATATATTGATTTTGTTTTTTCCTTCTTAGGGCTATAACTCGAAGAAGGCATTTATTGCTGCACAGGGTCCTTTGCCCAATACTGTAGATGACTTCTGGCAAATGATTTGGGAAAAGAATATCTACTCTATTGTTATGTTGACAAAATGTATGGAACAAGCTCGGGTATGTTTTTATCAAAACTGAACTGTCTCTTGAAGGCAGCTGGATCCCTTTTAATTTTGTAGTAGTTTGGAGACTGACCATTGTCTTTTAACAACCATCCTCTTGGTGGAAGACTATTTTCTAAATCAAATAGGCGCAACTGTTTTTTCAGTTTTTTCCCATTTTCATATCTGCTGAGTATTGGAATAGATTGCCTCAGGAGAGTTGTGGAATTGCTGTCTTTAAGGGTGGGTTATTCTCTCTAAAGAATGATTTTGGTGGAGCTTCTCTTGCCCTGGAATAGCTCTTGAGAAAGGTGACATGCTTTCTAGCTCTGCTTCAGGTGGTGTATTATTTAAAACTAAGAGTCAGTTGCGTTGTTGCCGTGTGTCATGTGTCTAACTGTGTAACTCTGTTCTTAGACAAAATGTGAGCAGTACTGGCCAGACAAGCAATCCAAGACCTATGGTGACATTATAGTGACAATGGTCTCAGAAATTGTCCTTCCAGAATGGACAATAAGGGACTTCACTGTAGAAAAGGTAAGTACTGCCTTGGTTGTTAGTTGTTAGTATATAAAATAACCTTGTGCTTAATGCAGATACTTGTAATATCTGCTGGACTGAACAATTAGCCCCATCAGCAAATACAGTGCAGCAGATATGAGCTCAGAGTAAAGTCAAAGGAAAAGAAAATTATTTCGAAGTGTTCCCTACTGTAGTGGAAGGAAGAGGGAAAGTGGAACATCACTGATCCAAATTCCTGCACATTTTGTAACAAGCATC
The DNA here is from genome assembly GCA_036023395.1 of Myiotriccus ornatus. NCBI lineage: Eukaryota > Metazoa > Chordata > Aves > Passeriformes > Tyrannidae > Myiotriccus > Myiotriccus ornatus. Next base: position 14,501,738 of record JAYRBT010000177.1, read on the forward strand.
TTTATTGAAGCTGAGCTTGGCCCAGTACATATGGCAGGAAGCCCCTACTATTACTCCTCTGAAGCCAGTTTTCATTTTCTTGTGGGTTTGTTGTTTGATTTGGTTTGGTTTTTAATGCATATTCCTGTAGTCCAACACACCAGAGAGCCACACGGTGCGGCAGTTCCATTTCACCTCCTGGCCGGATCACGGAGTGCCGGAGACAACGGACCTTCTTATCGACTTTAGACACCTTGTTCATCAGTACAACAGTCAAAATCCAGTTGACTCTCCTACTCTGGTGCACTGCAGGTAGGAAGAACGTGTTTCTGTTAGACAAGCTTTTATCTTGTGGCTTTTTTATGATCGATTCTTTTTTTCCTTTTCCAATGGGATTGAAAACAAAATAAGTTTCTTTGCTTCAAGACATGGGCTGAATTAAAACCCTTGCCCTGTGCTTCAGAAACTAGCAATGTTATGTACGTTGCAAAGTAAGTGATAAAAATTTCATTAGAATCTCTCCTAGCCTGAAAAACTTAGCTGAAAAAGTTGTCCTTTCAAGTGATTTTCAGTATAATCTTGTGTGAGTGCAAGGGTCAGAAGCCCAGAAGCACATCCGTCCTTCCTCTTGGTGGTGGTAAGAGCCACCCCTCTGGGCTGCCAAGACTTTTATTACCTGTGCCACTGAAATAATAGGAGGCATCATACCGGTTCCACTGGATTTTCATCAGACCAGCAGGTGGTTGGTAGAAATCCGTAGAAGCAGTAAACAGCCTCCCCATGTCATTGCAGTGCTGGTGTCGGGAGAACGGGGACGTTCATCGCCATTGACCGCCTGATTCAGCAGATGGAAATGGAGAACACTGTGGATGTGTACGGAGTGGTGTACGACCTCCGCATGCACCGGCCTTTAATGGTGCAGACTGAGGTGAGGCTGGCTTGGGCCCAGCAGCACGTTTTTCGAGTGTGCATAATAATCCAGGAAGCGTGGACTCAAGATGTAGCTTAGAACTACAGGAAGATAAGAAATTGCCCTTTATTTAACTTCCCTCCTTCCCGCCCCATCTCTTCCCACAGAAGTAGTCGCAGCCAGGGGCCACTGTACATCCAAGCAAGAGTACTTTGTAGGACTGGCATTTGCAGCTGGAAAGAATCAAATCCCAAAGCAGACTTTTCTTTTTGCAGCTTGTTTTACCCATGTGGGGTTTATCCTTTAGCTGTGAGCCAGAATTATCTTGAGTCAGGTGGTCTCGATGCACATCTTTTCTTTTGTGCTCTGCAGGAAAACAACTTCTCCTGCTGAAATTATCACTTTGATCCGGAAAGGAGTGTAAACTAACTCAAACTGATTTGACAAAGGCTGTAAAATCTCCATTGTGAAAGTCTTTTAGGAGGGCATTAGGCATGACAATAAACTTGATCCTAGTTTTATATGGGGATGATGGTCAGATGACATCATGATGTCCCTTCCAGCTCTATTTTCTATGAACTACACACACAAGTTCTAAAACGTACTCTGTGATAACATTCAGTGCAGTGCCAAAATCTACATTCAGAGGCAGAATTACTTTGAAAATCAGATGGTTTCTAGAAATGCATTACCTTCTATTTTTCTCCTATCAGGACCAGTACGTCTTCCTAAACCAGTGTGTTATGGATATTATTAGATCCCAGAGGGAGAAGAAAACTGATCTTATTTACCAAAACATGACAGCAATGGCAATCTATGAAAATTTCACACCTGGGCCAGGCTTCGGGAAGGCCAATGGCTACCATGCATAGTCCAGCAGGAATGCAGTTTCTCCAGGAGGTGTTACCTGCCCAGAGGAAAAGGAGGTGTTCTACTCATGTTTTCTGGGATTGTGTGCAGTATCCCATGTCTGGCTTCTCCAGTTCTGTCTGCATTCAAAGAAGTGCTCTACAGGAGGAAAAACACAATGCTGGCAGGAGCCGCAGGTTGATGTTAAAAAGAAAAAACCAACACAACACAAGCAAAACTATTTGAAGTTAACAGAGGAATCTTGCTTTTTTTCCTTGGGAATTTAACAGTACTGATAGGTGAAATAGCATTTGCAGTATGAACAGTGAACTAGAATTTAAATATTAAAATAATAACACAAGCTTTTTATTACGATTTTATATGATTTCATTTACAGACACCAGGCTTGTGAGCTGTCTTAATATATTTAATTATAAGTTTCAGGAACATATTTTATCTACTGTATCTGGTTACTTAGTTAATAGGTATGTGCCTCTGTGATCTATTTTTTCTGTGTTCCTTTTTATTTAAAAAAAAAAGGAGTAGAAATGGCTCCTTCAAATGGACATTTATACTTGGAAATTGTGCCTTTTCTAGTTGCTACTCTAGGGAAAAAAAAAAAGCAGCAGAGATTCTATTTTTGTATGAAACTCTTAATGAGAACACAGATTTTTAAGTAAGGCTTATGTCAAACTTAACTGTAGTTGCACTGTTGGCAGGACTCTCCAGAAGTTTGGAGGTGAGCTTTGTTTTTGCATTTCACCATAAATATCCCCTGCCTTAATGTTTTGGTGCCTCTGCCAGAGGAAAAGGAGTGTGGTCTGTCACTCCGAGCTTTAACTGTAGAAAAAAAAACAGAGAAAGTGAATCTGTGAATGTGTGTGCGAGGGGGTGTGTGTGCGTGTGTATGAAGGACAGAGTAGCTCCTCCCTGTTCCTGGCTGATATTTCTGTTTTTATACAATTTATAATGATTTATTTAAAGGTGCAATATATGATTTACTGAATAATGCTCACTCTATTCTAATAGAGTTTTTCTCAGGTTGATGTCTTTTTATCGTTGTTGTTTTTTCCTCAAATATATAAATCTGTGAAAATGTTGAAACTAAGGTTCCAAGTGTTCAAGCACTCCCAAATGATTCACTGGCTTTACTGTTTCTACCAAAATACATTGTACAAAATTCTGCTGTAAAGACAAATTTCTCAGTTGTTTTAGGCACTCAAGACTGAGACACGTCTTACCTGCCTGCATCTCATTGTTCCAATGTAACTGTTTTATAATTACTTGTAATGTACTGCTGCTGTTGTTTTAACTGGTCCTTTCAGAAACAGAACAAGCAAGCAGAAATTCTCCAGTTGTTGATTTCACAAGTCAAGGATCAGATTGGTTTTATTGTGCTGGTACATAACTGTTAGATTTAGGAAGGCATTACCAATGAAGGACTTAAGTAGCTTGGGGTGGGGGGAGGGTGTGTTTTTTGGTCTTCGGATCATTGCACTGGTTGCATTGCAGATGAATATGAAGTTGATGAATAATGCTATAGAATAGCTATAAAGAGATGTAAAATCTTATGAAGGTTTAATAACCAGAGTCCCTGGAATTCTGCTGCTTTTTTGTTGTTCTGGTTTTTTTTCTTTGTTTTAGTAGACTTGTCAGAAAAAGCTGCAGATGCTAAGAGTGTATGTGGCTTTACAGTGGAACCTGGCAATCTCACAGGATCCAATGTCAGCTGAAGGAAAATGTAGGAATTCCTGGTGCACAGCTGTAACTTTGCAAATATCCTGAGGAATTCTTTACAACCTGGTGTGAAACTGTGGTGTGCCGTGTCAGCAAAACTAGAGAACCGGCCACAGTGCAGTTCAGCTTTTGGTTGGTTGGTTGTTTTTGGAGTTTTGTTTATTTTGGTTAAATTTATCATTTTTTTTTTTTTTAGCAGCCACTTGTGGGTTCTTGAATATATTTTTTCTGTCTTTCTCTGAAATACCTTAAAAAAAGCCAACAAAACAAAAAGAAACTACCATGAGGTTAATGATCCTGCCAGCTCCATCCAAGCGGGCTGTCCACAAAGTGGATCTCTTACCCATATTCTTCCTAAGCTGCTGTCAGTTGACAAACAAAGATAAACCACTTGGACCAAACAGAACCATTCCAAAGGAACTGGGAGGGAGGAAAGTCTGCCCCTTACAGTCATGTTTGTTGGTTTGTTTTTTTTTAACTCTTGCTCTTTTAGTTACAGTACATCTGTGCAGAGCACAGAGCCAGTATTCATTATTCCAGGTCTCCCAAGAGTTTGCTGCCTTAGGGTGGCGAATGCTGTCTTGCTTCTGAAGGCCCTTGTTTTGTGTAGCACAGAGGAGAGGGAGATGAGTCTTCCATGCTAGATGATGTTGATTTCATAACGTTGCAGCAGAAGATCAGAAAACTTGCTAGAACGGTAACTGGTTTTGCCTGACCACTGCCCAGATCCTCTTACCTAAACCCTCGGATCTGTCCCATTATTTTGGTGTTGGAAGCAGACATCAGATTCTCACTTGTGGAACCATCTAATGAGTATCCATTTAAAATAAAACTGTATGCATGTGTTTTGGGAAAACTGACTCATTGTAACAAGAGACTGAAGGTTGAAGTAAATGACCTGTTGATCCCATGTTGATAGGTGGAAAAAGTTGATAAGGCTTAAAATGTTGTAAAGATAAAGTTGGGTGTAGTGTCGATGTGAATAAGTAGGACCTGCCTTATAGGATGCCTCTGCAGGAAGAGGAGGAGCACAGGTAATGCTCCACTACCTTGTGGATCTGTCTTGGTCAAGATGACTTGAATTCCTGCAATTATTTTCTCCCTGCCCTCTGATCTTTGTGTTATAATTGCTGAGATCTGTCTCTTTGGTCAGTGTTTTCTGTTGCTGTTGATTATCTAAAGCTGTCCACTGTGTGACAATTACATCTCCTGCATTTCTGTTCTACTTTTTTTTTCCCATTTGGGGCCTGCTTAAGAAGGGAAAAGTTGATATGTTTCAAATAAGTGACTGTGGAATATCATGAAATGATGTACAAATTTTGTTGTTTTCATATTTGTTGTACAGGAAATTTCTGCACATTATGATGTTTTTAATGGTTTGATTTGTTTTTAAAGATATAAAATAACAATTAAAAAGCATCATCCTAGAGCACTTTCTGTCTTATTTTTCCTCTATTGGGGTTTTCTTTTTAGTTCCTTTTGAATAAAATTAATTTCCTAAAGTTTCATTTATAAGGGCTTTATAATAGGTGAGGAAAGTGGGCTCCCATCTCTAGGGTTGCCCTTGGGTCAGTTGTGTATTACAGTCAGTGGAGCTCCCTGCAAGGCTGTGATCGGTCTTTCAGACTTGCCTGGCAGGACCTGGGTCTGATGTTAATGTGTCCTTCGCACTTGGTGGATTCTCAAAATGAAGAACTTGATACCAGGTAAAGGAACAGAACCATCATCCAAGGTCCATCAAAAGAGTTCCATTCACTGAAACAGCCCTGAGAGAGGACCAGTGTTTCTAGGACTCATTTACTTTCAGAGAAACAAGAGAGAAGATTTTTCAGTCCCTTTAAGATGTTCTGTTGTTGGGAGGTGATAGAAAGGGATGCAGAAATATCTGTTTTATTAATGTTATAGCCGGCTGCTTGATTACAGATTACCCGTCTGTAGATGCATATAACATTATCTCAGTTAAGTCCTTTTCTCCTAAAGTTTTTAGGTTCTATTCCTAGCTGCCATCTGAATCACTCCCAAGGAGGATCACATGCCTGGAGGGTGATACTGGCATTCAGCAGCTCTCCAGTTCATCATGGGGTGCTGACTCTTAACTGTAAAATCTTGTGATCCTCCAGGGTAACTTCTGTGTTTTCTGAAGTGACTGGATGGTGACATGGGAAGAGCAAAGTGTGATTGTCTCATCATCATTTAGTGGGGCATGTGCCAGCCACATGATGTTGTCTGAGTGCTCTTGGTGAGACTTGTGTGGCAGAAGAGAAGCTCTGACAATGAACCTGTAGGACCTGCAGCAGGTGACCACCACTGCCAGGGGTAGTCAGCCTCAGGGAGACTTTTAGAAAGCAAAATTCCTTGCTTTTTTTTCCCCCAAAAATTAGATAAGTTTGAGATACTAGACCTTCAGTAAAGCCAACTGTTCTGGTTGTCATTTGGAGTGTTACTCTGTTCAGGTGGGTAGAGCTGAAACCGTGTATCTGGAAATCACATTCTGTACCTGGTCTTGTCATGCATTAGTTCTAATGCCTTTGAGATTAAAGAGATGGAGGTCAGAGAGGAGAGCACATAATGTTTCTGTCCTGTTCTTCACATGTTGATGCTGCCCTTGCATGCCCTTCTTGACTGGGAGTTACCAGGCAGCAAATGGAGTTTGGAGATGGACAGATGTGGATGTTTTTGTGGAAGAGGGTCAGAAATGGGAGCTTGGAAGGGCAGGACACCTGAAAACTTTGCTTTTCACACTGTGCTTTTCTGAAGCAAAAAGAAAAAGCCTAGGTCTTAACAACTCCTGGTTGTTCTGATTAAAAACTAATTAAAAAATGCAGATGCAAGTACTTTTGTCGAGGGCCAGAATGAGGGGCAAGTGAAGATCAGCAGTTAACTTGCTTCTGAGGTAGACAGGTACAATGTTCTCCCACTTCCCATACCACCAGAGAAGTTACTGTACTTCCTTTTTTCTGTGGCGCTGCTGCAGAGACTTCCTTTCAGACCTCGGGGTGTTGAAACCTCTGGCTGCAAAACTGCAAAACTGTTCCGTTTTAGCACTTTGCAGAAGTGTTTAAGGAATTGGTACCAAACAATGTCTCTCTCCAATCTTGTGCTTTGCTCCATTCTCTCTACCCTTGGACGTGCCAAACCCTTTGCCCATGCCAGCCTCCTGCCTGTGAGGGAGGAGGAGGCAAATGAAGCAGAAAACCTGAGTTTGAAGTACCAGGAGGAGCTGCTTCCTGCCTGCATTGCAGGAGCTGTTAGTACATCTCACATGGGGGAGAAGCTGAGAGCCCTTCTCAGACTGTTTCTTAGATCTGAAGAAAAAAATTAAGGATTTAGGTCTGTTCTTCTTTGTCCCTGGTACTTAGCAGAGTCCCATTTATTAATTCAAGTTGCTTTCCCTGGGGTTATTTCATTATAAATTTAATAGACATAATTTCCTGACAGCAAGAAGAAAAGCTAGCAAATTATCCCCTCTTGCTGAGGGGGAGTCTAGCTTGATCTCAAGTGAGTTATTTTAATTCGCATTTTACCTCCAGCTTTCCAAGTAATCAGGAAAAAAACAGATTCCTTGGAACAATGTTCTGGGTGTAGCGCTAATGTCTCATGGACATCCCTAGTATATTAATGGTGCTTACAAGAAGTTTGCTAGAGACACGAGAGCTGTGTGCTCAGTGTGCTGGGGTCAGAGCTCTCTTCACACACACTGCCATGTCTCTGCCCTTGTTTCACTGCAGGGCAAGATGGACAGGAAGACATGTATCCTCTGTAAGAGATTTCTGAACTTGTTTTGGTTTTTTATCTGGCACTTTTTTGATGTGGTGTTTCTACAGTTGGGAATATTCTACCAGAAGGAAAACAGACTTTCTGATAAAGACTAATCTAATGTTAGCTCTGATTAAGGTATGTATCTACCTAAAAGGTGATTGTTGTCACTCCTGAAAGAAAATACATCCTGGTCATTTCTGTTTTAAGCCTCCAGATGGCACATGATACCAGTGTTCTTTCCAGGGAAAGCTTTCCCTGCCAGGCTGCTCCTTTTTCACTTCCTTCCTAGATTCTGATCATCCTCCTCCACCCCATGTGCTGTTTCCCCTTCCTTCTCCCTACACTGTAGGTGCAAAGCCTGTCTCCTCCAGTCCTGCCTAATGCTCCCTCCAGCCCTGGCCCATGCCAGTCGTTAGGTCCAGGCCACTGTGCCTATGGATGGCTGGCTGCCTCCTCCACAGGGATATGTAGAGTGTTGTACACCTGATCAGATTACACCAAATAATCCTTTGCTTCCTTCGGAAGTGCTCTTACCCTTCAGCCTGTTGATACCTAGGCACTTTGTGATGGTGCATGTAGTCCAAGGTGTAAGGGCTCCTGCTGGGACCAGCCTGGTGCTGGTTGTTCAGCATTCCCAGCTGTGTGCTCATTTCCCAGCTTATTGGTCTGCTCCACAGCTGTTCCCAGCAATAATAGATTTATAGGATTGCTGAACGCAGTGCAGATACATCAATAAAGACAGCAAACAGTGACGTGCTTGCTCATACTGCTCAATATGAGTAAGAAAGGTCTGTTTCAGTCGAGATCTGTTTAGGTGGGGGTAGGGGTGTGTGTGTAACACTAACTGTGATTTTCCCCTACCTTTTTCTGTACAGGGCCTTAGGGAGGTTTTAAATGCAGCTTTTAAACCATCCGGCAACATCTGCCGAGTTACTTTGGTTTCTTCCATCTCCCACTTGAAATACAGCGAGATTTCAGTGCAAAGCTCTAGTGATAAATGCCTTTTTTACAAGAAGGCAGTAGCAGAGGTGGGTGTGTGAGAAAGCTCTAAATCTACTGGAAAATGTATCTGCAACTACCCTGCTTCTTATAAACCCTTCAGCCTTTGAGCAAGGAATAAATCAAAACTAGAAATAACACTTCACATCAGAACTTCCCATGCTTGTGTATCAGCACCCGTCCTGTGGAAGATCAGCTCTGAGCAGCGTTTGGCTGGGCTGAACGGCTCTCAGCTGCTGCCTCCTGGTCCGAGTGATGCTCCCAGTGCTGATGGTGACAGGCCAGCTTGACACTAGCTGAAGGAGAGCTGACCTCTGGGAGCCAGTTACCAAAATACAGAGAAAAGTTTCTGAACAATACGGATCAGTCAAGCCTTTAAAATCATAGTAATTTAGTTATAAGCCAAGCTACTGAATTGGATTTTTCTCTGCATGGTCTCCTAAAATGTGACTGAGAGGCCAGCAAATAGATTTCATAGTGTTTGCTGCAATCAATATTTTCATGTGTCAAGCTCGCTGGCAGCACATTAGTACCTGTCATGTTATTTCTGTTAAGACACACTATGTTGCCCCAAGGTATTTTGAAAATGAGGTTTTTAGGGATTTAGAAAGTGGATATTTTAAAAATTAGTTTTTTAGGGGTTTAGAAAGTGTTCCCTTTAAAAAATGCCAGTAAGCAGAGGCTTGAATAGTTTCACATGAAAAGAAAATCTTTCTTGGGAATTTTCTCCCACTTGGACATTTTTTAAAGCAATTTAAAGATGAATCCAGCTGTTTCAATCAGGATTTACAACTATATTCAATTTTTGTTTCCTAAAATGTGTTTCGTAGTCAAGGAGACTGAAATACTGAGAAATCCAAAGAAAGCACTGGGTCCTGTCACATGTGGAACATGACTTTACCTCTGCTCACCTATCCTTGCAAGTCAGACAAGCAAGGGAATGTAGGCATACCAAAACAAACAGCTTGCACAGGGCCTTTGCAAACCAAGCTTAGAGGGGTTTTTTGAGCAATATTAAGCACACAGTTAGAAAAGGGTGGGACAGAGAATAGGGAATCTGAATATAAATATTGATGTCAATCAGTAATATCCCTTTAAACTTTCTGTAGATGATATTCTGAGCTTTGTAGAACTGAAGACAAATTATTCTTAACCCAAATAGCTCTCCTATGTGTAGATTTTGGTATTATATGTGTTGACCTTTTTCAAGACATGTATTTTTACCACGGTTTTCTCTTACCTGATTAATAGATGTGAGTTAGGGCCTTATTCTAAGGAGCTGTGGAAAGTATATGCTCTTTCCCGAAGAGCATTGTACTGATCCATCCATCACATATATTTGGGTATCCACTTTCTATTTCAGTGGAAGTTACATATCTTTTTTTAATCCCCCCCCCCCCACGTTATTCTATTGTGATGTAATTTTACAAGTCAGTCTGAGGAAGGCAAAATGTTATTACCAAACCAGAGCCTTATGGCTCTCTCAAAGTCACTCGCTTTAAATGATACTAGAAGTTAGGGGAAGTATTAGTCTACAAACTGTGGTCAGTTGGTTCCAGATGAAACATTATTGTAGTTGCAATTTATTACATGAAGTGATCAATATGTTGTAAATGCTTTTACAAGGTAGAGCCAGAATCTGTGTGAAAACACAACCAGCAGCACCACAGACTGCAGAGACTGCTCTCTCTGCACTTGGAGAAAGCACAACCCTGCTATTTTTCCTGGTATTGGGCTTTCACTTAGAGAACATTTCAACTTTCCAAGGACTTTGCTCTTCAGTTTATTTTAGAAGAGGCAGGATGGCTTTGGTGAACTCGGGTGGTTGCTTCCTGGGCTGAGGACAGAGCTGCTGAGGAGGGAAGGGCCATCTCCTGATTAGAGCTTGCAATCAGTTGCTGTGGCCAGAAGCAGGAGGTGAACACAACCAGCAGAGTGATGACTATGGTCACCCTAATAAGCAGCATTTGCAATGGTCTACTGTTTTTTGGACTACTTAAATACAAAATTTTCAGGAGATGTTTGAAAGCCATTCTGCAAACTGCTCAGAAGTAGTTCCTTTCAGAAAAATGGGTGGAGTAGGAATAAAATCAGAGGGCTTTGTGGGCGATTCAATGTCGGTATCGTTAACAAAGACGAACAATCATCTATGAAATGCCACGAAAAGGATTGGCAAAATGAATTGACGTCTTTGCTAGCAGCTGCGTTGTGGGGTGAATTGCTTTCCCGAGGCTGGGGGAAGCAGAAGGCACTCTTGCTGTGCCGAGGGGCTCTGGTAGGGAAAACCTGTGTTACGTTGCAGATGTACACTGCAAATATTTGCAGAAGTGAGATGCAGTGCTGCTGCTTCTTTCACACAACAAAGAAAGGAAAAGAATAATATTTTCTGCGTAGTTAAATAATTCCATTGCAAAAAATATAACGTCTCAATAACATGTAACTGTACCAGAAACCACCAGGCAAAGAGCAGGGAGAGATTAGTGTGGAGCCTCTCATTAGTCTCCGCAGAGAAGACATCATGCTCCAAGGACAGTGGCCTTTTAACTTTGCTGATGTGTAAGGAAAATTCATACATGCTAATAGTCAAATTATGATTTCCCATGATTGAAAGGCAGGAGCTGCTAAGCATAACAAAGTGAACTTTCCCTGCTCACTAGGACATCTGCCAGTGCTGTGATCAAATTATGGCTTTCCTTGGCCCACAGTCAGGAGCAAACTGCATATCCTTGATCAAAAGCGCAGTCTGCTTGGGTGGAGATGATTTAATTATTAGTGACAAATCTGACAAAAGTCCTTTGAAGTGACGGTCTCAGGATAGCTTAGTATTCGTATATGGGGGAATGAATTGACTAATTACAGCAAGAAATAACCTCAACAATGAAACTGAAACATAAAGTGGGGGTTGAAGCTGCACAGAGCCACAGGCACCAGGTGTGAGGGTGGCCAGGCAAGGGAGACTTGCTGGTGCTGAAGACGGTGGGGGAAGAAATGTTTGGGGTACATTAGTTGTCCTAGAACACATCTGGCTTTTTTTGGTCTGGTTCTTGCTATGCAGAAGCAGCTGAGGGACCAGCCCAAGAAGTTGCAGTGGAGTGGTGCCTTGCCAGCCTTGCAAAGTCTCTATTTCCCTGTTGTGGGCCAGTCCTCAGAAGCAGCCCCGGGGCCCTTTGCACGAGGCAGAGCCACAGTACAGGAAAACAAGAGATTCAATAGGGCTGTAATGGATGGAAAAGCCCAAAATAACTCTTTCAGTTAAATGAAATGCCAACTTCTCCTAAGTAACTTCACAGCAAAGGCAGAATGCAAATGGAAAACACAATGGTAATTAGAGTCTTGCTACACCTGGGCAAATACCCCTGCCCTGGAAGCTGACTTTTAATTTTAAGGAAGGGTCTGTGAGCAGCCTGAGTGTGCCTGCTCTCTCTAATCTGCCCTGCTCCACTGGTAAACCAAAACCAGCCAGGCATCCTGAATGTGGCCACAGGCCTCCTGCTTGCTAACGGGTGTGGGGAGGACTCATTTCAAAGGGAGGAAGTCACAACACCCAGATGGATTCCCCTTGGCAGCAGATGAAAGCTGTGTGGTTTGAGAACAAAGAGCTCAATTTTTGCATGTAGGAAATGAAGAGATCAGCTGAGTGATGTTATACAAGCTGGAGGGGAAGCCTTAAAAGTTAAAAAAAGCACATTACACTTGATGCATTTGCCAGTGATGCTGACTGAGGCATTTTGTGCCAACTGAAGTTGCAATGCAATGCAGGTGAGGGCGCTGGGCAAGGACAGCAGTGGTGACAACAGATTTATACCTCTTCTATACTGCAGGACATCACTGTTACTAAAAAGAGGAGAAAAGTGTTTTGGGTTTTTTTTAACACAAATCTATCTGTTGCTGCTTGGGAATGGGGGGTTCGTAGCTCTCATGCATGATCCTGTTGAGAACACAAATGAGTTAAACCAAGGTTCGCACTGGCAGTTGAAAACAGCTTTTGAGATTCTGGCTCACAGAAAAAGCTTCTGTTCTTTATGTAATACCTTATTCCATGGGTTTTTGCATGTTACTCACACTGGCTCTCCTCTCCTGGCCCCCTGGCTGCCAGCAGGGCTGTTCTTCACAGTGTCCCTCACTCCTCACTGCTGATTTGTATTGTGCCCTCCCTTGCCCTTTCCCAGAGGCAGCACCAGCTTCTGTGACAGGTTGGGCAGTGCCCTGTGGTGGGACTGATGAGGAATGGGCTGGGTCCATCACAGGGCAGCCCTTGGGCCCTCTCCTCACAGTGACCGCCCCACTGCTGCCGGCACCGGGGCACAGACACCAGGCATGGATCTTCTCCTTGCACCCGCTCCACCATCGGGCCGAGGCTCTTCATCCAACCTGGCCACCACATCCAGTGTACTCCACTTCCTGCACTGCTGGGGACAGACTGGCACAGCCCCTGGGTAACCAGCCCTTGTGGCACCCTGCAGGTAGGTCTGCCTCCTTCAGACAGTTCCCTCCAAACAGAAACAAAAGTGAAATGGTGCTGAGAGAAACAGCAAGTCCCCTCCCAGGCAAGAGTTCCCTCATGGCCCTCTGGTACTGGCGTCACCCTGGGTGGGTGGGAGGGGATGCTGAGTCAGCTCCTTGGGGTTCCCCACCACTGGGGGGGCTGAGGGGAATTTGTTTTCAAACCTCACATCAGGATTTTTGGTGTATGCCTTGCCAGACTTTTTGGGGGTACACTGGGCTCCCCACAGCACCTGCTCAAGGGGCAGGAGGGTTGTTAGGCAGCCCACAGAGGAGATGGCATTTCGGTGCATCAGCCGCTGGGTCTGACGCAGTGCTCCTACATCTTCCCTAGGTCTGAACCAAACCAGTCAGTAAACATGCGGGATTTGGGTTTCTCTGGCAGAAGCCAGCAATGTCCAGAGCTGGGCCAGGTTGTAGGTTCACACCCTTGAGAACTGATGTTGATGGAGGGCTTGAGTTGATGAATCATGCTGGTTGGTCCCTGTGCAAGTTGGAAGGGGAAAGACAGTGAGGGTGGAGGGACTCATGAATAATTAAACTCTGAGATGGAGGAACATACATAATGCATGATAAATTAGTCCAAGTGCAGCAGAGGAAGCATGAGTAAAGTTTGTTTCAACAAGCATAAAATGGGATGTGACAAGGTATTTACGCTAGAACAGCTGTTTGCTAAATTTTTTCATTTATTTATACAGATTTCCTCCCCCTCACAGTTAGGGGTCTGCCTAGAGTGGGAGAGAAATCAGCAACTGAGATGGAAAATAAGTTTGGTTCTTGCTAGATCCCAGTCCAGCATGCTCCCTGCCTGGGAGGTCTCCCTCCATCCTTAGTGCTTTCCTTTCTGATAATCTAATGGAATATTTCCCTCCTGGTCGTTTGGGCTGCAGTTTGACTGCAGCTAAGGCGGGTAGGGTAATGCTCTTAATTCCATGGAAACAGTGAAGCCCATGTTGACTCACTCTAGCCTTTTCTGATCCCAGATTCCCTAAATGTTTTCTTCCTTCCAAACTGTATTTGCTGTTACAACATAAATTATTTATAAGATGTTACATTCATTACAGATGGTAATGAGGCTGCCAACCAGAGGGCACTGACTCTATACCGCAGTGTCAAACTGATTTAAGGAGCAGGGGGGTTGCGTAAATAAAACTCCAGTCCCTTCCTTCTTTTAAACAAACCTGGCAAGTCTGTTCAAATTTACTTTTCTCGTAAGTAACACTAAAGGCCAAAAGCTGCATTATTAGACTTGCAGAGCTGCTTCATCTGAATCAAAATGAGTTCTTAACAACATGGCTTGTTTCTTTCCCCCACTGCGAATCACTTAAGGTCTCCAATCACAGGACACCACACACAGAAGATGTTTATTACAGATAGCTGGTACAGCTACTCTGACACACAAAAACCACAGCTTTAACAGAGCTTTTGCTCATCACAGGCTGTATATGGAAAAGGACTGTGTGAAGCAATCTGGAGCTGAGCACCGAAACACAGTTCTTTGATCTTGTCTCTCCTTCCGTGTTCTGCTCACTCCAAAGCAGCCTTCCGCCTTAAAACAAGGGCCGCTGGATGCCGTGCCTGCTGACCTGCCTGCTCCAAGAGAGGGTATCTCACTTCTCACAGGTGTAGACAATACACAGGGAAATAATCTGTTACTCTCTGCTTTATTTCTTCTCTAGGACTGATCCCTGCTTTCCGGTGTTTATTGCACTTGGATTTCTCCATGTTTCTGGAGTTCACAGAACAGAAACCTCAAGCAGGGACTGCTTAGACACGAGGTGGATGAAAAACCAGTTTGAGTTCTTCTGATTGTTTTACTAATTTTTCTTATACATGGTCTTTCATCATTCCTTGCTACAAAAGGTAAAACTATGGAAAGTCACACCATCTTCTTGTCATCTGTGTGCAAAGTAAGTGTGAAGACTTGAGTATAAAACAGCTTTCTCCCAAAAATCAGTATGTTTTCTTTAAACACTGAGGTCATCTATTTATTAAAATATGAATGTTAAAAAGCATGCACATACTAAGCCCATAAAACATACAGTTAAAACTGCAAAACCCCCTCACTGAGGACACACAGATGCAACTTCATACCCAGGTGCTGGAAGAGATGGAGAAGGGGGAAGCAGCTTTTGATCTTGTGTTACAGATAAGCCCAATGCAGTTTTAATAGCCTTAACTGTATAACTACAAAGATATGCCTCAGTTCCTTGAAGTGTCATAGGCTTCCTGCATGCTGCTGGGCCATCCTAGAAGCGAGGAAGTGATGCAGCTTTCCTAGACAGAACACCCTACTTCACAAAGCCATCCTAAGGATAAATGTGCTCAAGAGAATAAAAATGGGCTACGGACAGGCAAAGCACAAGAAAGCGATGGAAAGTCCTCGGTAAGCCGGGGTTTTTTGTCTGGTAGGGTTTTTCCCCTTTAGCTGTTGCAATCAATGACTCACTGATTTGCATGGCCACTCTTGTTATGGATTCTGAAAAGCTTTGAGCACGGGATTGTGATGATGATATGCCCTGTCAGCCATCTCTAATTCAGACAGATTTCTTTTCTTCGTCTCCCTCCTCCCTCTGAGTGCCTTAATCTACATGGGCCTTACCACTTTAAAACTAAAGTGGGACACAGGGATGTGAGAGAGAGAGAGAAAAGGAAAATATCTGAACTCCCTGACCTGTTCCAAATTAATTAGAGCCAAACCCACCTCAAATATGTGTAGAAAGCAGCTTAGAAAACACTCTCTGTTAGTGCATTTAAATCCTGAGTCTAAAGCTTATGATGAATGATAAACCAAACCCTACCACCAGCATCTCTCTATGCAGTTTGACCTCACTCCAAACACACTGAAGGAGAAAATGTAGGTGTTCACCACATTTCTAGCATGACGTACACAGCTCGCAGACTAAAGCAACCCAATGCTTGCCAGTGGGACGGGATACCAGCACAGCTGGCTGGCTGAGTGATTTTTGTTTTCAAAACTGTATGAAAACTGAGAAGTTCCTGGTGGCAGGCTGCTCTGGTAACTTGCTTGGCATCCCTCTCTGTTGTATGCCACTGGTGTGGGCCCTGGCCTGCTGCTGACTTTGTGTCTTACCCCCAAAGGTGTGGGGGCTCCTCACTCGCTGCTGTGTTTCCCTTAGTTTCCTTAAGACGGTTGCTTCTAGTTAGTAAATGTTCAGCTTGGCTGCCTCTGCAACCAGGACACTGTTTTCCTAAGCTACAACTTGACAAGGCCCTATTTGATGGAGCCCTCAGCATGTAATTGCCCTCAGACTGGCATTTGTTCCCTGCCCAGCACTGTCATTGAAAGGGGAGCATGAAAGGGGAATACCATGTCTTCAAGCGGAACCCTGCGTTTTCCAAAGATAGCAAAAGATCCCTAGCTGGAAGAAAAGCCTATGTGAATTAGCATGGGTCTACCTATGATAATTTGCATCAAAGGAAAATCCAGATCATAAATGCTTGCACATGTAGCTTTTCAAGATTCGAGTGCAAAGTCCGGGCTGCTGAATTGTTAGGCCGTGCCTCTGTGCTGCCTGATTTTAGCTACTGTCGCTCTTGAGGAGCCTCTTTTCTAGCTCCTCCTGTGTAACACAGCCTTCAGAGCTCTGGGGGTAACATCTTTGGCTTGTGGTCCTCCGAAGAGCTGTAGTATCAGCATGAAAAGAAAGCAGAGGTCTCACATAAATAAGTGAAAATATATCCATGTCAAACTAGGAGATTAAAGGCAATGGCACATGAAAGTGACAAGTGGTTATTGTTAATGACAGTCTTGCTGAGTCTATTCTAATATCTATTCTAATTTCTAATCTTCATATTCTAGTCTTTTTTTCCTTACCATTTGCTTTGTTGTTAAGAATCCCCTCCCACTTCAAAAGCAGTGTAGCTTTTTGCAAAGTCTTAGCCTTTCAAGGGGTTGTCTGAACTACAGACGACTTTGTCGTCTAATACACGTAGGTGAGGGAATGTAATGTTACTGGTGAAGATTGGATGGGATTTGCTCTTCATTTGTGTCAGGAGACTGGAAGAAATGTTGCTGGAAATGTGGGCTTTGGCCTGTGCTGCCCTCAGATTGGGTGGCAAGTCAGCTTTGCAGATGAAGCACCTTGGTGCCAAACTTCTGTGGAAATCAGAAGTTACCTCAGAGAATTTAGGAGAAGTAAATTCCAACAAGGCAGTAAAACAATGTGCAGAGACCTCCTGTGCTATTTCTCTATTTAGATTTTGTGGCAAAATGTGTCATCTGCTGCCAAAATACATGTCTTCAAACTGGTGACACATAGGCCAGGTCTTCCTCAGTGCTAATTTACAAGTAAAGACCTCCAAAGGTCTTTCATGACCTGCTGAAATGCGTAACTGCAACATCTTTAGGATTTATTGTTGATTAGCTAACACATAGTAAGACTGACTTCTTTTGGTTTTCCTTGAAAAGGCAAACCCTAAGGATCCCCAATGTCAGCCACTCCGACTGCCAACTCTGTGAAGTCTTGTTGCACACTGGGATATTTTGCTGCTGCTGTAGGATTGGCAGGGTGAAATCAAGGGCTCCTACAAATGGCAGTGAAGTCCAGGATGAACACGTGGGTCTGAGGACAGGATGACTTCCCACAGCTACTGCAGCAGGTCAGCTCTGGAGGATAAAATAGGGGTAAGGTTTTCACAGCCTCCACAGTGCCCACCATGAACAGCATCACTGTCTTCAGGTGAAGGCTGCATTCTGTGAGCAGTAATTTCCACTGTCCCATAAAAAGCTAGGTCTGGTGTGGTATCCCGCTTGGCAGTGTGAACCCATGGCTCTGGATGTTGCTGTATAGCCTCCCAGCACACGAGGCACCTGCTTGACTGATTTCTTTACCCTTGTCATTGTTCAGAATTAGCTGTGCACCTATATTAGCCAGGCAAGCCAAGTGTGAGTTGTTTTTCACGCAGGGTGACTGCGTACAGCAGCACAGGGAGGGGGAAGCCGGATTTTTGGAGAGCAGACCCTTAGTATGGGACAAAATGCTCGCCTGCACTCTGATGCTGATTTTGTCCTTTATTGGCTGCTCCTGAGGCTGCAGCCGGAGGAACGGTCTCCTGTGGAACGGCAGCTTTAGACAATTTTATTGGCTGATGAATCTGATCTTGCCTGGCCACCTTCCAGAAGCACTGACTTGCCCGAGATGAGAGTGAGAGGAAGGTTGCTCTGCCTGGGGCTGTAAAGCAATTGTTTTGAGACCAACGTAACACCCATGCCTTGCTGCACGGTAAGTATATAAAGATAGGTCCATATACCCACATGTATATGCGTAAAGTGCTTTATAATATAATTGCTGACACAATTAAATGTGCAGCTCCTGTGGACTGTGTCTCGTTTGCTGCTTAATTATGTGAAAATGTACTTGGTAAATTGCTTGCTCTCACAAAATGCTCGATTAACTGTTGCAATGATCTAAGTTGAAACACTGCATTTGTGTCCTACTCCGGTTATTTCTTGTGCTGCAACACACTGATTTAAGCGTCTTGCCATGAGAGAACAAGATGCAGCTGCAAGATGTTGATATTAAAATGTTTTCTTCAGTTTTATTATTTTGTTAGTGGAAACTCAAAATACCAGAGCTGCTTGCTAATATTTGCTCAAGTCTTCTAAAAATTGCTGATTAATCTTGCCCTTTCTTTTTTTAAGGGTAACTTCTGTGAAGTTTGATGCTATGGAACGTTTTGCAAGTTGTGCTTTGCAACAGAAAAAAAAATAGGGCAGAGCTAAGGAAGGGAATGTTTTTAATGTAGCCCCCAAAGTGTGTGGAGCTCAAAGTGGCAGGATACTGCATTGCACCTACATCAGTTGCAAACAGCTCTCCCGATGAACATTTGTGATGAGCCTCCAAAATTATTACTACCTAAGGAATTGATGATTGACCAGAAGCACTGGAACAGAACGAAGGAATGCAGTTTTTTAGACTGCAGCAGCCCTATAATATACAAAGATGCACCTAATCCGGAAAGTACATCATACCTGCTGCTTCAGAAATGATACTAAATATTTTGAGTTTTACTTTAACAACCTTCAGTGCTCCTAATATTCAGAGTGGAGTTTGAAACTGTGTCTTTTTGACAGCTTTGGGAAACAACCTTTTATCACTGTATGTGTTCAAAATGCCTCTCTCTAATGTTTCATCATTTTTTGGTTAGGAGAGATGGTGCAGGAAGTGGGGTGGCAGTGTTCTCTGCAAACAGATCCCTGCTGAACATAGTGCAGGGACAAAATAACTTCCCCAGGGCTAAGACAAAGCATTAAATTAGAGCTGAGTAAAACTGTAAACAGCCCTCAAAGATTTCCTGAGCTAGAACTTTCCATACTCTTGGGCTGTGTGTAGTGCAACTGTGTTGATGGCAATAATGCTTTTCTGCATTCTTCTTCCTGAGGGTCAAGGGGGAACCTGACTGGCTTCGTGACTTGCCTTGGCTGGAATAGCTTTTCAGTACCATGTTGGCCTTTGATGCAATGGGTTCCTTAAACAGACAGAAGCAGATGTCATGGTGCTGGCTGTAGCCTCTTAAAATCACCTGCACCACAGCTGCCTTTCCAAGCTGTGTTGAAATTATGTTTTGAGAACTCTGGGAAGAGGACGGTGTAAGAGGGCCAAATTTCGCAGGTGGAGGAGAGACATGAACAGTGACTTGTAGCTGTAGCTGTAAGGAAGAGCGTCCCCACTGTGTGCAAGTGGGGGAGAGGGGAGGCCTTAACGTGGTGCAATTCCATCTGTATTTCAGCTGCAGAAGGAAATAATTTATTGAACTGGCTCCCACTTCAAATGGAATGGCAGTACATGAAGTTGTGTGGCTCTGTTATCACCCATGGTTATGAGAGTGAAGTAGGACCTTATATCGACGAGAAATTATGCAGAAAATATGGTTTAATATGACTTTGGTGCAATTGCATCAGGTAGCATTGACCAACTTTGATGCTGTGACTTCTAAACATTTTTTTGTTGGCCCTGCAAATAGTCTAAACTACATTTTTTTCTGCTTGTTCCTGTGTTTCGACACCATTCCTGTTCCTGTTCTTGCTGGCTGAGGCTTCCAAGGGAGCCATGCGAAGCTGACATTCATACTCATTGGATTTGAAACATCCCTTTTAGAAATCACAGCCACTGTCATTAAATGGAAGATGAAGGGGGAATGGAGAAAAGTGGAAAAAGGAGGCAACTAAAAATATCATAAAGCTTGTGATCTTTTTTAATGATTATATTTGGGAATTCTGTAGAAATTGATCCAAGAGAAAACTATGATTCTCTGACTTTTAAAGAGCATTTATCTGGAAATGTTTTGGTTTTCAACTAAGATCTGAGTGAAAAAAGTGGAAATACATTGATTTGTATTTTGACAGTTTAAAATAGTTTTTGTGCAATGCTTTTATAGTGTGTTCATTTAGAACGTGGACTTGCAAATCACGGGAATATTTTAAAGCCGTTGGAATTCAGAATGACATGTAAAACGCAGTGACTTTATTTTTATCTCTGTTGGGTTTGTTGGTTAGTTTGCATCTGGATTTGTATTTCTGTATATGTATATAAACATAATCCCATTAACACGTATAAGAGGAGGGAGCTTTTAGGCAATGTGCTTACATATATATCAGCCATAATATGAAATATTTACTCTCAATATTCATGTGATGTGCTGTGGATTCACGCTAGGAGTAATAAGGCAAGAAACTGTTTATGCTCTGTGATACAGATAGCCAGATCAACAATGGAAATGAAAACTGGAATTGTTCTTCCATTTTAATTACAGTCTGACAAATGGTGCATTCATTTTTCATTGTTAATAAATGGCCCATATGGCATCCTTTGATCACATGCTATACAGCTCCTGCAACAGGAAGGCACTAATTTTCAGGGAATACAGAACATAACATTTGATCTGGGCTTTCTGAGCAGAATATTCCCTTGAGCAGGAAAATGGACACTACCAGGAGAAGGTACCTTAGGTAGCGCAGAGTTTTCCAGTCTGAAGGCTTGGTACATGGTGCACCTACCTCAGAAGGAGAGCCAGCAGCTTCCTCACGTTCCAAATCAAAGAATCAGAAGGGTTTTTTCCCACCAGCAAATTTCATTCTTTCACAGAATATATGAGAATGGTTTTTCCATGGTGCACAATTGAGATTCCAGGGTGCCTGGCATGCAGGGACAGAAAAAACTAACCAGATAGGAGAGCTTTATTTAGAAAGTAAAGCAAAGCAAACTTAGAATTTCTTTGTGTGTGAGAAATATACATCACAAAAAACCCCACCAACCTCACTCACACACACACCTTGGAATAAAGACAACCTATTTGCTTTTAGTCGTGGTATTTATTGTACCTTTTAGAAACAAAACTGAAATCCGTAGCCAGGACACCAGCTGGAGGCATTCAGGAATATCTCCATGGAAATACTATCTTGGAAAGCAAAGCTTGCTCAAGTTTGCTCATTATTATCTGCAGAGCATTGCAGTCTGAGAGAAAACAGTGACAACTAGTCTCCTGTCTTCTGCACCCACAGTCACAACAGATGGATGGGTGATAGGATCTCTTCAGATCAGCTCCTGTCTTCCCTTACAGTGTAGCTCTTGCAGCTACTTTGATCTAGGTTGGAGTCAGTGTTTGGGACCTTTCTGGGGTGTTCCTACCAGAAAAGGACAATGATTATGCACAACTCATACCTTTAATGTAAACTTAAGTGTTTACAAAGCAAGTGTGTACGTACACTTCTATTTCCACTAACACAAGGAGGTTTCCTCCCTCACAGCTTTCATGTGATCCTTCCAGGGGCAAGGAGATGCAAGAAGGAAGCAGGAAGAAGGAGAGGGGGAAAGCTTATTGGTCTTGCTTTGGGAATGTTTCATCAGTAAGACAGCAACCTGTGGCCTCTCATCACTGCTGCAACACTGCAGCACCCCCAGAGTAGTTTCAGCTTCTGGTCTGGATGGCAAAACTGCACAGTCACCCATTACCACATATAAGCAAAGATTTGTGTCCCCTTAGCCTTTTGCAAATAATGGGTACAATATGGTAGCTTAAACTCCAAGGCAGATGGTACATTTTGTATGCATGATGAAATGTGGCTGGCTAAGTGTGTCCAGATGAGCACTACTCCTTTGATGAAGAAACCATTAAAATGTGGCAATCTGTGGGAATCTAGGCTAAAATAGGCCCTCATATGAAGAGTTAGAACAAGGCAGAAAGTTGCAAAAGTTGTTCTCCACATAGGTAACTGAAGGTGGAGGGGGAACCTTTCAGATTTGTGGAATCAATTATTTTATTGTTTCATGGAACTCAAACATAAGACACTGTGAAAACAAGGAGTAATGTGAACTTTCAGCCAATACTCTGGTGCTAATATATAAAATGTTTTCCCAACATACCTGATTTCTCTTGTTTTTTTAGGAAGGTTTTTTTGAGAAAAATGCTCTTTGTGGTGTTACAGGCCTGTAATTTTCAGGTCAGACTACAAAGGGATTATATACTTGTTATTTTGGTTTCCCTTTAGAGTTCTGCAATGTTTCGTATATCCAGATGACCGGTACAGGTTTTATGTAATATGTGATTTGCCACATGGAATATATACCTCTGTTCTTAGATGAGATGGCAGCTAACAAAAACTGCGTCTGACAGGCTATTTCTTACTGTGTGGAATGATCTGTCATCTCCTCAGGTTCTTGTAAATTGCTGTAGCTCAAGATTAGGGTAAAATGTTTAAATTTGTCAAAAGCAGCTTTAAAGCCTCTGACTTTCTAACATTTTAAAGTGGTTTAGGGGCTTATAAGTTGAATCATATAATCATCTTTGAAATGTTTTTCTAGTCCATCTTCTTTAAATGAATAGAAATGTTTTTATTTAATACAAGTAAAAACAGCCGAACTTTGGCCACAAATATTTGCTGATCGTGAACTTGCTGAAAGGTTATCTGAGAGGAGTAAAATTTGGAAGTGACTTGCTAAACTG
Organism: Myiotriccus ornatus; assembly: GCA_036023395.1. NCBI lineage: Eukaryota > Metazoa > Chordata > Aves > Passeriformes > Tyrannidae > Myiotriccus > Myiotriccus ornatus. The sequence continues at coordinate 14,524,440 of JAYRBT010000177.1, forward strand.
ATAAGATTGTCAGGGACAATAAGAGGTAAATACCTCAACCTTTGTAATGTAAATGATCATACTTGAAACTAAGCAAGGATGGACAATGCACTTGTCTCACGAAAAGAACAGTGAGCACTTGCCCTGTGCAGAGACAGGGCTTGGACTCAAAAATCTTTGTGGGCCCCTTCCAAGCCAGGATATTCTATGATTCTGTGACTTAATTATTTTCCAGAATCCATGACACAGGAAACAGGAATTTCCTCAAGCATTCTATCACAGCAAATTAGGTGTTTATATTAAACATTTCTGCTTGGCCGGCAAACCAAACTTCATAGCACACTTTCCATCAGAGTGTCACAGAAATGCTGTGAAGACCCTGTATAGATGGTGACTTCTATGTGAAAACAAAGGTAACACACTTGACCCAGTCAAGTCTGTGATATATTTAGATACCCACTGCAGCAACTTGCACCAATACAAGCTCCGAGTTGCAGGTAATTCACGTGGCTGTGTCTCAGCAGTTAGTCCCTGCTTCATACTGCAGTTAAGTTGCACTGGCTTCCAGGTTATTGCATCTCCAAGAGGCATTTACATGGTCCCAGGAAAAGTCTTGTCTGTGTGAAGTTTTGATAAAAGATGGTTAGATTTCTGAAAAGTAAAATTGAAAGGGAAGTAACACTAAGAAATCTGGGAAATGTCTTTCTATCCACGCTTTATTAATGATCATTTCCTTCTGTAGTTATTTGCTTACACTTACAGAGCCCAGAAGAGCTATTTTCCTTGTTTCAGTTTTACCTCACAAAATTCCAAAGTATAGAGCTGTCATTCATGCTTGCCAGGGGTAAAATGGTGTGATGTAATCTAACTATAGGCAAGGTAGCTTAATTAATACTTACAATCTGTCTTTAGTAGGTGGGCTTAGGATATGCAATTTTGTTTTCTAGTAACTTTCAATTTTTCTTTTACATTTTTTCTCTACCACTGTAGCAGTGGAAAAAGAGCTCATGTGCTCTTTAGCTTTCATGTGACCATGCAGCATCACAGAGGGACAGGGAATGGTCTGTTCAGGAAAAGTCAGTGTATTTAGGGCAGGACTCAGCAAATTAACTGGGAGCCTTTTTTCTAAAGGCTGATTTATGCCAATGGGGAGATCCTCATACAGTGTGGAGCAGCACTATGCTGATCTCAACAGAGCTACTTTGTTTGGTGGGGATTAAAAATCTAGTCCCAACTGTGTGTGATTCTCTTATGCTGATGCAATTATCACCCCTGTGCCTGGGGAAGGTTGTACCTCTGTCTCCTCTTCTCTCTTTATGCCCTAGCAACCCTACAATGCACTACTGGTTTTTGGAAGGTTATCCTTGCTCACGTGGCAAGCTGTGTTTGTGGCTTCATGTTGCTACTTATGCGAGCTTAGAAGCCATGAGATGGGTGGCAGAGAGGGCACAGCAGCACAGGCTTTGCCTTACTGCCTCCAGTGGGACCCCAGGACCTGGTTTGCCCAACTCAGCCCATGCTGCCGTTTTACTGATGGCTCAGTTTGTCTACACATAGCAACAATGTGCTTTCCTCCCCGAAGCAAGGCACACTGAGTCAGTAGGAGTTACCCTGAGATGTGCTTCCCTGCTGGCAGTGGCTCACTGTGCTGTATCGAACTGGTTTGCTCCTTACATATGGCAGCAGGAAAAGCCTGTCCCCATGCTGTTGCTCCTGCTCCGTTTATAATCTTAAAAGACATGGTCTGCTTGACTAGCACTCCTTCTGTGTTTGTAGGTTAGACAGAACTCCCTGCGGGTCAGCTTTACGTCTTCAGCTGCAAATGTAGGTCAGCTGGCTGCTGTGCAGAATGCTCCTTTATCCTTAAAAGCGCAGATCCTCACACGCAACTTCACAGCACACTGCGTTTGCTTGCCTTGTAAGAAAGCTCATTTTGCCAGTGTAGCCAGTGATGCAGCTGCTCCCGTGACATTAGCAGTCCTGCCAGCATGGGAGCAAAGTATTTTTCGGTCTAGGTGTAGCAGATGTGTAACGAGAGCAATTTCTGCTGTTTCTGCCAATTTTCTTTAGTAATGAGAGATTGATTTCAGGCCTGTTAAAGGAATTAATTATCATAGGGTGTGATAGTTGGTGCCTGTAAATCAAAGCAAGTCCTTCAGTTCTTCTGTGTCCAGGGTCTGTCTCTTCTGATGCTTCCTGCATCTTCTGATGATTCCTGCATTCTAGAGAGTCCGTCAGAGGTTTGAAGTCTAGATGCAAAAGAGAATCTCACGAGCTTGCAAGGAGCCAGTTGGGTTCAGTTACTCTGCTGTTTTCATTGCACACATTTGGTTTACATATCCCTGCCTGCAGGCTCTAATCTTAGATGTGACACTTAATGTGCTTTGATTTTTTTTAGCCCAGTTTCCTAGGAAGTTGAGGCTTATGCAACCCTTATGCAAAAGCAAAAGGCCCAAATGGTTCCCCTGAAAAGACAGCAGAGACCAGCCACCGTGTTCACGAATTGGAAGATTTATGTTGCATTATGTTGCAAACAGGAGAAGGTGGGTGGTGCAGAACTTCCTTTGGTCATGGCTGCAGGGATCCTCCAGCTGCTTGTAAAACCATGGCAGGGCATGGACTGGGGCTCTCAATGACCTCCAGAGGTCCCTTCCAGCCTCCACCATTCTATGATGCTGTTGTCCATGAAGCATTAACCCTACAACAAAATTCAGCAGAGGGGTACAACTCTCAAAGGCAAACAAGTTCTGACAAGCGTCTGCACTGAGAGGAAGGCTGTGGCATGGATGGGGCACTTCCATGGCTTGATTGGCATGAGTCACCAAGTGTTGACAATCCTCCACAGCCGCTGGTGGTTGGTGGATACAGCAAGGATTAGGGAGGAGAGATACACAGAAATACAGGGCCCATTAGGTGGTCTGTGGGGAGGTAAGGAGATGGTGCACCAATGCACATGATGTTTCTAGACTTGATTACTTTTGCTGGCAGGACAACTTGTCTGCAGTATCTGGAGAGAAAGAGATGTGGATGTGGCTGTGGTAGTTAACCAAAAAAGGAGTGTGGTCCCTTTTATGTATCTTACATTTGTTTTCAAGCAAAGCAAATTTGTGGAGACACTGACAGTGTGACCAGCAAAACAAACATAGCCTGTCTGTGATATAGCAATCCCTCTATTAAAATATAAGATAGTTTGGCAGATTTCTTAGGGCAGAATTGTCTTTTTAACAAGTACAAGCTTCTCAAAAAACAAAACTATTTTTTCCACAATACTTGAATTTTTTAAAAACTGACGATATGTTACTGTTTTATTGAAGTTAATTTGGTTGGCTATCATAAAGAGTAAAACAAATTCAGGAAAAACTAAGAAAAGGTTTTTTTCTAAATATGAAATGTCTTGCATTTTTTTTTAGAAAATATCACTGTATATATAGTAGATTATTGAAAATATATGACATGAAGTCAAATCCCATTAAAAATTGCTTGGTTTCGTTGCTTCAAGAGCAGAATGTTACTTTATCCTGCTCATGAATCTTCTGTTCGCTGCTCTTTTTTTTAACCTCTGCCTCCTCCTCCTTGAGCACAAAAAAGAAATTAAAAACTCCCCGTAGGAAACTGAAATATCAAAATTCTACTGCAAAAATGGTTGCTAAATCGATGCCAGTTTAATAACCCACTTGTAGGGCCACTTAAGTCAAAAGAAAAGAAACTCTTAAGGGCGTTCTTAAGATCAGCCTGACCTGTTAGTGCTGAGGCAAGCTGTTCTTCCTGGAGGACACCCTCAAAATAAGACCAACAGCTAAACCTTTGAAAAAAAACCCTCAGACTTAGAGGTGCTGCCAAAGCCAGTTGACTTGATTACCCAGCAGGTACCCATGGGCAGGTATCAATGACATTCTTGGGTCACTTACAAGGAAAAGTGCCATTTAAGCTTCATCCAACTGTAAGTGAATATGTGGTGCTCACAGAGAAGTTAGTTACCATTTTTCTCCAGCAGAGGATCAGACCATTTGGACCTTCACCCAATTTTCTTTCACAAAGAAAACAATTTCTTTCACAAACAAGAATAAAATAGGGTTTTATAACAGAAGTTGTTTCTTGCCTTCCCATAAGAAACAAAAGACGTTTTTTATTTGACAATATATGTAAAAGCCCTGGGTTTTTCCCCCCATTTTCCTAACCTTAAGTAGCAAATCTGCAAGAGTAACTCTATGTTTAGCAGTCATTTCCATCTGGTAGAGGGAGCACTGCTGGTCAGGTACTGGCCCAAGAAAATGACGGGAAAAGTCTGATCAAGAACCAATGCTGAGAATATATTACCAGTCTGGAGGTGTGACAGGTTGCCCAGGCTGTAGTGGAAGGCAGAGACAAGCCCGTCTAACTTGGCCCTGAGTCCCCCATCAAAAATTACTGGCAGGGTACATTGCAGCTTTCTACTTTGATGCTCCTTGTTCTGCCAGCCAAGGATTTGCTTATCCGATGCCCCTCTGTGGTGCAGGAGGATGTGGTTTGCCAAGCTCATCAGCTTCCTCTGGAAAAAAGCATTTCTGTCCTGGCCATGGCTAGATGCAGTCAGATTTATCTGAGCTGACAGAACTCCAAAACTGGAGACATATTTTTGTGTCTTCAGAGAGAGTCCCATATACTAATTGTGGCCCAGCATGTGTCAGCTGGATTACATCCCCAAAATCTCTGGGAGAGAGAAGGAAATAGTATCCCTCTGAAGAGAGGATGATTTGTTTTGGTTGCACAAGGATCAGTCAGGTGCAACACAAGAGTTGTGCGGTATGTTCAGATCCTCATGAGCAATGAAATGTCAGGGGGTGCTTTCCTTGAAAGGGTCTGCAGAAAAGTATTCCTCCAAAAGTGCTTGGCTGGAAACACATTTACTATTATAGTCTACCAAATAGATGTGAATGAGACTTCATCAGGAGTTTTGATGGGACTAGACAGATTAATAGCAGCAATCAGACTGTGACCTAACCAAACTTTTTTACTCCTCCATTAACTATCTGAGGTTGATTGGCTTTTGTTATAGGACTCCATTTGGGCAGCAGTGGGGATAAGAAGAGAGCAGATGTTCAGTGAGCAGCAGAATCAGGGAGGCAAAGGCTTTTTCCAGTGGCTGCTATAACATCTTGAATGGTGATGGGGAAGGTACCTGAGCTTTTATTGTTGCTGCAAATAGATATATATGGCAGGAATCGGGAGGGGGAAGGATCTGCCTGCTTTGTCGTCAGTTGAGGGTTGAGCTGCCAGCAGTGAATGCTGACAGTGGCTGTTTTAAATCAGGCTCTGTCAAGGTTTTGAAGGTGGAGGGAATGTGCTTTTAGAGCCAGGGCAGTGACCTGGAAGGAAGTAGCAAAAGCGCTGCCGACACTGGCAGCACATGACATGTGGGTCAGAGGCAGCACGAAACAGAAGATGGTTGCTGGGCCAGAGCTGTCTGGCTCAGCTGGTGGTGGGCACAGGAAGCAAACTATGTGTTCTATGTGGCCACATCTCTGTGCCTTGGCATAAGAGGAGGAGGGTGTTCTCCTCAGGCGTTCGTGCCAGCTGAGCTGAAGCACAGGGAGGCAGGGCAGGTGCAGCTGGTTTTTAGAGTCCTCTCACCCAAGACTCCAGTTTAGGAGGGAGCTGTCTGTTTTGCCTCCTGCCAACATGCTGGGGGGAGTTCCTTTCCTAGGCCACCTGATTGCAGCCTGTGAATATCGGCACCGTGAGAAGACACGGTTGTAGGGACACCCAAATTGCTTCCCTGTGCCTTTTTCTGGGTACCATGAGCAGCATAACTGCCTTAGCTTCTCCCAAATTCTGGGCTAAGTTAGCCTGTCTTGCAACAAGACTAACTGGGTAAGTGGGGAGCAGTATCTGGGGGCTGTGCTGCTGGTTGCACTTGATTTACTCCAGCCATCTCTGCTCAGCTCTGCATCCTGCTGTAGTGACAGCACTACAGAGGCTCTGCTGTCTGGCAGTCAGCACTGGGGTTGGAAGATAAGCAGATAAACATAATCTTTACAAGAAAGAGGGTAATCAATCCCTGAAAAAACTTATCAGTGCTTGTTGGGGACCCTTTAACACTTACAATTGCTAAATAAAGATGATGTATGTTTTTTTAAAATACAAAAATTCATATGTATGAGTGAGTTCAGTGATACCATCTAAAAGAGAAGCCAGGCTATGACCAGTGATCCTCTCTGGCCTTATAAAAATGACTCTATACATAATTTACAGAGTTCTAATGAATATTAGAAGTAGAGTATTAATTTTCTCTTTAAATATGTGTACTCAAGTTTGGATCCTTCTGACACATAAGTAGATTCAAGAAGAAGTTGATTCTTCATAGCTAGTGGCCTTCATTTATTCTGGTATAAAACAACAAATATTATTTCATAATATCCCTGTAAAATTAAGAATGGAAAGCTGAAGGTAAGTCTCAGAGTCCAGAACTGCTGAGGAACTGAGGACCCAATGTGAAAAAAATTCTGTCCTTAATATTAGCAGAGTTGAGCCCGACCAAGAATAAATTGCAGTAAGATAAGGAATTATGTAAATTAGGGAACTTTGAATATGAAGCAAAATTCACTGAACGCTCTCGAGTATCTTCCTGGGCAAGTGTTTCACCATGTTTCACGCCCATTAGGTCTCTTTCCACACACCTGCTCCTCGCTCCCAGTTGTGGCAGTCAGTGGAAGGAGTTATTTTTAAAGATGGTTGGCTGTATATTGCTGTGATGTATCTGTGTGTAGGCTCCTAGTCATTTTGAGGAGGTAGCTTGCCAGGGCTGCTCAGAGTAGTTGGTTCTGGGGTTTCTGGCCTTTTGGTGTGCCCAGCTGCTGCTTTCCACCTGCCTCAGCAGATGTGGGATTGGAACCAGGCTCCACTTTGGAGGAGACTGTCACAAGAAGGGAGGCTGCCTGCAGTGCCACCACACCCTGCAAAAGAAGCAGGAGGGCCAAAGGCATCAAATTTTTAGACTGGGCAAGTTGCCAAAAGTCAGGAACACAATTCTGCATGGCCTTGGCTCTGCTATATTTGCAGTCAAGGAAGTTTATAAACACCTTATTTATGGTTAAGTGTGTTTTTTTCTTAGTAACTGCCTCATGTTGTATACCACAGTAAAATACCTTTATCTGGAGCTCTGTAAATTAAATCGATACTTTACATGAGACTTTTTTCAAGTGGTTGTGAATTCCTTGGAGGTGCTTTGCTTTATTAACAAGAAGAGGGTGTGCTCTGCTAGAAGCTTAGAAGAAATAGGTTATGATTTCCAGAGGATAAGATTTCAAAACCTTTGCAGCTGCTGAGGTACAGTTTAAGCCTTTTCTGCTTGGGCCTTGCAAATGCTGTGCTTGCCAGGTTGGCTCCTGGCCTAAGAATATCAAACATCAGCTCTCACACATGAGCCTTTTGCCTTGTGGTTTCCTGGTGTGTCAACAGAGGGAACACACCACTCTGATATTGGTACCAGTAAAGGTCCAAATATGCAAATTCAGGCCTACTGTAAGCTTTTTGCAAAAACTCTTATAAACTCACTGAACTGAATTGTCAATGCTATAAGCATGAATTATTCAACTCAAATGGTTTCCAATTACTTCAGGATTTAAGCCAGGTATAGATAAAGCCAGCAACGTAGTGAAGTTAATTCAGAGAAATGAAGTTCAGTTATTTTTAATTTGGGCAACAGAGCCCTTATTTTCTATCAAACAAAATACAATCCTCTCTTTAGTTGTTTCTGGGCATGCATAGAGGCACTAATATTTTTGCAGCTTGGTTTTTAGCTTCTTTCCACCTCACCTTCCCTCTGCTTAGAAGAACAATGTACTCTTAGCCATGACTTTTAAACTTGCAACCCTCTTCTTTGGCCTCACACTAGAAATGTTTTTATTGGATAATATTTATCAGCGTCATAGTTTACAAGTTCCGTTTTGGTAGACTACAATCTCAACCCTGGCATGACAGTGTGTGCTCCATGGCCCTGTGCAGAGTCTATGCAGGGAATGTAAGGACAGCCAGTTCCAATTCATAGTAATCCTGAGATTGCACCCAAGATATTGGCTACTCACAAAAGAGAGGATCCTACCAAAGAGGTTTTATTACTGGTTGTTCTTGGTGTCCGCCCAGGATTGAAGAGCTGTCTCTGAGGGAAGGTCTTAGAGTAGGTAGGATGGGAAGAGGGAGAAACTCTACCATGAATCCCTTTGGGTAGTCTTCATGTCTTCCTAGATTACTGTTTTAGAGACTGAATTTTGCTGTATCTGTAAGTCAACACTGGAGTAAGAATTAATTTCTTTCTTTATTTTTTTCAGTGTGTTACAGGAAAAGCCAGCTTTATCTCCTTTGTGTGATTATTTCTAGGATGGTGAAGAAGCCTTTGGCATAAGAAGGATGATTTTCCGATTAAATACAAAGGCAGGTCATACACCCCTCTGTTCCTCAGCTGGCTGTTGGTCTGTACAGCAGTACAAGGTGCTAGGCAGTGTTGTCCAGTGCCTTGCTAGTAAAAAAAGTCAATCAAACTAGTTTCTGTGTGCTCCTGTTTTGAGGAGCTGCTTTAAACCCCTTCAGTTAAACAAGGTCTTCTTGTGGAAATTGAAATGTGATGAACTTCTGTATAAAAGCCTTAATATCCAGGATATAACTGTAACTTTCAGTCTGGTTTGTTGCAGACCAAATTAAATCACTGGAGGAAGTCCAGCTCTCTTTCTGATAGTACTCCCTTAAAGATCATTGATTTTACACTTGAATATAAGAAACACAACATTCTCAAAATGTTTGGCATTAACGGGAACATGCTCCCATTGAAGTCAATCATAAAATCATCTTCAATTCAATGGAAACAAATATAAAATGCCATGCCAAAAAAGCCTTCCAAGCAAATTTTTAACTCTACAGAGGTTATTTTACCTTGTTAGAATAGCTAAGTATGTTTTTGCCCAACTTCTGGTTGGTAGGAATACCCCAATAGTCAGTGAGTGTGAGCATTTACAGAGAGCACATTGTTGTAGCCACTAGTGGTGCCCTTCCGAAAATAGGATTAACTACACTGTGAAGGTCTGGGTCTCCATGCACTGACTGAGATTTTTACACTATTGACTACATAACTACAGTTACCTGTAGTTCACTCCAAATGTTTGCTCTTTACCACATATCCTTAGGTGCTTATAAAAAGGATTCAACTTAGTCCACCTCTGTCAAAATGTATGTATGCATATATAGTTGCAGCTCATACTGGAGGTGAAATTAACTTAAAAGAACTCAGATTACCCATTCTTTAAAAGCGTTCATCTTGATCAGTTTGATCATGGCCAATTTTCTAGGCAATGAATGCAAATAATACTGTCATTTCTGCTTATCTTTCCCTTGTACATTGCCTTTGCTATTCAGATATTTTTCTCGTCACTGGTTTTGTTTATTTGCTTTCCTCTCTGTATTCCCAGGAAGCTGTAAGCTCTTACAGGGCAGTGCTGGTTTAAAGCTTAGTGAAATCACATCTCAGATATGTTCATCTCAAAGACCTGTGCTGTAGTGTTGTTACTCTCCCTAGTGCTAGCAGGAGTCACAAGCCCCAGGTCTTGCATGTTATTTTGAAAATACTGGAGCAGATTTAGTCTTCTAAGACATATTATTCTTCTTTAATTTCTTGGATAACTTCCATCTCTGAAAAATGTGCTAATTTCTAGTTATTTTGTCAATTCCATTCTAGTCAGGGCTATATAGTCAGTATATATATATATGTAAGGAGCCCCTGGTGGTCTAGTGGTAAAGACGCGGCGCTGTCACCGCCGAGACCCAGGTTCGATTCCTGGTCAGGGC
>JAYRBT010000177.1:14534331-14615637 GCA_036023395.1 Myiotriccus ornatus
AAATCCAATGCGCAGGCTGGAAGGTGTAAAGACCTTCCCCGGTTCTTCGTTCGCGAAGTCTGGCCATTATTATATTATATTATTATTATTATTATATATATATATGTGTATATATATGTATGTGTGTATATATATATATATATATATACTTGATGATCTCAGAGGTCCCTTCCAACCCGGCTGTTTCTATTTTATGATTCTATAAGTGGGTCAATCTTGTTCAGAAAAAAAAAAGCCAATTGAAAATCAGCAAAACATTTTGAAAATTTGTGTTGATTTCGCAAATAATTTGGAGAAGAGAAAAAAAGTTTTATCACAATATACCCCAAATCTTCTTGACCAGTATATCCTTTCTTATCAGGCATTATTGACGTTAGGTTACTTATAGACCTGAGTAATTTTCTCTAGTCGGAGACATGGTTTTTAGTCTTCATTTGTTTTTTTATTCATCTGCTCTGCATGGAAAACCCATTATGCTTTGTTGAAAGCTGAGGCTATATCTGTGTGATGCAGCGTTGGGCTGTGAAAAGTGAGGAAGGTTGTTCTGCACAGGGTACCCTGAGTGCCAGAGGAGTCATATAGCCGTGGAGAATGATTCCAGTGTGTCTTGTTTTCCAGCTGGGCTGGCAGAAAAGCTGTGTTGCTGGTATATGTTTTACTCCAGGACACAGCTTTTCTGCCTGAAATGCAGCTCCCTTCCTCAGTACTGCTGTAGCCCTGGTGAAATGGCCAACATGACTCAGAAAGGCTCAAGCTTTGTACTGGAATGACTTCCACAACCAGGAAGCCAATGCTCAAAGACACACACTGATGTGCACACACCCGCTGCTAATTTGGGCACAGTAAACATCATCCTGACACATCTACTGTCTTTCTCTGCCGCTCTTTCTGGAGGATGAGGACTGCAGCCCAGGTTTTACGGACGGTGTTTCTAACAGGCAAATCAAATTCTTCAACCCTGCAGAAAAACTACTCATATCACTTTCTCAGTACTAAAATTTCTACATAGTCCTGACAGGAAAAAAAAATTGCATCAAGGTATAGTTCTGGAAATACATCTAGAGGTAGGCTCCAAGGGCAAGATTCTATTAAGTTATTTTTATTCTTGTAATTAGATACCTGAGGAGGGAAGAAAATCTCTCTGCGGGAGTGTAAAGTGCTTACCAGTTAATGAAATGGAATCAATATCAAGAATGTTAAGTGACTACATTGTGTTCTCCATTAATTTGCTTTGCACTCATTTATCTTGAAACTCTTAAAAGAACTGGTGATTGAAAAGACATATCTCTTGAAAGCATAAGGATTTATTCTTGAAAAGCATCTATTGTTAACAGTCCCATGTGACAGTCATCTAATTGTAGGGTTGGTAGCACTGGAGTCTCATTTATCTCTTTTTTTTTGTAATTCCAACGTTTAGTTACTTTAGCTTCTATTTGTACTAGTCAGTCTCTTTGGGGCTGGAATAATATTGCCTCTCTAAAAAGCTCTTTCAGGGAGAAAAGGGCTATAGGGAAAATGAGAGTGCTCTGTATTCTGGAGAGACATTTATCTCAATCCTAAGGCTGGCAGAAAGCTTACAAATCCCCTAAAGCCTCCCTTTAAGCCTTCCCAGCAGGGCCCTGACTCTGAATGCTTCCAGGTGTGGGTTCCTTGTGCAGGGCTGTGTTTTACTGCATAAGGCGTTTCTAGAAGATGTGCCTAGAAGAGGAGTCAGAAGAATTAATGTACAAAAGTAGCACCTTCTCCATTTATTTCCTTGTGGTTTTTAATCTCAATCCCAAAATCTTCTGAAAGTCAGGTGGGATATCTCACAGAATCACAGAATATGCTGAGCTGGAAGAGACCTACAAGAATTATCAAGTGTAACTCTTAGCCCTACTCAGGACCATCCTCAACAGTCACACCAAGAAGCATCATCCAGACGCTTCTTGAACACTGTCAGTCTTGGTGCTGTAACCACTTCCCCAGGGACACTGTTCCTGTGTCCAACCACCTCTGGGTGAAGAACCTTTTTCTAATATCCAACCTAAACCTCCCCTGGTACAACTTCAGGTCACTGCCTTGGGTTCTGTCACTGGTCACCACAGACAAGAGTGCCTGCCTCTCCTCTTCCCCTCACGAGGAAGTTGTAACTGCAATGAGGTCTCCCCTCAGTCTCCTCTTCTCCAGGCTGAACAGACCAAGTGATCTCAGCTACTCCCCATACAGATTCCCCTCAAGGCCCTTCACCATCTTCATTGCCCTCCTTTGGATGCTCTCTAATAGGTTAATATCTTTCTTATATTGCAGTGCCCAAAACTGTACACAGTATTCAAGGTGAGGCTGTTCCAGGTCAGAGCAGAGCGGGACAATCCCCTCCTGAACCTGCTGGCATTGCTGTGCCAGGCACCTCCCAGGACAGAGTTGGCCCTCCTGACTGCCAGGACACTGCTGACTCATACCCAACTTGCCATCGACCAGGACCCCCAGGTCCCTTTCCTGGCACTGTTTTCCAGTATCTCATACATCATGTATGTACATCCAGGGTTGCCCCATCCCAGATGCAGAGTCTGGCCCTTTCCCTTGTTGAACTTCATGCGGTCAGTGATTGCCCAGTCCCCTGACTTGTCGAGGTCTCTCTGCAGGGCCTCCCTGCCTTTGAAGGATCCAACAGCTCCTCCCAGTTTTGTGTCATCTGCAGACTTGCTTAGTATCCTTTCCAGTCCTGCATCCAAGTCATTTATGAAGAGTTGAAGAGCACAGGGCCTAAGATGGAGCCCTGTGGAGCCCCACTAGTGACAGGTCACCAGTCTGATGTCGCCCCATTCACTATTACCTCAGTCTGTGAGCCAATTGCTCACATGATGTGTTTATCCAGCTGTGGGCTGGATATTTTGTCCAGAAGGATCCTGTGAGAGACAGTATGGAAAGCTTTACTGAAATAAAAAAAAAAAATTGTGTCAACTGGCTTCACTTGGTCAGCCAGGTGGGTTACCTTGTCATAAAACAAAATCAGGTTGGATAAACAGGACTTTCCTCTCATGAAGCCATGCTGGCTATGACCAGTGACTGCGTTGTCTTTTGGGTATTTTTCAATACCTTCCAGAATAATCTTCTCTGTAACTTTACAAGGCACTGAAGTGAGACTGACAGAGTGGTTTCCATGGTCCTCCTTCTTGAAAATCGTAACAACATTCACCACCTTCCAGTCAGTTCTGGGGCTGTGGGATGTCATCAGCCAGCTCTTTGAGGATTCCTGGATGAACCCCATGAGGCCCCATAGATTTGTAGGGATTCAGTTTGAGCAGCAGATCCCACACAATTTCAGGGTCAACTGGGAGTTGATCATTCTCACAGTCAAGGTCCTCCAGCTCAGGGCACTGAGACCCAGAGAGACGGCCAAAATCTCTATAAGGATGTGATGGCTTAAAGCTGTGATGGAGACCATGGCAAGCTGATGCCCAAGAGGAATGTCTAGTAAAGATAAGAAAGGCACACATTTTACAGGTAAAAGGCAGCATCTTAAACAGAAAGCATTGTTCTTTTTTATATCCAGCACCTGAGCAGCCCCCACACTGACTGCATATTGGGCACAGCCCTCAGCTGGGAGCCAAGGGAAGGACTTTCTCTTCCACCCTGCTAAGTGAGCACTGAGCTGTGGGTGAGCAATAGGCCCCAGACTGACTTCCTAGTAAAGATGTCCTCTGGTGCACTGCAGGCTTCAGAGAGCAAAGCTTTGTCCAGGCTTTGTGCTAGGCATTTCTGAAGTGTTTCTGATGGCTTGTCTCCTGTGTCTTTTTACTCTGTTTCTCTGCAGAGCTTTGTACTAGACTCTACAGGATCCAGAAAAAGATTTGCTATTTTTCCCCCCTCTTGGGATGAGGAGACAGGCCAGCAGCCTGCAGGCAGTTTTCCTTAACATTTATTGAAACCTTTCTGCTTCAACAGCTGCATATGTGCCAGTACTGAACCAGAAGTGCCAAACTAATTTTTTACAGGTGAATAAATTAGATGCCTGAGGGTTTGCACATGTGCCCAATTGATTGCAACTGGCACTGTAAGGTATTAGCTTGAGCCATAGGCCCTTGTCCCATGCAAGAAAGTGAGGTAAAATAAATCAGTACAAAGCACTGATGCTCCTAAGATAAAATTATTCCAGCTAGCTGGAGATCAAGTAGTGCTAAAGCAGACTTCATGTACTACAGGGCAATACAAGCCTGTCCAAGACCTGCAATATGTAAGTACTCAGCAATTATTTCAAAGATTTTACTATGTGAAGGGTTATAGCTCTTGGGAAGAGGCATTTGTAATCTTAACGTCCCAGTACAATCTCGTACCTTTCAAAATTTGTCTTTCCTAGAATGAAGGGTGTGACAGAACTCAGGGATATTTTCCCATTTTGGTGTTTTGGAGTGGTTTAATTGTGCACTATCAGTGGTAGCCCATTAACCAAGACGGTTGCATGCACTGAGTTTCATCAAGATTTAATGACAAATGTTTTGGGCTAATCACTATCTTGTTTCTGTTAATTGCTAACCATTATGTTTTCCACCTCTACCCACTTGAGCACACCACCCAGACTCCTAGAGGTGTGTGCATCCTCCTTGCCCACCCAAGGTGGCTTCCCACCTGTAGCACCTTCTGCCTTCTTTTCACCTCACAAGGCTGATTTCCTTCCATGCCCTTGCTCCTGTGCTTTGGTCCTAGGCCTCCTGTGGGTGCCTGTGGAAGGTGGAGGCAGCAGTGGGAAATAGGCTCTTGCTGCTCTGGGAGGTGTTGCCTGGGTGTTTGTGCTTGGGCTGATTAACACAAAGCAGTTCCACGTTGTCTAGAGCAGACAGAGAACAGAGTGGAAGCAATTCCCAGAGCACAGTTTGACCCAGGAGATGTGGAACTGTGTGCAAGGGAATTCGAAGAGACTGTGGTCAACTTGGGTCTTCAGCCAGAGGGGCATCAGCCAGATGAGTGAAGCTGGCATTGCTTTTAAAATAATTTAGTTCTGAGGTGCTTACATTAGTGTTCCTTCCTTCCTTTCTCCCTGAATGGTGTCAAAGGAAAGGAGACTTTTATTTAGCTTTTAAAAAAGGGGTAGATCCTGAATATGGAAAAGTTTTTGGTGTGAAGGTTTTTTTTTTTTAACCTATAGAAAATTCAAAGAGGATTTTCTGTGTTGGAAAATCACAAGTCATTGACTGAAGAATGACAAAGGGAAAACAAGGTGAAGATACATTACACTGGGTTGCCAAGAAACTTTTTGGTTTACTGATTCTGTATGTATTCCATTAGAAAGTAGCTCTGAAACAAGCTGTGGTTCTTTTTACGTTCTTGACTTATGGGGCAATTTAAATTTTGATTGATTATCTATTCTACAATCCATGAAGTTGGTATGAATTCTTGTGCTATTTTTTTGTAGTAGAACTAGTGAAATTGTCTTTCTCTTTTATGTTTTAATGTGGATTTCTTATATGATTCTCCAGTTCTTGTAAGTTCCAGAAGTTTGGTGTGTTACTCTTCACTGAAATGAGCAATGTGGAGGCATAACCCGCCTCAGAATGTGGTGCTCTCTAATCTCAGCTTCACTTCAATGAGAGTGAAATACATGTTGAACCACTTTGCTAAATTGCAGTATTTGTTATTTAGACATGCAACATCCATTCTGATATTTTACAGTAGTAAGTGTCTCAGAATATCTGGTCAGCCTGAATAACTGGTATCAAACACTATCTGCATTTTTTACTTGTGGAATCATTTTGTGTAATTCGTTAAGTATTTTTAAACATTATGCACAAAGGTTGCTGCATTTTAGCTTTTGTACTAAGAATTAGGGCTGTATTTTGGGCTCTAACTTCTGCAGAATCGTCAGCTGATGGGAAACAGAGTAGGAAATAGCTGAAAAGACAAATTCTCTTTGTCATAACATAGCAAAATGTAATCTCTTGGTAAAAAATAACATCATTTGTTCTAACTGCTCCTTGGCAGTAGCAATTTACCTTCTACCCTAGAATATCTGGTTTTGACCTCTTACATCTATTTTATACTATTATAGCTTTAAGATCCTTAAGAGCATTTTGATTTAGGCACAAGTGCAGCAATGTGATTAAATACAGATTGATTTCAATCAGGCTGAAGCCTCTACTTAAACCTAATTATGTACTTAAATATGCTGCTGGAGATGACTTTTCTACTGATTTATGCAAGCAGAAAATTGAGTCCAAAAATACACATGAAATAAGACAGGTATCTATTTCTTTTGACATACCATATCCTATCTCTTCCTCTTTTTCCCATATCTCTGTACTAAAAGGCTGTCTTTTTTTGGATTTTCAAAGACTTGATAATGGTGTTTTCTGCAGCTATGCTGATGTCGCCAGATTTATGCCAATAAATCTAATCCATATGCTTTCCATCTTTCCTTAGCAATCTCATTAGACCTACCATAGCTGCTAAAGCAGTTTTGCTTCTAAAACTTCTTTTTAGCTTCCCCCCCCCTTTTTTTTTTTTAAAAGATTGATGTCTGCAGAGACTATTAAGCTTTAAATCTTTGTGTTCCTTCAGCCTCATAATTAGTATGGTGGGACACTTGCTGCTGTCAAGAGCCTCTGCAGGATGTACCAGTCCTGCCTGAGCTCAGTGAACTCTCTGCTCACTCCTTTGTTAGCACAGCCACCTCCTCTGCTTCAAAGATGTGGAGCAGGGGCAGACCAAACCTTCTGGGCTTTCACAGCACACCCTGATATTGGAACACTTTACCTGTTTTCTGCTGCTCCAGTGTTTTCCAGAGCCCAGGGCCTGACCCAGTGTGGGCAGTCTGGGGCACCTGCTTAGGTGTGGCTAACTGGTACCATCTAACATTAGATGGTACTTCCAGCCTGTTCCTGCCTAACATCTTGTTCTTAGGATCCCCACTGCATGATCACCACTGCTGTTAGAAGGAAGAGGCCCTCTTGCTGGCACTTGCAGTAGAGCACCTGAACAAAGCCCAGGGAACAGTTTTTCTGTTCATTTCCAGGCATGGTGCTTTGCTGAGGGCTTATCTGACTTTTTTGACTCCAAGTTAAGAGATAGCATCTTACTGTTATTATATAAGATGGGAAGTCTTTCCCCATGCCAGGTGAACTTACAGTCCCTCACAATCTACAACTAGGGAGAAAACAAAGATAGCCTGTGCCCAGAAGAAGTCCAGTCACTGGACTGTTGTAGTCAATTCATCTACTATTCATCTACCCCTTATCTTGAAGATTATTGAAAACACACTGCTTTTCCTGATGAGCAGTAATAGCCAATGGCAAATAATAACCCAAAAGGCATAAATCCATAATAGGCACTCTGGCAAACTGCTTGATACATCATGGTGGGTGTGGTTATAATTCTACCCTAAGTCCTGGTGCTTTGTTGCCATGCCCTTGGGCTACTCCTTAACATTTGTGCAAAGAGGGCCTAAAACGCGAACATACCTAAAATACGAGCACACCAGAATATGTGTTGATAGCCAAGTGATGTGCACCAGTGGTACACACTTCACTGGGCCTTGAGTGAGCGTGGGCAGTGTTTGGTTTTGTCTGATCCCGCTTTTTGCCTTCCCAAGGCTGACACGTCCCTGCAAGTGGGGCAGAGAGGCATGTTGCAACTTGGGCAGCCTGCGCAATGTGCACAGGAGAGAGGCTGCAACCCCTTTAGCACAATTACACTTGGGGGCAGAAGTGTGTTCCCTTCCTGCACAGGTATGCCAGACAGCAGACGGGGCATCCCTTCTGAATCATGTGCAAAAAGAAGGCATAACCTGGTTTTGGGGGGGTGGAGATACCAAAGTGCAGGACGAGTGTGGTGAGCTGGTAGGGTGCCCCCCAGCCCTTTCTCTGGAGCACTGAGCCGTAGCTGTGCAGCTCCTGGTGAACCAGCTTCCAGGGTATGAAGCAGGATGCAGACTATGGCAAAGGTTGCTAGTAAAAGAGCTGTAAAAAGAAAATGTTCAGAGTCCTTGAGGACAGCTGAGAGTAATTTTTAAAGAGGTCAAATGTGAGTCATAATGTTTTGCCTTGGAAACCTTCTATTCTCATGAGCTGCTTTCATTCTGTGTCTTTAGAGAAACAACCCAGCATGCTGAGGCCTCAGTTTGGGTCAGGCTGTCTCAGTATCATGAGTGAAGAGTAATCATAAGATCCTGTCTCTTTAAAGTAGAAAAGCCAGAAAATCTTCTTGCTGAGCATTCTTGTTATCACAGAGGTTTACAATTTATGTGGTATTTCTCTTTTAACCCTGAAAAAATGGGTGACAGCAAACTGTGTTCAGATGTGCAGAGAAGCTCTAATACACTGAAAGAACCCAATACACAGAAAAAGCTCTCTGTGCATTCCAAGATATAAATTTATCTAAGAAAAAAAAATCCAGGCTTATGCCCAGAATATGTATTTGGGAATGTATAGGAGGGGGATAATAGTTTGAAAGGGAAGTTGGGAAGTTTTGAGGGGTAATGTTTTCTCCAGTATCCAAACCAAGAGCCACAGCATGAGGAAAATTCCCAGACCTAGTCCTATCTATTTAGCGAGAACTCATCTGCTTAGGATCCAAGCATTGATTATGCTGATTGAAGCAATTTATTTATGCAGTGGTGAAAACAGACATACAACCCTACACTTTGGGACTAGACATTTGGATCTCCAGGTGGCCAGGAAAGAAGCACATGGAGATGTGGACTCTTCTGCTCCAGAGCCACAGGGCAAGCACAGAAATGCAGAGAATTGTTTCCTTTATTGTCAACTTCACAGCAATGTACTTAGCAGCTCAGCACTGAGGCAAAGAGGTCAGCCTTTGGCTACTGCAGAAGAAGAGAAGAAATGAAGGGATCCGATAGCACAGCAATTCTTTGGTCCTCTTTTCTTTTTTAAGCTATGCATGATTCATGGGTTACATTAGTATCCCTGCAACAGGAAGGACATGGATCATTAATGCACCAGTCCAGAGGAGACTTGGAGTGAATTCTTTATGCTTTCATTACAAATCACACTATCTACCTCACATACTGCCAACCTTGCCTGTGGCTCTTGTCTGTGCAGCACTCCCCATTTACAATAAGTAAATTCTTCAGGCTCCAATGTCATGTTAGATACACCACTCTACAAGGAAACCCTACCTCTTCAGGAAAATGTGCACTGATTAAAGCAGTCGGTGTCCAGAAAGAGTTATACAGAGGAGCTTAACTTGACACTTTAGAGCAGGGCACACTAATGTAATTGCTAGTGCTGACCCTCTGCCTTTGGGCGTGGAGCACAGTGTCTATGTCACCACTGCAGTACTGGAGAGGATGCCCTTCTCCTGGCTTACCTTTTGTTCAGGTCAGACAAAAGTGTGATGCGCGTCAAACTTCAAGAGTATCTCAGACTTTATACCATTTTTTGTACTTGCTCTGTGTTCTCTTTGCAAAACAGTAGCTGCACAAGACACAAAGAACTATTGCCCAAGATGCCTGTTTTGACAGTAAAAAATTATAGATTAATAAATAGGCCAGGAACAGGCAGGATAAAAATAAAAAAAGTACCAGATGGATCACTGGTGGAGCACAGTGTGATCAAAGGTACATATATTCGTGACAGACTATGCACACAGGAAAATCAGATGTTTCTACTTGTCTGAGTGGCAGTAAATTTGCACAGTATTACTGAAGTCTGGGGTTGTACATGCACAAGTGCTGAAGATCAGACCTCTTTGCGAAGTGTGCTCTCTTTCTCAGCTAAGCTCCACCCTATTCAGTGAGTTAATACCCCACTAGCAAAGCCTGCCTGTCTTCCCAGCACATTCCCCTGAGAGTGAATAAAGAGGTGTTTCCCCCCTCCTATTGGGAGAGCCTCCCTATGTCGCCGTGTCTCTTGTGACTGGGGTTGCATGGGAGTGGGATTCGCAGTCCAGCCCTCTACAGTACTGCCACAGTGAATTGAAAGTGTTGTCAAACCACAGCTGCATTTAAAACTTACCCTCAAGAAAAGATGAGATCACTCTCACTAAGGATAAAATATTTTAATATAAATTGCCACCTTCATCTTTACTGCTTTTACAGGGAGGATCCAGTTGTTCAAGTGTGACTTTCTTCTCCTCTGTTAGAAATTTCAGGAAATCAAAACATGTGTTGGGAGAAGTGAAAGCTTACAGATTTGTGACTACCTGGGACTCATCTCCTGCCCAGTCTCTGGACAGATTGTGTTTTTCAGGGCCCTGTGTACAGGCAGCTGTATTTGAGTAGCATTTCTTGTGGGCTCACCATTTCTTGAGAACTAGCTTCCAAATGTTTCCCGTAACTCCTACACATAGGTAAAAACAGCTGCAGAAAAACTAAGATTGACTTAGTCTGTTTTTGTCCCAGAAGGTGTCACTGAAGAGCCAGGAAAGGTGCAGTTTAGCAGTAGTCTTAACTGGGGTCTTAACTGCAGCCTCGAGAGGTGGAGCCTGGAGAAGGTTAGAAGCAATTTGGAGTCAGAGATTCCGGTGGCTACTGGGGAATGAAGATCTGCAGAATTTTGCATCAGAGAATGAATACCCTGAAACTTGCAATGCTGTGTTATTCCTCAGCTAAGTCACCTTATGGTCTGTAGCAAAACTAAATGATTCTTGGGAGGTGGTGGAAAGGGGTTCATGAGTTTTGAGGTCCATTTTTTACAACATACCTTTAAAGGAATGCATTTATCTTCTTGCTCTTTGCTTCACAGCTGTTGTGTCAACATTATATTGTAAAAACATTATATTTCTTTGTTGTATAGTCTAGGTCTTTAGGCCTTTCCTTCAGGATGGGAGGAAAAGCTGAGCTTTTCTGTCCAAATGTTTTGCTATGATTTATTACACATTATTGATAGATACAGAACTACCGCAGATTTGGCAGTGATGTAAGAGGCCTGAAGGAGCTTGTAATGTGAATTCAACCAAAACCAATAGTTATACACATCAAGATGGGTGTCTTTCTCTCCATTTGGGAAAGGTAGTTTGATTTACTGTTGTAAGTCTTTCCTCTGATGTTGGGAACCTTATGATACATAAAGGAGAGACATTAAGGATACCTGCCTCCATGATGGGCACTGGGAAGAAATTTCTCATTAATGTGGCCAGAGTAGAAAACCCTTTCAACAGAATATTAAATACTCTGCTCTTAGGCAATCTCTTAACTACTGAAGAGCAGGCTGTGATTTGATGTGGGGGTAAGATTATCCTACACCAGCCTACTGCGGGTTGTTGGTTCCTTCCTCAGAAACATCTGCTACTGTCTGAGGCAGGATAATGGACTAGATTATTGCATCCATGTTCTCATTCCTGGGCTCTAAAGAAAATAATTAGAGGGTCTTAAAAAAAAAAAAAAAAAAGAGTGGTTTAGTTGATAGGTCAAGCTATATAGCTGGCACATTTTTAGCCAGTTCTCTGCTCTTTGGGGTGTTCATGTTGCACATCCTTTCCTCTAGTTTCCAACAGCATGCCCTCAGCTGAGTTGGTTTATCTTGCCTATAGTTTAATACAGCACAGCTTTTTGGCATATTGTAACTCTCTGAGGTAAAGAACAAAGGAGGGAGACCATATTTTTCCCTGACAGAGCTATATCAAGTTCACTGCTCCAACAGACTTCCAAGGTTTGAAGCAAGGAATATATTAAAAAAAAAAAAAAAAATCCCAAATTCTCTGAAAAGTGTGTCTTCTTTTGTGATAAAAGCCACTCAGACTTTCACTTAAGTGAAAATTCAAATGTTTTTCCTAATCTTCTCAGACCCAGGTGAACCATACAGTGACTCCAGGTACTTTTAATGACAGAAATACCATAAACTCATAGGAAAGTATAAGAAAAACTGTCACTTGGTTTCAATAAAAAGAAAATAAGATGGAACCCCCCCTACATTTTTAGCAACATAATGGAGTCTACACGGTGACATTCTGCTAAAAAGTTAGGTGTTCACACCGAGGCAGTCCAGCAAAGGAGACTTACAGGTCTCAGTGCTGGAATTTTGCCATTTAATCTTTTCTCTGGCAGATTAGCACGGAGATTACACAGCCTCTGTGCATTGTTATCCACAGAAATAAAACCTATAAGAGTTTGTTCAGCCATACCTTCCACTTTATTTATCCATTTTTTATTTCAGCTCCTAATCTGCTAAGGATTTCAGCCTTTAGCTCAGGGTTATCAGAATGGCATTGTGAGTGGATAACATCTGTTTCAGCTTTCATCCATCTAGAACACAAGCATTAATCACTAGAAATGGAGTGTGAAATTGAAAGAAAAGTTAAATGCACATTTGATTCTGAGTGCTCTCGGAGAAAATGTCTTTCAGGATCTGACCAGAGGGAGAGCTTTCCTGTCCTAAAGCTGGAGTTGCAAGTGCTTTTTTTCATGCTGCATGAAAAGATGGTCATATTATCTGATAGAAAGTCTGCTTCTTTCTGTTTGTTTTAAAGACACAATAAAACCCTGTCCTCTCTCTTCTAAAAGAAATAGCAAAAACAATTAACCCCAAAAGAGTGCATCTGTTCAGCTCAGTTTGGTTGTGGTTATCAGAGTGTGGAGATAAATAAAGCTTCTCTTTCCAGGCTTTCTGTGCCCCAATTCGTACCTTTAGCCCTGAGCTGTTTCAGCTTCATGCTGCAAATGGGATGCTTTACTGGGGTGTTAAGGAATAGATAGAGAGGACTAGGAACAATCTTGGACCATGACAAAATGAGCTGACTTAATAGGCCTTTTCTGTCCAGAGTTTCTAGATTTTTCCAGATGTGGTAAGGAATGGTGTTGATTTTTTTACTTGTCTGGCACATGTCATGGTAGCTGGACTTTTAATTTTTAAGTGACTTTAAGAACAATCACCACTCCTGCCTGCATGGGAGCAGTCACGCATGAGATACTGAGAGACTGCTTAATTTTCTCTCCAAATTCACTTGCTGGTAGAATATTTAAATCTTTTTAGTGAACCAGATCTGTCTCTAGCTTGCCCTTCCACCACACTTTCTCCTTTTGTCTGGTAAAGATTTGCCTTCTTAGCTAGAGTTATGAGTTTCCAAAAGTAGCGCAGTTGGAAGGAATGCATAATCAGTAAATCAGTGTTTATGTGATGGCAGTCAAACAGCTACTGCAAAGAGCTGTCCTGTTTCTTCTGGGAGGTTTTTTAAGATTTACCCCTCTAAGCAAATTTTTGCAGCGTTAACATCCACACTTTGGGTGGTTAATTTGGCTTGTGGCTGTGGATACTTCTCTAGCAGTTGCATGGGGTATTTTTACAGTACAATGGGCTGGATTTGCTCCATTTTGTGAGGAATATGTGCAGGTACCCTTTCTGCATTGGAGAACATGTTGGTTGTTGTGGTCACTCTGGAAAGCTGGAGATGGAAGATATCTATATTCAGACCTAGCTGATGGGATGTGTTTTGTATGTATGCTGTTCTGCAGAGGTGACTTCCAGCTTTGCTTCTCACATCACTAGATGCTCAAAAAGCTGGAAGGAGTTAATTTCTGAACTCCTCAGATAAGGCTTCTCACAGAATTCCTCCAAAACCATGAAATATAATTCATCCACACCAGTCAATACTACCTCCTTCTGTCAATTTAAGATTCTTTTTCATCAACAGACCATTCAACTGAGATTGTCAAGGCATAATTTCTGTGCAGTGCAATGAATTCATCAGATGACCCGTCCCTGTTTCCTTTATCATTCTTTCCCCTTGTCATGCTTTGAGACAAACTGTTCTCAGCATTTTAAGCTCTAGAAGTCCCTGAGGAAAGCCACTGTAGCTTATTTAAAACACCCCAACAACGCTTGCCCACCCATCAGGTCGGTGCTATAGCTCTGGAAGGGCTCTTTCAGAGTCCTGTTCCTAGAGCCTAAAAAACAGTGTCTTTCTGGAAATAAGACAGAAACCTGTTAACAAGAGTATTATTTCTCTAGCATTTCAAAACTGAGCCCATTTCTAATCTTTTCCTGAAAAATTACTTCATTTGGTGCCCCCTCCCTCCCCAGCTTTCTTGCAGTGTAACAGCAGGTAGACTAAAATATACTGGGTTTTATGTATAGCAGCAGCCAATCTCTGTATTCTTCAAGCTTGGTATTCTGGGAAGTGTTTCTGCAGACTCTTTGATTTCCTTGTGTGCTTTGTTAAGAAGTGAAATAGTTAATGTTTACAGACATTACAGTTACAATACTTGCCAGCCGAGTTGGCATCTGTTCAAGTGAAGGCAAATATACAGCAGACATCAGTTCAGTCTCTCTTCAAACTCAGCTTATCAGCATGGGATGGTTATAATAGAAAGGGGAAGGGAGAGAACTTCAAGCCTCTGTAATTGAACCAGCAGTAGTTCCCAGAAGGACACTTTGTGTCTAAAATCAAGGCCTATCTTTTTTAGTGTATACTGCAACATATTCTTTAAGCTATTCTCACAAGATCCAGTCTTCACCTAAAATCAGAATGTTCCCCCCAGTCTAACATGAACCATCTCATTAGACCAGTATAACCAGGAAAAAAAAAAAACAACTGCGTAGACAAGCTTACAGGTATCTATTTATATTCACTTTGTGTTTAGAAAGATCCTTTCCTATTTTAACAGAACAGAATTTACTTTTACAAGCCAGCTGAGAGTCTGCCAAGGAACAGCCAGACATCAAATCCTTTATGTTTTCTGGAGCTGATGCCATTTACCTGTGCTTTGAGTAAGAACCAAGAGTCTGCCACCTCCCTAGATAGTGTTCTCCTACCTTTCCATCCCTGGCCTCCCTCTGCCAAGAAAGGTTTTCTTTCTGTTAGAAAGAAACAAACTAGAGAGAAGAGGGGAAGAGAAATTATTGTCAGTTCTTGGCCTTATGCTTTTAGGGTTACATGATTTAGGGTGTATCTTACTGGTTTCTTACAAAAAAGTCATAGAAAGACATTTATTAGGCGGGTTTTTTCTGCACAGGCTGTTGCCTGTGCAGAACACAGGCAGAATAGAGGCACCATCTCTGACTGATTTGTCTCTTCTACAAAGGTAATTTTTCTTATTTGCAGGTCTTTTTAGAACTAAAATATCTTCCATTCTGTAAACTGGTACTTTTAGAAACTCCTTGGGTCTTTTTAAGAGAAAATCTAATGAATCCACAGTAAAGCAATAGAGAAGAACGAGTAAGTGACTGTGTTTTTCTGTACAAGTTCTAAAATGCAATGCTGAACTGAACTGAAATATTGTTATTTATATCAGAATAGGTAATTGCAGTTCTAGACATGGTAGGTAAGACATGTACTGACGTCAGAGCATAAAATGTAAGTAAACAAAGTCTGTGGGAAAGATTCCATTCTGCAGATGAAGAATTGTGAAGGGGTAAAAGGTTTGCAAAGAGAAATTCAGTGTCAGAAGCCAGAACTGGGACCTGGTCTGATAAGGGTGTTGTTTTCCTCACCAGACCCTCCTTTCTTTCCTTTGGGCTCTATTTTTTGTACCAGCTCAGAAAACAGACTTCTTGAAACTGCTTAGTATTCATCACAGATGATAGCCTTGCAATTTTGTGAAAAGTAACATCTGTTCAGGGAGAAACTGTGTGTACATGTATAAGCAGGTTTCCAAGACGTATTTGAGAGAAGAAGCGAAAACAATTTTGCTCAAATATCCCTAAAATTTACCCGCCTACTCAGCATAATCCAGCAACCCAACCTCAGAGCAATCTTCCTGGGTAAAGAAAAAGAACACATAATGATGTCCAGACCCCCAGCTGACAGCAAATGGTATTGCTCCATTACAGATCTACACCATTATGGTTTTGCTGCCTGATAATTTCCTGTCACTGGCAAGTGGAATTTTTCAAAGCCAATCTATATGCTGGACTTCTCTCTGGCTTTAATCAGCAGAGCCTTGTATCCGTGTCACTGCTGAAACAGGCACTTTATGAGCCTTCTGACTGAGTCCAGAACTACTGAGTTTCATCTGGTTTCACTGGAGAGTTTGACAGAGCTGTGAGGAGGACGAAGTTTTTCTGCAGAAGCACAAGGTGGCTGAGATGCTTGGCACAACTCTGATGAAACTACGTTGAATTTTAAGGTTTTAGTATGACCCCACACCTAGGAAGCTTCACTTGGATTCTGTTCTGCTTAAAAAACCTCTTCTCCCAAGGGTTACTTAGGGTACCTTCAAAAAGTACTATAAAATTAGCTCAAATGCAATTATTTGTCTACCCCTCAGGACAGTTAAAGAGAATATTTTATCGTACTCTTTATTCTTCATTGTAGCCAGTGGGAAGCAGGATAAGGATTAAGTACATGTCACAGAGTCTCTTGTTCTGAGTAGCAAGAGATCATGGATGGTCTTGAACTCTGGTTTAATTCCTATATAACTGATCAACATTACTCCTCTAACTGTAAGAATACAAATAATAACACTTTAAACTAATACATTTCATATATTTGTGTATTTATTACAATTTCTCGGTCAATGTAACCAAAGGTAGCATTTGTTGTTCAAACCTATGATATGTTTTTCATTGATTGCTTTTTTGAAAGGCATCTGTTCTTAGAAGCCAGTCTTATGTTTAATCCCTGTATCTTTACCATGAGAGTTCAAAGTGAATGGCTGCTACATTTAAACATAGGTCATCTTCAAAACAGGAGCATGAAACCACTCTATGAGAGTATCTGATGGAAGAAAGGAGGCTTTGGCCTCATTGCAAGGCTTGTACCCTGTTGAGGCCTGGGTGGAATATGGGGCTATGGTGCTCCAGCTGTTGGATCTGCTTCCAGCAGTGTCCACTTGTTGCGCAGCTGTTTTCCCCTGGGCATGAAGAAGGGACAAGTAGCCTGACCCTCACGGCCAGGTATTAACTGACGGAGCATAGACTAGAAGAGCTAAGCAATGTGCTCCAAGGGCTTGTGTTAACCTAAGGAGTTATTACCAGTCAGTAGACAAGGTGAAATGTTATCCTAAAATCCACGTCTTTGAATTCAGTAGATTTTTTTTTTTAAACCAGTATCTCTTTTTTTTATGGTTGGCAGCCTGCTCATATCTTGGATATCACTCTCTCTCTTTTTTTTTTTTTTTATTTCAGCAATGTGGTTTTGAGGTAAATCTCTATCTTTATTTACTGCTCTTTGATTCATAGCCAGAGCAGTCTCAGAGCACATGCACCTGGAGTCCCTTTCAGTGAATCATCATGGGAAGATGTACTCTAGGAGCATGCCTAATTTGCTGTAGCTGTTGATGGATGCTGACTTGATGGGACCAGACTAAAGCTAGTGCAAAGGCAGCTCTCTGAAATGCAAATAGTGTGGATGTTGCATCCTAGCTATCAATTTCTTTTCCCTACAGATCTGCTCCTGCTTGCTAATGTAACAATAGAATGAGAAAGTCACCATAGCAGGCCTGATTTCACTCCATGAGGGTATCAGAAGACATAGTAATTGGCAGTGGAACAACAAAGTTTATAAGGGCTAAAAATAATCTTATTTGCAAAACGATGGAGCAAATATCTATAGTTCTCTGTGGCCACTGCCACGTCACCATGTGGACATCATACTTCCCAAGTTATCCCACTATTTCAAGACTCCAATAGTACCTAAATCCATCCAACCTTTGTGAGAGTGCCTTTGCGTTTGGACTTCAGTAGCACAGATATAATCAGTGACTCTGGGATCAAATCAGGTCCTCTGTGGCATAAATGGGATGGACAATTTGCTCTGGAACAAACTTTTTTCTGTTGTCCTTTTGGGCTGTTAGTCACACCATGGTCTTCGATGGTGTTAGATCTGTTCTGGGGAAGCAGGTTTTTCTTTTAGGCTTCAGTCTTTCGTGGTTTACTTCCATAATTCTAATTTGTGACACGAACTCTGGACAGGTCTCCCTGTCTGAAGTAAAAGGAGGACAAAAATACTGGCATGCTTCTGTGCAGACAAACCAATAAGGTTACTGCCCTTCAGCAGTAACAAAAGATACTATTGCACTTTCTCTTCCTGATCTCCTTCAAACCCCTGTGGGAGTTCATGAGAGGCATCAGCAATAACAAAGAATCCTTAAAACGAATTGCAACAGCCAAGGAGACTTTTTTGCTTGATCACAAAGGGAGACAGAAGATGGATTTCAGAGAGAAGAGCAAGAAAGAAGCTGTGAGAGGTTCCAAAATTTATTAGAGATGAGCTGGATGCAAGAGTGAGTCAAGAGTCAGGCAAAAGAAAGAGGGTTAAGTATGAGAACAAACATATCCTGTAATGTTTGGAACCACTGCAAGCTTGGGAATATGATACAGTGTTATTACAAAGCTACTAATAGAGCAGATTTGTGACTCTCTGGCCTGACTTCCAGATCAATAGGATACTCTTGGTGTCAGGAAAAAGATTCAGTCACCTGTAAATCAAAATGACCCTCTCTGGAGAGAATGGAGTAGAGAACAAATTGCAATTAAGCTGTGATTTCTGGGTGTCTAGATACAGATCTATTTATCAACAGAGTATCAATAGTCAATACTTAACTAAATATGTGTGGAGAGATTGGTACTGGCTTATATGAAGATCTGTGTGTCTATGAGTTTGATAGTAAAATTTTTTAAAGAGATACATGTGTTTATATTTCTTCTCACTGTAACATTTCCTGTATGACAATAGCACTCAGTCCAGACAGATTAGACTTGTCAGTATCTGTTCCAAAGTTTATTTGGGACAGGAAGAAAAACAAACTAAAAAAACCAAACCCTGGCTGTTCGTGAAGTTTGACTTCATACAGACATTTCTGATTAGCTGCTGAGGAAATCTGTGATCATTCATAAACCTGTCAGCTATCCATACTGATGCTGATGTTCCAATCTTATCCAGCCATGCAAGAAGTTCATTCACAAATATATTTGTATGGTCAGATTGGATGGGGCTCTGATCATCCCGGTCTAGTTGAGGATGCCCCTGCTCATTGCAAGGGGGTTGGTGTGGATATGTTCATACATACGTTTTTGCTTTATCTTTCAAGGCTTTGCAACAGCTAGCTTGCTTTGCAATTAGCTTGAAATATGAGCAAGAACAAGGGCTATTGGAATGCTTTTGAATACCAAATTGGTTTTGTGTCATGTCTTATCAAGGGTTTTGAAATCTAGCCCAGATTTCCCTGGACAATTTGTTAGATCCTGGATATCTCGGCTGCTTTCCAAACTGCTGCTAGTTGCAGAAGGAACCTTGCTCACCAGATCAACTCAGTGTGTTGGGCTATTCTCTGAGGCTTGCAGTTAGTTACTGGCCAGGCCTGCAGGAGCACATCAATGGCAGCCAAACTCTTTGATCTATTTTTCACACCAAAGCCATAGTAGCAGCATTCATCTTAATCTGCTATCTTAGCTTGGAGGAAAATAAAATAGGTTCATGGTGCTTGATGTGAACAGGCTTCAGCTGAACAGTAAGAAATTAGGAACATTTGACTCCTGCTGTGTGTGGAACAGTTTTACCTAATCTAGGACTCCTGAAGGTGAGACCCCTTGAGATAGAAGTTTATTTTATTGAGGGGGCAGGGTAAGGAAGGTGAGGTCTATCTGAGAAGTCTTGTTTAATATAAGATATGTAAGATCATAAAAGATTTCTCTGGGATGAGGTCTTGGCAGAAGTATGTGAAATGACATTGTACTGAGACTCCTGAAAAACACCCTTGGGGTTAAGGTTATAGAAAGCAGTGTACCATCCAAGAATAGGACAGATCGTATAGAGAAAATAAACCATGTAAGAGCATCTGTGATCCTTTATCTTGTTACTGGCAGGCCTTTACAGCTGCCTTCAAAGCCTCTGCTACTGGAGACTCTAGTCTTGAACTAGATAGTTCGACCCCTTTTGCAGGACCATCAGGGCTGTGAGTAGCTCATGAGACTGTTGGAGGCTTAACCTACTGGGTAAAATTGCTGGCCAGATAACCTCTTTGCTGTAACCCAAGCCCAAATGAGGACACGTGAAAATCTTCTGACCACAGTGTGTGGGTAAACAAAGACCTTCAGATTATTTATTTCACTTTCTGCAGTGCTGCTCCTAGCAGGGAGCATGGCACTAACATGGCCAACATCCATCACTCCTCACCAAAACGTCTCCTAAGCTGAACTCAAGGCAGTCCACAGCGACTACTGCAGATAGAAAAGAACACAGCAGAAAACGAGATGGAATACAGAGCAACAGGATCCAAACAAGATCTTAGAATTGTGTTATCTCCCCATTTCAGCAGCAGACTGACAAGAAGAAGAATGGAAGCTGGCCTCTGATAATGCAGAGTGAATATATTAGCCAGGAGAAAAGTTCCTGCTGGTGAGACACTCAGGAAAAATTACCTCTTCTAACAGAGACCGAAAAAACCCCAAACAACAAAAAAAACCCAGCCAGAAACATCATCTCAGCAGGGAACACTCTAACAGACAGGAGCTACCACAGTAAACAGAAGCACAGTTTGCAGTATCAAAACACAGTGGCATCCTGCTCCTTTTGATGCTTGCCCACTGCCAGCTGCAAAGTCTTCATGCCGCTGCTTTTATGCTCTGCAATGTGACATCAAGCTCTTTACAAAGCAGACGCTCCCTGTATCTGTTACTCACCGTGCAACCTCCTGTGCAGAGCCCCAGTTTTCAGCAGTCATCAGTCACTGAAAATTTTCCTCTACCTTTTGCCACAAGAGGACTCCACTCTTCAGTGGCTCCCAGGGAGATGTCTGTGTTTTTTCTAACTTCCCCAGAGAACCCTTCCAGCAAACTAGCAATTAAGAACCTGGTTTAGCAGCAGGTCTGTTTTTCAAAATGTAAAATGAACAAACACGTTTAGGGTGGACTTACTTTTTCAGAGCTCCAAACAGAGAGACTACTGTTTGTTAACAAGAAGCTCCTGCTCTATCCAGCTATGGCATTAAATATTTTTGCTAAGGAGCCTTGCACAGGAAAATGTTTATGGGTAAAATTGATCTTTTTCTTATCACTAATTGTATACAGCTGTGTTGAAGCTTGTGGCTAATGATAAAGACCCATGCTAAATAATATCTTTTTTAACTCATTTCTTAAAAAGCTTCCTGCTTCTTGTCTCACTGTGTGACATGAGCTTAAGGGCAAGTATCTTACAATGCTAACAGCCATTCATATGATGTCTGGTTAATGTGGTTATGGCTGTAGAGACATCGTAGTAATTATAATGATAGGAATATGATTGTTCCTCTCAATTTCCATTTTAATAGAGGCCAATAAATATGTCTTACGGCTTTTACGGTATTTAATAATCTTTCTAGTCATAAAAGGGGGCTTATAGAACTATTGTGGATATGTTGGGAGATATAGGAAGGCATAAAATGCAAGTCTTCTGAACTCTGCAAAATAAGTATGTATTTACAATTCACATAAGTAGAGGCTGATCTCTGTTGGGGGAAAGAGGAGATTAGCAGCTACCAAAAGGTGAAGGATTTGAAAAGGAGGATGCAGGGGAAAGCACTGCAACCATAACCTAGGCAGGCTGCTGATCTAAGAGAATTGAGTGATCTGTCTGTTGCTGCATCTCACCTCCCTGTCTGCTTTATCACAATTTTTAGACAGCACTGATACTGTGTTTTTGCACATCTCCAAGGGTTGTCATAAAAAGATAGTAGATACTGCTTTTCACAGTCCTGACTAGGAACTCTTGGACTTGCCTTATTGGATTGTAAGGACTGGAGTAACACAACTGAAACACTCGGACTTCACTCCACCAGC
This sequence comes from Myiotriccus ornatus, assembly GCA_036023395.1. Lineage (NCBI taxonomy): Eukaryota > Metazoa > Chordata > Aves > Passeriformes > Tyrannidae > Myiotriccus > Myiotriccus ornatus. The sequence continues at coordinate 14,555,955 of JAYRBT010000177.1, forward strand.
ACTAGAATGACAGCTGCTTGTGCTTTACTGATTTTGTTACCCTTGCTTATGATAGAGTTATATTGCTGTGGTGGGAAAGTTAAGTGTTGCGAACACTGGCCAGTGCCAAAGAAAATATCACAGCTGCAGAGCCTCCAAAAGGAAGGCTGGTTTCTTGCAAAGGAGAACTGAAGCCAGAAGAGTCCTCAGCCCTAATTGTCAGGTATATCCATCAGAGAGCTTTTGTCAAAGAGAGATGTGATATCGGGGGGACACTTGATGAATTAGCTTTAAGCTAGGGAGCTCAGGTGGTCTTAGGGCAGAAGATGGTGCACACAGCAAGGCTCACCCCAAGTGCAGGGCTGGGTCACGAGCTCTGTACTCCCCATCTACCCGCTTAGGGTTTTGTGGGCAGTGCAGGTATATTTGCATGAACTACAGACAGCACACAACCAGCACACCCCCAGCAGATGTCTCTTCTGAATGGCCGTTAACAGAACAGACACTAGAGGGCTGTGGAAAATAGTCTTTAAAATATTACTGTTTGCACGCTTTAGTTTCCAGAGAAAACGAGTCCAGGTCCCGTCTTTGACAGACACACAGGGAAGTGATGGATGTTACTCTACTTGTCTAACCCAGACTCAGAGGACTCATCTAGTCCAAGGTCTGAAGACACATCAAATTCAATTTCAGGGCTCCCTGGACCACTTCAGAAATGCCATGGCTGCATGATGCAAAGCATCAGTATGATGTAAATTTTTCTCTGATGGTCCAGTTTACTTACAAAATATTGACAGTTTAACTGGCAAGCATTTTGCTCTGTGTATCACCAATGTCACATGCAGTGTCCTAGAGCACGCAGGAAAACGTACAGTATCATTCTTTATCATGGTCTGTAACTGTTTTGACAGGAATATTTTGGAATGCTCAGTTTTTAATCAAATGAGCTCTGTGTGGCAATGTGGCAGTGAACAGATGAAATACTAGTAATCGTGCAATGATTAGAAAGTAGTAAGGTAAGAAATTGACAAAAAATAATTTAGTGGAAAACTTTAGACAAAACATTTTTTAAATGATTTAAAAAATGTTTAAAATAGGAATACTTGGGAATTGAACTCTCAGTCCCACTGTGTTTTGTGTAGGGCTGCTAGAAACCATAGATCTCTGTACCAAAGTAGTCAAGGAGCCACTTCTGTTGCCATGGTGGGACAAAGCCAGTCTGGATGTAGACAGCCAGACCAATGTCATGTCTATAGTTTAGTGAAAAAGTCATTTTTACCAGACAAGGTGCTGACAAACTACCTGGCTGCATTCGAGTGAGCCAGCTCTAAAAGCAGAAGGGTGAAAGGACCAGAGGGCACAGAAAGGACCCCGGTGTGGCCTCCAGGAGGCAGCAGGGAGAGGGAGAAGGCATTATGAGGCAGGGTAAGCTGCTTCAGCCTGTAATACGGTGGCTCTGCCTGGCAGTGCCCTGAGCCAGGGTGATGAGAGGCCTTGGCTCATGATCATTCTGGCATCTCCATGCAGCGCCCTGCCCCATTGCACAGTACAGGCTTGCCCTTAGGGGAAAATTTTGGTGAGGATTAGGTCAAAATCCCAACCAACTTGAAGGCAGCTGGAATCATGACAACTCTCCACACCTTGCAGATGATGGGAGAAATCACTACAAACACAGGTGACTTTAAAATCACTCTCCCTATGCAGATGATTCAGCAGCTTATTTAAGGGGTGGAGAAGGGCTATGGTGATTCTTGAATAGCAGAGGCAGTTTAGGCTGTGTGAGCGTTCATAGTTTAGTTTATGGTCTGTTTATAGTCCTGCTCTGTACTAAAACTTCTAGGAAAGACTAAAAATAGATGGTGAATTTTCCCTCCACTGCCATGCTCTACTCCTAGCTAGGTGTAGTGCACACTGCTCTGTGTCCCACCAAGCTCAATAGAAGAAAATCAGCGACCTATTCTGGCACTGGGTGCATGGATATCAGTGATGCCGGGTGAAGCCTTGTAGTCCATGGATGGTCTGTAGTTCACTGGAGGCAGTGAGTGAGAGAAATTATGCCCTGGTCCAAGTTGAGCTTGCAGCTTTGGATGAATTCAGGACTTTTTATTAAGACCTAGGAGACCTTTTCAATTAATGAGTTGCTGCTCTGTAGCATTGGAAGCTGGCTTCCTGGGTAGTATGAGGAACATCAGATTTCGTGGGTTTCTGTCTTGGTTTGAAGGCTGCACACACTAAAGAGAAAAAGGATCTGGCTTTTTCTTGAAGGGTGTGGTAACAGAGCACTTCAGGCACATGGTTTAAAGCTTCTGGTTTCAGAAGCATAAGTCTAAGCTTCATGCTGTATTTTGCACTAAAGGTTCAGCTGTACATGGGTGATTCAGACTTTAGTGATGAACGTCAAACTCATGCTGGTCACATTATCCATCCCCTCATGTGATTTTGGTTTCAGAAAGTTTCGGTGCCTTTAACTCTGCTACTCCTTTTCCCATGGCAGTGGAGGAGGTACGAAGTCCTCCTGCTTGGCTTCCTTTTCTTGGTCCAGTGCTGAACCGTGGGACCCGCAGAGTGGAGGCGAGAGGAAGCAGCAGTAAAATACGTGTTGCTGGGTCGTTCTCTGCCGTGATATTTTACCAGATATTGTACTGCCTGTAAAGTCATGCCTCCCCCGAGGGGCAGGCAGGCTACGGCCAGGGATGCGATGATTGGACTGTTCTCCTCGTCTGGAGGAGCTTAGGGGTCCGTGCTTGCCATGGGATTGATTTTTCGCTCTGGATGCACAGGCAAAGCTGGGAGCGTGCCCAGCTGCGTGTCAGGGCTGCATATTGCATGGGCGCCTTAGAGCCACGGCGTCGGCGGAGGCGTGTGGTTGGATCCTGAGACAAAGTGCTCCTGCAGCTGGAGAGCTTCGGCGTGGTGATTCCCCCCAGGTTGGCTTTTCTCCATTACCTTGCGCGTGGCGTCAGTAAACCCCAGGGATGGCTTGCTACTTGCCGGCCGGGGGCTCCCCGATTTCTGTTTAGGGGGTTGGTGCTTTTGCCTTATTTACTCTGCCTTGGCTTCAGCCTCTCCCTGTGCCGAGGAGAAGAAAGGAACAAACTGCGGGGGGTGTGGGGGGGAAACAACAGCCCGAAGGGAGCCGAGCTCCGGCCGGCGTGCTCCCCGTTGCGCTCCCGCGGGGAGCCCAGCTCCGCGCCCGCTCCGCGCCGCGCCAATCCCGCCCGGATTTTGCACGTTTCCTTTCCTCTTTTTTCTTTTTCCTCCCTCCCTTTTTATTTTTTTTTTCTCCCTCTATTTCTCTCCTCTATTCCCCCTTCCCTTCCCTTCCCTCCCTCCCTAGCGTGGTTGGATCAGTCTTTTGGTATTTCCTGCCGCCGCCTCCCCCGAGCAGCTGTCCGGCCGCGGCCCGGCGCGTTCCTTGCCGCCGGGGGAGCGGCTCCGCGGGGCCCACGCGTGTCCCCCGCGCCCCGTCCCACGCGTGTCCCGGCGGCGGCGATGCGGCGGCGGGGAGCGGCGTGCTGAGCGCGGCACGGCGCGGGGGCTCGGCCGCCCCGCACAGGTAAGGCGCTCCGCGCTGCCCCCTGCCCCGAGAAGCCACTTCCCTGCTCCCCCGCCTTCAATAACCCCAAAAGCCATCCTCCCCAAAAGACCCTATGAAAGCAAATACCCTCTTCCCTCCGATTACCCAAATAAATCCATTCAACCCCCCCCCCCCCGACAAAATTGACAGGCATTTGCACATCTGCTGTTCTTCTTGTCTCTCACGAAGCCAGGCTGCCTATTTTTAAGTATAACGTGGTACCCCGGAGCGGCGTGATTTCAGTGAGGGACTGAGCGCTGGCAGCTCTGAGAGGGTAACCCTGCTGCCTGTCCCCAGGTTGTGTGCCGTCGTTTCTGTGTGTATCTTTTGGGGTTTGGCGATGGGAGCTGTGGGGTGTCCCCCCACTTCTCCCTAGGCCCCTGACATCTCTGCATGGCAGTGCTGGTGGTCCAGCGCGTGGCTGCTGTGGCATGTGGGATGGCGTGCTGTCAAGGAGACATGATTTCTTTAGACATATGGGCATCTGGTAGGTGGAACCCATTTTTAATGTATTTCTTCCAGGATGGCGAGGAACTAGTAAGGAGATGCACTGTTCCTAATTGGCTAATTTGATTGAGGATGGCAATTACCTTTCCTATAGGCACTTGTACAGATACCATAGTGAAGACCATATGCCTTGCTATCTAAAAACCAGATAGACCTGAGTTTGGAAATGCTTTTAGCTTGCACTAAGTGAAGCAAGGCAGCTTTTCTGGAGAAATAAATATATAAGCACATGCAACTGTCTGCTGGATCAGAAACCATGTTTTTCAAGTGCTATGCAAACCTAAAGTGTTGTACTGTGAAACAATTGTTTAACATAAGTGAGGAGGAAAGTTCTTTAAGCTGTGTAGTCACCTCCTCAGTTCATCCAGCTGCAGCAGTATCTTTGTTGTCAAAATATTCCTCCCCCCTCTTTGCACTGATGTGCAAGATAACAGCAGTATTCAGCGAGGTCTGTACAAGGAGGGAACAGCCGCTGCATTGGATGCGTCCCCAGCTGCCACCTTCCTTCTTGGCAGCAAGCTTCCAGAGGTGTGAGTGGGGTGGGAGAGAGAAGCCTCAAGTCACCTCTGTCGTGGCTTCCCCTCTGTGTGTGGTTAAGTTTTCTTGCCAAAAGAGGAGAATGGGTGTTCTCGGCTGGGTAGTTCATAGTGGGATGGTGGGTGACCCTGGGAGTGTGCTGGGCAAACAGGGTGACAGCTGAACTGGGCCAAAAGGGTGTGGGGGGCAGCAGGGGAGCCGATTCAGCACCAGGGTTACTTTGTGCTGCTGTTGATCAAAGTAGTGACAGCAGTTCTCAAGGGGGGTTGATGCAGACTGTAGTGCTGCCTGCCACCTGTTTTGGTTTGAAGTGGACAATGTAAACCAAAGGAATGATTTAATCATGGTGCTGCATGAACGTAACTGAAAGGCGGATTTACTGCTGTAATCTTTTCATGGTACCTAATTTAATTTCCATGTGCTTTATTGCAACACTGATTCATCAGGTGAGTGGGAGGGAGACTTGTACAGTACAGGTGGTTCAGTTTTCTTTGTTGGGTTAGATATTTAGCAAGGTGCTTTCTTGGCTACAGCATTGGAAAAATGGCTCTGTGTCTGATACAGTGCTGTGCTTTGGAATTTGGGATATCTCTAGGGAAAGGCCATTCCTGTAATCTGTAATGTGCAGTGTTTGAAATCAGTGTACTGCGTTCAGAGCAAAACTGACTCGACTGATTCATATTATGTTCATAGATCGTAAAAATTTTAGTTAAGCTAATCTGAAGTGGGTTAGACTCTCTGCATGTCCAAGAGAGCTGTTATCAGCTGGAGGCAATTGTGAGATTGCCAGTGTTGCCAGTGGTGAAGGTCTTGTAGGGCTTAACCTGGCGCTTAAGAAGCAAAAATGAGACTGCCCTGAAGTGTCAGCAGGGTCCTGCTGCTTCTGAGCTATGGAGCACAGACCTCCCTCTGCAAATGCACAGATTTGTGCTATTTGATCTCCTGTTTTATTTGGGGAAAAAGCTGCATTTCGTGTTTTTTCGCCTGACCTCCCTGCCTTTGAAGCATTAATAGCACAGTGTTTTCTCAGCCAGAAATGCTGCTCCTCACGCCTCCACTCCTCAACATGAGATGTCTCTGGCAGTGCATTGTAGATGTTTATGCATGCCTGCTGTGGTTACTAAGGTAAAGGAAACACAAGCAGCAGCTCAGGGAATGAGAACCATCCAAATACCAAATACACGTGGGTTTGGGCAGGAATGACAATGACCTACCATGCCAGCCTGTCTCAGTGTGGGTCTGGGCTTGCTCACTGCTCATGCAGGTTCTTGACTGTCACTGCTGGTGTTTTTGTGCTGTGCTTTCAGAGCAGCGGGTGTCTTGAGGCTGAGCAAACTCCTCCCAGGTGCTGCTTCGTGTGGAGCGCTCAGCCCACCTTCTGGAGCAATGTGGTTGTGGTGCATTTAATTGTACGGGGCTGTGTCTAAATCACAGGTTCTGCCTTCATCCCAGCCCCTCCCCACAAATGTGGCTCTTTCTGGTCATGCAATGAGAGAGGAAGGACACAGCCATCGTGAAAAATACCCTTTGGATAAGTACCTGCTGAGCCTCTGTGTGGGACTAAGGAGCAGTGTACAACCTGCCCAGGTTTCCACATTTCTGAATTTTTGGAATACTCTGTCTCTACTCAAGGTGTAGGGGGGTGGTTGTTGTATCAGGCTCTAGGTACTGTTTATGCATCTGTGTAATACCAAAAGATCATGGGACTAGAGGGTAATATTCTGCAAAATTGGAAGCGGCTAAGAGCAGGCTAATAAGAATTACCTGTAAATGGTTTCTGCCCATCGCAAAAAAAGAGTGATATGGAAAGGGGATTTTCTTTTTTGAGGGGTGTGGTTAGAATAGTCCAGCTGCATGTGTGGTGGTGTTTTTTTTATTTCTTGCCACCTGCATAAGAACCATGGGCATATCCCTTGTTCTTTAGTCTCAGTTTTCTGTAGTGTTTGTAGAGCTACAGTTGAAATTCTGCCATTTTTTTCTTTATGCTTCCTTTGAATTGAAGGATTTATAGGTATGTAAGTCAAACTCTGAATTGAAAAGGCTCTGTTCTCCTCCTTGTTTAATAAACAGCCAGGTGTATACCTATGCTTTCCTTTTGCAATATGTCACTGAGGTCAGTGCCATGCACCAATATCAATTGCCTTACCCTGCTGGCAGTCTTCTTGGTAGTAGTTTTTGTATGTGCTTCCAAGCCAAGCTTCAGTTTACTGTAAATTGACTGTAGGGCTGTATCAATATGAGTATTTTGGCAAACCAGTTAATCTTTGCATGATTATTGTATCAGTAAAATTAACCAGCTAAAGGCAAAAAAGAAGTAAGCACGTCCTCAGTCTGCTCGGATGTGTGCAGCTCTCCTTGTGGGGGAAAAAGAACTCAACATGGAGTCTGCCTGCTTCATCCTATCTAATCTGTCAGTGAATCAATCAATGTGAAATTGTACCCCCAAGGAATAATGTAATAGTTATTTTGTGTGTATTCCCAAACTGGAATGCTACTGTAGTAGAGTCCTGAAGGGTATGCTGTCTAAATCGATCAGCAGAGGCCAAGATAAAAGCAGACTTACTGCTTATCCGTCAGATGTGGCAGAGAGGCATCGAGGGATGAAATGTCTCGTTGTATGTTGAATGGAAAGCTTAAACGTGAACTTGGTCCTTCTGCATCCCAACACTTCAAGAACAAAAGGAGTGTCCTGCTAGCTCTCCTTTCAGTTTTTCTCACGGCAAAAACATGAGATTGCTCTAAAAGGCACTTTAATTTTCATACTCATGCAGTTTGTTCCAGGCAACTGCTCTCGTGTCACTGCTCCTTCCCACCTTCAGTGCTGCAGAGACAGCTTGACTTTTGTTACCTGTGTTGTTTGATGGCAGTTAAGAATGCTAAGCCTATGCTAGCATTGCACTATTCAGTTGTTTTGCTCTTTTCTCAGATTGTAGTGATGGGGAATTGTCTCCTCACAGCAAAAAATTGCCACGTCCCAGTGAGGGGAGGAATGGAATTCTGCTGCATAGAGTGGTGTGTGTGACTATTGCTCACTGTGGGTAATCTTGGCAGAATGAAAAGAACTATTTAAGTTTCTTTTTTGTTGTTGTTTTAATGTTTTTGCATGTCTTCTTTTTGGTATGACTTTCAGCATCAGGAGAAAATCACTTGTATATACTAGTAGGAGGTGACCAAGGCTTTTAGACATTTTATCAAACACTGTGCAGTTTACTTGGGGAGCTGCTGCTGGCTTATCTGTAAAATCCCTGAAATCTGAACGTGGAATTGCCACTGGATTTAGTACTTGGTCAGGGGGGTTATTCTGGCAAGCTCCTGGCACGGATGCAAATAGATGAGATTTCCATTTTATAAGATGAATCTTTCTGTTTTTTCTTGCTGTGTTGCCTTGGAAAACAACCTCACGCAGTGCTCCAAGCCTGACAGTTGCTGATGTGGTGAATAATTATTTTCCCCTTACCTTACTATGGAAAGAAATATGGATTTGCAGATCATTTCATGATCTTTTCTTTCAGATGTGTGTCAGAGGCAGTTCAGTCTAAACATTTTGGGGTTTTCTTTGGTAAATCTGCAAATCCTCACTTGAACTTTGAAGGCTTTCTGTGAACACTGAATGCACTATACAAATTACAGCACTAGCAGGCAAGGCAAGACCAGGACACAGGTGTGTTAGGCATGAAATGCACAGTCTTTGTATTTTCCAGTTTTGTTTAAAATAAATTTTCTTCTTTCCATTTTAACATCTGGCCCATCCATTTAACATTTGGCCCGTCATTGTCTTGCTTTCTTTCTCTTCCTTAGTAACCTTCCTCACTGAAGAGAAAATGTAATTTTATAAGAATCTGTATAAATGGATTTTTTTGTTTTGTTTCGATTCAGGATCAGTGGATGCAAAACAAGGCTCATTTTTTTTCTAAATTTTTTATTTGACTGGTGTGCCACTCAGGCTTTGTTGCCTGTAATCAAACGGCTGTTACTGCCTTAATTTCTCTCTGGACTCCAGGTCATGGGAGGCACATTGGCATATCTACACTCATTTATTCATACATCGATGCATTGCAGTAGAGCTATGGAGCTCCAGTTTTGGGCGGGGCTGGAGGCTGTGTAAACCAAGCTCAGACTGTCAGGCATCTAATCTATTTTTTCCCAAGCTGGTGTTCAAGTTCTGGCTTGTGGAATCCCTCATCGTAGGTGCTGAAAGCTTTCTTTTCTGAGAGGGTGAGGTGTGCTGAGAAGCTGGAAGGATCCCTCACCTGTGAGTGTGTCTGAGAAGTGTAGTGTAGGGTCTCTTATTTCTGAGTACCTTGAGAAGGTACGTGGCCAAGATGTGTTAACACCAGCTTTCTGTGCCTTTTTCATCTTCTCTTATGCCTGCCTGAATTACATGTTCTTTGTTGTCAAGGTCTCTTATGATAAGTTCACACAATGCCTGGTGCGGTGTGGTCTTGGCTTCTGCTGGGCTGTTCTGTAATATAAATAAATCCCATTGTGGAAGCAGTATCCTGAATAACTCATATAAATGAGCTAAGAGAGTGGGTGCAACAGTGCAGTTTTATTCTCTTCTTTGAACAGGTGCATCTCCATGAGGAAATAAAAGGTAGGTAGGTAGGGACCAAATAAGAAACACTGAGCAACAACAGACTGTGACTCAGAAGCAATTTAGCCATAATAATCTCCACAGTGCTAAAGATTCCTTTTCCCAGAAATGCACAATGTGATGTTCTCTGCTATAAAGCTGTCATTAGCTGACATCATTGTATTAACATAAAACTTGCTGTTATCCACAAGATGCACAGTTAGCAGAGAGGAGTTCCCGTGCCAGCTGCTAATTATTACTAATGTTCTCCCAGTTGTTGAAAACCAATGTATTAAAGATATTTCCTGCTTAAGACTTTATTCCTGATGGCTGGTATGCTTACATTGTGTTAAAAATAATGCTTCTAGTACTTCTAGTATCAGTTCAAGTGTTACCAAGCCAGCATTTGATTTATTTATGAGAACACAAAATGACCATTTACCAACACAGAATGACCATTTACCAAGAGGCTCTCTTGGTAATAACAAATACATGTTGTAGATGCTTTGTCTTTTTTTCTTTCTTTCTTTTTTTTCCGTTTTTCTTCTTCAGAGTAGCAATGTAGAAATGTATTGCTTTTTTTTTTTTTTGTTCATCCTGACCCTCTCGAAATCTGTGTGTTTTGCCATTGACTTCATGGCCAGCCAAGTGCTTTTTATCCTGTGTGTCTCTTGGAGAAATCAAATTAACGATGCATCACTAGCCAGGGAGAGCTTTTGCTGAAAGCACACAAAGGCAGTAATTTACCTTGTTATTTTATAAAATGCAGATCTTTTCCCCCATATTAAAAAAGGAAACTTCGTTGAGGTGAATGAAAGTGAACAGAGAATGGATGCTCAAGTGATGTCTCCACAGTGTGAGAGGGACATCATGATACCATTAATGAGATTCTCCTGTTTTCCCTTGGAGATGTGGTGTTGAATTTAGAAATAGAAATTAAACAATTTTCAGCTGAATATCTCACTTTTCTGCTCACTGAATAGATACAAACCCTTATTGTTTAATACCTAGATTCACTTTTAATTGATAGAGTTTCATAGAGGTAAGATAATAGCTTTGAAGAAGTCTTTTTTCTAGAGACTATTTAATTTACTGTAATTATATTAAGTGCTAAATTGAAAGAGGCTTTTCTAGTTAAGACGAGGATAATGAATAGTTGTGCAGTATTACCATAGCCACAGTGGGGAAACGAAGAAGTCATTTAAGTTTTACTCAAGACAGAAAGACAACCTGCTGCATCCATGTGGTCCTTAAAAATTTATTTTCCCATCTTTATTGCTGACTCCCACGTTTTGCTAGAAGAGCTTTCTGCCCTTTGTACCTCAGGGACGCAGCAGTTTTTGAAAGGAAACAGCAGGCACACCAAGTGAAAATGACTGTGGAAATAGAGTGAAGAAGCAGATTGCACCTTCAAGCCAAGCCTGGAGCTACATAAGCAGGGGTACACACAGCAAATGCCATTGCAGGAGTCAGCTCTGGAGGAACTGCAGTGTCACATGGCTCCCCAGAGGCTCTGCTCCCTCCCTGCTTCGCCCACGCTGCGGAGCAAGTCACAGTTTGCTGCTCTTTTCTGCTTGTAGCAAGTTGCAACACTCAGTCCCTGGGCAGGTTGAGTGGGTGCATCCCAGCTCTCGGTGCCTGCTGCCAGCAGCCACCTCTCCTACTCTGTCCCGTCCGGAGCTGGGGACAGCTCGTGTAGGCAGTTGCTTCCCTCTGGCTCCCTCGTTTGAGTGCCTGAGCAAATCACAGGGTGTAAAGAGTTGTGTATTCCATGTAAAAACGCACCAGCATTTTGTTTTGGCATATCTGGTGCAAATGAGAACGGCATCGTTATGCCACTTTTAATGTGAGCTGCTGAAAGCACACCCTGCCTCCGTGTAGATAAAAGTGATTTACTGGGGGCAGGATTTTACTGTGTCTTCGGTAGTTGAAGCTGTTGAGGGGAAAACCAAACTACGTTCCCTCGTTTATTCACCTCTGTACCCTGGGGTCCAAGACACCACTTCTGTGCAGTATTTCCTCCACTGGCTTCCCTTGTCCTCCTAGGGACTACTGCCTAGTTGATCCACAGGGATTTGTCCTGTACAAGCATTTATCTCCTGGGAATTGCACTTGGGCCCTTCTCTTATCGCTCAAAATCTATCAAGAGTACATGTGATTGTACTTGACACTTGTGATCTGAGCTGGATGGGAACCATGCCTGGGGAAAGGCAGGGTTGATTGTGAGAATTATTTAATGTCTTGAGCATTCCAGGCCCCTGTCTAAAAAGCATTAAGCAATATGGGACTTTTTTCTTGCTTTAATAGAGAGTCTGTGTCAGCCTCACTTGAGCTCTCAGAAAGCTGAGTAATAAAGTTCATACCATTGTTCCAAATTCACTGAAGTGCAATATGGGAGACTTACACCAATGTAAGCAAACAACCAGTGTTTGCTTCTAAGCGGATCAGAAATATTCCCTATAAATGTTCTAATTTTTTCCCTTCTCTCCCTCCTTCCCTTTCCTGGTAATTTGGTTCTTCTGGATCAAGACAGGTTGAGACAATGCAAGTAGGATAATTTTGTGGTTAGGGCATTTGGCTTTGAAGTCAGGAGATCAGTGTTAGTTCCTGCTTCTATCACAGGCCCCGTGTAGCTGTGGGGAGATTGCTTGTACCTCTGGGCCTCTGTCTGTACTGGAAAAATAACAAAGTAAGTTTTGGGGTTGGGTTTTATTTATTTTCCTGTCTTGGCCTACAAGGCTCTGTTATGAGAGAAGGGAGAATGTCTGATCTCTTCTTGGGGTTACTCGGCCATATCTGCCTGCCCAGTTCCAGCCAGAGTATGCCTGTTTACTCTCTGGATAAAGCTAGTAAGAAATCTTCTGGCTCCTTTTTTTTATTTTTTTTTTTTCCCTCAGTACCACTCTTTTGTCATGCTTTTTGCTTTCATTTAACATCAAAATTAAATGGAGAGTTAAATAGTGTAGCTTTTAATAATGTGTAGAAAATGAGCTGAGCTGCGCACATGGATGGTGCCCACAGGAAGCCCTGAATTACCCCGTAGTCTTTTTAATGGGAAGTCCTACTGCACCATGAGCTGTTGGCTCAGGGAGTCTGTCTTAGATAAGCTACCAGATGAGACTCCCAGTACTGTAAATATCTGTGCCATTTAGCTTTGAGTACCGGAAAATGAAACGGCATATGAAATAATAAAAAGGTTTATTTTACTGAAGTCAGTAAAACAATATTTTCTTCAGGCTGGTTTGGAAACAGACCTCGTAAGAATTAAGTGGAGAAGAAATGCAGTGTGTAGGGGCTAGAAATGTTTAACAAGCAACACAAGCTGCCTGTCACAGGCTGCCCTGCTGCTTACAGCACTTGGCATGGTGATCTCGTAGGGTCCTTATCTGGTGAGCAAGTGGGCTCAGGTAGGAAGGCTGGAGTTTGCTTTTTGGACAACTCAGCTTTTCTGTGCATCCTGGATTTTAAAACCAGAAGTATCAATCCTATTGGTCTCATCTGACTTTGTAACTGCAAGCCACTGGATTTCAGCTTGGGATTCCTACCTCATCTTTAGCAACTTCTGTTTGAATTATAGCATTTATCTTAGGCAGGCAGTGCATTGTAATTTTTGTTGGTGATTCTTTTGTGCTCTTCAGCAATGTGTGCAAAAGGTAATTTTCTTTACAGTATTTATCTTACAAGTACTACTTACAAGTACTTTCTTTCCAATCTGGATTTTTTCCTACCTTCATTTTTTCCAGCTTTCTGACACCTTTTCCCTCTAAGTGATTGCAGGCTATGATCAGGTGATCCTTAAAGTGTCTTCAAGTCGTTAAGTAGGTTGAACATCTTAAATCTCTCACTGCAGTTGATTTAAGACTTGGAGACACCCTTACAGTTTTTTACTGTGTCTTTTCCAGTATTTCATGATGTTGTATTTCAGGTAAAAATGAAGACTGCATGTGTTATGTCAGCAGTGATCTTGCAGCTGTCACATACAGAAGTAAGGCTGCATTCTGGCTCTTGCTCCTTTTGTTCCTTCCCACCTTGTTTATGCTTCCAGGAATTGAGCAAGCCCTGTTCACCCATGGTATTGCACTTGACATTCAGACTCTGTTGTTTGTTTATCTATAATTCTTTATAAATCAGAGCCGTTTGGGAAGACTAAGGTCCGTGTCCGGGCAGAGAGGAGGGGGTGTTTTGGTCTGGTATGTGGCAACACAAGGTTTTTTATCATAGATTGTGCTCTCTGCACTTCAATAATGTGCTGACATTTTGCCAGTAATAAAAAGGTCAAGGAAAAAAGTTGCTTCCTACAAATCATGGCATTTGATTGTTCTTAGTATTAAACAGAGCGTGGTTTCCTTGCAACAAAATTTCAGCCATCTCCAGCGCTGTAAAAGATTAATTACCAGCTGGTACAAATGTATAAAAATGAAAAAGCACCTTTCCCAAGCATTCTTTCTATGCTGCTGGCCCCTGTTCCAATGATTTGTCCTTTCCTGAAGCAAGGTACAGGGAAGATGCAAGAAAAGAGTTTGCCTTGAATGCTGAATACAGTAGCAGAAAGAAATTTTTAGAAGTTGATACTTGAAAAATTAGGCATTAAGTTGCCTTGAAGTCACCTCTGTGGCCTCAGGTTCACAAGATCTTATATATTCCTAATTTTTAGCAATGGCCTTCCATGCTATCTCTTAAGAATGCTCTGTTAAATCAGTGAAGCACAACATTGTATCCTTTTCCTCTTAGTTTTCCTACAAACTTCGCTATTGATTTTTGTCTCTGAGAGGCCTCAGCTTGAAACTGCAGTGCTGTTTTTCGTGTAACTCCAAATGGTGCTTTCTGATACACAGGTCATGCTGTTGGAGGCAAGGCTGCTGCTTAAATATAACAGTAGTGGTTGGGTGGTGCATAAGCAGCAGCAGCCAAGTTGGAGGTGCTTTGACACCATCCGTGATCGGGAGCTTGGATGGGTGCATGGGAGCTTGAACAGGGCTACTGTTTGTGGGGGCAGCAGGCACTTGGGGCAGGTTGATGAGCATTAGCGCTGTGAATTAGGGTAGTTTGTTACTTTGCACAAAGAGGCAGCAGAGCTGGTGTACTTTTGTTGAAGGAGCAAAAGTATCATGCAAGGCAATGCTGGCTTGTTTCCTCTTATAGCGGGGCATTTGGTGCTACCTTTCCTTGAAGCATTGCTGTAGATATGTAAGAATGCATGCCTGGAAAGCTGAATTACAACAATTATATGGCTGTGGTGGATGGAGAAATTGTGTGCTGCAGTTCTAACTGCCAAAACCACCCTCAAAATGAATTTGAATGTAAATACTTTCAAAAAAGGAAGTGTTGAAAGGTCTGTATTGGGGGGAAACAGCATGTGTAGTCTCTGGCAAAGTGAGCCAGTTTTTTAGTGTTTTATGATGTCATTATCGGAAAGACCAGGGGGTAGAAGCTGCATATTTGGCTACCCAGGAATTCAGAATTACTATTATTTGGTGTTGGAAACAAGCTGGAAACAAGCCAGAAACAATCCATTTGAAATGGATTTTTTTTTAAAGTTCTGTTTTGTCATTTGAATTACTTCAGCCAAAGCACTCTTGGGCAACTCAGTGGGCTTTACTTTTTCAAAAAAATATTGTATGTGTTGGTCCTGGCAATGACTGGTGCATTGTAAAATGATGAAATGTGCTGGAGTGAGCCACTGGCTGTGTGGGGGCTGAAGGAGCATTCCTAGCTTCCTGCTATCCCAAGGGATAGGGGGAATTAACATTCATTCCTTCTTTTCTGGCCTTCTATATTTCAGTGTTTTAAAAGGTTATCGTTCTTGTGCAGAATAACATAGTGTGTTTCTGTACTTGCTTTCAATCAGACAGACATGCTGCTGTTTTTCACCCAGCAAATGTGTGCATGGAACCTAAACAGACTTATTAAACCCTCCCAGGGGTTTGTATTTAGCATGTAAAGTACAAAATCTTGAGCTTTACCTTTAAAGTATCTTTTTCTTAGAATGACTTACATCTGGAGGTCATTCTTTCCTCTCTGAGTTCATTTCTAGTGTAAGAAAGGATGCAGGAGCTTTCCCCTGTGAAAGCATCCGGCACTGCTCTGCTTTGGGTTTGTGTCCTCATCCTCCTGCTCTCTGGAGTGTGTCTGTCACAGAATACAGTAATTTCCGCTCCGAAAATCTTTCTTTACCTGGCATTGGCTTTAGGCAGGCTGAGAGATAAACGTGGAAACTTTGAATGAGACTGGAGAAATGGTCCTAATTTTAGGAAGGTTCAGGCTGAGCAGGTGGGCTGGATGCTCTGGGGCAAACACATTGTGTAATGTCAGTGCCTGTGTGTATGCAATAGTCATATCTTCCTTATAAGTCTGTTTGAATGATGTTACAGATTCCAGTGTTATCTCATCCTGGGAATTTCTGTGGCTTGTCTCCACCCTGGCTTAAAACTGGATTTAATGAGCAGCTTCTGGAAAGTGGAGGGAAAAGCATGTCAAGCCTGCCTCTGTTTTCATTCACAGCTTGTTTACTGGGCCTTTTCTTGATAAATTCAGTAGTTCTTCATAGACTTTGGAAGAATTGTTAACAAAAGAAATTTATCAGGTTGCTTTTTTTTCGTAAATGTAATTCAAGGAAACGTCCTCCACTTCTATTCAAAAGCTAAGAAATCAGGCAGTTTTGCAGCTATCAGAGGCCATAGAAAACAGAGAGGGAGCCAAGGAAAGGAAGGCAGGGTTAATGCCATGGCATTTGAAACACTGTTTTGTTTTCATTCAGATATTTTTAGCTAATGGTGATCCTTCCTCTATGTGAGTTGATGTGTTATGTCAGTGCTAGAAGCTGCCAGCATACATGTCTGTCCCAGGAAACAGATACCAATTGACATGGAATACGTTCCAGGGACTACTGGATAAAATAATGTTAAGAAATGCTTTAGTAACCCTTCTTATTAGTAGTAACAAAATACAGATTAAAAATTGCAGTCCCAGTTAAATCAAGGTTTAATCAGACTTGCAGCAGTCCAGAGCCCTTGCTTTATTTTTACAGCTGTCTTCCTGCTGCTTCAGATACCCCACTCAGGTAGACAGGTTATTTTCCTTTGTTTGCTGCAGTCCTTCCCAGGAGAGGTGATCTAAATACTTTTAAAGAAAGTGATCAATTGTTTCCAATCTCTCCTTAACTTGAAGTGGATTTTTTCTTTTTGATTCTATATATCCATTTAAGTCCTGATCTAAATCCCAACAAACACAGATGGACGATGGGAAAAAGTAGTAAATCAAACCCATGGGTTGTACTCATGGCTTGAATTTGTAAAGGCATTATCTTCATACATATTTGGGCCTTCACTGTAGTCCAGTTTTCTCTGAACTCTTTCGTGGACTGACAGTGTGATGCAATGGGCCTGTAGAATGTCAGGGACTTGTCATGTTTGTAGGTCAAGCAGGACATGCCCTTTACTAGGTATTTATGAATTTTCCAGTATGTAACACAACAGCTGCTCTAGAAGTAAAATGGTGCAAAATGTGTGTAAAATCAGGGCAAAGAGGCTTCTCTGACTTCCCCAGAGCACGCAGAGCTCAGGTGCCTTGTGCTGAAAACACAACACTTCTTCCATGAAGTTTTATTTGCACACTGGGGAGGCCCAGTATGGTGTGTATGCAGCACTGTTCTTCTTGGGGCAAGCAAAGATGGGAGCAGTTCTACAGCATCATTTTTCAAAAAGAAATAGCACTAGACACACACACCAAAAAATCCCATTCCTTGCAGGATAAATGAAGGCAACCCCAAGACTGCTATAATTTATATGCTTTCCCTTTTCAATGTTGTCGCTGGGGAAAATAACAGCATGCCTGCTTGCTGTCCAGAGATCCACTGTGCCAAAGCAAATAATTGAAGCAAGTGCAAGCAGAGAAGGCACCTAAAGTGTTAGATGGATGAACGTTCCTCCCCCAAGGAGAGAGGAATATTTGTGAGAAGCTAGTAATATACTGTGGTTGAAATGCCCCATTCACTGTATAAAATTCCCAATCAAGTTTCCCAGGAGAGACTTGAACAGCTGGTGTAGGAACAGAAATCACTATAGATAAATCAGGTTGGCATCTAAATGATTGGGGGCCCTGGACTGGTGGTGTTACCATTTTGTCTTTCATGGATGAAGTCAGGGAAGATTTCATTGTGTGATGACTGACGCTTCCCCCAGGTTCTTCTCTTCCTCTTGCAGATGCCTCAGTTCATCTGAAACAGGATACTTGGTCTGTTTTCCTGCTGTTGAGATCTGGTATTGCAGTAGTGTCCCAAAGTCCTTATCCTGTCTAGTCGGGCAGGATGCTGCTGGACTGGTCCCACAGAGGTGGTGGTGTAGGACAGGAGTGAGCTGGAGCACTGATGCAGGTGAGTGTGGCTGCTGAAGAGCTCTCCAGAGGAGAGAGCAGTTACAGCTCCTGTGAGGGTGGAGATGGCCTCCCGTGCTGTAATTACAAAGGCTGGTGTTTAATTGCCGCTGCCTGCTTCAGGGGTGTGCTGTAGATTAAGGAGGTGCTTTACAATAGCAGCATTTAACTTCTTCATGTCATCTGCTTTCTTTTCACTTGGTCTGGGCTACGATTTACCAAGGGAGGCTTCCTGAGCTGTGTAAATCCCTTGAAAGTGTGTGGGCACTGGGTTCCTAACTCTCCTCAAGGTGACTTGATGTCCCCTATGAGCCAGGGTGATCGGGCTCTTCCGCACATCTTTTTGAGGAAGCCCACTGTGTCCCACATATAAAATCCAGGGTCTAGTTGAGCTGATCTGAGGGGAAACTGGTCCATCTTCTTTCTGTTTCATAAACATTCCCAGAGGCTACTTGATTGCTGGATCTAAGGGAAGGGGAGGGAGTGTGCAGCTGGAGGAAGAGGGGAAAGATCTGTGTTTGTGCAGTTCAGTGGAGCATTGAATAGCAGACCTTTAAAAATTGCTGGAGGGAGAATGGGCAAAATAGTGCCCTATTTCAGAGCTGCTAGCTGTTTTTCCAGCATTTTTCGAAATTTAAATGAGATGGAGACCAATTCAAGGCTGGAGAGAGAGATTGCATACAACTAGATGTTCAAAATGAAAGTTTTAGTATGCAGGTTTAGTCAAAATAGCTGGTGCTTCTCAAAAAGTACCTTGCTCATCCATTTGTTAGGGATAATATTAAGGATCCAGGAAAATAATGTCAGTCTTGGAGATACTAATGATGTTAGAAATTGTGAAGCTCAGTTTAAAAATAGAAACTTTAAGGAGTGGGGTAGTGTGTGGGGTAGTTAAGGGGCCTTCTCCACAGTTAAGTTTTAAAAATTCTAGCTTATGTTCCCTACACACTTCTAAGCTTTTTTCTCCAGACAGAGAAGATTTTTTTTTTCCAGGTTTTACTAACAAGCAAACAAACATTTTTTCAAAGCAATCCCCTGCGGTTTAACAGGAAAAACATATTATGAAATTGATTACAAAGTGGCAAACCATAGCAGCCCTAGTTAAGATGCAAAATAGAGCCAATACCTCTTTAGTATCCTCTCTATCACTCCTAAAAGCATTAAAATTTGTGAATACTAGCTTTAGTGGCAGAGGAAGGTGTTTGTTCGATAGCAGAATAAAATACATTGGACTTAACTCCAAGATAATGCTATGGATGGATCATAGGCCTCCCCACTGGCATGTGAGCTGTGTGCGTACGTGCAGATAAGAGCAGCGGATACAGGTGTGTCCATAGGAAGAGGTCAGTATCAGCACACTTACCTGTAGTCTGGAGGCGAGGTGGCCGTGTGTGCCGGGCGGTCCTCCCGCGCCGCTGCGTCCCCATTCTCAGCAGGCAGGCAGAGGACCTAGTGATGTGCACAACTGCACCTGGTACCTGGAGCAGGGCACTTGCAGGTGCCTTTTATACGGCGCTGTGCCGGGCTTTCCTTCGCTTAATGTAATTGGCAGACTTTATTCGGGATAACATTCTCGCCAGTTGGTGTGGTGGTAATTAAAGGCGCTGTTATATATTATGTACTTGCTATTATACTTTATGTGCTCGTTGGAGGAAGGAGAGAAAATAGGTGAGGAAATGTTTGCTTTGAAGAAGAGGAGTGGTTGTGCCAATTATCCTGGATGAGTTGTTCCATGGCAGTTAATCCATGTGAGTGAAAACAAGTCCTCTGTGATGCTGTGCTAAGGTCAGGAATTTGAGCTCTGTTTGGAGAGTGAAAGTTACAGTCTTGCAGATTAGAGCTCCTTAGAAGAAAACATCTTTTTTAAAAAAATTGAAACACAGTTTCTCTGACTGTGTCTTCTCTATAATCTTCTCCCCTTGGTGCCCAGAAAAAGACCATGGCAAAGTAGAGCTCATATAAATTGTTCCACAACTCAGGGGTGTAACACAGTGGGTTTGCAACACTTGTCTCATGGTGGGTTTGCCCATGTTCATGCCTACTCATGTAGCCTGCCAGAGGAGATCAAGCAATGAGTGCACTTGGTTTTGTGGGAGAACAACTACTGCAAAGATACATTACCTTTTGCCGTCTGTGATGTCAACAGAGATGAACTGATTCATACCACCTGGAGCTCCTGTTGACTGTGCCACTACATTTTTAGCAGGTGGAAAATGGTCAAATTGAGAAAGGTGACAGACATTATTTTGTCTGTGCTTTCTC
Source organism: Myiotriccus ornatus (assembly GCA_036023395.1). Classification (NCBI taxonomy): domain Eukaryota; kingdom Metazoa; phylum Chordata; class Aves; order Passeriformes; family Tyrannidae; genus Myiotriccus; species Myiotriccus ornatus. The sequence continues at coordinate 14,575,760 of JAYRBT010000177.1, forward strand.
ATTTTGCAAATAGGATTGAGTCAGGACTCGATTTGTTGGAGGTTGAGGTACACTTACAATACAGTTTTAGTAGCTGGTAATTTGGGGTATCTGGTTCATCCATATGAATCACTCTATTGTGCAGAACAAGGTCATTTTCCTCTCTGAATATGCCTTCTGTTTATTTAACCAGACACCATCTTGTAAATGTTTTGTTCAATATCTGTGAATTAATTTTCGGTTCACTTCATATTTGGGTTGTATGTGTTTGCCTGTGTCCCCCTGCCCACCTCCCCACCCCCAACTTATTAGCAGATATATTATATAGGCTATCCAGAAATTGGTATTTTATTGTAGTCTCTGAAAAATGATGCTATCAGTTCCGTGATAGACTGCAATTTGTAGGACATGCTAACCGAGGAAATGCCCCTTTATCTCCATTATATTGGCCTTGCGGATATGTAATCACACCCATTTTAATATGTACTAGTGCCATGTATTTTAATATTGACTTCATTATCCACTTACATTGGTGTGTCTGAGCAAAGGAGACCCCCGGTATATAAAATGGCATCATATAATTTATATCTGCCACTTCTGGAAAGTGTGTGTGTATAGAAGGCAATCGATGGGCCTTAAAGGTAGCTAACTCTGAGCATTAAAGGCTTGTTCATTGCCAAGATCCAAGTTGGATAGATTGGCCTTTCAAATAGGAAGCGTTGCTGGAGCTCAGCACCATCCAGACCTCTAGTGCAGTGTGAAAGTAAACACTGAGGCCCAGAATTCCTTTTCAGAACAGGATTGCTGTGTTCCAGGCAGCCCCAACAGTGGGTGCCTCTACCAGCCCCAGGGTCACCCACCCTTAGCAGCGTGGGTGCTCTGCCTGCTGGCCTGTTCTCTGCTCCACTTTCCATTGCATTCTCCAGCGCAGCACGATGAATTAGTCCTTCCAAATTAATTTGTTGTGGGAAACGGCTCCCAGCAGCTTCTTTTCTTATTGCTGATCCATCTGCAGAAGGTCACTGCCATTTGACTCTTTTCTTACCTATCTGTAAGTACCTTTTATTTGTCTCTCAGTCTCGGGCTTGTTTTCCTTGCATATTAGTGATGATACTCCTTTCTGTCATTGAAGCACCGTAAGCTTAATTAGTATGTTCCAAATGCATTGGAAAACCTGAAAGGCTGTATTTGGTCAGCAGTAAAATACTGTTGTCAGACAGTAGGATTTTCCAAGTGGGAATACTCCACTCCTCAAATATAATTGAAGCCAGGCTTTTTCAGAGCAACTCACTTGCACAGAAGTTTGCCAGTGCTGGAGAGCTGTGAGTACAGACACACCCTGTAACTGCATGAATCAGAATGAATCTAAGGGGGACAAAGCCTGTTAAAGTTATGTTTTGGAAGGTATGACTGTAGTTAGTGTTTGAGGTTTGGTGGGTTTTTTAATGGTTTGTGAACAGAAAAGCTGCCATTGCTCTGAGAAGTCTCTGTGCACGTTCCTGAGAGGGAATAAGCCTCGGCAGTTTTGGGGGTGAGGCTTGAGACTCCCTTTGCTGCTGCTGAACGCAGGCAGTGTGTCACTGACAACAGTCACACCAAGACAAGCACCAGTGCCATGTGGCATGCACCCCATCCAACTGGGCAGAAGGGCAGTACAAATCAAATAAAGATGCTTCTTGAACAGATTGAGCTCTGCTTTTCTAAATCAGAACATGAATGTCAAATTCCTTATAAATACCAGGCAGTGCACAGCTGCATTGAGCTGGCATAGCTGCTCTGGTCTGATGGGTGGGAGAGCAGGGTCGAGCTGTTCCTCCTTGAGCCAGAAATATGGAGAAATATGGTGGTTGTTTAAGAAAAGCAATTATTTGCTTTCTCCCAGCCTGAAGCGATGGGTCACCCCCTTCTTAGCCTGGTGAAGAATGTGTCTAGTCAGCACTGAGGGAAACTCTGGAATAGTCCAGGAGTGCCAAGCATGCAGACACAATACCGTCATTGGCAAATCAGCATGAATAGCTTTGGAGTGCTGTAATGTGGGCTGCAAATTGCAAGGCGGACTCCTTACACAGACCACAGATCCATCACTTTGAAATGTCAGGCCTTTGTCACCCAAAATAGTCTTTTGTCTTCTTGTCCCATGCGTGATACATGGAATTTTTTCTCTTTTGCTTTGTGTCACACAATGTAATTGGAAAAGGCTCTGTGCAGTTCACACTGAGAAGCTCATCTGGGAAGAAAGGCTCCTTCCTAATTGCTCATTGATCAAGGACACACAGGCACAGCTGAGTTGTGGTCAAGGCAGGAAACTAAGAGGCAGCTCTTGGGACTCCTGTAGAGTGTTGTGATGCTCTCCCCTGCAGTGTCGTGTTTGTAGGGTCCAGGAGAGTCCCAGACCTAAATTTCCCTTTTTAGTGGCTTGAGTCATGGCCCAGGCTGGTGGATTTGCATTTTCAATTACTGGATTGTGGGAGGGGGCTCTCTCCCTCACGCTTAACCACATGAATCAGGCATGTATGGATCAACATGGTATGTGATGTTAGCAAGACGGAGCTGTGATCCCCCTCAGTTTCTCAGCTGTGGTGATTTTCTGAGTCTTGATTAAATGAAGTGTGGTCCATGTGTGAGTTCAAGTCTCATAAAGGAAAGAAAAAGCAAGTCTATTTTTACACACATGCTTGTACCACCAGAATTATAGCACCTACCAAGGTGTAGTACATACTTAGGTTTTGAGGTTGAGGACTGTGCTGTGCAATGTGCAGTGGGAGCGGATTCAGGGTGTTCCCAGTAGCATTTTTGTTTTTCAGATAAGGATTGTGCTTTGCAGACACAGTCTCCACTTGTGGAGTAACCTCCACTTCCTGTGCTCTGTTTCATGTTGTGGAGTGATTTGGGAATCTGCAGACTGGTTTGCCTTCAGATGAAACTAAGTTGTGTTTATGATAACCAGAAGAGATAGCCCAGAGTGAAACCTGTCCTGCAACTTGATTCCTTAATCTGAATTCATCTGCTGTCTTGGTAATTATAGTTCATGAGCTTGGATCTTCGTCTTTGTGAAAGGCATCAGCCCATCAGCAGTTTGGGAGAAATGAGGCTGGTGTTAAAGTCATCGGCCCATGTGCCATGTGGGCCTGGAGGAGACACATTGTCTGAGGATCTTTCACAAGTGTGGTGGAAGATTAGTAGAGTTGAAGTATTGTGGGTTATCACATTGCTTCTAAGCTTGGCCCCAGCAGAGTGGAACATATTTTTAACGTGGTCACTGATATTGTTGAGTTCTGACTAACAAGTGTCAGAGCTCAGTTTTGTTCTCATAAGGTCTTCTGTGCTCCAGCGCAAGCTGGAGGGCTTTTAGCCTTCTCAAAACTGGAATTCATTGTTTGTGCTTTTTCTTGTAGCTACACGTAAACTTGTAGGAGACAACACTCTTGCAGTTGTTCAGCAAATATTGCTGTTAGCAAATATTGCTAACAAATATCACAGAGAAAGCACAGGATACTGAAAATTACCTTGGCAGCAAAGTACACGAAGAGCACACTTTAACTTGTAAATTTAAACTCTAAATATGTTTTTTTTTCCTTTTAGATTTGGAACCTTTCCTATATCATTTAATTTCACGTAAGGAAGAGTGAGTTGATGAGGGTTTAGTTTTTTGGTTTTGTTCTTACCTCACCATTCTTCTACTCTTTCTGGTTTAGCTTCATGTGCACGAGTTGATTATATGGAAGGAGGTGTACAAACCCAACCGCCTCCACCCCGCACTTTGCTGTTTTTTTAAGTTATGAACATAAATGCTTCTTCCCCCTTTACCAGGAGGCAGAGCATGAGTGCTGTGTAACTGTCCAAGTGAGTGGCAGAGGGAAGTGGATGTGTCCCTATTAATGGCAGGCTGTCCACCACTGAAGAGCACACAAGAGTAGCTTTTTCTGAGCAAGTTTGCAATGCCTTTCTCAGACCTGTCATGCAAGTGCCCTTCTCAGAACTGTCATGCAAGTCCCCTTCTCGTATGCCAGCATTCCTTTCCAGTAAGTTAAGGAAACCCAGCAGCTCTTGTTTCAAGGATGAGAGATGTGAAGGAAAGATTGTATTTCTGGGAATGTATGAAGTAAAATCTCCATATCAAGCATAACTTCAGGGGAAGAAAAAAGGATATTCCCCCCTCCTCCCTGGCCCTATTAATGTAGTTTGCAGTTGATTGGCTGTGTCATATGTAAAGCTTGAGAAGTCTACTAAGAGTCTCATTAGAATGAACTGAGTTGAATTTGACCAAGTTAATAATTCCATACCATTTTCTTGTGCATCCTAACATAGTGTCAGAGGGTATGCCAGTGAAATTAGGCTTTCATTTTCTGAGACATATTAAGACCCAGAGCTATACCCCTAAGAATTCACATCTTGGAGCCTGGCTCTGATATTTTCTCCCCTACCCCAACACTGTCACATCACTGGTGCCTTTCCAAAGCTCTGTGTAATTCAGCTGTAGGGTTGGAAAGTCTGCTCCCATGTATTGGTCTGTAGGAGAGGGTCACAATGTTTTGAAGTGTGAGAAAAATTCCCCTACCAGCCCAAAGAGAAAATGGTAACCAGAGTGTTAGACTTCTGTTTTGAGGAATGAGGATCAGCAGCAAGTGTGCAATTACTGCTTCCCTGTCAAAACTAATTCCTTAGCATTTGTATCATGTCTTCTGCTTGATCTTGAATAGGGAATTGCTTTCCATGAGAACCATTTACTTATACGTTTCTAATACCAGAAAGTGTTAAATACCTAAAAATGCCAGTGTTTGAGTTGGCTCTGAACAGCACTCCTAAAACCTTTAATGGACTCCTAAGGAGGGCAAGAGCTCAGTGACTCATCACTCCATCCTTGGGCTCTCCTTTGCAGAGACATCCTCTGCAAGTGCTTTTCTCCATCCACTTTCAGGCTACTGCCCGTTCTGGTTACACAGAAACTAAACAGTCAGGCCCCTGAGACATGAGGAATGATGTTACTATCCCATGTTTCACAGCACCTGTGGGACAGGGTCCTTTTTGTGGCAGTGAGTTGCACAGGTGCTGGTAGAACAGCTTCAGCTGACCTCAATTCCCAAATAATTCTTTTGTGCTGCAGCTCTCTGCTGATAAAGTCCTTACTGGCGGGAAATGTCACAGGGACCAGAGGCTGCTCACAGCTGTCATCCAAAAAGGTTATGTTTTACCAGTAGCTTGAGTTTCTTTGTTTTCATAACGTCGAGTGAACCTGTTTTAAATTTCACTGGGACAAACGGGAACACTGACTGATAACCTCAGAGCATCCTGTAGCTGAATCTACATGAGCAGATTTACAATTAATGAAGTGGGAAGGCTTGTCACTGAACTCCTGAGGGGTAACAATGGAACTCCTCCTCGATGTTCTGTGTATTATGCAAATGATATTGCAAGTAATGGAATGCTGTGAAGAAACACTCTGATCCTTTTTTCCTTAATTTGGTCTTCTCTTTTTTCTTTTAAATAGTTTTAACTTTTTTAAAATTTTGGCAGTTAGCAAGTAGAAAGTTTTTCCTGCTGGGCTGGAACAGGCTGGTGTAGTCTAAGTTTTTTCTTGTTGACTTATCCTTGCACAACTCCCAGGAAAATGTACAGGCTTTGCTCCATCTGGCTAAATGCCCTGTCCTCTGTGAGGCACAAATTGAATTAAAAAACAAAGCTGTTTTCTTCGGTCTAGCTGTTGCTACTCAGTCAGACACTGTTAAAAACCATTTTAAATATGGATTCCAAAGTTGATGTCATATCAAGTACAAATAGGTGCTAGAAATGATATCTTTGTGGTGTTGATTTTTCCCATCTTTGATGCCAGGTTTGAAATATGAACATGCCTTGTGTTCCAGGCAGAGTTGATTGGTAATAAATACTTTGACATATTATTCAGGTGCCTGCCTATTGTTAGCAGGATTCTTGGAGATCTTGGCTTAGTCTTGAGAATTAAAATATAGAAAATCAGAGTCTGAATTTTGCCAGGATATCTACCCAACAGACAGATCCAAGGTAGGTGTGGGATGGAGCAACCCTAACCTGGTGTCAGGGCTCCCATCCAGGCACTAGCAATAAGGACTGCCTATCCTAAGCCTTGGAGATGGAAGAGCTTGGGAAACAAAGTGCTATTTTAGGAGATGTATGGGTTTAAACAAAATAAAGTGAAGCTGTCAGCCTTTTCCCCAGTCACACTGAGTGTCTTGAGGTCAGTACTGAGTGTGGACACAACCTCTGAGAGCCCGCCAGGCCAGAGGTCCATCTCCCAACTGACCCAGTGTGCCTCCCAGGCTGACACAAATCTGTTGCAGTGGTAGGGTTTATCCATCAGCTGTCAAGGTGTATACTGTTGTGTCAGCCGGGAAAAGTCCCACGTGAAGATATACCATAAAAATTGAATTCCCTCTCCCCTAAGGTCACAAAGTATGAAGCTGCCTACCGTGGAGCTCTGGGGGAAATGATTAATGGGGACCTTGGATATCTGAAAGCTGCACTGCTGAGTCTCTCAGGTGTATGAGCTGAAAGGTCTTACATCCCTACAATTCCAAGCTAGTAGGAAGTGTGAGATAGGATTGCTAGTTTGGTCTCTGTCATTTCCCCCCTCCTCTGCAGCTCGATCCAGTCTTAAGATGGATCCAAAATACAGGTACAAGCCGGCAAATTTCTGAGCGAACAATGTTCTTCCCTGCATCCTTCTGTCACATCTGCACCAGCTCTGTTAAAAAGGATGTGCTTTGAGGAGCAGAAATTTTTAAATGCTTTTAGTAGTGACTTAGCTCCTTTATTTCCTTTCCTCCTCGCTTGGTCTCTGAAATAGGCAGTGAGTGGTTGGATCATGGTGTTGCTATGGTGAGTTTTGAGATACACCTTTGATCACAGTTGATAAGTGCCAGCCAGCATATTAATTCCAAGCAGTCTATATGCTTCCAGACCAAAATACCTCTCTCTTGCTACTCTTGATTTTGTTGAACACTCAGCTTGCTAGTTCACAGACTGTGCTGCACCAAGAAATGGGATCAGGTTCGATATTTCCTTTTCTCATCAGAGCAGCTTCTGACGAAACTAAAGCTGGGTTTCTATTTGTGAAATTGCGATTGGTGTCTTCCTCAGAGCTGACTTTGGCAACTCTTTAAGACTTGGGGGCAAACAGTACACTAGGAGATGGGGTGGGAAAGACTGTGTGGAGAAATGTGAGGTACCACACGTGCAGACTTAGTGATTTATAATGCTTATGCCCTCATATACTTTATATACTTTTATCTGAGATACTTTATACTGTACTTACACCCTCTTACTTTTTCAGTCTTCCCATTGCAGTGTTCACTCATGCTGAAGTGCATGTCTTTGCAGAAGTGGTTTCCCTGAAATTGGGGCCCTCTTCTGTGAACAAGTGTTTGGTGATGTGAGGAAATTAAATAGTCAAGCCCCAGCATTTGTGTTGATCTGTTCTCTAGCGGTGGGGAGGCGTTGTGCTGCTCACTATCGACTCCTCTAGCCAATTCAGCAGCAGGATTAATTGGAAGAAAGAATCCTGTTTGATTTTCCTTTGGTAGCAGCTGCAAGAAAAGGTCCCTAGTGACAGACATCGCAGTGCCTGCAGATTAGTGTCACTCTGGTGTATTCTTGATGTTGAAGAGTAAGGACGGAAAGGGAAGGGTTTGGAAGCGTGATAGGAGGAACCAAAAAGTGTTGTTTATTATACTGTGAGAACATGAGTGTTTGCACCCTGAGAGCCTGAGACCAAAGTGGGACTGGCTTCATCTATGGTATTTTTTAAAAAAGCATCTGGTAACTCCTCAGCAGAAGTGAAGCAGCAGGTAAGTGAAGTCACCTGGCTTAAGATTAGCCTCTTTGTGTGTGAAGAAGCCCAACAAGCCCTATTAAGTCTACAAAATGATTAATTTAGAAATATGTCTGGAGTGGCATCTCATTCCATGTGCCTTGTTTATGTTGGCCGAAGAGGAGTCCATAGCTCCAAAGCCTTAATAAACCACTTGGGTCTCGGCACTGAATTGAAAGCCCTGCTGAAGTTGGTGGGGCTTGGCCATCACCCATTCCAGGCAAATATTTGAAAGTTAATCATGCCTTTTGTAACTGCTCTGTACTAATTGGAGATGTTGTAGGAATGATTGGATTCATGCATAAATGTGGGAGCACGTGCTGTAATTGAGAAACACTGCCAAAAATCAACATTTTCTTTGTTGCTGTTTGGGAGAAGCCTGGCCTGCTGATCTAGCAATGCTGCTCTGCACAAGGTTGGCTTGGTGGTAGTTTTCTGGCCTTTGACTCCATTTGTTCTACAATGGTTAAATGCCTCCTACCTGTGAAAATATTTTGCTGTTCTGTGTGGTTTTATACAAATACAAGTGAAAAGCCAAGTGACAGGGAATGTGGTGTTCAGTTATTTTCTGTGATTTATGCTCTGGTTTATCCGGTGAGGCAGCCTACGTACCCGAGAGAACAGTCTGAGTATCTGTGTGAGCAGAGATTAGATAGCAGTCTGCCATGGCTTGCTGGGCTGGAGGGCTTAATCAGCTATTAGAAGATGATATTAGGAAATATAATTTACAAAGAGACTCTGTTCGGAGAGTTTTGAGTCTTTTGTTATTTATAATGGCATATTCAAGAAGAAGTTTGCAATTTCAGTCTGATTCTTTTGGGTTCGTTTTTCATTTTTGTGTGCTTGTTTTTCTGACAAGCCATTGCCCCTTGCAACTATTTGCAAGGACTTGCTTATCTAGGCTTCATGGTATTATCCTGGTTGAAAATTATTATTTACTTGTATGGTAACACCTAGAGCATCTGATCCAGGATCAAAGCTCCATTGTGGTAGATATTACCCAGACCTAGTTTATTAAAGATGAGTATTTGCTGTAGGAATGTATGGGCTTATGATACGATAGGAAGAAGGGACAGAAAAAAGTAACAGGAAAACATTCACATACCATATAGTCAGCGATGATCACACCAGTTGTTTTGTTTTAAAATGGCATAGGTTTATGCCTGCAAAGAAGAAGAATTATTATGGCTAGGAAAGGTTGTTTTCCCCAGTAAAACAGCAATTATCGAAGTGTTTTCATTTTTATTGCCTCTGCGAAATATTTGCCATGCTTTTGCAGCACAGAATGGTTTTTGCTGCTATTTGCAGGACTACAGCCAATTTCACCAACTAGTGGGCACGAGAGGTTTCTTTAAACAGAAATTAGGAAATCCCAGGTAAGAAGTTTGCATGACAAACATGTCAAATATATACTCCTTTGAATTAAGACCTGGCCTGAGCCTCTTGTAAGTCCTTGTGTTGGTCTGGATCCCTGCAAGCTTCTGCATCTTCTGACCACTTCTGCAAAGCAGTTGGCATGGCTTGTGTTACTCCTACTTGGCCTGTCTGATACAATTGTGTTACAAGAGGCAGCACCGCTGACCTTAAAGGAATTAAGTGGATGTTAGTTTTGGATAAATCTGAGTATTTGTCATATGCTGAACTGGTAGCATTAGCTGGGCTGGGAACTGGCTGGTTGATGTGCAGCCCTACCAAGAAGGACCGTAGAGTTACTCCGGACAGGATGTTTCAGGTGAGATGACATTGTGAACAAAGCAAACTATGCTGGTCTGCACTATAAAGAGCATTGCCAGCAGATTGAAAGGGATTGATACCTTCTTATACCCTTTAGTGCCCTCTCAGTTCAAGGGGATTGAGGAGCAGCTGAGGGGGCCCAAACCTGCTGACCCTGTTCAGTGTGCGAGAAAAACTGCAGAGAGGTTTTTTTCTTTCACAGAGTACTGTGAAGGGAAAGCTGAATGTGTCCCAGCAAGCACAAAGTATGGGAATTTCCTCTCCTGTGGGAATGGAGGGTTTAAATGCTATCTTCCTGTTCTTAAATGCTTTCTCAGCAATCCTGCATGTACCATTGGGATTTGTACACCCAAGTCTGGTGGTGTCCTTGGAAAAGAAATTAGCTTTTGCGTAATCAGTCTCAATAGGAGGGTGCCTAAAGCTTGCGAGGTCAGGTTTGTTTTGTTTGTTGTCTTGGTTTTTTTTTGGTTTTTTTTGTTTTTTTTGAACAACAGTGTATGTCTCTTGCCAGCAAGACATCTCTTCTACCTTGGAACTGTACAGCCTGCACTTCTGTTTTTCTGTTGGCTCCCACACTTGGCTTTTTGTTGTTGCTGCTGCTGGTGAGTGCAATTTCAGAGATGTGCCAGGCTTAGCATACAGATCCAAATTTAGGTCTCTCTGCCTTTAAACAGAACAGAAGGTCTACAGAAGGCGTTTTTTAGTGTGGCTATTCAGAATAGCTAGTAACAGAGGCTTGTTGGCTGTGCATGAGACTGCACAGCATCCTTGGACCCAGGCCCCACTGGGCACTTGACTTTTCTTCTTTTATACCTTCATTACTTGCCATGGTGATGGTCCTAAGTGACAGCGGTCCCAGGGAGAACTTGGGAGCAGAAGCCTCCAGCTAGGCTTGATGTGGGAATAGACTTAATTTTACTTCTCAAGGCTGTATGTCACCTCATCCTGCCCAGGCCTGTTTCCTTGCTTATTGGTTTCCTGATTGATCTCCGCTCTTCTTCGTATTTCTAGGGAAATGCTGGTGCTGCCTGGCAAGGAAAGATATTTCCTGACCGGAAGATGGTATGAAAGGGCAGAGCAGAGATAATTTCCCTAATGCAAACTGGATTAGTGTACACCTTTGTAAGGACTATAGCCAGGAAGGCTGTATTAGCTAGCTCTTACACTGCTTTTAATTGCAGAATGGCTGGGGCATTTTAAGAATTGGAGAGCTCTTTCTGGCTTGTTTGGATAGGAGGGGGCTGAAGATGAACTGGCTGGTGAGAAACAAGGTGGCATATAACTAATTGCAAGACAGATACTGTCTTGTATGTGTGTTAATTATTTTATTTTAAAATTGACTGGCAGTTAACTATTTAGTATTTGAAGTTGTTTATGTCTTTGGGTTTAAGATCTAAACTGTAAGGGAATTCACAGCTCTCTACAGCTGACTAGAAACACATTTTAAAAGGTGACTGGAAGTTTGCAACTGCTTAACTTGGCCTACGTTATTCAGTAGTACAGCAATGGTAAATGTATAACTCCAGGAGTCTCTTTGTAGGTGTGTCTGGTTACCATATTTCTTTCTTGGTGGGCTTTTAAGGAGCTAATATTTGAGTAGGCCAAAGCTGATCAAAGGCACTGCGTTATCAACAGTTGCTTTATTTAATCCTCAAGCCTCCTTCACTTTTTCCTTAAAGGGTTTCAAGCCTGTCAGCCTCCTGGATTGCGCAAGGGCTGTGCCAGGTGAGCAGCACCTTGCGCCGCAGCTGCCAATTACATGCTGCACCCATCGTCTCCTCCTTCCGAAACAGTCCTCTGGCTCTGGAAGTGTATACACTTGAACCTGCTCCAGGTCTTGGGATGGTGTTTTGCATTGCTTCTTGAATTCAAAAATTCAGCCAAAAAATAATGAAAAAGGCTTTGAATCTTGCCTCACGTGCTGCGGATCTGTGGGAGGAAGTTCGTAGTAGGTACTTGAATAATTTCCAGTGTTTCATGTTAGTCTTGGATGTAATTAAACTGCTACAAAAAGAGCTGCTCCCATGGGAACAAGGTATTAATGATTTCAGGGTTCTGAAGAATGCTTAGTCAGGATTTAGGAGAATAACCACCCAAACCATTACCTCCTGTGTCTTCATTTCTTGTTTGTGTATCATGATGTTCCTGCTTATGGCCTTAATATCAGTCAGAGGGACATGGGAAGGAGCTAAACTTGCTTTTAGGACTCCGAGGCCTTTCCGTGCAGTGATAAATGGCAGAAATTACTCCTGAGCTGCCCTTTGTGTAGAATCTCATCCTTCTGTTTGATATCAGTGGCTCTGCGCTGCTTCTTCCTGTGCTGAAATGATTGCTGTTGAGGATACAGTTGTCAAACTGGTTTGTCATTATCAGCAACTGCCATTCTTGAGGGGGGATTTGGAGTAGGTCAGATAAAGGAACAGAGGAACAGAGCCCTTCCCCTAAACCTCAGGCTCTTTAGTGATGCATCGAGGGTACGGGGCTGTTGCTGTTCTCAAAGCATCTCTCAAGGGTAGTTCTTTGCAGAGGTACCTGGCATAAGATTGCATAAATCTGGACCAAAATATGTCATCTTTATGCCATTAGCTCCATTCACAGCCTAATTCAGCAGCAAGCAGAGAACCATCTTTTTTCTATTTTAGGGTCAAATATCTACTTGACTGGCATTTCTATCCTCTGTTCATTAAAATTAGAACTAAGACCTCAGCCATTCACTAACCAACAAACCAGTGCTGATTTTAATTTCTGTGTCTGGAATTTAATTTTGCACAAAGCTTATAGACACTTCTGTGATTGCCTTTCAGCAGGCTCACTGGTACTTCTGCCATGATACTGTTATTACTGCCAGACACAATACTAATGCCTTCCTTCTTAAACCTATCTAGGAATCTGTTAATGGGATGGCCTACTTCCAAATTGCAAAAAGGAGAAAAAAAGGTCATCAGGCAATGAAAATGGTGATAATTTCAGCAAATGCTTTCTGTGTAAGGAGATTGATGTTTTAAGTGTCTCAGCAAATTGGTAGTAATGATCAGCAATTCTCCACCATTCTTCATAAAGGAACAGGTCTTTGAAAGAAGCAATTAAGTGCAGCCACCTTCTGGACTGAGCTAATGCAGCCTTCTCTCATTGTTCTGCAAGTTAACTATTAGACCTACAAGTTATGTTTAATGAGCTTTCTGCTTCCAGACCAGCAAGAAACCTGTAATGAAGCTGGGGAAATGTGGCCAGCGTTTGTGGCAAGTGCCCACTGCAGCTTTCAAATTACACTGGACAAAGCTGTGATTTTGTCCTGGTGGAAATGGGATAAACCAGGAGATGAGCAATAGTTCTGCAATGTCTGCTGTTCTGTTGTGCAATTTTACAGGTAGTGACTGCAGAATGAACATCAGGTGGTTCCATAATGGAATACATGGATAGAATTCAGCTTGGATGTCTTTGTACATCCTGACTCTGTATTCATAGATGTGAGAAACAGACCTAAATTGAAGGTAAAAATTAATGCAGAAGCTTCAGTGCAGGTGTCCTTTTGCCTACAGGAGACATCATTAGCATGATCTCTATGTTGAAGTGATCCTTGAACACCTTTACCTACCCAGCTGCAAGACAATCAAATTTTAAAGCCCTTGATTGAAACCCAGGGACTAGTTTTCATATCCTGTGTTCTGTTTAACAAAACTCAGTTTCCTGATTCAGTCTCCTGAGCCCATATGAGCTTCTTGTACTCAGTGTCCTTTCACAGGGCGACCCTGCCTGTGTGAAGAACAGAGATGCTGTTTAGCTCACTCAGTAGACTCAATGTCCTGCTTTGGTGAAGACAGCAAGCAATCAGTCATTATCCACGCTGATGACAGTCATCGTTTTACAAACCTTTTTTCTCCTAAATCAGGTGTTTTCCAGACTAATGGGTCCCAGCCTATTCAGTCATTCCTTATACTGACTTTTAATCATTCTCGCTGCCTTTCCATGAGCAGATTCCAGCTCTAATTTACCTTGTCTGAGGTGAGAGGACCAGAGCTTGATGTAGTATTCAGTATGTGAACTAGCTGTGGATTTATAATGCCATCTTCCGTACTCTGTTACGTGCTCCTAATGCACTTCACCAATGACCTCCTTTCACTGGGAGCTGAATGCTTAATCCTATTCCGTGTTTCCTAATTTTTAAATGATTCTTTTTCTATTCAACAACTTCCCTTCTTATCCTGCAGCTTTTAGCTTTCAAGAGCTTTAGATGAAGATCTAAAGAAGATCACAACTCTTCTTGAAATCCAGATAATGTGAGACAAATCACTTTTATTCATGTGGCTGCTGACATTGTGGGAACTCCAAGAGGCTGGAAAGGCGGAGTTCCCCCTTGCAGCAGCTGTAGTGACTCTGCAAGGAGCTTTTGTTTATTTGGATACCTGTTGTCCTTTATTATAGGCTTCACAAAGTTTCCAGATACAAACATTAGTCATATAGGCCTGTGGTTCTCCAGATCCTTTCAAAATATTTTCTAAATGCTGCATGTTTTTAATTTTTCAGTAACCCAGCTATCTCAACTATGTGTTCTTACATTTTGAAGGGAACACCATCTAGTCCTGATTCATTATTGTTCCAGTTTCCTATTTGTACCTGAAGTTCTCTTCATCACTGAAATTTCAGATAGACTGAAAAGGCTGTGAGAACCTCCCCAGCTTCTGGTTGTGTTTCTGTTGCAATTAGATCTATGTAGGTTTTAATGGGTATGGTTTTTGTTATGGTTTCTTGAAGCAGCTTTTAGGTTAATTCCTCTATAAATAATATCAAGAGATTAGCTATGTGTCCTTCCCCTATTTGCACATTTTAACATCACTTCAACTCTCTTTAAAAGGATAAAAAACTCAGAAAACATTTTGCACTTCGAATGCTTTTCATTGCTCTGACAAGGCAAAAGGATCTTCACATTTGGATAATTACATTTCTGTCTCTTTATACAGATCAGTGGAAAGCAGTTGCTGCTGTAAATGAGAATTACACCCTGTAGGTTTTTTTTTGGCAAGACAAAGAATACTTCAATACAGATAGGTAGTACTTAAAATGTTCATGAAAGTCACTTCATTGCTCTAAATGAAAGTGGTCACATTTAAACAAAAATTAAGTGCTGCTGTTTCCTCATTCAGGTCAGCTCATCTAGGTATGACTTATTTTTCTCCTGTTTTTACCCAGGTCCATCTGATAAGACTGTCTATCTTTTGATCATGATGGACTTGAACTTCATGCAGACAGGTTCACAGCTCTCATGGGCACTGTGAGGACAGCTTATGGTTTGTCACATTGATTTCTCTGTGCCACTATAATTTATCAGCTTGTTTTCATCCCCTGGAGGTATGCAGAAATGCAAATGCTAACCTAGTTCTCTCAATTTCTAGAAGTAGCTGAAGCCAATGAGTTTTGAATGGAACTAACTATCTTTTCATCTCAGCTGTTGTAACATGGAGTCTTCAACCAAAATTGCACAGTTAGCAGGCAGGTAAATGATATCTCAGCACACAGAGCACTTTTTTGCTTCTATTCTTATTTCAAGTTGCAACATTTTGGTTGTTTATTTTGCAAGATCAAGCAGAGTAGTGCATACTGAATTGCCAGGACTAGTAGGAGAAACACGCTCTAGGCTTCCTCAGCAACTGAGCTGCTTTGTCAGTCAGCTGTCCCAGTTTGTTGTTCGGTCATTTTTATAAAAGTCTTCACTTCTCATGTTTTTGTTATCACGAGAGCTAGAAGCCTGTATTTTCACGTCTGCAGAAGCCACTGACAAAACTCCCTTTTATTTTTCCACGTTGCATAATTGGGCTGTGCCAGATCCTTACATTATTCTATCTTGTCACCTGGGGAAAATTATATAAAAAAGCAATTCCTGGTAACTTTCCTGAAGTCCCTTTTGCTTTTAAAGATCATCACATCGTAATAATGAGGCCAACGCCAGCATAAGTGTGCATTAGCTGAGAGGTTATTAGCTTTGATGTTTATTAGTGCAGCAGAGGTTACTAGCATTCTTTTGTGCTACATACATGCGCTTTTAAAATTTGTCAGGATGTACTAGGAAGAAAGGTAGGTGTTCTGACTTGGGCACATGAGCAGAAAGAAAATCAAAGCTAATTTCAAGTCTTCGAGTCTCGTATTCAATGCAATGTTATACCTCATAACAGAATACCCTGAATATGAGAGCCCCCAGCTATGTTTGAGATCCAGTTGAAGCCCATCTTCCCATCAGGCTGCCGATGGGAAGACTGCAGAAACATTTATTGAAGGTGAGAAAATGTCGGGGCTGGAAAAGGTGCCTAATAATACTGATACCCCAGAACTCTTTACATGCCTAAGGCTGTGGTTGCTGGCAGTTGTACATCCTGATTCAAGCAAGTGGTCCTGCTCTACAGATCCCTGGTGTACAGTCTAGGTGGTATAGGTTTCATTAGCATTGCTGAACTGCTGGCCTAGAAAGGTGGTATGAATTAAGTTTATTTAATTCTAATACACTGAATGAATGAATGAATACTTTAGAGAAAGATGCTTCCCTGGACCCTTTTATGCTAGCATTTATGTGGTAGGGGTTTTTTTCTTTTTTTTTTTCATAAAGTTAAACATTTGGCCAAATTATTCTTCTTAATATCAAGATATTGTTAATATATTGAATATTCAATAATATATATTGAATATATACTCTTAATTATTTTATTTTTTAATTCAGATACATTTTTGGAGACTGTATTCTTCTGTAAAGTGAAATAAAACTTTAATCTATCCTTAGACATTTCTGGCAATTGCATCTTTATTTTCAGCTGAGGTCATTTTGTTTTGAACTGCTGTTCTCAAGATTTATTTCCCCATTTCCCTGTCTCCTTTTTGTCAGGTTTAAATGCAGAGTCATGATTGTTATTCTCAGTCCCAAGCCTTCAATGTCTTCTGTTCTTGGTTTCAGTTTGATTACAGCTATATCAGGAATTCATCTACAAATGTGTGTCTTTTTTTCACTGAGTGAAGTATAATCTCATGGGAAATCCAACATGTAAATTGATTTCTGTGCATGAGCAGAAAAGGATTAACAGATGTGGAGTGGTCAAAGTTTTTGAAATGTCAGTCCTGATTTTAGGTTGTCTTAAATCTTTGATACAACACTTGGATGTGCTAGAGAAGATCCTGGCATGCAAAGTGTGGTTGCTGAGCTCTTTGAAAATGGAATCTCTTTCATTCTTTCCACTAGAACATCCAAGTTGCTGGGTGCTTTTCTGATACAACAAAAATGACCCGTTCTTTTTTTTCTCCAACTGAGGAGTATGACTGGCTCTTAAATACTAGGAAAGACTGTTACCTATATTCGGAGGAGTGTGAGGTCTGTTTCTCTTTCAAATTTCCAGTTTATTTAAAACTAATTATTGAAAACCCTAAGCACTTGTATATGTCTGTCAGCCCATGTACCTGTGGGATCTGTCCTACCCATATATAAAGGAGGAGATACTGGTGTATTGCACTGATGGATGAGTGTCAGAATTGCTACTCATAGGCAAAGAAATAAACCTGTCTATTATATGTCCATCCCATCTGTTGTGGAGAGATGCCAAAAGCAGCGATACTTGGGGTGTAGGTTCATATCATGCTCCGCTGATGTGAGGGCCAGCTGCCCCTATCATTGAACTCCCTTTACATCGCCATTTATTCTTGTCTCTTTTTCTGAACTGGCACCCATTCACATAAACGCAGGTCCTACAGAGCCATCTATTTATTTTGGGTTGGTTGAACTCCCTGAATCAGCTCGCTGTGCCTCTCAATGATGACAGAAGTGCTCAGAGCTGTCTCCTCTCCCAGTGAGAAGCAAACATTACCCCTCTTGGGAGCAGCTCACTCTTGAAGCTCAGCTGTTGTGTGATGAAGCCTGTATCCCAAGGGCAAAGCTTGTGTCCTGGGCTTGCATTCCCAGCTTGGGATGCTTTGGACAGTGGCTCTGTGGATGGCTGAAAGCCAAGGAGGGTGCACCAGACCCACTTACTATCTCTGCAGTCAGTCGGGTAGGAAGGAGGATTGCTGCTATGTGGCAGTTCGGACCAGGGACTGCCAGGTGTTTATGAGCCAATATCTGCAGGAGTTGGTTGTTGATTCATAAAGGAGGGACCAACGTGAGTATATTCCCAGAGTAAAGTCAGTTTTCATAAATATGTTGCTACATCTTGCTGTCTGAAAACTTTCACTACAGCCTTTCACTCGTGAGCCTTCCAGATCATCCTAGCTGTTTTGACATGTGATATTTAGAGGCAAAAATTCACCCCAACCTCTCTTTCACAGAAGTTCAGTAATCACTACAGATCATTCTGCATGTAGTTTGGAATTGCAGTTTAGATGGTTCTGAAATGAGCCCTTTAAAATGCAGTTAAGTGAGAATGTGGGCAAGGATGAACCACTTTTGACGCTTTGAAATGCCTGGGCTGGTTAAAATTGTGATTGGTGTCTTCTATAACAGAGGCCAATCATCTTCCTGAGTGTTTTACTGGGCTGTATATTCTGGACATTGATGAATGAGCTCTGGACAGTCTTGCTACTGCATTTGTAGAAGGTGCTACTCCCTGCCCCTCTGTTTTCCTGAGGGTAGTGGACCCTTAACAGAAACATCCAGAGTTAACATGCATTTGCAGCTGCAGTAAAAAATCCAGCACCTCAGCCTAAGAAATACTTCTTAAGCTGCTCCAAGGAAATGCTTCAAAGCCAGGGCACAGTTAGAGCTCCTATGTAAGACAGGGCACAGCTCCTGTGTAAATGTGACAATGTCAGATATGCCTTTGTAAAGCTGATTGATTTTTCTTAAGCTGCCTTTTTCTGTTGTTTGGACAAGGACTGGAGAAAAGCCAAAGTGGTATCTGATTGGGCTTTCCCTCCCTTGGGTTTCTGGAGGCACAGGATCTGGAGGCTTCTGTTGCAATCCCCAGTACAAGTCCAGATGATTTAAACAGAAATTTAGACAGACCAAGAGCCAGCCTCACGCTCTTGTCTCAGATGGGTGTCTTGTTAAGTTGCTGCTTTCCTTTTCTTGTCCTCTTAGACCTGGGATAGCTGATATTTTCCTTTAGGCCCCAGTTCTGGGAACTAGGGAACTGCCCAGAAGTGCAATCTGAAAGTGCTGAAACATCTTGAACATCTTGCATCTCCTATTTGAAAAACAGGAAGGATATAAAAGAAGAGGGGAAAACCCACATTTTAAGATCTCGTGGTGTTTTGTTATTGGTTTTGTTTGTTTGTTTGTTTGAAGTTGGCCTCATGAGTTTTATGGTTTGATTCATGATTATATAGTGCTGTGTCTTAGTGGTTCTGTGAGTATGCAGGAGTCTTTTGGTGAACATGGGGAGTCGTGATAAAGGACAAATACAGCCTCGTAATTGTTCTAGTCTTTCTGTACAAGGAAGATCCCTAAGTGCCTGGAACTGCATAGTTTCTAATCTTCTGTGATGCTTCCCCTCTTGTCTTGTGACTTCACCAGTAGGAAAACAGAAAATAGCCAACCAGCTACATATTCTGGGCACATTGCTCCTGCTTCCTGCTGTGGTGCTATGTAATAAGATGTTGTTTCTTATGGCATGTTGTTACCTGGCCTGCTTGCAGAAGGTGGTGGCATCTGTTTCAAAAGCATTGTTGACACATGTATCCTTTGTCCTCAGCGTGTTGGTCACTTCAAGGTAGGAGAAACTTCTGTCTGGGAAGAACATCTCCAGGAAACGGAACTCGTGTTTTAGCGCAGAAACTCCAAACAATTTTGGTCACCCAAAATGGGATGCATAGCTTGAACCTGCAAGTTAGTTCAGAAAGCAGAGTCATGGCCAAGGATCTCAACAAAGAGCTGTCAAGCCTGGGCTTACTGTGAAGGGATACGGAGTTTCCTGACAGAGAGCAACTCTCCTGAAGACTTTCCACACATCCTGTACCTCAGGTTGTGGGGCTCCATTTCTCAGCTTGGTCTTGACAAACATCCTCAGACACTGTCTCTTTGAAGGGGAAGTCAGTAGCAACACCTATAATTTGCTGC
This sequence comes from Myiotriccus ornatus, assembly GCA_036023395.1. Classification (NCBI taxonomy): domain Eukaryota; kingdom Metazoa; phylum Chordata; class Aves; order Passeriformes; family Tyrannidae; genus Myiotriccus; species Myiotriccus ornatus. Next base: position 14,595,340 of record JAYRBT010000177.1, read on the forward strand.
TTATAAGTTGCTGTTTATTGATTCTAGGGGTGGAGAATGGTTTCAGGGCTCCATATTAAGAATTCATTGCAGTGTAATAAACCAGGAATCATCTCACCTCTTAAATCAGGAAAAATTGTCTTACTGCTGTCTTTTCAGGACAATGTTGGCAGACGAGCCGGACACTCTTGGCGTCTGCAGACTATGACAACAGCACAAATCGCGACCTAGAGGACAGTAATTGTAGCTAAATTATTCCCTTATTATTTCCATCAACAGCATTTTTCATGTCACAGGCATGGCTTTTGTCCAACACCCATGCTGTCCTTCTATTCTGCTGATAATCTACCAGTCACACCTTTGTGTATTATTTGTATTATTTTGCTTGCTGGAAGCCTCTTTCACATACCAGCCGAGGAGTTTCACTCTCAGAATATTCTCAGTATTTAGAAAACCCCCAAACTCTCCATGCAAAGACCAATTTTGCATTTAAAACAGATGTCTGTTTGTCAACCCAGACACAAAATAGGTAATGACTTGGCATCTTGCCAGTAACTCCCATTCCTCTGCCATGAATAATGAGCTCACATGCTTTGAATTAACTCTTTGTCTTATACTGTAAGATCCCAGGAGCAGAATCTCCAGTTGTGCTTGTAAAACACTCTTGATGTAGATCAATCTCTCCTTCTCTTCATAGAGACATCCATGTTGAGCTGTGGGCTTAGGCTTTAGTTCTGAATAAAATTTGGTAGAGCAATAGGAGATGAGAACAATTAAGAGCTGGGAGAAGATTTTTCTGGCTGTGATTTAAGAAGGGGTAATGGAGCAGATCTTTCCGGCCATATACAGAAGACTTTTTCGGTTCTTAATCCTTAGTGAAATAAATGAGAAAGACGATAAAATATAGACCCATTCTAATGAAATCAGTGGTAAAATAAGGAATGTAAATAGCTTGTTGAATATGGTCCCCTATGTGGTTTACAAGGGAAACAGAGGAGAAAGTTCTCCCATCAAAGCATGTCCTTATTGTGGTAACAAAAATGAATATGTGAAAATGAACTGAGCAAATCAGAAGCAAAAAATTAGTTTCTCTTCTGAACAAAAGCAAGCTGGATACAAAGAGTATTTTGTTACTGGAAATGTCTATGCTAAGTTTCAGTCCAGGAAGAATGTTATTTGCACCAAAAATAAAACGTATTCCAGACTGCGGAAAATGAGTCTTTAGCATTGAAATGCTGATCCAGTGTTCAGTACAGTTTTATAAACAACGCATTAATAGGAAGAACGACCCCAAATATCGTTAAACCAGTCCCAGGGGGTCGCATTAGATGAACCACAACTGGCAGAAGCAAAGATATTAAATCTTTCACAAAGAGGAATAGACTTCGAAAGATGTGCAGCTTTCTGACATTGAGCCACTTTTAGGAAATACTCATTTAAATTTGACTACCAAAGCCCTTTTGATCTTTCTAAATAGTTGTAACCAGGAGAATACTGAAAGGCCTTCTTTTAATGGAAATAGCTTGTCTCAAAATTTGTGTGGATGTGATCTTAGCTGAGACAGACATCTTCTGTGGACATTGAAATACAGTGCGAGCTATGGGAGAGAAGATGAATTTCAGCCAAAGATAAATATAAACAGTGCATTTCAAGCTTTAGCAGAAGATATTTCTGGTTGAAGCCTAATAGGCAGCTGTCTCTTGGTGGTTGCAGCATTGCTTTGGCTTCTGCCAAATGGGCGAAGATGACGTGCTTGACATCTTTTTGCCAGTTTGAGAGTCCTGCTACTTTGAGCATCTCTGCTTTTGTTGAGCAGTGCACATGTATATTCCTGCTCCTTTTGAGGGCACTCTTCTTGCAGGTGTACTGCATTGAGACTATCCATCAGTCTTTGCAGGATGAGGACATAAATAATGTATAAATTAAGAGAGTGAGATGCTATACAGAGCTACAGATGTGGTATTATATAAAGTTCTGTTAATTGACGTGGCTGTTGCGAAAGTATCTATTCAAATGCATTTACTTTGCTCACTATTCCTGGATTTATTGGACAAAACCTGTCAAAAAATAAGTTCAAGTAGTCAGCAAATCAGGTTTTTCATTGTCAGTTCCACTCTTCTGGAATGTAAGCCACCTCTTGAAATTTATGTGGATAGACCAGCTTTGTGGATAGTTGAATTCAGCCTAATTCCTCTGGAATGAGATATTGAGTGGGACACATAGGGCACAGACCAAACTGCAGTTTAAAAATATTTTACATGTCTCTCTGTAAGGTGCATAAAACTGCTCAGTTGGTGTCCACAGAGGGCAGTTCTGGCATTTTGGCAGGAATCAGATATTTTGAGCTACACCAAATGATGTGAGCTGGAGCTGGCTCGTTAAAGCTGAACTCACAAGTGCTGGGGATGCATATTCGTAGCTACCTTGGAAACAAACAGCTACTGTGGGACAATGTACTCTTTTGAACATGAATGTGCTGGTACCTTCTATTTATGTGTGTGTGTGTATGCGTATACATGTGTATACATGTATTTATATCTTTATATATGATAAAAGGAAGGGAAGCAATATTCTTCAAGTAGGATATTTCCAATTTGAATGTTTTTGAAAGAGTTGTGTATTAGGAGGGACAGGAGGAAAGGTTAGAGTTGGGAGCACTGCCTTGGAGCTAGGAGAATGCACAGTTGCTTATTAGATGCAAACAATTTCAGGCTAACAGAGATTGTCAAACATAATTTTAATACTTCTGGGAAGATCGCTGGATTTGACTGTCCTCTTATTATATGCCTTGGGAATGAACTCCATGAGATTGCTTTTGAGTGCTCTTATTAGTTATAGACTTCGTTCTTGTGGAACATATAAAGAAAAGCAATCCCAGAGTACTGCCAGTTCACTGCTGTTGGTAAGTGGAGAGTTGATCCTGATGCAGGACCAAAATGAGATTGCCTTCAGTTTGGCATGAGACATATGAAACAAATATTCTGCTATTCTGACTGGATGACACCTTCCTTTGGCACTTCATCCAAAGAAAATCAAATAGCCACATCAGCTGGAAAGAAAATGCTTGCAGTCACAAAGCAAGCAGGGCACCAAAAGGGGTCCATTTAATCATTTCATGTGTTGCTAATGGGAAAATACATAAAGCAAGTCATCTGCTGTAGCAGGCATTTTTAAGACTTCCACAAGCCAGGAGTTTTTAATGCTTGTGTGAGTATTACTGCCCAGTAATTGGTGTCATAACTTTTACTGGTGACTGTCCTGCAGAGAAATTATAGCCTGTGACTGAGAGATGCAATCAGAGCTCTTGCCACAGGGAGTTTCATGTCATAGTCTGGACCCCATATAACATAGGCAGCAGAAGGTTAAAAGGACAGAAAGCAGAAAATATAATGAGGAGTCTTGGGGGGGTGACAGTAGGGAGGGAACAATGACATCTTGGAGCCAGATACATCTGAGGAGCCACGTCAGACTGCTGAAGATAACTGGTTCATAAAATCAGTGAGTCACTTGTAGAGTTCCATAGCCAAAGACTATCCTTGTGATGGTGTCTGTGATGGAAATGTACAAATCCTGGACCGAAACTTATATTTGAAGTATACTGGGAGTTTTGAACATACTACAATTATTTCAGAATGTAACATGTACCACATACTGCTGTGGACTTCTGGTGTTGCAGATTTCTCTTTTGTCTTAATCAATTCACAGACTAATTTTCCCAGCTGTGTGGAAGCAAAATCACTCCTAGTCACCAGGTCAATTGGTACTGGGTTTTTGTTAGCAAATGACATTGCTTGAATTGGTTCCATCAGAAGTTTTCTTGGTCATTTGAAACACAAAGGCAACCTCATGTTTTTCTCTGTTTGGTAACAATGTCCTTAAGCCTGACTAAAGGTACTCCAAAGGGTATCAGAGCTGGGATCACATGTATCTTACACAGTATGTAGTACCTACTCCTGAAATTAGTTCATGTGGTCAGCCAGCTTGTTTCCTGGAGTGAGCTTCTTGGTTAGGTGCCACTTGGTGCTGCTGCCCCAGAAAAGAGGTTTGAAAGCCAGAGGAGTCCAAGGAAGCTTTTCTTGGCTGGTCCTGCCCAAACTGGCATTGCTGCGTGTTTGTCACAGCCCACAAATATATATCACCATTTGATTTTTAGAACTATTTGTGCTACATCATAACTGCTTGCAAGGGGGAGAAAATCCCAGCAGCCACATTATGAAGTAGATTAACTTTTGTTTCAGCTGCTCTTTTGCTCTCAGTATCTTCCATCATTGCCAGGAACTTCTGTCTGAGGCAGTAAATTGGAAAAGATTAGGCTTTTGATTTCGTGTTACCGTTCTGGGTGAGCCATCGTGAATAAACCAGCAGTACCTTTTGTGGTGATTTTTCACATTGAGAGCTCACAGATACTGTTTGTTTAGCTTAGTCATTCTATGGGAGGCAAGACTGAGGCAATGTCAAATTATTTTCTGAAATGCTAGCCTCTTCAGCTGAGAGCTGTCCCTTTGATATGTGTTCAGAGCTGCTGTTGGATTTGAGGAATGCCTCCTAGCTTGGGCTTTTTTCAATAACTATCTACCTAACACCTGTTTACAAAAAATTGCTACTTTGCATAATTTTTCTATGTTTTTTCTCCCACTTTTTAATTTTAAAGGCAGCTTTCATAATCTGCATGAAAGGTACAATTCACATTTGCCTAAATATGTTAAAATTGCAGAAAATAGCCTCATGCCTCACTGTAAGAGATGTTCCCCTCTGGTCAGTTGTGGTGTCATCTGAACCTAGAGAAAATTCCCCTCATGGAGAAGTGTTGGTTACTGATTTTTGTGTTTAAAAATAGTGTAGTGCAGCGTGTGGATCTGGTTTTGCAGCTTCCTCTCTGTTTAGTTCCAAGCTGACAAGATGCTTGTTTATGAAACTGAGAGCTTGAATATCTGGCTGTTCTCAAAATGCCAGTGCTATAATTGGGAGCATATGCTAAAAGAGTTGAAAAATGTAAGAGGGCCTTTTACATGATTAAGTCCACTTCCTTACGAAGATATGGCAGATTTCAATAAAGGTTGTTTTCCAGCATTAAAGTGACGTAGTAATTAGAACCAAAAAGGTTCTCCTCCAGCTTTTCATATGGTCGTTCACACAAATAATTTTGCAGTTGAAGAAAACATGATAAAATAAGTGGTTGATCATTTGGCGATATTTGAAATGACAAATTATGTTTTCCCCATTTTTCTGTTTAGAATAAATGACTAAGTAAATGCGTAATACAGAAAACTGGACTGTAAAAGTTTACATGGCCTTCAGCAAGGATGAGGCTCCTGAAACTGTTGGTACAAAATTGTTCTAGAGGTGTGAGTTTTAAATGAGAGCTACATCCCCAGTAGTGCAGCGCATTCTTGCTCTCTGCACATGGACAGTGCTGTTGCAGATGGCAGAGGTTTGAATCCTCCACAGTCCGAACAGGAACGTGCCCATAGCAGAGTCATAGAATCCTTTAGGTTGGAAAAGACCTTTAAAATCATCAGGTCCAAAATTAACCCAGCTACTGTCAAGTCTACCACTAAACCATGGCCCTAAGTGCCACCACATGTAGATGGCTTTTAAATACCTCCATGGATGGTGATTCAACTACTACCTTGGACAGCCTGTTCCACTGCTTGACAACTCTTTTGGCAAATAAATTTATTCCTAATATCCAGTCTAAATCTCCCATGGTACAATTTAAAGCTGTTTCTTCTTTGTTCTATTGCTTGTTACTTGGGAGAAGAGACCAACCCCAGTCTGGCTACAACCTCCTTTCACATAGTTGCAGAGAGCGATAAGGTGTCCCCTGACCCTCCTTTTCTCCAGGCTAAACACCCCGAGCTCCCTCAGCTGCTCCTCATCAGACTTGTGCTCCAGACCCTTCACCAACTCCATTACCCTTCTCTGGACTCAATCCAGCACTTCAGTATCTTTCTTGTTGTGAGGGGCCCAGAACTGGACACAGCACTTGAGGTGTGGCCTCACCGATGTTGAGTACAGGGGGACAATCACTGCCCTGCTCCTGCTGGCCACACTATTCCTGATCCAGGCCAGGATACCATTGGCCTTCTTGACCCCCTGGGCACACTGCTGGCTCGTGTTCAGCCGGCTGTCAACCAGCATCCCCAGGTCCTTTGCTGCTGGGCAGCTTTCCAGTCACTCTTCCCTCAGCCTGCAGCACTGCCTGGGGTTGTTGCAACCCAAGTGCAGGACCCACCACTTTGTCTTGTTGAACCTCATACTGTTGCCTGACTGAGGATGCCCTTGATCTCATTAAGTCCAGATCATCGATGAAGATATTAAACAGGACTGGTCCTAGTATTGAGCCCTGGGGGAACAACACTTTGAACAGCCCACCATCTGGATTTAACTCTATTCACTGACCCTTTGGGCCTGAACATCCAGACAGTTTTTTACCGAGTGAAGAGTGTACCTGTCCAAGCCATGAGTAGCCATTTTCTCTGGGAAAATGCTGAAGTTCAGACACAGCTGGGCTTATTTCAGCCCTCACACATTCAGATACCCCAGATGTGCTGTTATGTGTATGTAAGAGCTGTCAGATAGACACACTTATTGGCTTGTACTTTGGAATCAGATGTGCATGGGAAGCTTACAGGGACAGGCCCCTCTTTCTTAAATGTTTGCACACTTGAGTAATTTCACTGGTCTGAATAAAGGCCTGTTAGTCAGGAAAGCACTTGAGGCTTTTCATTTTTTTAACTTGGGGAAGTTTTAATTTGAAAGACAAATGAGGGGTCTCCCTCCTTTGTCTCAGACACAGTCTGAATAGGATTCTTTTCTGTTATTTAATACTGTTCTTGCAAGAGTGAAGTGAAAAAAAGAGCGCTTAATACACGCAGATTTATCAGTATGCATAAATAATGTATTAGATTCAGATATAGGTGTAGATGGAACTGAGAGGAGTGATCACAGAAATTATGTTACTCATCAGGGTAAAACAGTGAAGAAAATATTTGGAGATTAGTCCAGGTTTAATAAAATCATCGCTGTATGCCCTCTTAAAATGCTGTATCTTTGCTAGAACCCCTGTAAGGTGCAAACTGTCGTACATCACTTTGTATGTGTGAGACAGATGATGGTATTTCCAGATACTGGGTTTCTGTAGGGGTTCTGCCCTCACCTCCAACTCTTTACTTGTATGTTGTTATATTATGGTTAGTTACACCATAAGGGATAAACGTGTTTTTTTGCCAAGTCTTGTTATCTGTCCCCACATTTAGGCCCATTTAAGGTTTTATTTGTTTCCCTTTCACTGAGTGACTGTAAATTGAGAACTTCTTCCTAAGTGGTCCCTTTGAAAAATGCTGATGTGATTCATGCCCCTTCCCATGCTCCAGCTGTGAAAAACTTGCTGCTTGTGGAATGGCCCTCCAGCCAGTGTGCCAGGGAGAGTCCATTCTATACATTGGGATAGAAACCAATGGGAAAAGGTAATTTATAGTGTGATTCAAGGTGGTATATCAGGCATCTGCGAGACTGAGTTTATAACTGCAGATTGGAGTGTTATGCCTTTAGCTTGGTTGATCTATTAATTTAAAAAAACTTTATACCCATGAAAAGGCAGCATTCAGGACTTGGTCCTCCATTTATTTATTAGCAGATTATTGTACTCAGAGCAGGGACATCTGCTTTTTGCTGGTTTGCCTTGCCAATGTGCCTTGCCCTTGAACTGGAGGGATCACAGGTGAGGTGGAAGGGCAGATTGACTCAAGTACTAGGAACCAGCTTCTGTTGCACTGAAATTATTAGGGAGGTTGCCACTGAGCTCCGAGTGAATAGTATCAGGTCCTAGATTGTGTTCTTAGAGACTTGGTTCTGGTTACATCTTCCCCTGTATCTTACTCCGTTGTCGGTTCTTGGTACATCTCCAGCCTTCAGTGTGCCAAGGCCAGGCTCCCAGTTGATGACTGGAAAGGCTCAGTGTGGAAGATGTGTCTCTGCTCCAACCTGTGCATGTTTCTGAGCTGTTTGTACCTTGTTTTGGGTCTGCTGCCATGGAAGTTATGTTCAGCTGCCATTGATTTTACCTTCCTTCACATGTGAACTGGCTGCAGCAACCACTGGGATGGAAGGCTGGGATGAAAACACACAGATTGGCCAAATTATGGTACTTTTCCATAGGAGTGGTGCTAGGCTGTATTTGCAAGTTCCTCTTACAAATGGGAAGGTCTCTGGCTAGCATGAAATAAACATCATATCTCCATTCATAGTAATCACTGATTATCTCTGGTTGAAATGTTCTGTAAACCAGCCCCGAGGCAGGTGAATGAGATTCTGAATTTCAACACAAATAGTTGAAATTAGGCTGAGTACAAGTCTTCTACTGGGAAGTCTTGAGTAACTTTAATTATAAGCCACTGCAGTGATGTTAATAAGAGTGTGTACCACTGCCTATGGTAGTTTCATTCTCAGTGTAAATAAATTAGTCAGATCAAGCTTTAGGAAACCCCATGTACTCTAAAGATGATGAATTGTCAGAAGAGGCTGCAGAGGAAAAGCTGTGCGGTTTTCCTCACTGGAAGTTATTAAGAGCATACTGGAGAAATACCTGCCAGTGCATGATCTGAACGCACTCAGTCTAGCTTTGGGGAGAGGCATGGGGAAGAAACACAATACAGGACTGTTTGAGATCTCTTTTGGCCTGGGGTGGTAGGATTATTAACACATTCATGAGTTAATAACCATTTCACATAATTTTGTTACATGTCTCTCACTTCTGCATACTGAATGTTGCCTTAAGTGGTAATTTGCTTTCTTTTGCAGCCCCTTATCTAAAAGACACCAGAAGTATAGCTAATTGGCTCCCTGTGCAGATGGGGTAGATTAAGGACAACAGTGAGTGATCTGCTTCAGAAAGCCGAACATTTGGGCTGTGCTCTTCTAGCTTTGTGGGGGTGTTGGCAGCTGTTGTGGAATAGAGCAGAGATCACCCCGTCTGGAAGAAGCATTTGTGTGGAAAGCATATCAGCTAATGTTTCTGGCTGTGTACCTATCAAGTGGCAGTCTTCTAAGGCAGCTGTATCTGTATGATGATCTGCTGGTGTTTGGGATTGGTTTTGATTTATTGGTGAGGCCATAACATGAATCCTGTGTTCAGTTTTGGGCAAGGATGCTGAGGTGCTGGGGCATGTCCAAAGAAAGGCAACAAGGCTGGTGGAAGGACTAGAGAACAAGTCTGATGAGGTGAGGCTGAGAGAGCTGAGCATCAGAGGTTGTGTAGCCTGGAGAAGGGGAGGCTTGGGGAGATGTTATCACTCTCTGATAAGGTCTGAGAGGAGTTTGCAGCCAGGTGGGTTTTGATCTCTTCTCCCAAGTAACAAGTGGTAGGACAAGAGGAAATGGCCTTGAGTTGCACTAGAGGAGATTTTGATTGGCTATTAGGAAATATTTTTTCGCTGAACGGGTTGTCAAGCATTGAAACAGGCTGCCCAGTGAAGTGGTGGAGTCACCATCCCTGGAAGTACTCAAAAGACATGTAGATGTGGCACTTGGTGACATGGTTTAGTGGTGAACATGGAAGTGCTGGGTTAATGGTTGAACTCAGTGGTCTTAAAGGTCTTTTCCAACTAAACAATTCCTTGATTCCGAGGGTAAAGGCAGCAGGTACAGCCAAGTGCTACACAGCCACAGAGAGACCCAGTGGTAACATTCTTGGATTGTATCTTGCATTTATGCTGCATGGCATTTATCGAGTCAATGCAGTGGCACTTCTCAGATGTTACATCTTGCCTGTTGCTCCAGGTCATGAATTGCAAATCTGAAAAACCTCCTAACTTGGAATTTCCCCCCTTCTCTCCCAGTATTTTCCTTTGTGCATGAGGCTTCCGTATGCAGCTGTAGCCAGACTTGGGGGAGAGGAATGCAACTTTGGCCCAGTTGCATTCCTGTAAGGTACTTCAGTGGTAGAAAGGTACAAGGGTAATTTGAAAGCTGTTCAGGAACCAAAACTGTGTAGCCCAAAGTAGTGCTCACTTCCTGAAAAACGATATATGTGAGTGGAATGGAAAGGAGCTTCAATGGGTATTTTCATTTGCTACTTTTAGGTGTCTGACTTACATATCACCTCTAAGAGCACAGCGATACCAGGGTCCTGCTGAGAGAGGCTGCTGCTTTGAGTCATTTCTGGCAGGAGCCTCTCTTCTTTCACTAAAAACAAAGAGACTGATTTCCTAATTTAGGAGCTGTAATTGGTTAGCAGAAATTGGGCAATGTAAATACCATCGACAAGGATCCTCCTGAATGAGGAGAGCACTGGAATACTTACCTGCTGGATGTACAGTACTCTAGAGTCTGCTGCAGGTTTGACGTGATTTGGGGCAACCAGAAAGCGGCTCTCATTACTCTGGGGTTGAAATTGCTGTTACTTATTATCAAAATTAGACTCCCGTGTTTTGGGGTACGACTGGGTTTATTATCAGTCTGTGTGTATTAGTACTGCTTATCTTTCCAGGTCCTAGTCTGGCTTCTAGCACGTGTCTGCTTGGAAAGCCTGGGTATAATTTTTGTTGATACTGTGGTCTCTCTGTAGACTGGAACAATAGTCTTTTTACTCCTTAGCTTCCCTGCTGCTGGAGCTGCATGTCAGGGATTTGCAGAGTGGAGAGCCAGAGAAGAAAAGTGGGACAGGATTTGAGCTGCTGTTTGTTTTCCATCAATCATAGTGCTGTTCCACCAGGCATAAGATTCCTCCTGAATCTCTCTATTCCACCTACTAATAGTTTCAACTCTTTTTCCAGTGTAAGGATTTTTCTCCTCCCAGGCTGAGATCAGAAACCCAGTGCGCTCATGCATTGCCCAACAGGAAGAGTGAAAGTCCCCACCCTACATGTTTGTACAGTTAAACATGGACTAGAAAACAGAAATGCAGAAGGTATGGGGTTTGGGGTTTTATTTTCAACTTTCAATTCCTATGTTATGTCCACAAGACCATCAGATCTTTATGATAAAGTGCTGTATGTGTATAGTCATGTGGATATTCAGCACCAGTAGTGAGTACACCAGCTGACCGTTCCCAAGTTTGGTTACACTTAAAAATATTCTGGAGCAAACAAAGCTGAAGTGCTCAGAATGAAGCTGTGAGAGAAGCAGAAGGGGGATAGATTTTTTCCTTGTATTAGGAGGTTAAAGCAAAAGGTTTGGTTTCATTTATTTACTTCATGTGATTTCTGAAAGCATCATTGCTGTCATGCTGGTGAGAAATTTGGGGAGTGTTGCAGAAGTTCATGTAATTCAAATCCTTACCTTTGTATTGCATAGTAATAGGTTAGTAATAGATATATTTAGGACAATATGTGGAAAGATGTTACTTTTCTGCAAAATGATCGTGTTAAACAGCTCAGTGTCCTGTATAAGCTGTTATGGGCTTGTTCTGCTCTCAGTCTACTTTAGAGAACGATGTAGGGGAATGGGCAAGTGGCTGTTTAGGGCAGGTACCCAGGGTGTTGTTTGATGTGAAGACAGCAGAAGTATGTCAGCTCCAGGGCTGAGTTATTAACCATGCCCAATGTCCATCTCAGATATTTGAAACTCATTGACTCAGTATGTTCATCAGCAAACACCACAGACTGTCATGTGCTCAACCTACTTGTGTGCATATGTGTCATTTAAATTATATAAAGCAGAGGATACAGGGACTGTGTTACCTGCTTACCTAAAGACACTGAATCCACTCTGTATACAAGGTAAAAATCCACTTTTTCCTTTTCTTTGGTGTAAGAGTCTCTCTAAAGATAGAACACATCTAATGTATGAGTCAGTTCCCTACATGCCATTAGTCTCATACACGCAGTAGTAGAAGGCCACCTCTTTGTGATAACAAGGAAGGAACAGATGTTTTTATCACCTTGCTCACTGTGAGTAGTACCTTACTCATGATAACCACTCATTTGGATCAGTCAGGCTATTTGTGGAGTACAGCATTATTCACTGCATGGGCGATTATCAGAGATTGGTCTCTATTTAAAATTTAAAAAAATTGCACCAGAATGTTTCCAATGGGATCACCTCATTTACTCAGGGAACATTTGTAAAAACTACTCCCTTCTGAAACAAATTGAGATCTCAATGGACGGCATCCAGTTGTGGCAGCTTAGGGACTGCTCTTCTCCTAACTTACATACATGGACTCAGGCTTCCCTGGAAAAGAAATCTGGGTGGCTTTTATAGTGCACTGTGGTTCCAGCTTTCACCAAGGCAGGATCTGAACCCTGATGCTTTGTGAAAGTATTGGTATATTAATCCTGACATGTTTTTCTGCTTCTGTTGAAATGCTGTGCCTACTGTGCATTTGGTAAAGAATTAAATAAACGGCACCTGCCAATCTGGCTCTCTTTGGAAGAAGCTCCATTTATAACTACTGTTTCATTTGCTTTGATGAAGATGCCTGTGTTTGTTAGCTCCTGCAGTGTTTGACTGCTCTGAGTGGTCTGATCAAGGAAAGCTGCTGTGAAATTTTCTTCTGTTTTGGTAAAAATCAGCTCAGTGCACAGAGTTGGTGAGATGCTGAGAAGATGTGTTTTTTCTGAAGCCTAAGCTCAGTTTTGTGTGAATGTCATGTAAGGACTGTGAGATGAGTTGAAAGAAGAAGAGGGAAGCCCTTTTTTCGTCATGAAAATCCCAGCAAAGGATTCATTTAAGACCAGATACTTCTTTTTGATGCCGTGCCTTAGCTCACTGGTGACTGAGGTTGGAAGAGGAGCTTTTCCCATCTGAGTGACGAGAAGGTTACTGTGCAGCACTCCCAGATGGAAACCACAGGTATTAACAGCAACCTGCCGTTTGAGCCTGCTGAAATGTAGCTGCTGTTCTCTTTAGGGAGAGTAAACACCTAGTGCTTTTTACAGTCCTGATGTATTTAATTTTGGTAACATAACTCCTATGAAAAATATTTCATTTATAATCTGTGCAGCACAATATGGAGCAGTCTGCATTTGGGGTCAAATCCCCAGTCATGCTGAGTGGCTTTGTTGGAGTGCTTCTCTGACAAGGCACAGGAGACTGAATGTCCACTTTCGCTTTGCCTTCTTTGTGGTGTGAATGACTGGCTCCAGCCTGGATGCGGAGCCTCTGATGGGCCACCAAAAAGTGCCTGCAGTTCCTTTGGGTCTCAGTAGTGCTTGTTCATTGAGAGAGGTCTATGAGAGTGGGATTTCCTGGTTTAGTTTCCTGAGGGAACCTACCTATTGACATTAAGTTCACATGAAGGATAAATTTTTGCAGTTGTGAATCATTCTATTACGTCAAAGTTACTTTTAATGCCCTTTTTTGTTGTTGTTGATGATGATGGATTTAGAGCCTTTGTCCTCTGAAAGGTAACTTGACAAATTGGGACATGAGAAAGGCAAAAGGTTGGGAATGGCAGAGAGGGGATTTGAAGTAAGTATATGGGACAGGGCTGTCTGGCAACAGGTGCCTTTGGACAAGTAAAGGTAGAGGGTTCATTTTCAGCACCACACAAGCATTTGCCTGGCAGGGCAGTTCCAAGTTGCACAGTGTTGCTGTGTAGTCTATCTTCTGTGTCTTAGGCCTTTCTCAGGTCTTAATGTGGCTCTTTTTGCTCAAAGAACACGTCATCAGGCTCTGGTGCCATCCCTGGGGTCTCGAATGTCCGTGCTCATTGGCACAGTGCCAGTCACATTTCTTTCCATGCACAGGACACGTGCATGGGTCTCATCTTGGACGTTTCCATTTGGACCTCTTTTGCCACATCATTCCAGGCTCCATCAGCAGTTGTGCTTTCTAGCTATTCATTTTTCATGGACTGGGAATTGAATGGAAGTTGAATGAGTGTTAGTGACTGAATGTGTCTAACCTTGTACGTGTGTGTTTAGTCTTGCAGGTTGCCTTTGATGTAGAATTTTTTTTTTTTTCCAATTTAGAATAAAAATCCCCCAACTGGGGGATTTTTCCTCTGGGTGAGTGTTTTTTTCCCCTGTCCTGCTGCTCTGTAGGCAATGTTCATCACCAAGGTTAGGCTGTAGGATAGTAGTTAGGGTTAAGGGTTGGATTAGGGTTAGAATTAGGGTTCACAAACTTAATTATGTCTTTTCACACACCATAAGCTCATCTGTAATGTTATCTTGCTGATTAAATTGCAGGGATCTGCTTTATTTATAAGCAAAAAAAATTGATATATAGGAGTCGAGAGGCAGTAATTGGAATTTTCCAGTGCATTTTAAGCAGGGAACTGTGGCACTAAGCTTTCTCAGTCTTGATCTTTCTCTTTTGTAAAAGGTAATCTACGTAGACTTTTTTTTTTCTCGTGAATGTTTTTTTTAATAGAAACTTTCCATTCATTGTCCATTAATATAATTTGGCACAAAGATAGACTAATTGCATGGGCGGGTGCAGTGATGGAGATATAAATCTTTTCCAGTGACAGTGTCTTGAAATAGCAATCGGTTGAGATATCATCACTGCAGTGTTACATTGCAGATAGATTTTGGTGCTTTTCTGTGAGGGTGAGTGTTTTATTGAATCCATACATGTGTGTATGCATATATATATGTGTGTGTGTGTTGTTATGTGTGTATATATACGTCTGTATTATGTGTGCAACTGTGGATAGCTTGTATTCAATTATGTTGGATCCTTCTGCAGCTGAACCATTAGGGTATGGTGGATGGTACCATCTAGAGACCTAAGCAAAAAGCAGTCTCTGCCTGCTTTTTTATCCAACTTCACCCACATTATAACACCTCTGCACTGTCAGTGTCAGCTGTTACCCACAGTGCTTAGGAGGGAGAGGAATGCTTTGGCTGGGAGGAGTATGGTGGTGTGAGTCTAACTGGTCCTGCCTTCAGATCTGGATGGGGTAGGCACAGGCAGCTCTGAATGTGTTTCAGCCCCATTCGCTGGTGCTTTTTGCAGGTTTACCTTTCCCCAAACACTGCCTTGATGCCATGGTCCTGCCAAGCAGCGATTTTTGTGCTCTGGTTCTAGGCTTGTAATGTGGATGTGGCCCTCCTAGGCCATGCTTAGCTGTACCAGACCCATTTAACATCCCTGGAAATCTTGACCTGGGGTTCACCAGCTTTGAGCTCAGTATTTGAAGCCAGATTTCAAGGGATTAAATGTACATTTGGCTTGTTTTATTTCTTGATTTACTTTCACCAGCAGGTCCTCAGTTACCCACCTTCTTACCTGTCCTCACAGGGAATCACTTTGCTGGCACTGTTTCTTCTGTTTTTAGGCCCTAAACTGAATAATGGAGTTCATAACTGAGTTCAGTCTGTGAACTCAGTCTTTTTGGAAAAGCAGTAAAATGCCAGGCCAGAATTAGCAGGCGTGAGGTCCTATATTCCACTTGCTGTGGTCACCTGCTGCTCAATGCAGGGAGCTGCAGAGAAAGGGCATTTGTGTTGCCCTTCCTCTGCTGCCATGTTCCAGCTATGGGATCACAGCTCATAGTCTGGTTTTCCGTCTTCTGGTGTATTCATTCCATATAATACAAGCAAAAATACTCTGGAAGCCAGTCTGGCTTAGATGTAAGTGTCAGTCCTGGTTCTCTGTCCTCTTGAGCCGATTTCCCCTTCTTGCCCATGCTGCCACTGGGCTACCGGTGGGATGAGTCTGGACATTCAGCATCAGGGAATCTCTGAGTCACTGAGGGCACAGCTGTAGAAATGGATATTCTTGGCAGAAAAGAGTATAATAGGCGTGGTTTCAGAGGAAAAAAATCCTTTGGCAACTATGTTACATTGCCATTTAAAAAATGTCATGTTCTGTCAGAAACGCTTCTTAAGCCCTCCTGCTTGCTTTGGATTTAGAACATGCCCTTTGCTGCAGAAAGCAGACTTGGGGCCGGAGGTCCTTCCTTTGGGTGTCCACCCTTTCAAGGGAAAGGCTATTTTCTAAGTCACAGGATTCAAGCCCTACTGTCTTTATCAGAGTTAGCTGCTACGTGTTGTACTCCTGTACCTTGGGCGCACTCAGCACGCTCCTGGGTGGAGTGCAGGCACTGGCCGTTCTCTTGGGTTGCGAGTCATCCCCTCCTTGCTGTGCAGCTGCTCTGCTTCACCACGGGAGCACAGTTTAAAACCGGAAGCCAATGTAACACATAATACCCAGCTATCTGTAGCATGAAATGGTATGTTAGTGCTTCAGAGACAGCCTGGAGTCTCACGGTTGTCCTCTTAAACAGCCCCTGCTCTCTGCTAAACATAAAAAGACATCGTGTCTCACTTGCATCAAAGTGATTTCACCAGCTGTGGATCTGGCTCCACGTGTCTGATGTGTTCTCTAGCAGCAGTGATAATGGTATTTGAAGTGACTTTTACTGAGGTTTTTTACTCTCTACTTTTATTGGTTTTCACTGCATCTGGCTTTGTTACTGGGTTTCTTACCATTCCCATAACATCTTTTACTTTTTGGGAGCTGTTGTAAAAGCAAAACCTTGTTGCTCTGAAGGCATTAAAGCGAAAGGGTTTATGAAGAGGGAGCAGAACAGACTAATTCTGGTTGCTTATAGCTGGATTCAAAGGAAGCTGACACATATGTCACCTCATATGCAGTCTCATGGTTCTAGATTAATTTTAAGCTACAATACACAATGTTTGTCTGTGTAAAAGGCCATAATGAAAACAAGAGTTTTGGAAGAAGTAAGGCACTTTTTATGAGTGTTCCTTCCTTCCTAGTTTAATGAACCCCTTATCCTTATGTAGCTCCAGACAAAAATCTCATCTTTGAGTAGTTACAGTTAATGTAAATCAAGCCTAATGGGCAATGTAGTGTTAAGTGTCCCATACATTCAACTAGCCAGCAGAAAAAATGACCATTGAACAAGTTATTGGCATAGTCTGAAGTATGTGGGGTTTATTTTGTACATTAGTATGTAAGTCATGTTAGGAGGCATCAAAATTTCTTCAATCTGCCAAGTTCTCTGAGACAAAACCACAAGGTTTTGAACATTTGAAAGCTGGGTTTCTGAAGGTTTGGATAAATTTGTCTTTTGCTGAAATTTTTAAAATCTGCAAAACTATTACCAAGAAAAGGCTTATTTTTGGTGCCACTTCATCCTCTGTGGCTGTTTCTTGTCAGAAGTTCTCTGTCACATATAAAGACAGTACTTAGGACAAAACATGTTGGCACCAAGGGACTAAGTGTGAATTTGAAAATGTGTGAATCTGAAAATGGACCAGAGCTGTGGTTGCAGTTACAATTTTTGCAGATGAGTGATTTTATTTGGAAAGAAAAACCTTTCAAAGGTGGGGAGAGATGCTGTTTCATGGAATAGGCTGACACTGCTAAGAAGGCAAGTTCATGATTTAACAAACAGCATTTTTTCATTTTCCCTTTTTAATTGCAGAAGTCAGTCAGACTTCACCTTCTGCATGTGGCCACGAGGAAGAACAATTTCCTCTTCATCCCTTATGCTGGCTTTTTCCCACAGTATGTATAAAACTAAGGGGAGGGGTTTTTTCCTACCAGTTTTAGTAACTAAAGTTACAACAAACAATTCAGAATCACACATGATAATGATAGCTCAGTCTGTTTAGAAAGTTTACTTTGCCCTGTAGCAGCCAGCACATGTTTCACCATATGGAGTTTTTCAGTCCAAACCTCCTGTTGTGCTCTGTAGTTGCCAGGAGCAGAGGAGGACGCTTGGGTGGGCGAGGAGCACCCTTGTCCTGCTTTCACTCTGCTTGGGAGCAGTGGGCTTTGAAATGGGTTCCACCAGCCTTTGCACCCAGTTTGCCTGGTTCCATGACCTGTTTGCCCATGGCTTGCTGAACTCACTCAGCCATGGCCTTTTTCTCCCGTTCTTAACCTGGGGGAAGCTCTGGGGGCTACTGGTCCTCCTCATCTCTGTCCTTCTGGCAGCAGTTGGGTCATTGGACTTTTGCCCATCTCCTTTTCCCCTGTTTGTCGCCAGTGTGGGGATGATCTTTGTAAGGCAGTGTTGCTCTGGCAGCACAGTCCTGCTCACTGCAAACTAACCCTGCTGCTGTAATTCCTCAAGACTGGGCCAGTGCTGTAGAGGTTTCTGTGCCTGTGTGAGTGCTTGCGGGGTGTGCTGCTGGACTCTTGATACCTTCTGGCTTGGCTATAGAGCTTTGCTGGTTTTTTTGGGCATGAAACTGCATCTTGGTTCACAGTTCTGGGGTGGTTTATACTTTTCAAAGACAAACTCTCCTGTTTTTCTGTGCAGATTTGCAGTCTGCCTTGAAGAAAAAAAACTTCTCCTTGCAGCTTTTGTTTATTAAACTGAGGAAAAAGAACAACGCCCCAAACCCAAACCACTGTCATTTGTTGGCAGCGTGGCAGTGATTCAGGCTAACTGTTGGCAAGCACAAATCCTGTCTCAACCTCATCATGTCATTTGGGAATATCATTACAATAGTGTTTCACCCAGCAGTATTTCCTCAGTGTCCTAGCCCTGGAAAACCTCCTGCTACTGGACACTCACCAAGTTGTTAATGGAAAGTTTGGACGCAGATGTGGCAAGATTTGTAAATACACATTAGCTGTCTTCTTGCTTTTTCCCAGATCATGGGACCTAATCACATATTTGGAAAAAGGTTTACATTTTCTCCTAAACTAGGGCTAAAAGCCCAGACCTGCCCATACTTTCTAGCAGGCTTGTTTCTCATAGCTATGTTCCCAGAAACAGGCACAGGGAATGCAGCAAAAGTATTTCCAAGATTAGCCTGTTAGCCAGAAACATCCTGAGAAGGGTGATTTGCCTAGAGGGATGGGTGGTGAACATATTCTTGCTGCTCGTAGTTCTCCCTCCCTTGCTGCTATTTGAGGCTTCTCTGTTAGTTTCTAACAGCTTTTATTTTGAGATGCTTTTCTGCCTAGCTGTTCTGGTGCATCTGTGACTCCTGGGATCCTGGGTTCTTTGAACTGCAAGACAAATTGGCAATAATTCACTCCCTTTTTTTAAAAAAAAAAGGTACCCTCAAGTGTCTGAATGTAAATCAGACCTGATTAAAATGGTACCTCTCCAACCTGATCCTTTAGTACCTTGTATTTTTCACTTTTCTGCCCTGTTACTACAGTATTTTACTGTTCAGGTACAGTGGAGCCCCAGTAAAGGCAGGAAGATACAGCTCCTCTGAAAGTCAGCTCTGTAGCAAAATAGCTTCACCTGCATTGATGGTGGTGGTGGCAGGGAAGTTCTGTGTTGTGTAATAGATGTTAATGCTACAAATCAGCCAAGTTCTGAATTTGTGTTCTTTCAGGGGCCTGCCTGCACAGAAAAGCCCGCAGTCACGTGTTCAGACCAGGTTATGGGATCAGTGCTGTTACTGAATCTGTTATTCAGGGATGAAAGTGCTGTGATTTAGGAAGGTTATTTTCTTTGCGTGAGCTGAATTGGTGACGGTGGCGGCATTGCTGGGAAAAAGGAGCATCCCATCAAAGCTGTACTTGGCATAAAGCAGTGAGTGTGGCTCAGTACTGTCAGTAAGCCACTTCCTATGGCCCTGTGCATTTGCAGACAGAAAAGAGTGACTTAGGCAAAAAACGCTCTTTAGCAAGTAGGACTGGGAGCATAATAAAGGAGGATCTGTATCTCCAGCCTGCTCCCTCTGACCCGTGACCTCCTCCAAAGCAAAGCAGTGAGGGTTTCAGCGCACAGCAGAGACCCTTCGCCTCGGAGCTCACTCTCCCAGTTGGGATCAGGGTGGGCAGGGGTGCTTTGCCACATAGTGAGAGAATTGGTTTAAAAATAGGTTTAATTTGCAAATAGCATGAGAAGGTGCAGCATGAAGCATATTGTAGGACTGTTTGAGAACAGTCTTACAGCAATTTCGAATGAAAAGGTTTTCCTTTGTCAAAATTCTGGATATAAAACAGTTTAATATGCAGCTTACAAGGAATGAAGGGCTTGCCTGCACATTCCAAAATGTACAGTTGTGGAAATAAGCAGTTAATGGGGATTCTGGAAGCTCTGGGAAAGGATGGCCAGGCATACATCAGAGAGCAGTTCTTCCTCCATCTCCATCTCATTTTGCCTGATGAAAAAGCAGCACTGTACAGCCCAGCATGGTTTTTTTCTGTCAGTAGGTGTGTGGTTGCACTCTGCAATCACAAAAAAATGCAAAGCCCCAATCCCTTTCATGTCATTGACATTTCAAGAGGATTCCAGGTCTTAAAGTATAAAGAAAAGTTTGTTGTTTCTTGTTTGTTTATTTGCTTTGTTTTGTTGTTGGGTTTTTTGTTTTGTTTTTTAAACTAGAAATACAGTTTCTGTATTTCAGAGTTGTAGAGTCAGGGAAAGGCCTGGCAAGCTCAGCTGTGCTAAGCTATCCTTGCCAGAGCCACTGGAGAAGACTT
>JAYRBT010000177.1:14615737-14632537 GCA_036023395.1 Myiotriccus ornatus
GTTTGTTGTTTCTTGTTTGTTTATTTGCTTTGTTTTGTTGTTGGGTTTTTTGTTTTGTTTTTTAAACTAGAAATACACTGAGTTGTAGAGTCAGGGAAAGGCCTGGCAAGCTCAGCTGTGCTAAGCTATCCTTGCCAGAGCCACTGGAGAAGACTTCATGACAACTCCACACTGGGATAGCCAAAGGCTTCTGGGGCTGGAGGGCTGAGCAGGGACATAGGAGATCTTCCCCAGCAATGCCTGTATCCTGCTGCCTGGCCAGAAAAGGGTTAAGGGCTGCCTGTCTGCTCCATGATTCAGAGAGACTTGAAGGAAAAAGGTGTTCCTTTTTTTGCAGGAAATCAGAAGACACAAAGGGAGATGCCTTTGGGCTTTTACTACTTCAGCTGTAGGAAGAAGCCGTGTTTAGTGTTACTTGGGCAGTCTTTGACCGAGTAAAAAATGCCCAGAGGAAAAGGGCCAGTGTAGACTTTGAGGCAGGAGCATGCTGAGATTTCCCTAGACAGGTTAGCATACTTTTCCCAATTTATAGTGTCTTTGAAAGCAGCTTCAACACCAGACCATAAGTTCATGTGTAGGAGTTGAACCTACTTGCATTATCCATGTGCCAGCTCAGTTGTTTTCTTGTTATAAATTGATCAGGCCATTGATTTGTTGCAAGCATCAGAATTTGGAGGGATTTTAAGTGGGACAGTCTGTTCTGAAGTCCGGTTTTACACTGTTAATTTAGCAACACAAAGCTGCATGTGGTACTGGGCCTTTTCTAACAGAATTTAATAGCAGTCTTTTTGACTGTTGTCCTTTTGGTTTTTTTGAAGATCAAGATGTTTTGCCTGCTGTTCTAGGAAAGCAACCAGTTCAGCAAAACTTATGAAGAAAATCACCTGATATAAGCCTGGGGACCCAGAGGTGCTTTTCCATTTTCAGGAAGGAGGCTGTTACTTGGCAGAAATGTAGCATAAACAAAGAAAGAAACAATGGGAATGTGATTATATGGCACGTGGAAAATTACTTTCAAGCAAGTGTCTTTAAGATCAAGAAGTGGCAGTGATCCTGTCCATGCTGACCCCAGGCAAGTCACCACTGACCCAAGTCCAGCCAAGTGGTATGAGGTAGGAAGAGAGCAACCACAGACCAGTTTTCAGGAATTAGTTTTGTTATCCTGAACTAGGCTGTGTAAGGAAGAGGTAGAATGTCTTGGAAGGAGTTATAATAGCTTCCTTCTGGGAAGGAGTCTGATTGTTTTCCATTGTTTTGCTGTGTCTGAGGTGGCAGAGATGTGCCATTGCTCGCAAACGATGCAGTGAGAGTTCACCTCTCTGGACTGCCGTGCCTTGCCGTGACTCTCATGGCTGCCAAGGGCAGACCACAGTCTAAAACTATTTGTGAGGAACCTCCATGTAGCTGTGATATTTAGCGGTTTGATACAGAGAGGGAGTTCCTTAGTGCTGCCTCCACAGGTGCCCGTTCAGAAATTCCCCACCCTCTCTCAGAGGTGACTGGCCACGGCTCTGTTGGCTTTGCTGGTGTTGCTGCTAATGCTGAACAGCCCGAGCAAGTGCTGAAAGACTGACTTATCTTTGTAGTGTTGGATGATGAAAATGGTGAAATAGTGAACCAAGGGAAATATAAGGCTGCAGAAACCGTCAAACCTTTTTCCCGGACAAAACTGTTGCTGGCACCTCGTTGTCTCATGTACCTTGAAAAATCACCTGTGTTTTCACAACTAGAATGGCCTCAGGCTGTCCTTTCCAGGCAGGAACTGCCTACATCAATCCCCTCCTCTCAGACCCTTTGCAGTGCTAGTTGTTTGTGAGCCCTTCTCTTCAAATTCATCCCAATTTTTATTTTCAGGTCGTAATACCCAACCACTGTCTGAAAGTGAGAGAAACACTCTCGCCTGAATGCTGGCTCCCAGGCCCCAAATGCACTGAATGGATTTCAGTACCCTCTGCCCAGACCACCTCTGGTGCATACAGTAAAAAAAGGTTACTTTCCACTCTTCTTTTCAATTACTGCCAGAAGTTACTGCAGGATTTCTCTGCCTTCTTAAATGAGGCAGGACATTTTTTGGTCATGGTGTGCACCCTGCATAGTTCAGACATGTAAGACACGTAGGCAGTGTCTCTGGGTGCCCTGGTTCTGCCAGCCCCTTGTGGGACCTGTGGACCCCTGACCTTGGCATCACTTCTTGCATGGTGCCCCACCAGGGTCTGTCACTTCACCCAAGGTGGGGGTGTTAGGTTCCCGCTGGTGTTTGTGCTGCCTGACACATGAACATTGCCTCCTATGAGGATTTCAATAGTTTCCTGCTGCTGCAATGTCTCTGATAGCTGAAATAGCTGGTCTAATAAAAGATCATGTCTCAGCAGGTACTGCAGCTTCAGCAAACGATGGTCTGTGTAGTGCCGAAGATGGTGTTTATGCATACATTTTAGTCCTTGTTTGCACTATACTTGTAAGGTGAAATGTTGGCTTATTATTGTTACTATTATCACTTTCATCCTAATTTTCCATCATTCTGAATATCAGTTATTCATGAGAAATTAGTGCAACGAGAGTTCTTCCAAAGCTTTTTAGTCCGTATTGTTTTCAGTCACATCATGCCAGATGTCTTGGAGGAATCTGATCTACACAAACACAAAGTCTGCCCCAAGACCCCAGTGCACACAGCATGAGTAACAAGCAAGAGGAGTTGGAAACCATATTTCAGTTATAAAACTATGACTGAATTGTTGTCACAGAGATTGGTGGAATGAGTCACACAACTGGAACACAGCAACTGAGAGCTACAAGCTTTTCAGAAGAGATAGGTGGGGGTGTTGCACTCTGTTAAAGAATGGATAGATTGTGAAGAGCTGCTGCTGAGAAACAGCCACAAACATGTTGAACTTGTGGGTAAAGATCAAGGAGCAGACCAACAAAGGACACTTTATGGTGTCTACTACAGATGTCTGATGAGTGGGAACCCATTGTCAGGCCTCAGCTATAGGAAGCACTGCACTCACAAGCTCTCATCCCGGTAGGAGGGTTTCAACCATCCAGATATCTCTGGGAAAACCATACAGGAGACTCCTAGACTGCATCAAGGATAAATTCCAGGTCCAGGTGTTAGACAAACCAACCAAGGAAGAAGCTTTATTGGACCTAGTGCTCACCAGTGCAGATGAGCTCAATACAGGGGTTAAAATAGGAGGCAACTTGGGCTTTAGTGACCGTGCTCTGGTTGAGTTTGTGATCTCAAGGATCTCTTTGCCTGGCAAACAGCGAAGTCAGGACTGAACTTTAGAAGAGTGAACTTCCAGCTGTTTAAAGAATTAGTGGATGAGAACCCCTGGGAAACTGTCCTTAGCTGACCAGAGCTGGCAATTCTTTAAGGCCATTTTTCTTAGAGCACATGAGCTCTCCCTCCCAATGTGTAAGAAATCAAGTAAGGCAGGCCAGAATATGGCATAACTGAGCAAGGACCTTCTCCTCAAGCTGAGGAGTAAGAAGAAAATGCACAGTCAATGGAAGCAGGGTCAGGTGACCAGGGGAGAGTACAGGGATGCAGTTTGAATCTGTTGTGTTGCAATCAGGAAAGGTAAGGCAAAGAAGAAAGAGGACTTGGCAAGGGATGCAAAGATGTAACAAGAAGAGATTCTTTAAAGCACATTGGTCAGAAGAGAAAGGCCAAAGAGACTGTACACCCCTCCCCAGTAAATGAGAAGGGAGAGCTGGTATCAACAGATATGGGGACAGATGAGGTACTCAGTGAGTTGTTCACCTCAGTCTGCACTGGCAGTCAGGCTTCCCACATCTCTCACCTGAACCCAAGACAGAGGTAAACCTGTTGGAGTGAGTCCAAAAGAGAACCATGAAGATGGGCTGGAACCTCTGGTTGAGACATCTGGAGTTGTTCAGCCTGGAGAAGGAGTTGTTCAGCTCTGGGGAGACCTCACTGTGGCCTTCCAGTACTTAAAAGATAAGTAGAAGAGTATGAACAACTTTTTACATGGGCAGATGGGACAAGGGAGAATGGTTTTAAACCAAAAGAGGAGAGATTTAGATTAGGTGTTAGGAAGAAACTCTTCACTGTGGGGGTCGTGAGGCACTGGGACAGGTTGCCCGGAGAAACTGTGGATGCTCCATCCCTAGAAGAGTTCAAGACCAGGCTGGATGGGGCTTTGAGCAACCTGATCTACTACTGGAAGGTGTCCCTGCCCATGGCAGGGAGTTTGGAACAAGATGACCTTTAAGGTCCCTTCCAACCCAAGCCATTGTACTATTCCAATTCTGTGAAGCTGCTGTAAAACTGTGTACAAAAAGATACAGACTGATACACTTGCAGTGGGTGACACCAGGGGATAAAGCTGTTACTGGTAAAACTCTTCCTTCAGTGTGAGAGCATGAGGGCCAGGGAAGAGCACACGCTGCAGAGAACAGCAGCACCACAAATAGCCTTGGGAGTGAGCTTTGGCCGAGGTGTGTGTTCTGTGCTTATCTCTTAATTTAGCAATATCGGGAGAACCCACGGAGGAAAAAATGTGGATATTTTCCAGATGCAGAGTGATGCAGGAAGAAGCAGGGCTGTAATTATGCATGCTTGCCTACTGAAATATGTATACAATTTCTATGGGATACTGTAACTAGCAACATCTATTGGATTATTTTTAAAGCTAAAGCAGTAATACTGTGCTAGTGTGCCTGAAGTCTGTTTCTGTGCTTGGCAAACCTGCCTCTGCATGGCAGGTTTAGGTTATGTGCAGCTTAGGAAATGATGCTTTTACTGTGCTCAGCTGCATCAGCTGAGAAATCTTGGTCAAACTCGTTTGTATCTGAGCCCCATGGAGAGTTCACTGAGTAATTTCCACCACCAGCAGCCCACTGTTGCAAGGATGTACTTTATTCCTTTCAGTTTAATTACATAAAGAGTGAACTGCTTGTTTTGGTTTGGTTTCTTCCCC
Source organism: Myiotriccus ornatus (assembly GCA_036023395.1). Classification (NCBI taxonomy): domain Eukaryota; kingdom Metazoa; phylum Chordata; class Aves; order Passeriformes; family Tyrannidae; genus Myiotriccus; species Myiotriccus ornatus. The sequence continues at coordinate 14,620,684 of JAYRBT010000177.1, forward strand.
CCTCCTCCCCCCCTTGATTGCACAGGGATTCTGTGTGCCAAGAAGACACTAAAAAGAAACAGAAAGAGTACAAAGATTATGCATGACAGGAATAGTCCGTCATAAAGTTGCAGATTATTTATTGCTGGCGTGCTTTGAATAAGTGACAGCAACTGTCTGTAATTTTCTCGGTGCTGCCCAGCTGCTTTGATCAGCAGTGAAACTGTTAACAGTGCTGACAATTAATTATTCTCGATGGGCATTGCAGCTTGAACTTCCCCTGCCAAACAGTGGCAGATCACACCCGTCAGGGCTATTGTTTAAGGCTTTCTTTGGATATATCCCTGGGTTGAATCACGCTGTACTTCTTTTCAGGATTTTCCTCCACAATCACCGTGGTTGGAGAGTTGCTCTGGTTCTCTGAGGGAGAGCTGGGATGGTAGACAGAGTGCTGGCAGCGTGTGGGAGGTGTGTTTGATTGCCATGTGCCCCTGGAGCAGAGGCTGTGCGTGCGGGTGTCTTCTCTGGATCTTGTGCTGATCTGCAGCTTGGAGGAGCGTAGCATTCAGGAGGGAATCAGAAAGCCTCCGTGCATGTAGCGGGCGGTGAGGACCTGGGGAAGGGGTGGTGGCTCTGAATGCAGGTGTCGAGGTGGAGAGGAGAGTGATTGCCGTCTGAGACAGCAGGCACTGTGGTGAGTGTCCTTTTCTTCTTCCCCGAATCCCCGCCTTCCTACTTTCTTATAACTCTTCAAAACACTCCCTTTGTGTAGACTCTTCCTTTTTTTTTTGCCTTTCAGTCTCTCCTTTTTTGTCTGCCCTTCTCTTCTCCCCTCATCTCTTATTCCCCTCCTTTCTGTCTCTTTTCTTTGTTTCCATCCCTGTGCCTCTGCAATTGCAGTGGGTTCTTTGAATATTTGTAGCCTTATGCTTTGGGAACTGTTGACTGTCAGGAATTGTCTCTAATGGAATTAAAACTACCTGAACACCCTCTTTGCATTTCTGCCTGTCTGCTCAAAAACACACCAGCATTCAGCTCCCTGGAGGCTTGAATTCTGATAGAAGCAGCTGTGGCAGTGGCATCTTGTGATTTGCACCATCAGTTGACATTTTCTGGAATTTGGACTGATATAACAAGGTTGGCCATTTTACTGCCCTCTGCTGCTGAACAACTTGGGTAACTTCTCACCTACCTAAAGGCTTTATTAATGAGAGCCCAGATAAACGTGTGCCTCCTGCCTATGTCATTGTTATTGTTATTATTCTTATCCAGTAGTCTGTATTGATTTGGTATATTTACTCAGCTAAACCCCTGATCAGCCCAATTCTGGTCATGTCTAGATTGCATGTAGAATTAGGAGTTTTAGTAGTGTTTTGAAGATGAGGAGCAAATCCTCTGCAATATTAGGTCTTGCCTATGTAAACAGGTTGCACTACTTTCTACCTACTGTTCTGTAACATTGATATAACCCTCCCCTAGTGTGAATTTGGCTATGCCAGTATGGACATGCTTATACCAGTGTAGCTTGTTCCCTGTGGGAAAGAAGAACCAGCTATTCCAGTATAAAGCACTTTCATTTGGCTCTGATTACATCCACACTTTTGTTGTATCGGCAGAAATATACCACCAAATAATACTTGTAATTTAACATGGGTGCACTGGTACAAAATTCATGTAGAGAACAAGTCTTGGTCTGCAGACTGCTTCAATAACTCTCTGACAAGCAAGTGTTGAATATGCCATGTATTTATAATCTTGTCTTTGTGACTGGAGGTACAGTGAAAAGACTTGGTGTTACTGTTGTTATGTATTCACAGTTAAACTGAGAACTGGTCAGTGTGTTGGCTATAAAGTCATGACTGTGAGTCATGTGAATCATGGTTGTTAATTATTTTTCAATAAAGTATGCAAAGCTTTATTCATTTTCAGGCTGGTTGCTGATCTTTGTTTTTATTTGCAGCAAGTTGGCAACGTAAGAGAGCTGTGGCAGAGATGCAAATTCCAGTAAGGCTTACTTGGAAGTGCATTTGAGCTGGCAGGGAAATACAGAGGTGTTCTAGCAACATCACAAATCTGGGTCCTGAAAAGCCTCTTGCACCAGTGAAATGTGAGTGCCTGGTGGGTGTGAAACACTTACCTGTGGTCATCTACCTCGATCACTGGCAGGGCAGGGCAGTCTAGAGATTAATGGGCAACAGGTACAGAGTGAAACTTTGAAAAATTCTGATCAGATACTATAATCCAAATAGCATGGTTTATTGATGGGGTTTTCCCAGTACTGCTGCTAATCTAGATGATCAGTATGTGCCTTGTAGCAAGAAATGTGTAGGGAAGACTCTTGGTGTTTGCAGGCAAAGGGGGAACACATTTGGTGAGGGAAACACTTTATATTCAGAGAACTGGGGAAAGGCAGTGCCACCAACAGACTAGGGTCTTCTGGAGAACTGTCTTAATTGCACGTGACTGATGAGAGGTGTCTAGAAACGTGGGACCTAACTAAAACTTCTGAGTTCTCTTTTACCACAGAGAGTAAATAAATGAGTATGATCCTTTTCTTCTGCAAATAAGAGGTTATTTTAAGGCAGGTGACGGTGAGGTGAAGGAGTCTCTGAGGAGGAGAAGCTGGTGCCATTAGGGGACTGCAAAGCTTTACTGGAAGGAACATGCTTTGTTGTGCTGCTTGTTGGCACAATTACCTTGCCAGGTTGCTGAGGGAAATAAATTTTCTCAGAACCTAATAGTTTCCTCCCATGAGGTAGTCTCACCTTTGTCTCATTTAATTCCCACCCTTGCTTACGGTGAGTGCCATTTCAATGCTGTGTTTCTCAACCTCATTACTTCCAGACTGAGCACTGCTTCGGAAACAGCTTTCTGATCTGCAAGTGGCTTGTTTTGCAGAGCAGGGTGGAAATCTTCTTTGATGTTTTTTCCCTGAGCTCACTAGACTTCCCCATGACCCCAGTAATGGGATGGTGGCAGCGGTGAGTCCCATGAGGGAGCTAGGACTCTTGCCTGCAGGGTGGGGCTGCAGCTGGGTGGTTCTGGGGCTGTCGGGGTGGCACAGGCAGGCAGCAGTTGGTGAAACTGGTGTATGGTCATCAAAAGCAAGCAGCTAACCTTGGACAAATCTGCAGCTGAGCCATAACTCAGCCTGGTGTCCAGCTTGCCCTGGTCTTTTCTGGTTCTTTCTAGGAGGAAAGTGATCTGTGGTAGTCCTTTTGCTGGTTTAGATTACTTCTCTCCCTGAGCTGGATCACGGGTTTTGTCTGTTCTGTTCGCATCGGGTGGGAGTTGCAGGTTGTCAACAGCAGAACTTTCACCTTAAGGAGTCCAACAACACTGGCAGTCTTGGAAGGAATGGCAGAGGCATCAGACAGGTCCTTGCCTGCATTTCTTGGCAGCGTGGTTTGCAGTCAGGACAGTTTACGTGACATTGACAGACAGAGGCAGTATCGGCTTGGCCCCAGTCCCTGCAGAACCCTTTAGTGAGCAGTTTTGAAAAGCTCCTTTTTATTTGTCTCATCACCTCCATTTTAACCAGATAGGCAACTGTTCATTATGAAACACACAATTGTCCTTACAAGCAGTTGCATCGCTGGTGTCTGAGGTGATGCGTTGTGAGCGGCACAGGAGAGAAGTTGTTAATATCCATATTTATACATCTCTCTAAAGATGAAGAGATGACTGCAGTGGAAGATTAGTTTTGCTGGGAAAGACACTGAATGAGCTGACCTGATCAAGGGAAAGACATGATGTTATGCTCTTTAGTTTCCTCTGCTTCACTCAGATATTACCTGCTGTGGTCTGTTGCTGCTCAGCAAGAGCTGCCTGAGAGTGATAGAAACCCAATATGCTTTTTCAGGTAGGGACAATTATTTATTATGTGTTTGTACAGCTCTTAACACTTTTGGTTGCTGTGCCTCCTGATTGCTGATGGTTGGGCAATGGTATTTGTTACTGGCAGTTGACAGTAGCAGCCTGTGTTTATGCCCTGTAGGGAAATTTGGTATGTGTGCACAGCTATGGGATGTTAAAGATTTTGCACCTTTTAGAGGCACCACGAGGTCTGTACAGACCATCTAGCCTTCTGCCATTTTAAGTACTTCCTTACTTCATTTCAGAGATATTTGTTTATTCTTTCCCTTGTTGTGTTCCCAGACTTTTCAGATCTTTTTCATCTAGGCTCCTGTGTTTATAAACTATTCTGTGTTTGGAGCTTGTAGGCAGCAACCACTTTGAAGCCTGCTTTTCTAATACAGACCAAATAATTGCCAGAAAGCACCATGGGCTCTCGCTCCCCTCTGCCCCTTCTGTACAGCATTGCAGGCCTCTCTTCGACCAGCTGGATGCTCAGCCCTGCACTCACTGCTTTCAATCAGCATCACCCTGCTAAGGAGGCCACAAAACTTCCCTGACTTACATAGGGAGGAGCAGCTGAGGAGCTGAAGCAGCAGATATTTTCATTTGTTTTGGTTTGTTTCTACTTAAAAGTCATAGCGTGGCGACTCCATCTCCTATTGTGTGGAACCCACCCTATCACTTTCTTCCTGGTGTGGAAAAGAAGAGCTGGTCAGCCTTGAGAGGGGCTGAAGCCCAGCCTCATAAAAACTGTCTGTCACCTTTTAGCCTTTCTCCTTGTCACTTCCTTTCCATAGCAGAGATAATGGGAGTGTTTCCTTCTAACTCCTGTCTCTCTGTGATAAATTGCTATGGCCTTTATTGGAAAGCATTGTATAGCTGCTCTTAGCACTGTGATAAAGAAAATGCTGTGAATGGCTGCATTGTGTTTGGCTTCCTTTCAGTCAGGGCCAGTCTGGACACTGAGGACTTGATCTTCCTTCTGGGCCAAGCCTCAGCTTGTGTTTGTGTGGGAGGTGGGGATTTCTGTTTGTTTAAAGCCACATTTATTCTTATGACATGTTGAAGGTCAGTGTGATCCATAAACCTATAGATGGGGGTCTGCAGGTGCCCCTTGTTCTCCATATCCTCCTTTGAGCTGTCCTCCCTCCCTTGTGGCAGTGCTGGAGCTGTCATGGATATCCTTGCATTTGTGTTGTGCTGTGTGGTTGGTGCTTCCCTTACTCTCCAGGCAGGGGTGATTTTGACCCCTCCTTGTATTTCCAGTTGCCAGTCCTTGTAGCAAGGAGGGCTTATAGCTGAGCAGTACTGTTTTGTTTCAGTTTGTTTTTTTTTTTTTGCTTGGATCTTTCCATTCAGTCACAAAAAAAGCTGGTGTCAATATAGGTTAGCTTTAAAGTGAGGAGAAGAGCTCTCTTCTTGAATTCCACAGCTTTTGTATTTCTTGTCTTTTGTCAAGAGCTGTACTGTTAGGTTTGCTGCCCATAAGACCAGGAGCCTGGATTCTCCAGGGCTGTAGCCTATGGCTGGTAAATCACACAGTTTCAGTCTAGCTTATGCCCAGCACACTGCACCTGGTAGTGGGACAGTACGAGTAGCAGAGTAGTCACTGGAAAAATATGGGTATAATTTTTGTTGAACAGGTATATGGAGATCAGCAAAGACAAATAAGCTGTTAAATCTGTATGACATGGGTGTGCTCATTCACACCCAAATGTGCCTAAAACTCCCTCTTGCTGAATCAAAGGAAAGCCACAGTGCAAAGAGTTTGTCCTGTTTCCTTGTTTTCACTGTCATGGATAAACTGGGAGAGAAGGAAGGACTGAGGTAGGCACAGAAAGGTTTGTGGCTTGAGAACTAAGGCTGAGAGCGCACACATTATGTGTGCTGCAACCTTTGCATGGTTTGAGTCCTTTGGGCTTATTTAGCACAGCATAATCCCACCCTGAATGCTCTTTGTGGGTTGTCTAGTTTCCCTCCTCCCACTGAGTTTTTTAATTAAAAATCTAGGCCCAAAATAACTGCAGTACCATCTTTTAACTATTGTTGAAGGAAGAGCTGGATGCTCTAATCTCTTGAGAAACAGTGAGGTTTATGCAAAAGTAAACAATATATTAATTTCCTGTAGAATTTTGGGGAGAGTGGCTGTATCAGAGGAAGTATAGGTGGATGCTAAATTTAAACCACTGTACAGCAGATCTCAGTATACTACAGAACCCAAGAGTCTGCAAGCTAAACAAGGGCATGTAAGGATCTCTTCAAAAATAGATGCAGTTCCTTAAAATTTATTTGGTCATGTTTATTCAGCCCTCCTTATGAAGACCCCTGAGATTTACAGATCCTGTCTGCATCTGTTGGCAGAAACAAGAAAGTAGAGGAGTGGAAAAATCAGCATGGTTGGAGCCCTGTGGGATATGGTCATTTCTCCAGCGCTTAGCTGTCTTCAAAAGCAGATGAGCCAGGTTGGTTAAAATTTGGTAGACTTGGGGTCAGAGCCATTGGGTGGAAATACAGTTTGTGCTTACACAAGATTTCAAAGAAGAAATGTACTTCTAAGATTCTTGGCATTTATGATTGTCCATTTCATTCTTTGTGAGCGTGTGTTTGGGATAGTGAATGCTCATGGCATAGTCTGGGACTGAATCTTTGTGACATTGAACAGGACTTGTTTTCTGTCTTGTAAGATGATTTGTAAACATCCTTTCCTGCCATTACCTTTGCCTGACTGCTGTGTCATAGTTCCCTTTTGAGCCTGAGTCTGGAAATGGCTCAACAGGACTTGAGATAGAAATTGATTTTGGTTTACTTTGTTACAAAGGGGCAATATTTCACAAACAAGGGAATAATGTCAGGAGGACACTATCAAGCGTGAAAGCAGGTCTTAAAATTAGCTTGGTATTTCCTAGTAATTGTGTGGTGGGAGTGTAACCCGAAGGCACAATATTTTCTAGATTTATTTGTATAAAGCCAGAGGTGGATATCATAGAAAGCCATCAGTGAGGCTTGCAGTCATCTGGGTTGTTTTTAAATGTCATTAAAGCTTGAAGTAGGATCCTTCCATTTAAAGGGAATATGATCTAATTATGTGATTTAGAGATCAGTATGAGGCTGTAATGATGCTCTTTAATATGTTATTTTTTAAAGAAAAATATCAAGGCAAGAATTGACCTTGAAGATGTGTCCTGCTTGCAAATGATGTAACTACCTGCCTGTCCAAAGCAATGTATTCTTGTCACGGCTTTAAATCTCCTCTAGCTTTAGCTAAACCAACTAAGTTAACGTCTTGTTTATGTTTTCATGTACCTGATACTGTATTTCTCTCAGTGCCCTGGGTTTATCTCAAATCCTGTCAGCCCCTGCAAAGAGCCATGCTCCTTGGAGCTCTCCTGCACGCAGTGGGGATTAGCAGATGTTGTGTGGGACTGGGCTCCCTCTTCCCAAGGTCTGTCATGGTGACTTCATCAGGGTGGCCCTTACCACAGCCTGGGGTCTCTCTAGGTACCTCTAGAAAAGATGATCTATTAAAAAGCTGTATTAGGTAGTCAGCTCCAGTTTAAAAGGATCGTATGGGAGGTCATCAGGGGGTATTAGTAACAGTGCACAGGAAAACTTCAGGGCATGGGGGGATGTGGGATAGCCGTTCCCAAGCAACAAATACTGTGTGAGTTATGGATAATTACTGGAAAGCTCAATGTGTCAAAGGTGGATGTGGTTTACCATTATGTAATTCATTAATACTATTCATGGGATTCGGATACTTGCTCCCTGAAATGCCCAGGCTTGGAGACATGGTGTGTGGCCGTGCCCACACTTCCAGCACAAGCAGCAGGGATTCAAGGGTCATCTGTATTGCCAGGCTTATATCTGCATACCTGAACACGTGAACAAGCTTGAACAAGTAGCAGGCACCAGCATGGATTTCAGAATGATGTGGCCATCTGGTGCTTGCTTGATTTCTCAGATACAATTTCTAGCCTGCCTTGCATGTCTTCCCTGTAGTCCATGCTGTTAACCCTTCTCCAGCTACCTAGCTCAAAGGTAACTTGTGTGTATGTGCTGTGTGCCCAAATTAGACTTCTGCCTTAATTTTGATGTAACTATATCTCCAAGGCCACTTGAATCCACTGCCAAGAAGCAACTGTGACAGCCATGTCAATGCCTGTGTCATCTATATGAAACTTTAAATTAAAGACGTATATAAATATTTCTAGAAAAAGAGAAATTTACAGGCAGAGATCTGGTTCCTGAGTTTTTTACCAAGTGGATCATTACTCGAATTTCTTGGCTAGTTTGCTGCATCAGGAGATGAGTTGTGATCTGGGATGGCACATTTCTTCTTATACATTGCACACGTGCTTGGATGTATGTGATGTTCTGGTGGAGAGTATTCACTAATCTGAGTTTTGACTTTGTTTTCCTGCTTAAAAAGAATGCTGATGAGAGAGATCAGTAACAAATAATGGTAAACTTTGAATAAAAATTCAGTAAGATGGATAAGGTGTTTGATGTATGCCTAACAGGTGTGATTTACCTCTTCAGCTGAGTATACTAGAACATGGGATTAAAGGGCTGAAGAGGATGCAAAGCAAGTACCTTACCTTCTTGCATAGATAGATGCTACAATAACATACCTTTGCATGAGCTATCTTCAACAGAGGTGCCTTCAGAAATCGGGGCTTAAAGGAGATTATGGAAAGTATAATTTACTGAAAATAATATGAGGGACCAAGAAAGAAGATTTACAGAAAAGGTGCTTGCTCCTGTTTTTCACTGGGTGCTGGGGACTTTCTTACCCTTCTGGTAATACAGGTTGGACCTTCAATTCTGCATACACCTGCCATTACCGGAGAAATAATTAATGTTTATGTACTAGTTGTAATTACAGCAAGTGAGGTATGATCTATGCAGTTAGCAAGGGGAAAGACAGGAGAAGCTCCTCAGTGCTAGTGGGAGATTTAATATGCTTTGTTAAATTAATAGCCTTTGCATAACAATCAATTTACAGTTTAAAGGGCAGAGGCGGTTGATGTAAAAATCATTAAGCTTTCATTTCAGTGACCCACTCAATATTTTAGTTGGAAGAAACCACTAGCATAATGTTTAAGGAGGGAATTGCAACATTTTAAGACGTAAAAAAAACTCAACATGACGATTGTGTATGTATTGCTTATTGCAATATCCATTTCTAAGCCATAAGGTTGCAGTGATCCCTTTTCCAAACACAACATGGCTTTAGTGATGGGCTGGTGTTTGCTCACAGATGTTTATCCAAATCAGAGATGATGCTGAAGAGAGGGTTTTCCTGCATGTCAAGCTTAAATGTTTTGACCTTTGTGACCCTACCTTGAAATTTCTTTGTCCTGAGTTAGATAGGGTTCCCTAAAAGGAACAATCTGGGATATTTTTTTCTTATTGTAGGTATTCAGGGCCTGGTTTTGCCTGTAGTTGTTCTGTTTGTGGTCTTTGTACATAATGCTCACTGTAGAGAGAGATTAGTCATAAGATGATTATGCATCTAAGTGCTCCTGGTGTGCCTAAAGCTAGAAATGTTCTGGTGTATACAAAGGAAACATTAATCAAGACATCTTACAGAGAATTAAGGGAGGAAATAGTTTTGTCTCCTGATTACTACGTAAGTTTCACTGCCTAGTGCAGGAAAAGTCAGGGAGGGAGGCAGAAGGTGATAGAAAGAGGTTGTTCTTCTGTTCTCAGAGAAAGCAAGGCCAGATTGATGAGGGTGGCAGTGGTAGGCAACTTCCACAAAAACAGCGCAAGGGGGGCAGCTTTAGGGACTTTTCAGGGCATGTGAGCTTTGAGTTAGATTGTAGGGGCAAACCAGCCATACTCCTGAGCTTGCCAAAGCAGCTGAGAGAAATCCTTCCTGTTGCATGTGATCTTAATAAAGCCTGTTCATTTGTTGGCGATGGGTGTCTTCAGCAACCCACAGTACTTGATTTTCCAGCCTGGGCTGATCGTCAAGCTGAGTAGTATGGCATGACGGTATGGCAATCCTTAAAACTGGAGCACTCATGAAGTACCAGCATTTCAGTGTATTTGTCTGGAATGTGAGGACTGGGAGAGTAGGACACCATGGAGCTGCTGGCACTGGTTTGGGATCCAGAAGAGCATGATATGGTCTAGGGGGAACATATCAGGGGCCACCATGGGTGAGGAAAGGTCCCTTTGCCAGCACCACAGAGTATAGCTGACCCTAAATAATTCTGGAAGATAGCTGACACCTACTCCATTGCTTCAGGTTCCAACTAACAGCCCAACAGCCCCAAATACTGTGTCAGCTGTAATATGTGTGTTTTGCTATTTCTCTAACAAACAAACATGAATTAGGTGGAGAAAAACATTGCCTGCACTGCTGCTTTTCATTGTATCAGGTTTTATTTAACTGCTAGTGGGGGTTGGTCGTCCAATTATCTATATTATTAATAGGCGTTTTTGGGAATAGCTTTCAGAAACAGATTTCACAGACTTCCTGAATTGATTGTGGTTCTTCAGCTGCTGTAAATCACCAGCACATCACTGAACTAATAATTTACCCTCATTGAGGATCTGAGCTGCTGTTTTTCCTTATGAATATTTTGAACTGTAATCACTAGAAATGTATCTGCTAACAAGTTTCCTTCTCATTTCGTTCATGAAATTTTTACCTCCTCAGGGTTAATTGGATCAGGAAATGTCAGTATCTTTAGATTTAATTTTCTCTATTGATGCAGGTTTTGGAGTGAATGACTTCTGTGAATACATAATATGGTTTAATTTAATTTCTGGGAAATACTTAGTGACCAGAAAAAGAGAAGTTTTTTTGAAACAAGAATAAATTAAGAGCCCCTCCTTACTAGCACAGCCTTCTTGACTATACAAACCCCCTAATTAACTATTTATAGAGAAGTACATATTTCCAATCTATTTTGAAGTGCTGGAAATGAGAGTAAGCAAACTAACCTACCCACCAGTTTGCAGAGGGTGGGGACAACATAATATCTGCACAGTGTTTAGCTGTGTGGTAATGATATATCAGGAACTTTGAAAATTTAAAGAAGAAGCCAGGAAAATTCCATCCCTAGAAGCTTCAAGCCCAATGCTGAAAGCTGCCATTATCTTCCCAGCAAGCACAAAAGGCCCAGAAGGCAGAGCAGCTGTGTGAAAGGCATCTCTGCACCAACACTGATCATCTGTAAGCGTATTAGTTGCTGCTCTCACCCAAAATGGGTCCAGTGCCAGAGGAGGAGAGCGCTGACAGTTCCCATTTGCTTTAATGGCAACCACGAGGTTTGCTGATAAAGAACTTTTATTCTTGCCCCATTCATCTTCGTTGGCTGTTCCTGAAGCTGCCTGGGAGGGAAAGTCCCACTGGGCTATTGCACCGGGTGACGTTCACCACTTTCATTCGTCCTGTGTTTCATGGTGGTTTGACATTGACTTCTCATCTGCTGTGGTTTTTGTTTTTAAAAGGTAAAGTAGCCTCAAAGACAGGGTTAGTAAGAAATTTATTTCATGCTGCTGAGTTATTTATTCCTTTCTAAGCTCTTGTGAACAGCCCACGTTTAATAGCCCATTACTGCTTACTACTGTTAGCACAGAAGAGGGAATCCTGAGAAGTACTGTGGTTAGTGCCTCTGTCCTTACACTCTGTATTACCTTTCCTTCATTTTTGTGATCAAGACCACAGAGTAGAAGGCCAGAAATGACCTGAGCTGCAAACTTCAGGGTGCTTTAATCTGTCAAGACTAACAACTGGGTAAATTCCTAAGAGCTAGAGTGAAGGCTCTTCATTACGAAGTTCGTTTCCTAAAAGAGTTTGTGAATTCTACATCAGTTGGAATCTTCAATTTAAGACATGTTGTCTTTCTAGGGCAATTCTCCATCTCATCTGCTGGAGAGCAGTCAGGTGGAAAGGGATCTGGGGATGCTGATTGACAGGAGACTGAACATGAGCCAGTAGTGTGCCCAGGTGGCCAAGAAGGCCAATGGCATCCTGGCCTGCATCAAGAACAGTGTGGCC
>JAYRBT010000177.1:14640443-14662064 GCA_036023395.1 Myiotriccus ornatus
AAAATCCAATGCGCAGGCTGGAAGGTGTAAAGACCTTCCCCGGTTCTTCGTTCGCGAAGTCTGGCCATTATTATTTAGGGCTCAGTGTTTCCAGGGGAGGAATGACAGCAAAGACACTAGGCTGGGATATAGGTGCACTGTTGTTGCACCACCTTCCTATGTGTCTGCGTAGGTCCTTCCTCAGCTTCGCTTCCCCACGCGAGCAGCGCACGTGCCATCACTCGTCACTATGTGGAGAGTTCAACACCTTCTAGGGACAGTTGTCCCACAAAGCCTTTTCTCACATTTAAGAGTTGATACCCCACACTGCCTGTAAGTGCCTGTACGAAGGGCACCGTTTTGTCCTGCCTCCTTAGTGGCAAAACCCTGTAGCACAGTTGCAGTGCTCAGGAAAATGAGAGTTTTTCCTTTCTGGTTTTGCATTATGTGGTGTTTGTTTCCAAGACTGGCCCACACAGTGTTAGAAATGTTTTCAACAGTTCCCATGTTTGCAGTGTGCTACAAATGGATTATATTTCACTGTCTTTGGTGGTTCTTTACTGCATCCTGTATTCTGAAGCTCTGATTCCCAATGATTTTGAGAAGAAAACTACACTGCAATTGATTAACAGTGACTATCTTGGTACTTAAAAATCTAGTCTCATCAGAGACTGTTTTTTGCTTTTTTTCTCAGTAACAGCTCTATGCTTTCTTTACTGTAAGGACATGATTACAGTTGGCAAAAAGAACAGGATTTATCATACCATTTTATTGCTTGGACTAGCACTACACATACTCATGCCAGTGTATAACGTATGCAAGCTTAGGATATTTGAGTAGTGGGAATATGTGTCTACAATGATTGGAAAATGCCAGAGAGTTCATAAATGCTACTTGTAAATTGTAAATCTTTCTTATTTTAACAAATAATTTGGTCAGAAGACATCAATTTTCTGCAAGTTGCATTTAATTTGGTTTTACTAATTATGCCTAGATGCTGTTCTGTCTTCTGTTACATTTTGTGATCATGGTTATTATTTGTCCAACAAAGCATGCTATCAAGTGCATCTGTATGTAGTTGCCAGATACTGACCAAGGAGGATTGAATAGCTGCTTATTAACTGAGTTGCATTTATTATTTTCTCTGAATGAGGCATGGGGTATGTAAGAAAAGAACAGACTGCGGTAATGTAATTAAAGACTGCATCATAATGCAGACACAGAAGGGAGCTGATTAAGGATGCATAAGCAACCTTATTTCTGGCTTTTTTTCCAGCCTTCATATGCTGGAATTTTCAGCCATCATGTTGGGTTTACCACTGTGTTTTGAGACCTAACTTTTGAGCATCTTGTTGCATGGCCCAAGCCGTGGGTCCAGGCTATTTCAAGCTCTGCAAGATCCCTCTCTGTGATTGTGGTGTGCCTGCTCTTTCTCATGACAGCTTCCTTTGCATGATGTTAGCAGTAGCCCTTTCTAAAACTATGACAAGCCATGGTTTTGCACAGAGTTTCTCTGGTTTTAAATTACATTTTTTTTTGTTGCAGGAAAAGAGGTGGAAGGAAATAGCCCATCGGCACTGAAGGATGAGACACCACAGACTCCAAACTCAATTAGCAAGGTACTCTGGGATAGGGATCCATTCCCTGTCTTGTTTTCATTTCTTCTCAGGCTGTTATTAATCATTCTTACTCTCTTGGTTTTAAGTCCTTGAGAAAGCCTCTCCCTCTGTTCATGCAGGAACTGTGTGTGCATGTTTTGAGAGAAAGAAAATGAGTGGGTTTGCATGGTTGGGATGACAAAGAATCCTACACTTTCCTCTGACTTGATTGCACTTACCACATATTCTTCTGTTTAATTGGACCTCGTTCAGCAGTGTAATTAGATATGAATAATTATGGCTGAAAGATTGATTTTGTCAGCAGAGGTATCTCCTGCTGTTCCTGATCAGCAAGTCAGTCATGAACCTTAATTGTTTCGGAAAAGAAAGCTGTAGTATTTAGTGTAGCGCGTAGCATCTGAAACGGTGAATCGAGGTCCTGGGAGAGAGCTTTGGGAAGTAGTGTAACAGGTTAGTGTAACTAACCAATATTTTCGAATGCAGCTTTTCCATCCAGCCTGTTACAGAGAGGTAAAACTGGATCTAAACCTTCTGGATCTCAGTGTTCAAAACCTGCCTCTGCATCAAGAGTTACGGAGTGCCTGGGTTTGATTTCCTGTAGAGATGGAATCAACATTATAAAGTGAGATCTGGGTTTGAGATTCATGTACAGGCTTTTTTTGGCCGCAGATGCCTAACATGTTTCTGGAGGGTAACTAGAAACAGAAGCAAGACCAGTTAATAAATTTTTGAATAAATTTATTGAACTGTGAAGCTGTAAAATGCAAGCAACACCATCTGAAATGAAAATATAGCACCAAAGAAACAGCTGCAGACAAGTGATTTCTTATAAGACATGAAAATGATTTCTGCCTCGTCCAGTACATTTGTCTGCACTTGCCTGGAGCTTGCAGGTTGTTCTCCTGGGATGCCCTGGCAGAGGTCAGCACAGGGAGATGGTGATGAGAGGAGCTTCGGGAGTATGCAACAAGGACTTGTGTACATGTCTTCTGCTATTGCTGGAACCTGGCAAGCTGCAAACCAACCTTGGCTCTGCTTTTTCAGGCAGGTTCCTCTAGGAAGATCAGCCTCCCACTTATCCTGGCAGTGGAGAAGCCCAAGGACCAGGTAACTGTGTCCAGTTTTAAAGCTAGATGTTTTGCACACCTTACAAGGAGTGGTGTTGAATTTGTAATGACTTAGGAATGTAAAGAAGAAGAACTTTTTCTGGACAGGACAACTCAGAGCACTGAAATACTGTCCAAAAGGGAGTTTGATTTCTGAGATGCAGGATGAATCCAAGAGTAGGGATGTATTTATGAGAGGTTTCTGGGTTGAGAGCATGGCTCAGCTGTGTTTTCCCAGCCTCTGGGCCTGCCTTGCTAATTAGTCTCCCACAAGTGTGTTTTTGAAAGGAAAAGCACCCATGGAAACTTTGAATTTTCTGCCGTGCTTTGTGTTCACTGGGAAGCTGCTGGTGGGTCTCTTTGGCCGTGTCAAGAGTAATTGTTAAGAAGAGTTAAGAGAAAATGCACAACACTAACAACTGCCTCAGATTTGTGATTCAAAATAAATGGGGGTCTGGACATGAACTTTACTTTCACTAACCTAAGCCTTTGGTTTTACAATGGTCAGAATTACTCTGGAACACCAGTGGACTAAAAACAGATATGAGGATACCAAAACACTGAACTTCAACTTGTTTACTCACTTGCAGTGTTGCAATTGCTTTGGCCACTGAATGGGCCAGGGCTGGGTGTTTCTTTCCTGCCCAAATGTTCTGCTTAGACACATCATGTTTGATTTGGAGACCTTCTTCACTGAACCTGTGCTGTAGCATTTTTCATTCTCGGTTCACTCTGCTTCACCTTGCTGTTATATACAGTACCTTGCTCTTCTCCAGCCATGTAACTTGTCTTCTGTCAAGCTTTGCAACATCAGTGACAGTAGGGAGTCCTTACTGTCAAATGTCTTGTACCTTAAAATTTTAGGCAAACTGGTGGTCAGCTTGCTTAATATGTAATTTTTCACATCCACTCAGCTATAATGCTCTAAAATGAAACTTTACTGTCAGGTGTCCAGAACTGTAAGCAGGGATCTGTCACACTATTTCACTTTAAAAATAAATACTGATTCCACCTACTTGAATCAAAGGGAAGAGTGTGTGCTAATTGGGACATGGTTAGATTCCTGTTAGCAGGGGCATAATTCTTAGAAACTGAACTGTAGGATGTGCAGGTTTAATTAATGGATTCAAAAGTAAATGCTGTAGGTAGCACATCTGTGCCACGAATACTTGCCCTTCTTTTGGCACAGTGGATGTAACAAACCGTGTTGGAAATCGATGTTCTTTGAGCAGCACAATTTTCATGTGCCACACCACACTGACTCTTCACTCAGTAATGAGAAGGAAAGGAAAGCCAGTCGAGTGGTTTGATCCCTGGACTGGGGCTTAGGAAACCTCAAATTCCCAACTCTACCTTGGATTCCCTGCACTTTCTAGGGCAGATTAATTGTTTTTCTGTTTCACATCTTCATCAGTGAGGTGGAAACAGTTTTGCATTTTGTTCACTCAGGCGGTATCCGCATTGCATGGTGGAACAGGCTGCAGTTTCCCAGGTTAGCATAGAGCATGTATCATAAAAATCCTGTAAATGTCTGTGAACTTGTGAGCTGTGAAGCCATGTAACTGCAACCACAGAGCCCTGTGCTCGCAGGTGGACTGCTCTCTTATGTCTGAGGTGTGAACACATCCCAACTGTCCTATCTGTACAGGCAGTCAAATATTTGATGCTGGAACATTTGCTTTCAGCATGTTTATGTGGTTCTTAGCACTATATATATTTCTGATTTCAGTTGTGGCTTCTCACCCCATATTTTATTAAAACAAATTTAAGGCACAGTTCAGCTACATGTTACATTGCTAACTTTCCTGCAGCATATTTTCTCCTACTTAATTTTTTAAGTGGAGTCTCTTTTATGTCGTTTGTCAAGGGGAAAAAATTACTAGCTTATTTATTTCAGATTGTTTCTCATATTAGTTTCTCCTTTATTAGAGCCCTTTAGCATTGTTTTCTGGGACCAGTACTCATAGTTGGGTGTGAAGGTATAACCAAGCCTCAAGCTCATCAAGCAGACAGGTAGTACAGTTAGCACATACCTGATAATGACAGGAGGTGTCTTTCTCTCATTTTATGACTCATTCAGCATTGTCAGAGTCCTCTAAGGTACCTTTTATTGCAGTATGCAGTGCTGCCTGTTCTTTTTCTTCCTTTCCTGTGCTTACTTATTAATTCTACTGGATGGAGGGCAGCTGGAGTCTCTTGATATGGATGCAGGGCCTACAAAGAATTGAGGTGTATTTTTAGGGATAGTGAGAATAATCTTGAAGCTGGATCTCAATAGTACTTCACTTTTTCCAGTCCCTTGCTAATGCCACAATGAAGTCTGTCAAACTGTAGGAGTGTGGCTATTGCATGCGCAGTTTTATGATGTATGTGAGGGTAATGTGTTGTGAATGAGTTTTTCTACATGCCTGAATTGTTCAGGCCTTTATTGTGTGATTTTTAAATTTGAAATATACATCTCACTGACTACTAGAAATTTATTTTAGCCACAGAGTAGTTTGAAACAGCTCATACTGATCATTTGAGATTTAAGCCACAGTTCCCATGCTGTCTCAAGTTTACTCTTCTATATCTGTGAATTATGCTCGTAACCTCTGAGGTATTCGAGACATGGTTACATTTGAGACTACCATAAAGTATAATTTATGAATGTGGAAACCTACAAGGGTACCTTTCCCTCTGTTTTCCCTTAGCCAGCAAACCAAGGAACCAGTTGTCAGACAGATCCAGTTTTGCAGGGATCACCTTTTAGATATTCAGGAGTGAAACATCCCCTGTGTGTGTTAAGCACAGCTTTGTAGGAGAATCTGGTGCTTCCAGGTATTATTATGCTCAACTGGACCCTTGCTGGCTTTTCATTACCATACTTCATGCTCTCTGTGTTGTGGATGGAATTATTTTGCAGCTAGGTGTCTCTATCAAGACTTACACTCAGTTCCTGTGCCCTGGCTCGGTATACCTTGCTTTAGGGTAATCACTGTTGTCGACAGAGGGCTTTGCAGCTGATTTAAAGTGAGCAGAGGTGTAGCCTGGAATATCCTGGAAAAATCACATGGAGAAGGGGTGGGGTTTTGCACTGAGAAGGAGAAAACATGGAGCATCACTAACTTGTGTTGGTGCACACAAGCTCTGACACTCCCAGGTGCCTCACAGAGGTGAATTTATACAACAATAACTGTTCACAGAAAAGAAGTCTCAAAGTTGATAGCTTTGGGTAAGCAACAGCAGTCCTATCATGTCACCTTGGGTCATGTGATCATAATTCTTTATTCCAGTATTTCTGATGGTGAAGATGAGGGTAAATGGAGGTGCTGAAATTGAAATGATTTATTAAACAATTTAGCAAAACTTACATTAAACCGCAGGTCCAGTTGTTTTTCATTGCTTACTTTCTTCATTTGTTTAAGCTCAGCCTAGGAACAAAAGATGTGCGTAAAGCCGAAGGGGAAAGCAAAACTTTGCTTCAGCTTTCTGCGTGGCACTGCATCTGTAACACGTCAAACAGCATTTTTCTGTGTGCAGCTTCCTATCTTGGCTCAGATGTTCTTTAAATATTCTGAACTTGTAGAATGTTCTTCCCATGCAAGGCACACCTAAATGACCAAATAGAAATCCTGTGAGGTCTGTGACTTGTTCTTTATTTACTGTCATTTAATGCAGTGGAGCAAAGTGTTCCACTAAACAGTAGTATGACTTGATATTTGGAGTTGCTTGGATGGTTGAATTTCACCAGTGACTTTCACCAGATGTTGCTGTCATGTCAACTGTTTATTTTTTCAGGCTTCTCCGTTTGTGCTAATCATTGTGCTATTTCACAGTTGCCCTATCTTTGTAACATTGTTGAAATAAGACAGATTTTTGTGGGGTTTTTTTGGTTTTTTTTTCAAACTGGAAAGTTTTAGGTGAAGATTATTTAGCTTGCTATAAAGCAGCATATCAATTGAAGGGTAATCCTTCCTAATGCAAAGCTTGTTTGGCAGTAAGAATTGTTTCACTGATTCTGCTGTGCTTTGGATGAGATGTTAATTCACAACAAAAGTAAAAAGTTTTTTTAAAAGAACTGCCTATAATTAATTGAAACCAAAATTGCTTAAATTTGGTTGAGATACACATGACTGTTCACATCAGTAACAAGAAGTTTCTCACTTCTAATGAAGCTAATAAATGCAGCTTTTCCATAGTGTCGGGGTTTTTATGCTAAGTCAGGAACTTTTGTTTAATTTTTTTTAATTTATGCGTAATCAAGTTTTTTAGCAATTATATGTGGAAAAAATACTGGAGAAATTACATGTGGCCAAGGGCATGTATCCTGTTGCTTTAGTGAAGCGTAACTTACGACCCCAGCTACTTTTGCTCTGCCTTCAAGTTCCCATCTGGTCTTGTCTTTCTCTCACTTGGACACAAAGAATACAAAAGGGCAACTTCTAAGCTGTCACTGCTGTTAATATGCAGGGCACAGCTTGAGAATGACTTTATGTAAATGTTTCTGATTTGGAATAATTCTGTCTATTGTGCAGCAAGGATTGCTTGCACTAAATAACAGGATATTCCTCTTGCTGTTATCCAAGGCACGGATGGCATGCTGATGGGCTGGCATCCCCCACACCAGAGATGATTACAGACTATTTTTCTGTGAAATAATTTGATTCCTCTTGAAAATGAAGTCACCCAAAAGACACTGGATCAGAACAGCCCTATTGTGAGGACTCTGTATGCTCTCTTACAAAGTCTGGCAGAAGTGTGAGGCTATTGTGATGACTACTAACAATCAGCAGTGAATCCCAGAGCTCCATGACTGAGATGGAAAAGAACAGAAACATAACTGGGATAAAAAGTATGTTTTTGAGTACAGTACAACGCAGTGTTAGCTGGCAAGGTCATCACTCAGTCCTGGAAAGGACAGATTTGGTTAGAGAACGGAAAAGCCTGGAAGAAGAACTGAAAAGTCTCTTCTTCTAAGCCTGCAGGTGCTGCTGTATGCTCTGGTAAAAGTTTTTGGCAGGTTAACATTCTTCCCTCCTTAGGAGAACCTGTATATGGAAACATAGCTATTGCTTTCTTATTAGAATGCTCCAGTGGTTTCCTTTAGAAAAGACACCAATTTCTTACCCTCCTGCTGTAAGAAGTCTCATCTCTGGTGAACATTGTTCATGTTGCTGCAGCGAGAGGGGGCCAGATTCTGATATCCTGCACAAGCATTATCCCAGCACCCTTAAAAGACTTGCTGTGATGACAAATGGCTTCTCTTGGGTTTCTGCCACGCTGAGAATGGCAGGACAGTAGAAAGACATCATTAAATGCACTTGATGTGCCTTAGACCTTGCTATGTCTAGGGAATCTTTAGAGCTCATGGCCAGATTTATTGACTCTTATATACACCACAAGGTACAATCAAAATTATTAAGACACATTAATGCAAAAAAAAATGAAACCATATTACTTAAAGTCACTTACCAGGTTAAACCTGCTAAGGTTTATCATTACTATCAGCAG
The DNA here is from genome assembly GCA_036023395.1 of Myiotriccus ornatus. Lineage (NCBI taxonomy): Eukaryota > Metazoa > Chordata > Aves > Passeriformes > Tyrannidae > Myiotriccus > Myiotriccus ornatus. The sequence continues at coordinate 14,648,641 of JAYRBT010000177.1, forward strand.
CATGGAAGCCTATGTTATGCTGTCCTGAGGGCTTAGATCCCACCTTTTCTGGGAAAAAGAGGAACTTTAAACCCAGCAATGCAATGCTTTTCACTCCGTAGACCTGGGGATCACCTGCCAGCAAACTGCTGTTTAGAATCTGTGATGATGCATCCTCGTAAGCATAACAAGAGGCAAAGTCAGGAAGGAGAAGCAATCAGTTAAAAAGTAACTGGGGAACAGCGTTAAAAGTTCCATGTCAGGCACATCTGAAAGCTTGTCCACAGCTCCTGGTTAAAACTTTGTTATGGTAAAATTTTCTCTCTCTTCAAAACGCATTTCGTAACTGTCTCGGGCAGTTGTGGTATTCATCACACAGCTGGTAGGTACATCACAGTTTTTGGGACATAGCAGCACAGATAGTTATTTTCCTGTGCCTAGAAATTCCTATGCAGGCAGTGAGGGACCTATGCTACTGCTTCTTTCTCATCCATTCTTAAGCCTGTCTTAGTGTGCACCATCCCTGTGGCCGTGTTTCCCTTTACAGGCAAGGTGTGCAGATTCAGCATGTCCAGGTGTAGCCCAACCATGGGGGAGGAAATGCCTGAAGGAAGCGGCACAGTGATTCAGAAGAGCACTACAGCAGCCCCCTGGGCTGCTCATCCAGCTTCTTTAACGAAGAGAAGGACCAGTTTGTTGTGCTTTCAGACAAGTTTCACTGTATTTATTGAGCTCCTAAAGGCTGTGGTGGTGTAAGGGGAGATTATCCCTTCATCAGCTGTTGCGTGCCATGGTTTTATGACAGGCATAGCAGCGTTGGCTGGCATTGGACATGTGGTGTTGTCCTTGGTCATGGACCTACGAGTCAGCTCTCCCGAAGCGTCAGAATCAATGTCTGTTCTGTGAACACCCCAGCTTTGAAGTCTTGTGGTTGTTTAACTCTATTTTTAGCATGACCCAGAGAAACTCCAAGGAGGAAGCAGGTGGGGCTGGTAGAGCAGTGAAAGTACCTCTGTCTATGTCAGTGCTGGTTCCCCATGAGCAGCGCGTTTAGGGCTCAGGTTTGCAGCGGTTTTTGGAAGCCTTTCTGAATTCATCTGCAAGTAAATTTCCCCAAGCCAAATGAGCTTAAGGGGTAAAATTTTATTCTTTATGTAAGTGCTAAGGTGTAATTGTCTAGACAACAAATGACTGTAGCTTGTTTTATTTAGTTAAACAAAAAGCATTCTTTGTATCCTGGTGCTCTGAAGGCACCTGAGCAGTATTTCCTAGGATCTTGGGAACATCTGTCCTTTTTCTGCCTCTCACACTGCCTAATGAGGAATAGTACACAGTGTTTCTCTCTGTGTCTGATCTCTCAGGCCAGAGGGAGTGAAATTACTAATAAACATTTGGCTCATGGTTGTGTCTCAAGGACAGGACATTCTTCCTGCTAATTGGGAGAAAGGGGGAGAATTCTTCTGACTGGTTTCAGAGGACTCGTGTCTCAAATCATGAAAGCATAATCTCCTAATAATTCCAATGGATTCTTGCTCAGAGACATTTAAGCACTTTGAAATGTTTCTTCATAAAGAAAGGCTTATAGCATATCTCCCAAATGCCTACCACTGCCCTTTCAAATGTGACAAAGACCCTGTGGGCACAAGTCTATGTTCAAATGTCATATCTGTGCAGAAGTCCCCACCATAAATCTAGTGTTCTTACAGTAAAGTCTGAAGCACAGAAATACAAAATATGCATCAGAGATTGCGTTGCAGGCAGAGGAGGCAGGCTTAGCTTTCTGTGAAAACAAAAAATTCAGAAATACTGAATAGTTTTCAAGAGACCAAGAGGTGGCATTTTCTTTGAGTGGAACCAAGTTGACTTCTAAACTAAACAGTCAGATCAGGGACCTCATTGGTCTTTACGGACCATCATGAAGTTTTCATTTCTCTGTCTATTCTTAAAGACTACATGTAGTTTTGTTTTTAGTGCAAAACTACTACAAGGGTATGTGAGAACAAGTGACAGGTTCTACAGTGACCATGGCTCTGTTGCAAACGGCACCTTCAGCCCTTAATTTCTAATCCTGCATCATCTACCAGTTTTGCTCAGTTGAGCATGCTCCCTTATCTTCCATTTTTGCTCCTGCCACAGTCTCCAAAGCACAGCTGATGGCCTGTTTGCTGTGATCTGGTCATGCATTTATGTGGGTTTTTTCTGAGTCATGTGAAAAGGACTGATCTGGCTGCCATTAAATATTTTCCTGCTCACACTAACATTCAGCACAGTTTGTGGCTGCAGTAGCCCCAGAGGTTTCTGTGTCACTGGGAGGGAAAAAGAAAGTGGGTATCGTGAAATGAAGGTGCTGTAAAATGATCACATCAACTCATGACATAAAGGGGAGATGGTCTGAGAGCCCAGTGGGTTTGTTTCACATCATAGCAGTGAATTTATAAATGGGAAGTATATTTGATACATTTTTTCCTTAGTACAGCTCATTTTTGTGTCATACTCATTAAATCAAGGTGTCCAAAGGCTGAGCTTTTTTTATAAAAGTGTCATGCATAAGTTGGAGAGACAGTGCCTGACCCAAAAGATCACAATCTGAATGCATCAGACACAGGAAAGGCTGGAAGGAAGAGAGGTACAGAGAAAGAAACTTCCCCAAGGTCACATAAAAAGTAGCAGAGTCCAGACTGTGCCATAATTCTCACACCTCTAACCCTCCCTAGGTTTTGGACAACTTGCTGACAATACCTGTCCAAGTGGGGGTCCTTGTTGTGAGCTGGACTCCAAAGAGCTGTACTTTATAAGTGTACTTTGGTAACAGTAATATTGTGATTATGTCTAACAGAAGTAAAGCATTTTTTCAGCACATCAGCACAATGATGAGATCAGTCTGTAGCCTCTGAGAGTGAATTTAAACAGCCCTGACAGTATCAAACATGAATTGAAGTGACTGTATATATTTTGTGCCTTGCTTTGCAAGGGCAAGACGATGGTGATTTCCTGTATTATCTATAACATTATTAGGTAATTTCTTGCCCACTGATGTTTCTGGACATTTCAGCTAGGGCAACAGTCATTGCCAGTAATCAAGTCTAATTCTGAAAGATCTGTAACAGATTGCCCATAATTTTTATTCCAGTAATTGAAATGCTTTCAGATCTGAGAAGAGATGAGTAGTTTTCAAAGATAGGAATAAGAATAAGGTTTTTCTTTGGTTTGGTTTTATTGTTTTGTTTTGGGTGGTGTTTTTTAGGGTTTTTTTTGTTTGTTGTTGAGGATTTTTTCCCCCAAGATTAATGACTGCATGGCAGAAATATGAAGTAAATTTGGTGGGTAGTTTTCCAGCCAAATATGAGTATAAGAAGGGAGTTTGGACTGCACTGTAGGTATGCATTTTGTGCACCTGCTTAGTGTTACACTGCTGAAGTCTACAATCAGCTTCTGAAAGATATAAACAACTCTTATTAGTGGATAACTTAAACATCTTCATGTTAACACGTTCCTATTTTCTCTCTCCCTCTGTTTTTAGATTGAATATAAGCTTTGCAATGGGTCTGACAAAGAGTGTGTGTCTCCCACGGCCAAATTCATGAAGAAGGAAACACTGAAGGTATGTGCAAAGCAGCCAAGTCAGCCTCAGCTGACTTTCATTTACAAAACAAATAGTACCTTCCAAACAAACCACTGGAACTACTTGGAGAAGAACAGATCAGTGTAATTATTTACTGTATTTGTATGTTCCAGAGCCATTAGGCACCTCAAGAGGATTGTAATCCTTCACTGGTTTTGTTAGGAGGGGTTTGCCTAGGCAATCTGAGCAAATTATAGCACCAACACTTGCTTGTCTACCAAACCTAAAGTCTAAATAATTTAGTTTCAGTGAAATGAATTTGAGGGCGAGGAGGACTGGGTATTCAGCCTCTTTCCATTCCCCCCAAAGAAAAGACAAACTAGGTTATGTTCAGTGAAACTTTGGGGGCAAAGAGAATGCCTGTTATCTCATTGTTTTTGTTCTTCCTTGTGCTCATTTCTGGGGAACCTGTGCTGGGTCAAATTCTCGCTGTGCTATACATAGCTGTCCTTAATGCATTATGTTCCTTCCTCCCCAAAAGAGGCTGTGATTACAGCAGCTACATTTTCTCTGTTCTCAACCAGGTACAGAAAAAAAATTACAGACAGGAGAAGAAAAGAGCTACCAAACAACTCTTCAGTGCTCTGAAGGATCCCAGTGTAGTGATCACAGCAGACTGGCTGAAGGTATTTAATACAAACCGTTGTTTCTCAAGCTGTAGGAAAAAAGAAGTGAGAAGTAGCTGATGTGTCTGACACTTACGCACAAGCACTTTTTTGAGTGAAGGAAGACTGAATAATTTTGATTTGAAGTTGCTGTAAAGCTGTCGAATATTTACCTTCCATCTTAACATAGCTCAATCCCTCTGTTCCATGTCCTTAAGCAGCAGCAAGGTCTTGAAAGTGCAGAGTACAAATGGAAGTGATGATGTTTCTTTGTTCCTCTCTGAAAGTGTCTGTTGGCCTCTTCCCATAGATGTGGTTTTGTACTGAAGAGGGAGTAGACAGGAAAAAGCCTGGGCAGATCCAGCTTGTCCTACTGACAGTTGGATTTTATGTTGTCACGGCACAGAATGAAACGTATTGGACCTGATGACAACTGTAATTCCTTCTTGTGCACAGGCTCAAGTAGTGACAGCTGCTCATTGAAGTCCTGAAACTTTGTATGTGGCAAAGTAGATGTGGATTGACATTGAGAGATGCTACCTCTGAGCACTGCTTTTCTCCTCCTTTGGGGCCATTTAGTCTTCTCAAATAATAGTGAATTGGTTGCCCCTTTTCTATTGGCAAAACTTAGTTTCCAAAGGTGACAAGGTGGTGTTGGGTCATAGGTTGGACGCGATGATCTCAGAGGTCTTGTCCAACCTAGTTGATTCTGTGAAACAATATAATTGCATTTGACTAATGTGAAAAACCTCCAACATTGTTCTATGATCAGTATTAAAGACCGTAAAAGTTTATTTAAGTAATTAGATTGGCAAAAGAGTGTTTCCATTGTGTTTACTGTTAATGATGGATAAATATTGAGATTTTTTAAAATACAGAATACCTGTTGCATGTTTGCTATGGCTGGAATTTTCTGGTGAGCAACATATAATGCTGGGCCACAAAAACAGAACGCTGACATAAGACTTGAGTTTTGGCCTATGTACATTGAAAGCAAGAAAACCTTAGGCAAGATCTAACCTTAGTGAGAAGCTTCTCCATTCTTAAAGATGTTATCTTTAATATACTCTATCAGATTTAATGTCTTTTATACAAGAAAGAGCTGCACTGAGCTTGACAGAGAAGTAAACCAGCTGGAGACGGTACATTTAAAAATGGGGTATTTGACAAAACCCATTAATAGCTGTGTTCTGCAGAACACTATTAAAATGACTTGTAAGTCAAATTAGAGTAGCTATAACATTTTTATATGCAATGTTCTAATTGGCATGTCCTCCTTGATTATTAACAGATCACTCTCACATGGGCCAGCAGCGCTGATTGCCTAAAATACTAATCAAGCTGCTAACACTAAGCCAGTAATAAAAATATGAAAACTAGATTCTGATATTCACGTTTGCAAGGTCTGTGATTTTGCTATGAGATCCCTAGGACTGCTCAGATAACACAGTGTATTTTCCTTAGGATGTGTGTAGTGATGTGGCCTTGGAATAAACGTGCTGGAAATACTGTATAAATACTGAATAAATGCTAGTTTTCTTTGAAGGAGCAACATAAATGTAACCTTTGTCCTATCCCTGCTTTTTATCCAGATTCGTGGAACTCTGAAGAGCTGGACCAAACTGTGGTGTGTCCTGAAACCAGGAGTGCTGCTGATTTATAAGACGCCAAAGATCGGGCAGTGGGTTGGGACAATCTTGCTCCATTCTTGTGAGCTGATCGAGAGACCTTCCAAAAAGGATGGCTTCTGCTTTAAACTTTTTCATCCTTTGGACCAATCAATCTGGGCTGTAAAGGTAACAATCGTGATGAGTTGAACAACCTCTGCCTGGTCACCAAAGTTGCTGAGCACTAGTATTATCTAGCACTGATATTATCTAGATTTGCAGTTATTTGGTTGCTGTTAGCAACTGACTGCTTAAAAAGATTAAAGACACCGAAGCTTGATCGTTGTATGACATCTAAGGAACACAGTCCTTGTGATTAGTTCCAGAGACATGTCATTCTTGGTGTATGCATAGGCTGAGGAAAAGGGAAATGTGCAAATTCAGGAAAAAAATATCAGTACCTAGAAGTTTTATCAAGCCATGGCCTACATCTTTAAAAGGAATTGAGGAATAGACCCAATTAACTAAATTCCCCAAAACTAGGACACGCAAAGCACCAAGTGCTTTGCACAACACTAGAAGAGGGCTGACAAAGTGACAAAAATCAGGTTGATAATTTGACTTCTTTTTTTATTTTCTAATGCCCTTGAGGTTTGGATTTGTTTGCAGTGGACTTGAAACTCAGTGGTCTGCTCAAACCTTGACTGCTCCACAAAAGAGTGACTTTGGATATGTTGCCTTTATTGTCTCGTCTGTGAAATGGAAATAGCAGGGTTTTTCTCCCCTTCACTTTGAGTTATTTTTCAGGCTGAGACAATCTCTTCCTGTACATTCAGTAGCTCCTGCAGTGACCTCTGGATCTCCCTGTAATGCAAATGATTGATAGGCTTTCACACTTCTTAAAATAATTCCCTGCAAATTTTTAGAGCTGCATTTCTTCTTCCCTTTAAGAATAGACAAAAAATGAAAAAAATTACCTAATGCCTGTGAGCAAAGAGGAAGATCCCAGTACCTCCTGAGAGGCACTGAGAGCCACATCTATTGGATACCCTGAAGACAAAACTGTTCTTGAACTCCTGTTTCCCTGTTAAAAACAGTGACTCGGCGGAGTTATTCCAGACATAATTTCTCTGGGAGACATCATGAGTGTAAATAAAGCATTACAAGCTTGTGCCTTGCTGCAAGGTGGTGAGCAGAGTAAAATGTGCTTGGAAGGCCTCATGTGAGAGCAATGAAGACACTTGTCAGTGGCATCAGAAGTTCTAACAAAATAGGGAAGCCCTGTGGGAGCAGATCAAGCAGATGCCCTTCTGCTCATCAGTGCAGTTAATTAACGGTTTTAAACACAGCTATACAATCACTATAAAAAGTCTTTCAATTTTTAATAAGGGAGGAGAGAATTAAAATTAACCTCAACAACCAGGGGTAAGAGCTGCTGATTTCTGTCAGCAGCTCAGCTCTGATTTGTGCCTAGACGCGTTGTTTTGGCTCAAAGTCCCAAGGGTTTCTTTGCTACCTCGCTTCTTACTCAGTTTTGAGAGTTTTGATGCTTTTTAGATTCAGAACATTCACCCAAGAATGTTGTTGATCATTTACTGTCTGTCAATAAAAACATTCCTTGTGACTTGACAGGTCAAGTGAATTCTTCTGAGAAGCACAGTCAGGAGAGAGAGGGAAAAAATAGAATCACAAGTGCAGTCAGGTACTGAAAAGTAATGTCGCTGGCAGATCTGAAGAGTTGTGCTAGAATGCTCTTCCCTTGATATAAAGCATCCAGAAGAAAGAAGTTTTTATCAATATTTATATGTATTTGAGTGTGTGTGTGTATGTATATCTAATTCTTGTGTCTCTTGAGAAAATATATAATAGAAATAGGAATTAGTATATTAAATGTGAAGGGAGTGTGTCTCTGGAAATGTTTCTGTACTAGAGGAAGTCCAAAGAGGTTTAAATTTTAAAGTCAAACTAATCTTCTAAGGCTCTTGAGACATATTTAGAAAGCTGCATTTGAGCTGCATACTAGGAAATTCCCTGATACCTGAGTTCAGCCTGAATTGTTGTCTGTGATAGATGCCTTCAGCCATGAGATAAACACCAAAATACACATCCAGAAGAAATCCACCAGTAAACTGCTTGATGTCGAAGAAGCTGTCTGCACTCTGACAACAGTTTAAGGCTGAAACTGCTAAAAATACTGTTTCATTTTATGTCATTTCACAGCCTCCTTTTAAAGTAACTGGAGCAGAATTGTCTGATCTAAATTGGTTGTGTATAACTGTGCAAAGAAGGTCTATTTTTTGGGAAATACAGATTAGCCTGAGCTTAAGCAAAAAGCCCAAGTTACTGTCTATCACAACAGAAACATCTGTATAGATAAATAATAGATAATAGAAAAATCTGGATCAACAACTTTCACTTTTGCCCAGAATGGCTTGTGAAATTTTCAGGGATTATCCAGACTAGAGTTGGTGGTCCAACTTTGACTTGCATCAATGGACTTGCAGCTAAGTCGTGGTACATGTTGGCCTGGCTGCCCAGAGGATGTTTGGATCTAACTGCAGGGTTCAGCCCTGGAACAGATGACGGGTTCAGGCACTGCCATAGACATTTATGGTAGTGGTAGCCAAGTAAATTTGATGTGCAGGCATTTAACTTCAGTTATAGCGGGGTGAGATTTTGAGCCGCCTTTCAAGGTAAAATGTAAGGCCATTGCTTATAGTTGAAAGCTAAAATACATGCACCAGGGTACTGTTTTTCCTGTAAAGTTCTTTGGGGTCTAGAGCTCTTAGAAGCATATTGCTCAGGAAAAGGGTTCTTTATTCTACACCACTTCCTTGGCTTTTTGAGAGTTTTATCCTGAAACTTCTTTGCAGTGCAAATGGATTAGACCTTTATCTATTTGCTCTGCCCAAGCCTTTGTAAAACCAAGACCAAAACTGCCAAGATCTCAAAATCAGCCAGCAGTGCAAGTAGCAGTAAGAAGAGCTTCCCCCATGTGCTCCCAATGCTGCTGCAGAGGCACTTTGTCCCTTGTGTGAGGGCAGCGTGATCCCACACTGCTCCTGGGAACAGATGTGACTGTAGGAGACTGGGGAATTCCAACCTAGGAATTAGTGTGAGGATGTGAGTGTCTGTCCTCTTGCTTCGCAGAGGGAGTGTGGGGCTATCAGCTGGCAGGGTTTGCCTGGCTGTCCCAAAAAAATGTCCTGGAATAGGTTTCCCTTTGAGCTTGCTCAGAACTTGGCTGAACAGCATGGTGTGGAAAGGCTTTCATTATCTGCAGCTTGTTCTGACATTTATTTAGAGCACTAAGTAAGTAGAGGTCAGACCCACTGCACCTGGGAATATGTATAATTTTCATTTTGTTGATTTTAATGAAATTTGAGTCATTCCTTAAAAGAAAACGTCCTAGTAATGGAGTTGTGCCTCTGCTTTTACAGTTGTTTATTCCATTCTAGAATACAAGTTAGTTTCATCTTCATCCTTACAGTTATCCACAATAGCGTTAATGAGATTTTTCCCCTTTTTTAAGCTTTGATTTATAGCTCTCCAAGATGTCTTGTCATACTATCTAAAACTGTCAGTCCACTCCATTTTTCAAAGCCTAGTCACCCCCCTATTTGATAATGCTTTTTGACTCTCAGATCAAACGTAAAGACAGTAATGAGATGAAGGTGATCCTTTCTTAGTTGTGCTGCCTAGGGGCTGCAGCTGAGCTCTGGGTCCTGATGCAGCAGGGATAACACTCACTCTTAGTGAGAGATGGTCATTGTCTTGAAGGTCTTGGACTCTGAATAGGCATGATACTCATAGGCTGGGAGACAGAAAGCATCATTATCTCTGCTGTGCAGATACAGAACATCATTTACTTTGTCCAGATGTTGATTTTATTTTTATGGCCTCCTCTCTTTTCTTTGCTTTCTGTGGGAAATGGCCCCCTCCATATATGAACATGCCTTACTGTTGCATACGTTTCCTTTCCAGAGTGACCTGGCTGCTTTTTGAGTTTATCTACAGGCCTAAATGTCTGTTAAAATCTTGTCTTATCCCCTCCTTACCATCTCCCCCTTTTTTTAATATTGTTTCTGTGTATATGCACTGTTTGGTTGCGGGCTTTTTCCTCAAATAGAGCAAATGTCAACCTATGCACTGAAAACACAATTAATGGTGTTATCAACAGCTCTCAAACACCCTGCTCAGCTGCAAGCCACTGAAAGGAAAAATGCCATGGGGAATGATGCCTGATTGCATTAATGTCACTAGTAATGTCTTAAGCTGCTCTGCTCTGGTTTACTAATCAAATCTCAACTTTGCCAGTCCTGACTATTAAGCCTTTAAACAGTCTTAATTTTGTGAACCTCTTGTGGGAGAGGGGAGGGAGAAAATAAAGTGAATAACGAGGATCCCAGTTTCTCCTGGCAGCAGAGGAACCCCATAGATATGAAGGCAAGAAGTTTGATTGGAGACTGTTGTCTTCTCAGCACTGCATCTTTGTGGCGTACACTCACATACAATTTTATGCTTTTTCTGTGCTTGCATTCTTCATTCTTTCCAAATTTTGGTTTTCTGAGTATAACTTGAAAACAAAAATCCAGATAAAAGCACCATTTAACTATGAGGCACTTGTGTACAGGAGCAGTTTTCACTTGCAGTCACAGTTCTGTGCTTATAAACTAATGCCAGGAAGAAATCCTTCTTTCAAGAAACAGGATTGGATGCTGTAATGGCCCATGTTAGGGAGAAGAGTCATACTTAAAATGCAGAAATCTGCCTACAGATTTTCAGCATTTTGTGGTATTTTCTAGAAACTCAAGGAAATCTGTATTGGAGCATCCTGGAGAAAACTGCTTGTTCCACCCTGCCACTGTCATAGTGGGCATGCGAGTATTGGTGAGGTTTTCTGCTCTGCTTTCATTTCTGGCATAATGTCTGCATATTTGAAGAAGGACCTGCTTTTGTGCTTTTTGTTACAAAGTGAGGAAGAGAAGGAAGTGGAGGAGACTGGCTAACTTTGGAAATGCAATGGAAGAGGAGGGATCCCTGTTTATTTCAACCAGGTTATGACACAAAGTCCATACCATGCAGAATATGAAGCTGTGCTCACTTGGGTACTGGAATTGCTTTTTCTTAGCAGCTTCTGTAGTTCAAAAGCGGAAAAAACAGAGAGGAGATCAAGGTGGGAGCCTGTGGCTCCGTTGGAAGAAGTGCCTAATCCAAGGTGGACTCTGCCTCCCTGGGCATCATTTCTGGAGGGTCATGCTGAAAGGATGGTGGCAGGATGTTTACAAGACACTATTTTTTTTTTTTGCCACAGCTTCTAAACTAAAAGCAACATAAACACACAAAGCCTGAGGTGGCCATCACCCCTGGCACTATGGAATAAGGGTTCTCAAAGGCTCAGGACTTAGAGGTGAAGGACTGCAATGCAGCAGCATATGCCCATGCTGGGAGAATTTTGGTCCTCAGTCTGTGGTTTTGCCTGTCTCCACCTTTCCCACAGACAGGTTTTCAGGATGGAGTTTTTCTTTCATTTCCTTCTAGAAAAGGTTTCGTTGCCTCTCTGCTCAAGGCATTCACAGCACAGGGTGTGGCTCTGCTGCTTTTATGGTGGTGCATGAAGGGTGTTCCACTGTGTGTCCGTGTGCACCTCTTGGAGCTTGTAAGACGTGCACATGGTCCTTTCAGGTTTTGCACAAAGATGACTAATAGAAAATATTTGACTGGTTTTGTCCAAAGTGACAGCAACGAGATCCTTCCATTTCTGAAGATCTGAATGAACATAGTGGGTTTTGGGCTGAGCATAAGTTAGACCAAGCCCCATTTACATAGCTTGGAGCTGCAGCAGCAGTGTCGTGATTACTAATGAGTCTTTCTAAATTACTCCTGCTCCTTCTTTCTTTCTTATCACAAACATGCACACTCTGCCTGGGAAGGGTAGAAAGACACTGAACATTCCATTGCAGCTTCTGTGCCTTACATCTTTGTGTCTGTGTGCATTTCCAGGGGCCAAAGGGAGAAAATGTTGGTTCGATCACTCAGCCTCTTCCCAGCAGCTACTTGATTTTCAGAGCAGCCTCTGAATCAGATGGTAAGTTTTGGGTTTCGTTTGCTTTCTCCAGATTGCATACTTTCTGCTAGTTAAAAAATGTTGATGCGAAAAAATTGGTGTGTAAAGGAAAAAATGGTGACTCACTCAGCCTGAGATGATGCTACTTATCAGTGGTCAGAGTAGGTCAAGCAGACTACAGGCACATTTCATTTGCCTCGCTGAACAACCACCTTTCTGTCCATGTGTGTGGAAGAAGGACCTAGGTTTCTAAGAGAGGAAAAACATTAAGTCAGTATAAACTAAAGGATGAAGGGGGTCGATTCCAAAATTTAGAGGAGAGGGGGGTTTAACTGTTTCTTCAGTTCAGCAGAGACTTCAGCATGTTATCTGCCTACGTCTTAAACGAGGTAGGGATCTGTTGGAGGAAAATGGAATAGAAATATTGAAGAATTGTTGATAGATGTCTTTCAGCCACCAGAATTTTCCTGTAAACTTGTTGAGCCAGGGTTTACAGTATAACAGGCCCAGATACTGGTAAACCAGCCCACATCTAAAATACCATTCTGGGAATTCACAAAATTATGGAAGGTAAATTTAGGTCAATATACAACAGACATGCCAGCTTGCTATGTGAAAATCTCTACAAATTACTTTAGTGGACCTAAAATATCAGTGATTTATAAGTAGATAAGAAGATTAAAAACATGTTCTCATTCCATTTGACCTTCAGACTACTCTAATTTTTTTTCGCTAGCAAATTAACCCAGGCTGTTCATTTTATGGGTATTTTTCACCTACCCCACTAAGGGGGCTCATGTATCCCATGTGCTCCTTATGTGGAGTAGAATAGCTTTAGATGTGTTCTGATGTCACTCGTAAAAGCTCCCAAGCTAGAAATATCTCCCAAGAGATCATCAGAGGTAAGACTTTTCTAGCTGTGATCTCTCTTTCTGGGTCATACAGCATGTGCTGAAAAAGCACAAAATGGACCATATCTGGCATATGGGAATTTTCAACATCAAAATTATCGTGGGAAGTTTTCCACCTAGTGAATTACTATGTGTCTTTGGTATCATAAAAGCTTAAAATAGTGAGTTCCTGGAACACATTTTGAAAGCCAAGATATTGGCCAAGATTCTTGGAAAGCATGCAGAGGCCAGGCAGATCAAAGCAGGGTTACTTTAGGGTTTAGCTTGATCTTCCTTTACTTTGCTTCTTCTCAACAGTGGGATCCTAATGTTAGATGGAAAGCTAATGTGGTCAAGGGAAGTAGGAGGAACTGAGATACCTCTCAATCAAATATCTTAACTGTGTATATAGAAAGTAACTAGGGCCTTTGGTTCAGGATGAAATAATATATGCTCTTGAACAGCAATGCCCTACATCCACCTGCACAGGTTTGGAGCACCCACATTATGCCTTACAGATTCTGAGACTAGGGAGGTGACTTTTGTAGCCAGTGTGAAGTGAGGCTTTGGGATCTGTCCAAGCCGCTCTCCATCATCTTCCAACAGTCCTGGCTCACTGGGGAGGTCCCAGAGGATTGGAAGTTGGCAAATATC
>JAYRBT010000177.1:14662579-14701034 GCA_036023395.1 Myiotriccus ornatus
ATCAGGGGTTGGACTTGATGATCTTGGAGGTCTTTTCCAACCCAATCTATTCTATGATTCTATGATTCTATGATTTAGCAGTGGATTTAACAAAACAAACAAACAAACACACACAAAAACCTAAAACAAAAACCCACAAACAAAACAAAACCCTCAACCCCCCCCCCAAAAAGCCCAAACTGTATTGCACCAGAAATATTAGTATAAAAAATGGTGCAATTTTCATCTGAATGAGAATATTTGACTTCACAGCTGAGGCCAGTGAACAGTAAGAAGTGGCTGTACCCTTTGCAGGAAGGGAAGGATGTGAATCTGCAGACAAGAGGGAAGAATAGCTTCCTCCCAAACACACGAGCTGTCCTGGTGTTGTGAGTGTGATGTGCTCCTTTTGTTTGTTTGTTAGCCTTTTTGGGGGCAGTTTGGGGTTGTCTGCTCCATTGGGTGGGGTAGATGATCTGACAAATGGCCAAACACAGGGATGTCACACTCGGAGATGAGTGACTTGGAGATGGCATTAATGTCAGTAGGTCCTGTAGAACATGTGCAGACAAGGACACAAGGTGCATCAACTGTTACAATTAAAGAATTCTATATAAACTGCAGCAAATTAAGATTGTACTTGGCGGTTAATACAGTTTGATTGTAAGCCCAGGAGACACTAGGGTAATGGTTGTAGATTGCTACATAGCTTCACCTGTTGTAAAGAGGCTGCTCCAGGAGGGTGTGCCTGAGTTTGTTTCATTTCTTTGATGCACTGAACAAAGCTAGAAGATGCACTTACGGTCAAGAGAGATGGGAGATTGAGGTAGAATGAGCTAAGCCAGCTGACACAAGTGGGGCGGGTGGAATCTCTTCCCTTGTGTAATGTTAGTGTATATTCGTAATATGTTCACATTTCCTCTGTAGATCAGTGTTGTGTGAATCTACAGCAACTCAGAGGAGGTGTCCTGACTGTGTTCTTCTTAACACAGTCTCCCATGATAGTGGTGGAAAATGCACCACAAAGCATTTGGCAAATATAACTGACTTGTGGAGGCCTTTGACTTGCTGGGGAGTATTGAGTTGCAGCATATGTTAGATGTACAGTTCTGCTATCCAGGCAACTATATCATGATCAGCAGTTACATGGCCTACTTTTTCTCTCAACATTTCAGAATCCCTTTTTTTTTCCCTCTGCCATACCATCTGTGACAGACTGTTGGTAGGATTTAAGATCCTGACTTCTGGACAGCCTGCAGAACCACCACTCAGCTACAGTGTATTTCACATGCACAGACCACAGCAGCAGTCTGCTTTGTGTGTGTTTTAAAGACATCTGGAAGGTCATATCAGCCTGCTATGCTCAAACTGTACAAATACAGGGTCGGTCTTTCTTACCAGTTTCAAAAAAGAAAACTGCTTTTTCCAAACCGGTGACTGTACATGCATTTCAGATTTATGCTGATGAGTTACTTAGAATTAGTAGTTCAAATCTGCCCTGAGCTTACCAGCCAGACCATTCTAGGGCTGCCCCTGAGGTCTCCTAACCAGTGCCCCAGACCTCCTATGCATTTTGAGTCGCCTGCTTAGATCTCACAGTGCAGATCTCCACTTTGCAACAGGCACTGCCACCAAAGGGATTACTGGGGGACTTCAAAGTGGCAGATTACCAAGGGTTAAACGCTTAACAGAGGAATTGTAAACCACACTTACGTTTTTTTCCTCATGTCTGTCCAGGCTTTGAGTAGTGTCCATCGCCTAATGTGGATGGAGTTGTGAGGAATTCCTCATGGTCTGGCTTAGAGTGTTGTTGTTTCTTTGCTAGGCATCTGGCCCTTCCCGCAGAACTGATGCTCTGATCTGGGGAGGAAATTAGGTTATTGAAATAAGGGTCACACATAGAAGCAATGAACCAGAAGGAAGATTGCAATTTGAAACCAAGTTCACAATGAAATATGTCTCTGGATCCTGGCAGCTCTGGAGAAAATAGAAGTTGCCTTTTTAGCTGTTTAGCCTTTCATATTCCTTAGACCTTTCACAGCAGTTTAAAATCCAGCCATTTGCATCCAGACTTCATTTAGCTCAGTGCATACATTGCACCTGCAGGTAATTGAGAGTTCACATCCTTGTATCTTGACAGCCAAAGTGCAAGAAATCATGCACAGGCACCCAAATGGTACAGCAAAATAAGCAGTCAGCTGAACACGATGACCTTAATGTTCACTGACTGAACCAAATCAGCCTCTTCCTCACAATTCCTGATTTGTGTGCACTTGAGCAAGAATTCATCATTTCCAGGTGACAGTCTACTTCAGGTTGATTTTTAAAAGCATCTATCTTGTAAATGTGAGGCATGAGGCCAAAGCTGGATGACTTTAATAATTCAAGAAGAATAATATTCCCTCAGTGATGCCTCTCTGGAGGAATGTATGGTTACTCAGTGTGAGTCTTTTGAAGTCTTAATTGGCAAGAGATTCATCCCAGGTGTTCTGTAGCTACAGCAATGCAAGGGAAAAGAAGTGTAGTCCCAGACAGATTTCAGTGTGCAACGGTGTGATTCCATCTCGAGCACTGGTGAGTGCTGAGAGAACATTGGCTGCGTCCTCTGTGACCAGCTGTTGCAAAATGTGGCAGATAGACTTGGCACATCAGATTATGAGTTGTTCTAGGTGAGTGATGGTGACTGCAAAGAATTTCCAAATGGAATAGCTTAGTATTTTCAATGCTGTCTTTTTTTTTTGTCCTGTGGGATATTTTAATTTTATATCTATTCAAAGACTAGGACTCAAGTCATTCCCTGAACTGAACCTAAGTGGGCAGCATAAGCACCTTCTGTTGTTTTGATTGTTTGGGGCAGGGGGAGGGGGGTCCAAGAAGGAGAAGAAATGGTTGTTGTTACCTGGTTTTAGTAGTTGCTTTTGTCTGTGAGAAAAATGAGTTGTTGCAAGCATGTGCCTGCTCCTGTTCAGCCTTGCAGCCTCCAGGTTTCTGCACGGTGCCAGCGGTGCCCTGTCAACCTGGGAAATGTCCTGCAGGAGTTGTAGTGTTTCCCCTTTGCACAGCTGTACTGCAGAATCATCCCAAAGGACGACGAGGTGCTTTTCCAGCCTGCTGAGCCAAAAGGCCTGTAGAAAGCATATGGAAGGTTTCAAAACATATGTGGGATGCATGTTCAGCTTTGTTTTTGCAAAGTTAAAGCAACATGCATCCTTTATTAGCTTTTGTTTTCCCAAACCTTTCAAGAGGGAAGGAACTTTGGAACCCTACTGTGTTTAACTGATTTTTCAAAGAGCTTCCTTTTTCAAATTGTTACTGATGGCTGTTGCCATTCTGCTATAAACACATATAACAGGGAAAAGGGGTTACAGGCCTGCTCAGGGGAGACTCCTCTGGAATTTGGCAGAGGGATGTGTGGGGGGTGTTTCAGTTGAGCTCAGATGAGTGATATGCACATGTGTTCCTCTGACATCCTCTTCTCCTGTGACTTCTGTCACATGCCAAATGCTGTGATCATCATTTACTAAAGAGTGGGAGTGGATATTGAGTAGATATTGAAACCAATGATTGGTGCAAGGAGAGAGGCTTCTACAAAACAGAGCAGGAATGGGAGCTAGCCCTAAGCACTCTGCTAGGACATCCACTTCTGGTGCTTCAGGAACAACCTTGTCAAAGAGTCTCACTCTTTCCCCTTTGTTCCTTTTGAGCCAAAGGGGGCTGGGCAACCCTCCCACATGACCTGTTCAGGTGCTGAGAGATGGGTGGTATGACGTGTCCTCTTTGTGCTGCCTGTCAAGCAGAATTGTCTAGCTGGACTTGACATAGCACATCAAAGCAGAGGATCTTCTCTAGATGGGGTGTCATTTCCCCCTGTTATTATCCTCACTGAGAATTCTCTTAGCTTGGAGGGAAGATTTCTATTGCTGAGCTTTGTAAATCTTCTATGTGCCTTGTGAGATACAAGGGAGTATTATGTGTAGATGGACTATTTTCCTCTCTCCCTCTTTCATCCTTTCCCCTCTGCAGCCCAGGTAAGAGCCACAGCTTACTCTAGGTCTGCCCCTCATAAGTCAGTAACAAAAATATTCTAAATACAGTGAAGAAAGGGTCAAGCTCAGAAACAACGTTTCAAATGGAATACTTAGTTCACAGCTCCCAAGGAGAAGGAGGTAATGCAGGTGTTCTTGGAGACAACATGATCTCTGCAGAAATTGCCCAGACGTAATCACGTGGTGAAGATATTAACGTAGCAGATAATCTTGAGTGCACATGCGGGACAACCAGGAGATCAGGCCCAGCCAGAGCATTGTTTGTGAAGGGAAGGTCCTGCTTGACCAACCTGATCTCCTTCCATGACAAAGTGACCTGCTTAGTGGATGAGCACTGGAACAGACTGTCCAGGGAAGTGGCTGGGCCAGCAGCCCTGGAGGTATTTGAAAAACATAATGATGTGCACTTACAGACATGGGTTAATGGTGGCTTGACAGTGTTGCATTATCAGTTGCACTTCATGGTCTTAGAGGTGTTTTCCAATGTAAACAATTCTATGATTCTATATAATTTGATTTAAGAAGAGCTTAAAAGCCCACATGGAGATTCTGCCATAGGCTGACAATAAGCTTTTGGGGTTTCCTTCAGAATTTAAACATGCTCATTTTTAGCTGCAATTTGTGAAAAATTATATCTGATAATCAATTGCAATGTTTTACATTGAGGCTTTAAACCCCTCAAACCTTCTGAAAGAATGCTACTGTAAATTTTTTTTACTTCCGTTATATGCATCCTATTGGGCTGCTGTTCCTGTCTGAAGGAGCCACGGTTTGGATTCTTTTCTGATCTAATTACCTTGTATCCAAAAACCCTACTTGAGTTAACTACTCAAAATTAGAATTTGTGAGAATTAAGGCAACCATGTAGCCTTCATGCAGACTGCCATGACCATAGATGACAGCCTTTAATTATGTGACCACATACTTTTCTCCCCTTCTGCAGTTCCTGAGGGAGTGAGTAGGCTTGTCAACTAAGTAATTAAGTAATCCAAATGCTAATATTTTTGTATCATCTTCACAATAAAGAAGAATATAACCCAGTAGCGAGGTCACTCAAATGTGAAAACACTTCGTATAGTCTTTAAGCAAGGAAACTGGTTTATCTTGTGTGCAATCCCTGTGATTGAGAGAGTATAATTTTATAGTGTTGTCCTGCAATTAACACACCATTGACTTGAAGAGAATGTAACCTTTTCATTTGCAGAGGTAAGCCCTTATTTTACATTTGAGTTAGTGACATATATTTGTTTGGATTCACAGCACCACCTGATGGCTGAAGACCCATTTCTTAGCTTGGGGATGGTGTACATCCCTTCAGTTCATTTTCTGTTAGGAATAAAAATAAGGGTGTAGACTGATGCCATTTCTGTTTTCTGTAGAATACAAGTAATGCTGACTGCTGATGCACAGCGAGTTCCTCTAAAGCTTTGTGTATCTGCCTTGGACTATTAAAATTAATATTTAATTTTTAATTTTTTTTTTTAAAGTTAGGCTGTTTGAATAAGGCTTCATAACCCCTTCCAGGGAGTTAGATGAAAACCCTAGATATATTGTGTAGAAATTTCCTCTAGTGATTGATGTGGTGAACCCCAAAGTTTTGACCAAGCCTGTAAGTTCATGTCAGCGCTGGGGAGGGTTGGGCTGCAGGGGCACAGTGAGGGAGATGTCAGAGGGAGGCTTCGGGTCACCACTGCCACAACCATCCTAAGATAATGTGTGTACATGGGTGCTGCAGGGCACTGAGGAGACACCAAAGGGCCCCAAAGGGCCCACGCTGCTGCAAACCAACCTACCTGTCAAAGCACCTGATTTTACAAGCCCACTGAATTTAAAAATATCTTGACATATGCAGCATTTCCAAATGTCAGATCATGCGGTCCTCACTCTGTGGAGCTGGAAAAGAAAAGCAAAGGTAAAGGCAGAGGAAAGTCAAGGTGGGGAGCCTGAGCAGGAGGGTGCTCCCTTGTGTGGAATAGCCTGAAATAGGAATAGTCTCCATCTTGGTGGGTTTGGGGGAGAGGGGATATGTAGGAGGAAGTAGATTTGTGCTCAGTGCAGCCATTAGCTCTAAAGAGTTATCCATGCAAATCCTCCACAGGGTGAGAAGGGAATAAATCTCTGCATGTAAAGCCTTAATGCAAGAATATTTGTTAAGTACAAAATAGTGTGATATCAATTCCAACAGCATTCAGTCTTTTATTACCCACTATTTGTGATGTTATTATTAAATCATAAGCTGATGCTGAAGGAATTTATAGGGTGAAATTAGAATAAATCATGGGCTCTGCAGTGTTTGTGGCTAAATGTTCAAGTGCAATTCTTCTAAGATTAGAGGTATTTTTATTTTTCTGGGTGCAGCTTTGTGTCAAAGCAAGTACTGAAAGCCACTCAAATTTATAAATGTTTCTTTATATACATATGTTTTAGAGGTTTTTTTAGACTCTCATTGATCTTCCTTTAGAGCCACATTTTGGTCATATAGAAATTCATGGGAGTTCTGCCCAAGAGAACAGCATGTGCTTGGTGCTGTGTCATAGAATTGAATGTAATGGAAAAATTTCCCAAATGGGACCTAGGAATGAGTGTGGTCCAGGGAAAACCTGTTTGTAGCACTCACCATTGCTAGAGCAAAATCCTTTTGTTTTCTTCACTGAGAAGTGTAATGAAGAGCTCTGTTTTACATGCTTGAAATTACAGATAACTCCCTTGATACTTCAGTTTTTGAATGTTCAGCCAACTTGCAGGTGTCCTGGCCTCATTAATGACTGCACTGTAGAAGCAGCTATTTTCAGGTACTTCCAGGAATACAGCAGCTGCAGCACTGTGGTGGTTAGGCTTTAACACACAGCTTTGTAGTCGTGTACGGATCGTTGCAAAAGGAGCCGAGGGTCAGTTTGGATTCTTGTGCTTTTCATTTGCTGTCTGTCCGTGGGACCCGTGCAGGCCATAAGGAAATCCAGTGTGGCTGTGCATAGGAACTGCAGTTTGTCTCATCTCTGTGCCATGCTTTAAGTTGCAAAATAGACCCCACAAGTTAAGATGTTTTGTGACAAGATAAGAAAAAATGATGTTCCACACAGATTATCTGATGGACTAGGCAGAGAGAAGGAATGAAGAAAAGGAAAAAAAAAATTCAGAGAAAGAGGAAAATTACCAGCCTGACAAGCAACTCTCTCTAGTCTTAATAACTGTGGCAAACATTGACCATCCTGCATCTTGATTGGGATGATTGTTACTGCAGCACTACACCCTGTGTGGGACCCCTGAGCAGGCTGCAGTTCAGTGATCCCAGACTAAGCAGGGACCACTCCTGCACTGCACAGTGGCTCAGTATCTATTGGGTAGTGTGTGTGGTGGGGGTGGCAAATGCTGAACGTGTTTTTGGGGTGTATTACTTGCAGACACGAATTGCTAAGGGGTTTGAAATTACCATACCCGTACTTGTTTCCTGAATCTCAGACTGAATCAGAAAAGGGCAACAGGATATGAATAAGTTCATGTCTTAGAAGAAGAGATGTTATTAGAGAAGAGGAAGTTGGATGAGTTTCCCAGTGTATTACCAATGCAGATGTATTACTCATGCAGCCACTAAAACACATCATTTCTGGCAAGATAACTTAGAGATTATATATAGCAAAACTATACTGTACACAGTGACCTCCTGAATTATAATGAGCTTTACTCCCAGGCAAGAAACTTTTGAGAAGCAATGTGTGAATTGTCGTATTTACTCTCCTATGCTTAAATAATTATTTTTGTTTTGACAGGCCGATGCTGGCTGGATGCTTTGGAACTTGCCCTTCGTTGCTCCAGCCTCTTCCGGCTCAGTGCCTCCAAGCAGGGAAAGGATGGAGAAATGAACTGCTCGAGTGATTCTGCGCATGCAGGGCTCAACCACCTCTTGCACACAAGTGCTATGTCAGACCAGGAGTTCTTCCAGTAAGATGGGGCTGTCGCTTCTTAGTGCACAGAGAGGTGTTTTATGGCTCAAACTTTAGCGTAGTCTAGCGAGAGTCCACTAAGGAAACCTGATTAAAAAACAGCCTGTATGTTCTGCTGCTTGCATTCCTCACTAATATATGGGCTTGGTGCGTATGAGGTTTGTTGCCATGTAATGCTTGAACACACAGATTGGGGGGAACCTCAGCTGTGTTCATTTGTACATAAACAATAACCACTTTTCTTCTGTCCCCTGCTTGGGCCAAAATGGTGTCTGGAGATGCTGGCGTGAAAAATGTCTTGCCTGAGTAAAGATTGCGGAATGTAGCTGCTAGAGCAGACCTGCAGATACACAGATACAGTTACTAACAATGTCTGTGTTGCTAATACATATGACTTCGAGACTGATCTCTTTTTTAATAATGTGTTCTCTCTCCTAATAATACTGTGTCATAGTCAGCAGAGTGCACACACTGCATCCTTATTTTTATAATTACTTTCTCTCTCTACAGGGGTTTTGAGTGGTGTCCAATTTCCTCCTTGATGCATCAGATAAATTTTTACATAAGCCTTTCTATTCATATTCCTGGTGTTACTGCAGCATTTTGGAACAACCCACATCAAAGCTCTGTAGGCATTAAAAACCCCCAGGCCTTTCTGTTGCTTATAGCTGAATAAGCAGCGTCAAAAATCTTTCTGGTATAGACATTTGGCCTTTGGAGTGGGAACAGGGAGAGGTAGTGTCTATTTCTAGTTCTGCTGATTCAGATTTGATTTTTAAGGCTCACAGCAATGCACCATTGGTTACACAGTTTTCAGGGTAGCAATTCTTGCCATCTGCAAAGATGAAGCCTTGCACAGTGGGACCTCATCTTTAAGTGGTTTTCTTAGGCTCTCTTACAACAACAGAAGGGGTCTGAGTCCTGTTCAGACTGTGAAGGTATCTCTGGTCCCGTGGGACCGAAGGGGTGGCAGCATTTTGGTCTGACCTTTGACCTGAAAGGTTCTGGTATTCCCAGCATGTGTTCTCCAGTCCTGTTGGTTTTAGCTAAAGTGTGAAGAAGAGCTTTACTGAAGAGCAGTGGGAGAAGACAAGGAAATCTGATGTGTTACCAGGGCATGTGCCGCAGTACTTTGCAAATGCTTCTATTGTTCTTGGGCTTCTTCCATTAACACTTTACTTTCTAATTTCTTTATGCCTAAGAGATAGTCTCTGTGCTCGCAGTGATGATGAATTCAGGAATACAGTGGACTTATTTTTCAGCTGATGGATGTGTGTACAGAAATACACATATTAATATTAAAATGGAGCCTGTGGCACTGAGAACATTCAGAAAAAGCCATGGCTACTATAAGGAGGTGCAGGAGATAGAGTTAAAATGTATAAAGTATTTCTTCAAAATACGATGCATGAATGACATTTAAATGTGCCTCTATTTCACTTCTTAGTAGTTCAGCATTAAAAGCCCTCTTGTATTATGGGTCTCAGCAATACTAGCACACACAGCAGAGTTTTCAGCAGGACAGAGTACCCACAAATGAAATCAGATTTTTCTAATAGGCTCAAATTTTAGCTAAGTCTCGTTCAAACTGGGTGTTCAGCATCTGGTCATCTGGACACTACACTCTCTTTTCTGAGTCCTACCACTGTTTTGAATGTGTACCCAGATTCCTCAGTGCTCAAAGCCCAGGGGACTTTGATGGTTGCAGGATAGGGGGCTGACTTGCTTTCATCCCTGGAGGAATAAAGAACATTTAAATAAGGGAGAACACAAAACCCAATACGTGCAAACGCTGAGCAGAGGGTTTTTGGTTGCCAGTGACAGTGACTTCCTCGCAGGGATTCAATCATTCTAATTAAATGCTTTCCCTACAGGGAATCTTACCAATTAAATTGGCATGCTGTTGTTAGGGGGCCAGTTAATTACATTTAACTCTATCTTCAAATTAGCCAAACTACTCTGTCAAGAACAGAAAAAGAAAGGGGAGATGATGGATATTATAGGGAGAACAAAACCCCCCTTGGGAGCTGGCAAAGGCACATTTTCTGTTGAGCCGAAGTTACATTTGTCTGCTGGCTGATTTGCTCCTTTCCTGCTGGGAAACAAATCAAGATTATACAGTGATTTTAAAATCCATGTCTTTAGTAGCATATGAAAATGAGGGAGAGAGAATGGTGCAAGTGAATCAAAGGCTAAAGTACTGTGTAAATTGTTGATTTTAGACAAGAGACCTTTAGGCACCAGACACTCTTTTTTTTAATATGAGAGTGTATTTCTTGTGGCTTCTATGTCTTATCTCCAGCAACCCCAGGAATCTGGCTGGTTATTTGTTTGATAGGAGCCAAAGTTTTTTCTTTGCTTTGTGTAGAAGAGTGGTATCAAATCCAAAGAAGTCCTGGTCAGTGACTGATGTTTCCAGGAGTGCCACTAAAGGAATAAAGCACTGGTATAAGACAACTCCAATATGCTGAAATGGTAAATTAGTCATGAAGAATTCCAGGCTCTTCACATCCAGTGCTGACTTTCAGCATCGTTATTCCCTCCCAGCTTTTACAGTCTGATTCAAATCCCATTGGAAGCCCATGGGAAGTCTTTACACTGATTTTATTTCAAGCTCATGATGTGGCTTTTGTTTTTAGCATATCATACGTATTCAGTGATAATTCTGTTTGGAGGAACAGAAGAGCCTGGCTCCACTCCAACATTTCATATTTGTTCCTCAGAATGAGGAGCATCTGTTTTCCCTTTGGTTCCCCAGAGTGGCTCCTTTGCTCTGGATGTGTTAAGTCATGCCTTGTTTGTGGCTGGTGGGTAATCAGTGCACAGCTGAGTGAAATTTCATGTGAATTTAATTCCCACTTGGACTAAATCTGAAATCCTTGAAAAATAATGGGGAGATCAGAGGAAACTAAGAAAATAATCACTTATTCCACTGAAACTTCAAATATTTCTCAAATGTGCGGCTGGTGACACTGAAAAATGCTTGCTCTTATAAATGCGAGATAGAAACAAGGGCTATTTCTCAGCCATGAACCAAAAGCCTTATAATGCAATGTTTTTAAAGTATTTTTACCCCATGGAGAAAACTTTAACTAGGTAAAGGGAGCAAAGCAATGCTCACATATTTAGCTGATCACTGAAAAAATAAGAAATAAATCAGGTATTTAAATTATCAGCAACTAATAACTTCCTGAACCTATCATCCAGATAGTTGTGGTGAGGAATCATGAGATAATCTCTCTAGCCAGCACTTACCTCATCTTTTTTTTCTTTCATTTTTTCAAACTCGTGTATGTGTAATCTGGGCATCCAGTATACTTAGTTATCCGTCATTATATTTGCTGGTTGCTGGCTAAAAAAGAGAAGTAACATCCTGGCACTAGAATGATGAAGATATGCAATGTCTAATAGCAAATTATTGGTGCTGGTCATTGACTCTCTGATTTATGATCTTAGTTTTATTATGCGGTACAACTGTAAATTAAAAAACCTTGTGGTTTGTATATATAGATAGATATATAAACATATGGCCCTATATGCAGACATACATGCAGTTACAAATGGAATGAAAACAAATATTTTCTAATGGCACAGAAAGTAGTAGATGACACTTTCAAAAGAACTCTAGAAACTGGGCTCCTCCAGGAACTCAGCTGCAACTGTCGCGATGTAGCTTGCTTGGCAGCTTAAAAATCATGAGCTTATTTCAGTGCATAGTTGGAAGATGAGATCTTCTGAAAAGAAGTTCTGTGTTCTGATTCTTCTGTTGTTTTTTTGGTTTTTTTTTTTGTTTGTTTGTTTTTTTTAAGTTAATCTGGCTCTACCTAGCATTGCCTAATTATCTTAAAAAAAAAAAAAAAAGGAAAAAAAAAAAAAGAGAGGGAGACCAAGGGATGGAAACTTTCAGCATTTATCTCTAATAAAAATTGGAGCAAGTCCAGAATGGCCTGAGAAAAGGCCCATCACAGAGAGACTTCAAGCTTGACAGACCATTCCAGTGTACTGAGGAAAGAAATCTTGCTTTGAGAGGGAAAAGGACTACAGCAAGTAACAAAGATCCAGGATCATCTGGAACCCCTTGTATAGGAAACCTTTATTTGTTGCTCTGAGAGCAGTTTTGCATGAGAACTTGGGTAAGAAATTTTCAGAGGAAGGACAAGCTGAGAAGCTCAGCACGTGAGAGCAATGCTAGGCCATGAAAGAGGTAAAGTGTGTGCAAAGATATGTATGAATAGGGAAAACTGAAGTCTGTGCTAAATATCACTTTAAAAAGTGGGCAGTTAGTGAATACTTCTCAGCACCTGACCTCTGGCCCATGTAATATCGTTTGCCATCTGTTGTATGAACTGCATCTGCTTTTTCAAATGGAGATGCTATAGGCTACTTGAGAGAGAATTTTTGGCAATCTCCCCATTCTCTAAAGCCTGGATCACTGAGCATGAAGTTTCCTACGTCTTCCATACTTTCCTTTGGATGCTGTTACAATTTGAATCTTCTTCTTACATGTAGTTGTCCAGTCCATGCTTTCCACTCAGTTCTTCTACACAGCATTGTCTGGGGAAAGCCCATTCCCCAGGTTAGTTTGGTGGGTGAGGGAGGGGCGGGGGTGTGTGTGTGAAACTGCTTGCTTCTATTGATTTTTAAATTTGTCTTTTCTAGTGTAGGGCTGACTTAGGACCACTCTGTTGAAATAGAGAAGCAGCAGTACCAAAAAGAAACTGTATCCTATAATGTCATGTTTTTCCTGTATGCTGCAGTCCACTGATTTGCTTCTGTAAAGGGAAAGATCTCTCCTGATTGACACTTCAGTTCTCTAATCAGCAGTGTAGAGTTGTTAGTGTGTGCTCTGCATCCGTCTGGTGTGTGGGCTCCCATGCAGAGCCAGTGGCAATTCTATGTAAGGGTGGGTAAGTGGAGCTGTGTGGTGGTGTACATTTTGAAAAGTGCAGTTTGGAGGGGAAAATTTTGATGGAAAATATCTCCCTGTTTCTGTGATAAAACCCCTGTTATCCAGGAAATCAATGTCTGAGACTCTCCTGGGCTGCACACCCTATTGTGACTCCCGAGGGTGTTTTTATCACGTCTAAAAGGCCTGAAATAATGTGACTTTGTAAAGCAAATTGAAGCAAGTAATGAACTGTGTGTTGCAGTTTGAATGAATCAGCCCTGGAGAACAACCACCATTTGGAAAACGATGCTTTTTCGGACAAGTCCGAGAGAGACAACGTAGAAGAGTCGGAGAACGAAACACATGAGAACAGCCGGAAGACAAATGAAAGTGAGAGTGATCAGTCAGAAATACATGGAGAGGTCTCTCCGGGGAGGAAAGGGACCACTTACATTGAACAGATCTATGAAGAATTTGGGGAGGTAAAAAAAAAAAAAAAGGATAGCTCCCTTTTTCTCTTAAAATGTATCTGTTCACAGTATTTGTCATTCAGCCTTTTAGATGTATGGCAGGTAACAGCCAACTTCGTGAGTTCCAGTGTTTTACAGATAAAGCAATGCACAGTTTTCTGCTAAATTATGTTGAATTATCATGTGCTCTAATAATTATGCATTATGAGCAGCAGCTCTGCTACTGTGCTTTGGCGTGTTTCCAACATCAGCGATTGCTTTAACCAGTTATTGCATTAAAGAGCAGCACAGCATTGGCACATTCGTGGAGCCAGCAGGAGGGGGAATTATTATTCTGGGCATGTGTCCTGGCCAATTAGGATGCTCAGTCCTTGCGTGATACAAAATATGATACTTTCCTTTTTTTATTATGCATGGAACATCCTTTTTGTGTGTCTGAATGGAGCGTTTGAGACACTTGATTGCTAAATGACAGTTGCTTGTTGGAAAGCCATTTCTCATGTCATTTAACAGCAGGAGGATGCATTTCTGTTCCATATAAGAGCCTTTGTTAGCTGGATGTCGCTGTGACACCCCTGAGGAGGGCAGGGGCAGCCAAGTGTGTTGTTTGAGAATTGGTCTGAGCCGGCAGCAGAGGAGCTCTGCTCCAGCGCCGGGAGAGCTCTGAGCACTCCCTTGCTGATTGCTTTGAACAAGGAAGCTAATGTCTTGTTGGTGCTTCAGAGAAATGCACTGCTAGAAAACTATTTCTTTCTTAGAATCACAGAGGTTGGAAAAGACCCTTAAGATCAACTAGTTTTAATCCAGCATTGCCAAGTCCACCACTAAACCATGTCCATCAGCACCACATCTACATGGCTTTTAAATGCCTTCAGAGGTGGTGACTCCACCACCATCTGTTCCAGGCCTGTTCCAATGCCTTACAATCCTTCCAATGAAAAAATTTTTTATAATATCTAATCTAAACCTCCCCTGGCATAACTTGAGGCCACTTCTTCTTCTCCTATCACTTGTTACCTGGGAGAAGACACCAACACTCATCTCTCTACAACCTCCTTTTGGGTAGTTGTAGAGAATGATATGGTCTTCCCTAAGCCTCATTTTCTCCAGGCTAAACAACCCCAGTTCCCTCAGCTGCTCCTCAGCTGGGAGTTGTGCTCCAGCTCCTTCACCAGCCTCTTATGCTCCTCTTTCAATGTTTTCCTGAAAGTATACTACTAATATTGAGGAAGCAAATATAGTTAAATATATCCTAGTTACATCCAACTCCTCTTTTGAGCATTTTCCCCCTCAAATCACCCTGCAGACACACAGTAGTGATTACTGGGTTCAAACAGGGGATTTTGAATATAGATGAACAACTAAGCAGCAGCAAAAAGAAAGCAAACCTAATTTCTGTCAACTGCTTATTCTGAAATGGCCTTTTGTCACATAACAAACGTGTCCTCAAAATGTTGGTAAGGCGGGGCTGATATTTTGGTGTTTGAGCAAGCCTTACAGCCAGCACTGATGTGTGTATGTAGGTGTGGGTGCGAGAGACAGATTTCTGCAGTTTTAATAAAAAAACCTGCTCTATAAACCAACTGGGAAGGACTAAATTTCTGCTGTAGAATGACACTTTGTGTATCATTAAGTAAGGATAGCTGTAGTGTGACTGCTCAGGCAGAGGTAACATCTGATGGACTTCCAAAAAGAACTGTCGTATAGCCTTGACCATTGGGTGTTTTGTTAGATTTCTGTTGCTGGCCAAGAGATGGTGCTGTTGTCAGCTGGGACACACAGGTAGGACTTGCTATTGAGTCTGATCCCACTGGTGAGAGTAACAGAGAACTAAGTTGTTGTATGCAGTGAGGTAACTTTTCTCAGCAGTGGGCGGAGATGTATCAAGGTAAACACGTGGCAGTAATGTCATGTGTCATCTTAAACCAAAACTGCCTCTCAGCCTGGGTGTACAGTTTGGGTGTGGCAGGGCAAAGTTCACAAACTGTCACTGTTAAATTTTCAGCTTGGTTTAGAGGGCTTATCTGAAAGGCGTGCACGTGTGCAGGTGCATCTGTGCTTTGAAAGGCGTGTGCATCTGACGTTTTCAGCTTTGCCTTGTTTGCAGTAGGAATGTGAAGGCAGAGACAGCTGTCAGAAGGACTTTGAGATTGCAAAAGTTGGTCTAGAATATAAGATACCTTAGTACATAGGTTGATAACCTAAACCCCTGTTTTTTCCCCCAAGCTTTTAGTTTTAACGAATTAGGAAAAGGGTTATTGAGGACGATCTATGTCAGGGGAAAGCAAACACAAATTACTTACAGTTGTTGGTGTCCTCCTGCACCTTATCTTCTTTGTGTTTTCAGCCATCCCTTGTGCAGTTATTTATTCTGAGTAATACTTTGTCCAGCAATTTGAACATGGCATAAATTTACATCTGCCAACTGCAGACTTGAGAACCTGGATAAAAAATGAGAGTTCTGGCAGACCCATGCGTATTGTAAGCCCTAGCTGATGCTGTGATTTCTTCTTAGAGGTTCAAGCTGTGTATTGCATCAAACTGTCAAAAGAAGAATGGTACAATAATTGAAAAGCACTTAAATGAAAAGAGCTTTGTTGTTCCTGGGTCTGAAATTCTCTCAGCCTGCAAGCCCTGTATGACGAGTAAAATGACTACGACTATAGGGCTGACTGATAGTCAAGAAGGTGGTACTGCAAAAGCTCAGGTGATGAAAATGAATGTTTAGTGATTTACATCACCTACACGTCCTATTGGGATAAGCTGTGTCCTCTCCCAAATCAAAGACCATTCCAGAAGTGGATCTGTGGTTTTTTTCTCATAGAAATCTCTTGCCCAAAGTCAGTAATCTAAGTCTAAGCCTAAGTGTTCTCTTTCACTGTTAAATTACAATGCCTAGGATGCATTAAAATGACATTCATATTTGAAAATTTAATTTAATTTTCCTTCTGTGGTGGCTTGAAAGGCCCATTCCCCCATGTTATACATCTCACAGCCCCACTGAATGTATAGGAACTATACAGATGAAGCTGAAACCACAGCATAATCCCTGTTTTTTTTCACCATTAGCTACACTTCTGCTGCAGAGGGCACTGAGCAGCACTGGTGGGTTCTGGAGTTTTTGAGCCTGTCACCTGGCAGTGGGACCTTTACCTACTGACACACCAGTTTGTCTTGTTTTGAACTTGGGGAACTGCTTCCATTCTCTAATGATTACTTGTTTATCTCCTAAAATTTTCTGCACATATAATAGCATAGCTTGCAGTTTCTCATTTGCTGAGAATGGGACTGAGAGGAGCTTCTTAAATGCATCCCACCAGGCCACAGTGATGCTGTAACAGCCTTGGGCATGTTCACACCTCCTGAGAACCTGCAGTGCAGAGTCACTTCAGTTAATTTTGGGCCAAGTTGGCCCGTTGCAGTCCTGAGGTGTGTGGAGACAATGGGTCAGGAAGGAGCACCCTGCCTTGTGACAACTTTCACAGATGCCCAAGGGCTTTCTGTACCTCTCACTTTATTGCTCTGGGGATTCATTTCTACTGAGACATGGCTGATGTCTCTTTGTGATGGTGTAGGTGAGTATTCACCCTTGTGCCAGGGTCAAGTGTGCCTGGGTGAGCTTAGACCTGCCAGGTAAATACGACCATGAGAAATGACTTCCCTTTTTCTGCCCTGAAGTTCCCTTTTCCCATTGTAGACAGGTGAATCATCTCAAACAGAAACAGTCTCTGAGGAGAACAAGAGCTTGATGTGGATCCTGCTGAAGCAGCTGCGTCCTGGCATGGACCTGTCACGGGTGGTGCTGCCCACCTTCATCCTGGAGCCACGCTCGTTCCTTAACAAACTCTCTGACTACTACTACCATGCTGACCTGCTTTCCCAGTAAGCAGCATGAAAAGTGTGCCTGACTTTTTTTATAGTTGTGAAAATATGTGTTGGTATGATTGAAAAGCTCCCAAATAATACCTAGCTTGCTCAGTTCAACATAGATCAAGCCAGGCACCATCTGCAGTGACTTTTTAAAGATAAACTGCTGCCAGTGAGGGGTGAGAAAGGAAAAGTTAAACTCCAGGCAAAACTACCTTTGCACTGCATATATTTGCCAGCATTGCCTGGAACTGACGGGGGGGATTCAGCTGATGCCTTTGAGTATCTCACAACAGAGCTGTGCCACCTCCTGGTGTACTCATGTACAGAGGGGAATAGGACAGAGAGTGAAAAGAAGTGTCAAGCACTTCTGGCCCCAAAAGCAATGCAGTTATGTTGGTTGATAAACAAATAAGAAACATCTTTTAAAACCGGTGATGAGAGAGGTCTGCTGGGAGCAGCAGAGTAGAAAATAGGAAACGTTATGCTTCCAGATAGGACCTGCCTTCTCAATGAGATATGCCTGGTGGATTGTGAAACTAATGTGTGCAATATTCTGGCTAATTACAGAATTGTGGTATTTTCAAGCTTTGTTTGTGGTATTTGTAACATCTGAAGTTAGGGAAGTGGTTTTTCTCAGTGCTGAGATCTAAGAACACTTTGAGATGTTTGGAGGTTTTGTTAAATAAACCTCTTTGTTTGATGATGCTTCTAAATTTTACAACAACTTATCCAAGTTGATTTTTAAATCTGATTAAATGGTTGGAAATACCAGGAACTCTATTGTTCATGTTTACTTCCTGCTTCGTCTTCGAGCAGGGAGGTGTTGGATGAGGTGACCTTTAAAAGTCCCTTCCATCCTAAAGTATGAGATCTCATAGTGGGATAGAGGCCTTATAGCACACCAGCTTTAAACTTCTTTTAAGGAAGAGGGAAACAAAGAAAAAGAGACAAAAATACAATTGTCTTTGATTTTGATGGCATAGGTATTACTGTTTTTATGACTCACAGTGTACTGTTAGCTCTGACTAAATGCTGCTGTGAGTGGCAGTCCCACATTAACATACCTGAATGTCCAATCAAACCCAATACACTCCAGAAATATTTTTAGCCTTTCTGTAGGAGTACAGGGCAAGGTTTGCCACCTTTTAACAGTTTATTTTTGTGTTGTATGATGTGTGCTAGCAGCAGCACGGAAGTTACTTCCCTTTAGTTCTGGGGAAATACTACTGAAATTAATGTTATTATACTGGTAAGAAATGAATGTGATGTGTGACTGGTATAAAGACCATTTTATATTCTCTTTTGCAGGGCTGCCCTTGAAGATGATCCATACACTCGAATGAAGCAAGTTTTGAGGTGGTATCTGTCCGGCTTCTATAAGAAGCCAAAGGTAAAAGGAGGCGTGAAGTTCAGGTTATAACGGCCATTGCAATCTTCTGCATGGTTGTGTATTTCTCTATTGCCTCTTCTATGACAATTTACCTCTTCTATTGTTTAGAAGACTTTGACTCTTACTTTTAAAACTGAAGTTGCATTTGGTTTCAGAGTAGACAGTGAATGCAAAATAGTGTTGATCAACCTCAGAGCCTTTGCACTGGACAGTCAGAAGGCAAAACTAGTCATTAACAAGTAACACGTCCTGGAATGCAAGACTTTTCCCTTTGCTGAAAGCTGTTCTCCCTTCTCTTTTCAGGCCTTTTGCTACCACTATGCCATGTTTCCACATCATTATGCACCTGCTACGTATAGTAGCAGCAATAATAATGATCATCTTGTAAGGCTTTTATCAGGCAGTATTAAATATTAAATTGGTGAGAATAGCAGATTAATTCATGGCTTAGATTAAAAGAGATTAGTTTAGACTAGATTAGATTAGAAGAATACATGTAAGACAGTTTAAAACATCAGGGAGAAAATTATTATATTGTTTTGTGGCCATCTGTAGAGTTGTGTTGCAAATCTTCATTTGTAGCAGGTTATGATTACTTGGTTTTTCAGGGAATAAAAAAGCCGTACAACCCTATTCTGGGAGAGACATTTCGCTGCTGTTGGTTTCACCCTCAGACGAACAGTCACACATTTTACATAGCAGAACAGGTAAGTTGCTTGACTTGTATGCTCTGGTGTTGCAAACAGCAACCTGTTTTCACCTCCATGCATAGAAATACATCTCACCCTGGGAGAGGAACTTGAAGTTTTGTGTAAATGTTCCAGAGCAGGACATGGGGTAAACTGGTTGCTGATCTTTTTTCTTTTCAGATTTACAGAAGGTTTGTGAGGTTAGGCACTCAAGACTATAAAAGCAGGTCTCCCATATATAATATCAGCTTCCTCAATAAAGACCTTTTCTATGGGATTCTGCCCTACTATTTTCTTACTCTTTCTTACTGTTAGTAAAATGTGTGTTGTTTTGCCTCTGTCAAAAGGGGCATAAACCACACAAATCCTTTTGTCTTTTATTTCTAAACTTTCTGTAATTATTTAATAGGAGTAAATTGAGGTCTTATCTCTATGTCTTTGTGAATAAACGAAGGGCAGAGGACAAAAGTAAACTGGCCTGAGAAATGTACTTCGGCAGTTACGGTGTTAATAAAGGGATCTGAGAACCATGTGGACTCCGGTAAAGAGACTCCCTGTTTCACATGCACTTTTTTTCCTATTTAATCAGATAATTTTTGCTTTGCTAAAATCTTTATTTTAGCCACTGCATCCATTTTATGGAGATTATACAAATGCTGCCCAGAAGTTCTGCACTGTTCATTTATTGTGTACAAGGCGGGGGAGAAAGTTTAGATATATAATGTTCTCATATGTAATGAGGACAGGTATCCTGTTCCCTCCTTTTACAGGAGGTTGATGGTGCAGACGGGGCTTAGTCCTGCAGCCTCTGTCTTGTGCTTTCCCTGGCGCCTGTGAGGCTGTGCGTGCACCCACCGCTCTGCTTAGCCTGTACAGACCGCTCTAAATGACCTCTGCCTATTTTTGTTCTAGGTCTCCCATCATCCGCCAGTGTCAGCTTTTCATGTCAGCAATAGGAAGGATGGATTCTGCATCACTGGCAGCATTCTAGCTAGGTCCAAGTTTTATGGTAAGGCATTAAGGCTAAGCACCTCCCAGGTAACTGTGGCATTGGTTTTCGTTTGTTTTTCAACCACTCCTGAGTGTGTTGAGAGTTAAGATCAAAGAAATGCTTGTAAGATCTAGCACCAGGATAGCCTCATTCGTCGTCTCGGCTCTCATAGGTTTTCCTCATTTCCACCATTTCAATGTGAAACCACACTGATATTAAAAAAAAAAAAAAAAAAAAAAAAGTCAGAAAGGTCAAGAGTTTTAAAAGCCTGTTTTTCTGAGAGCAAAAGTTTGTAAGAATGTACAGGCAGTTGGTTGTCAGACCACTTTGCGTGTGCTCATGGATGAGTCACTTTACAGCTATTTGACCATCCAACCGACAAGTGCAGAAGTCTGTATAAATGTAACACCCTTTATCTAGCTCCCAGGTCCCTGAGAGCTGAACCCCAGAGCTTCAAAATGTCCTTGAATCTTTTAATATCAATGGTAACAGCACAACTCCAGTCTCTGGAACAGTGTTGCTGTTTGAAATAGTTTTTTTTGTTTAGACAAATGCCTCTTAATTATAATCTTCTTCTAAGTGTATTTGCTGCAACACTTGTAAATAGTCTTTGCTGTCCTTCTGGCAATTTTATTTGTTATCTGGGATCATACACAATTAGAAAAGTTGTGAGAACAGAAGGACCTGAAAAACTTCTAAGCATTAGAACTGCTTTCTGCATCCCACTAGTGACCTGTTTAATCTACTTATCCTTCTGCAACAGGGGCTAAATGCCAGAGCAAATGAGAGCCATACAGCAGTTTGTTAGAACTGTCTGCCTCCAATTGCATGATTTGCAGCGTCTTGAATTATGAGCATTTCATATCTTTTCTTTCATTAATGACTGGTATTTAATTGGAAATGGATTTTTTTGGTAGGATGAGGGACCAAGTATAACATGCATTTTTTAATGTATATGTATTTGTTCTTTTAAATTCTAGGTAACTCTCTGTCTGCACTGTTGGATGGGAAAGCAAAGCTCATGTTTCTAAACAGAGGGGAAGACTACGTAATTACTATGCCATATGCCCACTGTAAAGGTAAGTTATGACTCTTCAAATAGGAAGCAAACAGAAAGAATAATACAGTGGTATCTTACTGACTAACTTTGCACTGGCTCTCCCCTCTCAAATAAGTGACATCACAGGGACTGGTAAATCCAGAGAGCAGTTGCTCCACACATGAGACATAGTACTCAGCAGGAGACTGGTCATCCTCACTGAAGCCTTTTTGTTCTGTCTGTGGAGAGCTGAGGATGGAATTAGGCCCATCTGCATTAGTTTTAACACTGCACAGAAACAGAAAAATACTGCATATATGCACTGCAGATAAAGTGGAGATGGAAAGAATAAGACTACATTTCTGAGCTGCTGAGGATAAAAACTTTTTCTTATGTTAACACTGAAATACCTTTAATATATTTGCTTGCTTTTTGAGAAGAAAGGAAAATCCTGAATTCTCTTCCAATTTCTTTGTTACTCTAATCATTGTATTCCTCAGAGCATGAGCTGCCTCAGTGAGGCTGATGCTTATTACTGTGTGGCTTTGCTCTGTTGAGCCAATGTGCTCTGTGGCTGGGGGATGGCTGCTGATTCACTGCTCCTCAGGAAGCATTTCTCCTCAGGAAGCAGTGTTGGTGGCATTTCAACCACAGTGATAAAATCAGTAGCTGGATCCAATTTTGATTTTTGAATATTTTTTAATTTGGCACCTTGACTTGAAAGTTAATATTTCTGGAGGGGCTGAGTACCTGAAAACAGTAACTTCTGTAAATCACGCTTATGCACTCCAGTGCATAAGTGTTTTTCTTATCAGTTTTTCTTTTTCTGCAAATGACCTCTTCAGCAAATGGTAAACATGTATAAAAAAAAGCTCCCTACATGACTACTAGTTTCCCAGATTCTGCTGAATCCCATTACAGCATCTCTCTGCCCCATCCACCCTGTGAGAGGCAACTGGGTCTGTTTAAGCACTGGTATAAATAAAGTTGCAGGGCACAACCTTCTTTATTTTTCCTGTCCCACTTTCAGCTTGCCACAGGTGCACTATCAGCACTTGTGAGTCAAGCTATTTTATAGCTGGTGTAATAAATCGGGAATACAGACTCAGGAGGATTCTTCATGCTTATAGTAAACAAACATTTCCCAGAAACTTTGAGTTCTGTCTTTTCAAAACTTTAAGCCAAGTAGTGAATTTCACAGCATGTCAAGTGAGAGCCAGGTTGACCTGAGAAAGCAGATTGCTTCCACCGGGGCCTTCCTTAAGCCTCTTTTTTTCTTTCAGGACTTTTATATGGTACCATGACAATGGAGCTTGGAGGGAAAGTTACCATTGACTGTGAGAAAACTAACCACAGGGCAGAACTGGAATTCAAGCTGAAGGTAAGAGACATTGTGGCCCCCATTTTGAATGGGTCTCATGCCTGTCCCTGTGCCCCAGGCAGGGTTTGACCATACACACCAGATCATTTTTATACCAGCACTGTGTGTGTGCACCACAGCACGGCCTACCTGGAGAGGAGGCATCACCCTGCAGTCAGTTTTGCCTCATGCAGCTTGATTTGAACCCAAAAAGCCTTAGTTTTACACATGATTTGTTCACTGCCAGCCAGCTGGCAACTGGCCAAACTTCATTCTGAAAGTTTGGCACTGACAGCGTGGTTTCTGTTCAGGCAGGTACAATTATTTCTGCTTGAAAAATACAGCAAGCTGTACAAACTATTTTGAGGCAAGCTAAGATGTGGATCTTTGGTGTATCTCTCCAGTAGCCATCACATCTGTGCTCTGACCTCGCATGTGTTACACTGAGCTGTACCTTGGGTTGGTCAAGGCTACAGGACCTTGCTTTGATGGCAGACTAAGAGCCCATTTTCAGGCAGATAATTCTGAGTGGCTTTCACACTGACAAGCCTTGCACTGACTCATTCATAGATCTAGTCCCTCCCCTAGAAAGCCTGATGATGCAGATTTATGGTATGCAGGCAGAGTGGAGGCATTTTTGAGCATACCTGTTACTACATTTGTTAAAATTTGGGAAGGAAAGTGATAACCTGTAACTTTTCTTGGGCAGTTAACTTGCTTTTTAAGGAGCATCTGTTTCTTTTCTGCTCCAACTAACAATTTCTTGCCTGGGAAAAAAATGAAAGGAGAACTGAGAGACTGCAGGACTTCAGAGTTGCAGCCTTAGCCAAAGTAAATGTGAGAGATCACTGGAGTTAGGGAAGTCTTTTGCAAACTGCTTTTTTTTTTCAAGGGCAATAATAATTTGTCTTTATTTGCCCTTTACAAAGGGAACTGTTTCCCTGTGCGCTTTCTTGACATTTGCACATCCTTGTCTTTAAAGCCTGTTCTTCCCATAGGCCTGCTGTACTGTATTGAGGCCAATGGGATATTGCCCTGACTTTGGTCAGTGTCATCTACCTACAAACACTTCAGAGCTTAAAGTGCAGACCCTTCTTTTCTAACTTGAAAACAATACCCTTAATCTAAAGATGAAAGGTCCCTGTGTCTTAATTACATGCTCTGCTCTGAGTATTTCTTAGCTACCTTTTTTGGTAGAATAGTTAGAAGTTAAAGGTAAACCCCATAAGTTTGCTATTAATTTGGATATGTTCCAGTTCTCTGCTGGATTGCAAATGCTTGAGATACTTTTGAGATTTCTTTATCCATGAGTGTTGTGTGAAATTTGGTTTTATATTGTTATTAAAAAAAAAAAAAACAAGTTCCTCTGCACAGATATTATTGGAAAGTAGCTGCTAAAATGACTGAAGAAATGTTGTATGGTATGAATAGAAGAGCTGGTCACTCATCACTGCTGTTTCCTGTGTTTGGCAGACAGGAGATGAGGGGAATTTTCCATTGTTCTGAGAATCTTTTCCTTGACTCTGGAAATACCCTTTTTCTTTTTCTTTTTTTGTTTGCTGCTGGCAAGTGCTTCTTCACTGGAAAATCGACATAGATGCAGTCATCAGCACTGCCACGCTGCTGTTCCTGTCCCATAAGCAGGAAAAGTCAGCATTAGTGCTGCTCCTTTTCTTTGGATAAGGCTGCAAGTATAAGAGTGCAAACTGTAATGTGATTCTGGTCAATGGGAAGGACTTGTCCACATACACTTATCCCAGTGACAGTAAGTAAGAGTATTTGCAATGAAAGTGAGGCCTTGTACTGCTGATTGTTGGTGCACCTGAAGGTTTATCTCCCTTCGTGCAGCTACAGTGATTTTGGTGTTGCAAACAAAAGGAAGAGGGCACAATGTGAGTTTGTCGAAATCCATGTTTAGAATTCATTCTGCCTTTCCCCAAAAATAGTGGAAGTCAAGCAGGTTGCACCTTCCTTCCCTCCTGTTGCATCACTGCGTTTGGTTCCCTTCCAGTTCTCACCAGACTGATTGAATTTTCTATTCCTATTCTCCCCTGACAGCCCTTCTTCGGTGGCAGCGCGAGCATTAATCAAATCTCTGGGAAGATTAAATCAGGAGAAGAAGTGTTAGCAAGTCTCAATGGACACTGGGTAACACATGATAAACGAAGTTGCTGACAGGTTAAGTGCTCGTGGCAGCAGGGTGCGTGGGAGGATGGCAGCCCTTGGCGGGCTCCCTGCAATGGAATGGGCGCTGCCAAGGGCCTTGTCCTGCCTTTTCCTGCCAGCCCCAGGGAGTGCAGGCCTGAGCAAAGCATTCCAGGCCACACCTCTCAAGGTACCTCTCAAGGTCATTTACACTTCAGTAGTCCCATCCACTTGCAGTGTGGGTAACACTTGCAGTCCCAGAACCTGGGCCAAAGCTGGGAACAGTAAGGAGGCTTTCCATCAAAGCCAATGGTTCTGTATTTATGGTCTGAGGCTTAGGTCAAGCACTGATGCCAAGTGATACAGTGTGTATCAGGTGTGAAGATCATGAGGCTTCCTTTTGTCTTGGTGTGTTCAGTACTTCCTCAGTTATGTCAGTATCAGGGAAGAATTTCACAGGGTTTTAAATTCACAGAGTTTTGAATTCACAGGGTTTTTAATTCATTATTTATGATAGAAGACAGTTATTCCTCTGTTCATGAGGTGAAGGACAGAGGCATAAATTCAGTGAGGGTTATTGTATGGGCAGCTCAGGACTGTCATCAGAGCACCTAGCACCTTTGTGCACTTAGCATACACAAGTCACCCGCAAGCCAAACTCCAACAAGAATAAAGTTGCATGATGAAGAATGCAGTCTAGTTTTGACTGAAACTCCTGGTAATTGAGGCAGAAACAGTGAGCACTGGGGTTTGGGCTGGACATTGGCTAGGTATTCCTTCTCTCAGCAACATCTGGACATCTACATCATCGTTACAGTTGTCCTGTGCTCCCTTTCCAGTCCATAGACATTGCCACTTCTGAGACAAGATTTGTCTCATCCTAAAGGAGGTATTAAAAATAGGTCAGGTGAAATGTGCCTGGATAAAGCCCTTTCTATAATAAGGTCCTAACCACAGTGTAGCCTTTGGTACTGGACTTGTCCCCTCAGACAATGTCTTTTTACATAAAAAGCTAATGACCATTTTGAAATTGGGATATTTGCCCTTTCTGGGCGTATCCAAAGTGATTTGCTCCCCATGCCTGGGTAACTTTTCCATCCTGAGCTCCCTTTCCTGCAGGATGAGCCTTGGCAATTGTTAGTTGTGCTGGGCTAGGGAGTACCTTGTCTGTGAAGGGTCCTGCAAACACCATCTGCAAGAATATGTAACCGAGGGGCTCCCCTGGGGTGCAGATCCATGTGGTTGTGTGCTGCTCAGCTTCCAGCCTTCTGTTTATTTATTCCTCCCTTGTTCTTTATCCTGGTTGGTTGTGCAACCAGGTGCACAAAACTATAATGATGTATAAAAGAAGTTAAAATGGCTTTGAAAGGGTGGCTCCGTGAGCCACTGTTTGCAGCTGTGTCCTGTGAATAGAGGAGCTGCTGTGCACTGGTAAGGATGGTGCCTGTTCTCCTCCCTCCCTGCTGAGAGTATTGGCCTGGTCTCCTGGATTTTCTCTGACACTGTCCAGGTTCCTGACAGAAACCCTCACATCTGAAAGGTAAATTCTCTGTCTCAGGACCTGAAAACTCACCTGAATAAAGAAGGGAAGCAAATTCCAATGCTTCTCAGTCCTAGGATCACAGCAGCAGCTGAGTGCTTTGTATATGCCCCTTATGATGCATGTAGTGATGCTTGATAATGCCTGCCTGCCTCCTCCTATCTGCAGCTGGGGGTCTCTTGGGGACCTCAGATCAGTCCTGGAACTGGCATCTCAGGATATGGTAGAAGTCCTGAGGGAGACCTTGAGGAGGGATGATAGTCCCTCAGGGTTGAAGGCATTTCACAACTGAAGATGTGATGATGTGATGTACATCAGGAAACAGTGCAGGAGGAGAAATGCAGCCAATGGAATGCAAAGAAATTAGGCAGGTACAGGCAAAGCCAATAGCCATGACTTATAAAAATAAGGTTTGCCTGATACTCACATCATGTCTAGGCAGCTGAATGGCACCAAATACTGCTCAACAGCTGTAACCATCTGATTCATCCCACTCACAGTCAGTGTCAGGCTGTTCACTCTGTAAACTACCTTCTCTGGCTCCGTGGCATTGCTGTGTCTGTGAGCCAGGCTGGGAAGCAGATCAGTTAAGCAGGGACACAGCAATATTGTCTAGCCAGCCTCAGATCAGGGAAGTGCTGCTTAGTAGTTGGTTGCCAAGTAAATTGGCAAGGAGTAAGAATTGAAGGCTGCTGACGTTTTGAAGAGCTAAATGAAATTCAGGAGTATTAGTAGAAAAACCTGGCTAAACTGAAAAGAAGAAAAATGTGAAAGAGTATCTCAGCTTTAGCTCTCCTTTCCAGAGAGGATGGTATTTCAGGGGGCTCTGTGTGAGATTTCAGCATTGAGGAATGGAAGAAATATTGGAAAGGGATCTTGTTTATATGTGCTGGGTGGTAGCTGGGAGGAACAGTGGGGAAAGAAGAATATCTTAAGGCTTGTGTGAGCACCAGTGTCTGGGGACAAGACTAATAGGAGGGACCGGGTCCCTTTCTAATTATTCTGTGATTAATTCCTGCAGTGCTTCTGGAATGCCTCACCTCATCTGTTTTAGAAACTTTCAGGAAGCATTCAGTAAGATTTTATGGGATAGAGGGGGAAATAAGCCTCCTAACCGAGCTATATCCCTGGTCATCATCCCGAAGCAGCTTCCATTTGTCAGGTTTGTTTTCTGCCTTGTGCTTCTGATTGTCATTAACATTTTCACCTAATTTTGCTTCTCAGGATGGGGAAGTGCATATAAATGAGTTGAGAAGCGGGAATGCAGAAGTGTTCTGGAACCCGACCAGTGAAGTACGAAGACAGAGGCTGAAGCGCCACATTGTGCTGTTTGAGGAGCAGACGGACTTTGAGTCAGAGAGGTAGGGAGCTTGGGGAATGTCTCACTGCCTCTTCTCTGCTGGGGGCAGAGCTCTGATCACAAGGCTCCAATTCCTCAGCACAGTCCCAGAAAGGCAGTGACCTGCTTTGTCTGCACATATTACCCAGCCATTTACTTATTTTTTTCCAGGCTATTAGCTCTGGAGTATTTTCATGAGGTATAGCTCTGAAATAACCAGGGACCTGGACTGACAAATTATGGAGGCTACATTTTATCTGCTTAAAATAACAACTCTGCCTGGACTCCAAAAATCATGAACAAAGTCTCTGTAACTGCTGGAACACTTTATGGAAGGGCAAGGTGTCAATCTGTGGTTGGATATCTTGTTAAGAAGAGTTGTTTCAGCCACAGGATCTTAAACTAGATGCAGGAATTGCGGAAAGTCCTGGAATCAAGAGAAGCAGTAGTTTGAACCATATAACAGAATTTTATGAAAGAATACAATTGAACATATGTTTCACTCTGCTTCTTAATCTCAGCTGAGATCTCCAATGAAGTCTGCGCCAGGTTTTTTTAGAGTTATGTAGGTTACCTAAAAATGTAGTCCTGGCAAACAACTTAGGAAATTGAAGGAATGACTAATACATCACCAAACCAGTTGTTGAGCAAGATACATTACGTGTCGAGCAACATTATGTGGTCTTGGCTTCAAACCAACTACTCTTGCCCCTTCTCCAGTTTGGTCAGCCAGTACCAGCCAACATCCCAAGCCAACACATGCAGTTTGCTGCCTGGCTCTGCATTACATGACCACCTCTGTGTGGTGTTCCATTCCCCTTTTCATAGGTAAAAAAGGGATTGCATGAAAATAAAAACATATGAACATATAGTTTGTTTTAGAGAACAGTGAACCTTATGGGCAATAAAGTCTGTATTTGTAACTTACAGTTGTGCAATTGCCATTTCTTCAGAGCAGACAGCAGTACATTTCTCTGTTAATCTTTAGAAGAAGATTCTTTTAAAGGACACAACAAATCTCAGTCCTGTGGACAAAGAATGTCCAGTTTTCTGTTTACCAGGTTATGGCAGAGCTGACTCTCTTTGCTGCATCAGAGATTAATAATGATACATGCATCCAAAGGAGACAAAAGGGAAAATAGAGATCCCTAACAGACATTCCACCGAGCTCCTTATGCTGACAGTTGTATGAATAAATTACCATTTAATCCACCTGAAATCACTTGAAAATCACCTATTTTCACAAACGTGGGAGAGCCTCTGAAACTCATACCACTATGCAGCTCACTGTGGAGGGTCTCATTGCCTGACATGTGGAGCTCCTGGTGGAGTAATTTGCCCTTGTCAAATAGTTTTGTGCATGTCCCTCTGAGGTTCTTAGAATTAGAGGACTCACCCTTTACACCATTGCATTCCTTAGGACAGACTTTACACCGCCGCAGTATTTTCTCAGGCCGTTATTTCCACTCCTCCCCCACCCTCATCACTGACTTTGAATTGAATTTCCTTCCTTTGTTTCTGAGAGAAAATATTCATATACAGAAAAATGGGAATGACTTGTTAAAAAGGAAAGTGTTTCTCTGCCTTCAGTAATTATCTAAGAGGCTACATTTTTGGAAGTGTGTTAATGTATGCTGATAGAAATATAATGAAAGCATCAATATGCCTTTTAAATTAAGAGCTTAACAGCAAGCTCCAAATTAAATGCAGTAATGTATTCATCTTCTAAATGGAAGATGAGTGTTTTGTGGAGCTGGGAATACTGGAACAGGCTGGATCTCCTGTGCATAGCCTAACCACTCAGTAATGTGTTGGGAGGGCTAGCTACTAGTCTCGGAAGTATTTCCACTCTGAAATGAAGATTAGAGTGCTTTGGATGGAGGAACTGCGGA
Source organism: Myiotriccus ornatus (assembly GCA_036023395.1). Taxonomy (NCBI): domain Eukaryota; kingdom Metazoa; phylum Chordata; class Aves; order Passeriformes; family Tyrannidae; genus Myiotriccus; species Myiotriccus ornatus. The sequence continues at coordinate 14,692,159 of JAYRBT010000177.1, forward strand.
AAGGCCTATCACAGCTCGGCTATAGTAAAAAAAAAAAAAGAAAAGTAATGATTTTTCTCTCGTAAAAGGCAGATCCTCTCCCCAGGGCAGAGGCTCAGTGAGACATCATATGATGGATCACGTATCCTCTGGCAGCTGAAAACAAGTGTGGGTGAAAGCCTGTGCTCGTGCTCGCTGTTCCTGAGCACAAGGACGTGTCCGTTGCTTGCAGATTGAATCGGCTGCCTGCAGATCTGGTAGCTAATCCTATATAGGAGTACAGCACGCAAGATATGCACACAGATTTGTTTTCCAGTGCTTTTAAACTTTAAATATAAAGCCTTTGTTTGGGGAATAGACATTAACACAAAGGCTCCTAAACTGAAGTGCCTGAAAGGGCAAGGAAGAGAACAGATTCTCCATCAATCACCTCTAAAGAGGCCTCTGATCTCAGTGAATTGAGCATAACTATCCCATAACTCACACAGACAACACTGAAGAATTTAATGAGTATTGTAGGTGATGTTTTGTAAGGGAAAGTCCCCTGTACTTCAGCAGGTCACTGTATAGAGCGTTCATTGTTGCCATTCTTTAATTTACAAGCCAGAACTGAGGCAGAGCAATCCTGCTACAATTGCTCTGGAGTAGCAATAGACCAGACAAGTGTCTGCTCTGAAGTTCCAGCTGGCAAAATGCGTCATTGGTTTTGAGGTGGTTTCACTTGCTTCCGTGTTTATTTCTAGGCTTTGGCAGCACGTTACCAGTGCAATAAACAAAGGCGATCAACACAAGGCAACACAGGAAAAATTTGTGCTGGAGGAGGAGCAGAGGAATGCTGCCCGGGAGCGGAGGGAAAACGGCACAGAGTGGAAGCCACTGCTCTTCCAGCACGATGCCGCAACTAACGAATGGCGCTACAAATACGAGGAGTGAGTGCTGGGCTTGGGGGTTATGAGCAGACCTCACTGCTTGAGTCCCCAGGGATGCAAGCAAGGTTACAGACCTGTAACTGGGGTCCTGCCATTTGCCAAACTATGTCCAGAGCTCGCCCTTTCTGAGCTCCATGTCATCATTATAATACATATTCCTGATGCTAACTGGGAATAGCTGGAAAGGGGGGCCTAGCAATGGAAAATCCACTATACCACTGGTGGAAATCCCTATTGCTGCAATCAAGTGTGGAGTCATTTAGCAAAGATTTTCTGCACTGTGCGAGCGGAGTTAAAAACTGTGCTCTCCTTCCCTGCCAAGAAGGGTGAAGCCTCTGGAGACTGACCCCCCTCATTTATGGCAAGGAACTGTGAATATGGAGGGAAGTATCTGTTACTCCTGTCACTGTATCTGGAAACTCCGGTTACTGTCAGGGATGATGGCCTGCCCTGATGCATGTGGAATTAGTGTATTGGTCTTAACACACCTGGTGTGGGATTCTTGCTTCTCTGATGGTATTTTTTTCATTTGGTCTCAAAAGTCTAAGACCTTGGGATCCTTTGAACGACATTGCCCAATTTGAGAAGGATGGAGTGCTTCAGACAATGGAAAGACACTTATCTACAAGGACGTCAGACCACAAAACAACGTGCATAAACAATCAAATTACACGGCACAAGGTAAAAAGCCTGTTTTGGGGAATATAGTGTCCTTTAGGATTGTTTAGATACACAGCCCTTTTCTACAGCATTTTCATGTAAGCACAGCATAGGCTGAAAGGTTTGTTTTGGGTAAATACAGCTTATGACTGTAGACCTGCAATATCACACCGTCATTAACTCCATATAATTATTAGTTGACATATTCTATCCATTTTGGCATTTTTCTTCCACCTAATGTTAGTGAAAATGACCCTTTAGTGGGTTTTGCACATGACTGAGCTGAACTTCACAGTTAAGTGTTTCCAAAGCAGAAAACTTCCCATAGGTTTTGGAGTGCAGAATTGAGATCCTGCAACTTCAATTTCAGTATTTGCCATCAGCCTTTAGCACTTAGTTTCTCTCAGACAAGGCAAGAAACCTCTCTCCATACTTTCCTTTAAACAGAGATGATACTTTCTTACCTCACTGCTTTAATCTTTGGAGTGATATATGTCATTGATAACACACTTTGTAAACGCTGAAATGCTGAACTAGCTAAATATAACCCATATTACACTGAAAAACTTGTATCGTACTATGTACATAGACTTTTCTTTTATAATATCTGAATGTCTCTAAAGCAGTGGGGAAGCTGAGGTTTGTAACTGCTTTTCAGACCCTCTAGTGAGAAGTCTGAATCAATGTGTTTGGTTTACCCATCTGAGAGGTAGGAAGAAACTTTCTGAAGTGCATCGAGAAATGAGGCATAAAATTTCTGTGATATTTAAATCCTTCATGCACCTTCTGAAAAATCTTCCCTGGAAAATTTGATTCTAATTTTTCTTTTTTTTTCATCCTTTCTCTCATGTATCTAATTGAGTGGGTACACAACTCAGCAAAGGAACTATAAGGTTCATCACTAGTATGTGTCAGTTAAAGCTACAAGAATATCTGGATAGGTGTCTTAAGGATGTTGTCATTTGAGGAAATGCTTGTCTACGGGGCATGTGTGTAATATCCTTAAGTAGCTGTCAGGAGTCCAACTACTAGGGGTTGCTGAAAAAGCAATCAGACTTCTAGATCTCACATGTATTTCCCAGCAGCCCGAATTATTTTGTTTAAAGCAAACACCCAAGTGTCCACTTTGACAGCAACTTTTGATCCCTGTTTAATCCAGAGGTCTGCCAAAGACTGCAGGCGCCGCAAAACCAGTGATCAGCCGTCCAACCACAGCCAGAATACAGAGAGCAGCTGTTCAACACCAGAGTCAGTGCAGGAGCTCTCAGATGATGATGGCAAGTATTTGTGTATCACTGGGTCAGGCTTTAATGTTCTTCCCTTTGTACCTTGTTCCTTGAGCCAGCCCTGGGACATTTCCCAGCCCAGTTAATACCATGGGCCAACAGCCCACAGGCAAACACACAGAATATTCTGCTTTTCTGTTCTCTGTATGTACTGCCTCTCTTTCTGCCTTACACTATCCATGCCAGCAAGGGCTTCCCAACTCCTGGCACAAACATATTGGAAAAATACACTGACATTCCAGTCAACAGATAGGAAATAGCCCTTGTCATTCTCTTTTTCTGCTTTTGTTAGAGGCGACCTTGAATGTTTCAGAGACAGGGGCAGGTGCGAGCACTCTGTTCTCCCCTCAGCTGGGGAGCATGCTGCCAAAATTGCCTGAGAGCTGACTGAGAAGGGGCTGCAAGCCAGTGTCACAGGACCTGTTCCAGTGGCCTGAGTTTTCAGGGTGGAAGATTCTGTTCCCTGTCTCCTTCTCCCTGTTTCTTCCTGAAAGTGTCCCCCTGGCTGTGACAATTAGATTACAGCCAGCCACTTGCTGGGTGAATCTGTGTTGTGTTTCATCACTACCACTAGAATGGTGATGCAGAACATAATTGTCCTTCAATACTTTGCCACAGGGTTTGAAAGCCTGTGTGCTCAGTGTGGGAAAGAAATGAATCACCTGAAGGAAATTCACTCAGCTGTCTTATCTCTACAGAGAGCCCAACAAGACATTCACAGGTAACTATTTTCTGTCATCAAATCAATTATTTTAATGGACTGAAAATAACCTGTGGCATTTAACTCCTCACTGTGGCCTTTGGAGCGTCTCTATCAGCTGCCGGGTGCACTTAACAGTTGTTTCTATAAGTAACCAATTAACAAACAAAGACAAACCATCCCCTGCTTGAAACAGTGAGGTAATTTCTTCCTCTTAAGACTCTTTATGGCCAAAAATCTTCACCTCAGCATGTTTCACACCTCATGGCATTCCAAACTGCAAAACAGCTGCAGAAGTTGGGAGGGGCTGGGCCATGTCCTGGCTACAAATAAATCTCTGCTAGGCAAGAAAGTGTGAGGTCTCCCTTCTTGTCGAGCATGTTAGGGATTTCCTTGGTTTTCTGTAAAGATGCAGGCGTGTGGTCTGAAAAGCTGGGCTCCGTGGTGAAAAGCACTAACCTCCCACATTTTGTTTAAATGGCTAATTGCCGTCTGAGGGAAGTAGCGATCGCACCTGCTGCTGACAAACAGCTTTGCCCTGCAGACACCTGTAGCCAGGGGAGTTATTAACTGCTACATCTGCTCCAGGGAGCCCTGCTGGTTCCCCATTGTGTATTATCCAGCTCTTCTGAGGTGGGATCACATGTCAGGCCCACCATTTCTAGATGCCAGAGCCATTGGTGATACGGCTCTGACTTCTCTGTAGCTCTTGGGGGTGTCCAGGGCAGGCTCTTGTATTTGGAAAGTATAGGGCATAGGATTATGAGTGCTGAATAAAGTGATTTCTTGGGGTTAGTGCCCTTACACCTTCCCATGCCAATCAGCATGCTCCTCCTGATCCAGCTGCAGCCAGAAGTACTAATATCTCTGTTAAAACAAAGAGGGAGGGAGAGTCTGTGGGGGCACAGTGCTGTACCCATGAGGTAAAGGGATCCCTCCTGATGTGGAAGTTCTGGGCATGTGCACACATGTGAATGCACACCTCCCTCCAAACCACAAATAATCATACTGCTTTCTTTTCCAGAAACCTCAGTGCTCTGAACAAAAAGTCCTTCCACAGGAAGGCCTCTTCTGAAAGCTTCCTCCTGGACTCTCGCTGTTGGTTTCTCCTCTGCATCTTTCTTACGTGTCAACTATTCATTAATTATGTCTTCAAATAAAATCACTACGTTTGGCAGCAATAATGATTACTGGCTGCAGGAGGGGGGGCCACACGCAAGGAGCCCAGAGAGGCACCAAAGCACTTTAGAACCAACGCAGCAGAGGTGGAAGAAAGTGGAAAAACAAGGTTAAAAAGGGACCTAGGAGCCTGCAAAACTTTGTTCCTGCAGATTTTGTCATTTTTGCCTTTTACATGTACATCTTCAAGGACCTCTTAACCTGTACGGGCCTTAATGCTGAAGCCAAATGTAGCTTTAATTGTGCAATTTGTTTTCTGTGTCTTGTCATTTTCTGATGCAATTAATAATTACCCACCAGTATTGGTAACCCCAAAATGGTAAACACCCCAGTGTTTTGGAAAGGTCACACTGACCTGTCTCACAGCTCCATGAGTGAGGGAGTGCAGTTGGGGAGCTGTAAAGAATGGATGTCCATGGTGCCTGTCTGGCTGCCTTTAATTAGTTATGGGAGGGAGCACACTTGGTCCAAAAATCCACCCCCAGGATATTAAGTCGTGATCTGTTTTGTCAGCACACACAGAATGAGACCTCAGGATGTGTTTTATTTTCCATTCCACAGGAACTGTAAATATGCACAATTTCCTAGAGCCTTTCCTCTTTAGGAAATGGGAAGTATTCAGTGAAAGCTCCTTGTTTGTTTGCGGAGCTGACTGGTGTACTGAATCTGGCCCATCGAGTGTAACGTCAGATATGCCTGTTTGTAAAACCTGGTCACTTACTATTATTGTTATTATTTGCTATATGGCTGTTTTATAATATCACACACTAGCATTGTAGAGAGAAATCCACTGCCCCAGCATAGGTGAGAAGGATGGGAGAGATACAGGTGTATGCGTGTTCAGTCTTAGACACATTTTTCATCAAAGGTCAGGAAAGAGGGAGGGTTTTGTCACTGCATTGTTCAACTCTGTTAATAGTCTTCCTATTTTACACCATTTTTTAAAGATTTGCAATATTTTCTGTAGACTGCAGACAATACTAAGCCTTTCTTTTCTGGCCTGAAGTAGTTCCAAGTGGTAAGTACTGCTATATATACAGCCTTAAAATACTTAGTGGTGGTGCCAGTCTGGGCTATCTTTCAATGTAAATGTTTCCAAATTTTTAAGTACATTCCTCATCATACTCCCCAGTTAGGGGAAACCTGTTTGTGCTTGATACGTTGAAATAAAACTACACACAACTTTCACTGACAGTCTATCTGACAAATTATTTTTGGGTTTGTATTAGATAGCATTTTACAAGTAAATCACTTTTTAGAGGAAAGTCTACAGGAAAAGGCCTCCAAGAATCTCAGACACAGGCCGTAAGTTAGAACAGCAGTAGCATTTTGACACCCCTCTGGCTGCAATTATCTGCGTCTTCTAATCATAGCAACTTCCTCAGAAACAAAAGTGGTTGCCTTGGTTTTCACTGTTGTACATTTAAATGTACAGGCTTGTCTTGGACTTAGAAAACCTTTATATTAAGGAGGTGACTTGACAGCAAATAGGTAGTTCCAGAAAGAGAACCACAGCTCTCTGACATGAACAGACAGGGTGAGAGCTGGGATCTGGAAGCCATCAATCAGGGAACTGATCACAAATAATACAGGGAGAGTGACTGTTACTAGCAAAAGCCTCCAGAAAACTAAAGGATTCTTGATCCTTGAGGAATCATCCTTCAAGCATGTCAACATTACTGATCCAGGCTGGGTGTCTTTTTGAAGGACCCTTTCCTAGTCACCCTTTCTGAGGAAGTCTGACTTGTGCCACAGATAAAACTTGATGAGATGGGATCCCCCCACCTCTGCCTGTCAGGCTATGCAAAGGCCTATATGCACCTTGAAAGTGTTGGCTACTAAAGGTGTGCAAACACATCTACTAATCTTCTTTCAATGCTTCAGCAAGTCAGCACATCTCTGGCCTGTCAGCACAGCCTTCCTCATCACACACATCCTGCTTTGGGATTATTTGAGTTACAGATAGGAGCCTCTCTGCTTCTGTAGGGCTGTTTACCTCTCTTGGATACAACTGTGTGTGGGTTTGAGAAATGCTTACTAAAACAACAACAGGAAAAAAAAAAACAGCCCATGCCCATCTGAACCAAAGAGAAGCAGTGCTGAGCAGGAAGCATCCGGTAGGTGTAAATGTGAATGCTTGAAATTGAATGCTTGAAATTTGGATGAGTTCCATTATACCAGACTATGCACCCACAGGGATTTCACTGGGACTTGTTACTGCAGTTAAGTAAAACACTTGCCACGAAAGCAATTCAGTGAAAGAAAGTATCAACTTATATAAACTAATTACGCATCTGCAGAGTAGGAGTTTCCAACATTTACTGCTGCTGCCACAGGGTATTAAAAATAATCCAAAAAGGAACAGCCTATAAATCCTTGTGCCATTAATTTTAATCCAATTTCAACATCTTGAGGTGAATGTTCTTACCGGATACATGCACATGGAAGATAAAAGGGTATTCTTCAGGAAAATCACGGTCAGAAATGTTATTTCTCTGGGAGGAATACCTGCTGAGGGAAAAGCTGAGAACCAGTTCAGGGCTTTAGAAAACCCAGTTTGTGCATCCTTGGGAAAATTCCCCGTCCATCCTTCGCCCTTCCTTTTCGTGATCAGTGAGCAGCTCTCCAGCGCGTGAGCTCTTTTGGGTGGAGAGACACGGATCGCGCCGTACCCCAGCGTGGATTCCGCCCGCCCTCGACAGGTGCAGACCGTTCTACCGGGGCACGGCGTGGTGTCCCTCGCCCCGGGGTGGGAGGCACGGCGGCCCCGGGAGGGGCGGCTGCCCGGGCGGGGGCGGGGGGCGGCCCTGCCGCCCGCGGGGGCGGATAAAGCGGCAGCGCCGGCGCCTCCTCCGGACGTGCCGAGCGGAGGTAGGACGGGCAGCGCCGGGAGCGGCGATGGCAGCCGGGGGAGCGGCGCGGCTGCTGCTGGTGAGTGCCGGGGGGGGGCTCTGGCCGCGGCCGCTCTCTGTGGGCAGGGCTCGCCCTCCACATGCCCACCGCGAGCGGGAACTGGCACCTGTCCGTAGCCACGTCCTTGCTTTTGACGGGAAAAGGGGCTTCCTCCAGATGCGGAGTGGAGGAGCCTTGCAGGTTTTCCTACCCTCCTTTTCCTCAGGAGACTTTAGTAATTTACCTCAGCTTTTTGTTTGTGTTGCTTGAAACTTCGGGGATTCTGAGTTTGTGCGGGTCTCCTAAACCTGAAAAGGGTAAGGAAGGGGCAGCTCCTGTGGACCCAGCCCTGGTTTGCGGCGAACCCCCTGAAGGGAGTAGGGTCTAGTGACGCGTCCTCCGAGTCTCCCTAACGCAGTTGCTGCCGCCTTTCCTTCTCTCCTGGGGGGAAAAAAACCCCAACTATAACTCAAGAATGAACTTTTTAATTGTCTTTACGTTATTTGTGAAACTGGAAGCTTCCTCAACTACGCGAATAAGGGAAAGACTTTCAGTCTCCCAGGGAGAGAGTTGAAAGAGCGCAGCTGCGGGAGCCGAGCTCTTGATTTCAGCTTGGAAATTGCCCACTGGTGGCAATTAGCGACGGGGAGCTCCGCGGCCGTCCCTTCCTCTCCCCCTGCATCTGTTGTAGGACCTTCTCTCTCTTGCGTTTTACAGGCGAGAGAGATGTACTTCGGTGTCCCGAAACCGAGCTCTGCGCTTGCCTCCCTCCGAGGCACTCGGAGTGCGCACCCCACAGGCCTCTTACTTTTTTAAAAAAATTAATAATAATAAATATATATAAAATATATATGTGTGCGTGTAAACATTCCCAATGCTCCTGTGGCTACAGTGAGTTATTTTTGTTAATGACTCAACTTGCCTTCTGCTTAAGATTACAGAGCCAGTGAGAAATGTTGGATGAGGTCTCTGGGGCGTTTCCTCCGTTTTGCAGAGGGGGGAAGACTAACAGTGATCCCCATGAATTAAAAAGATGGGAGGAGGGAGAAACGAATGCCTTTCATGTGGCAGAAACTTCGGCCTCTGAAGTTTCATTGTAGTGAACTAGTGAAAAGAAAACAGAATTTTAAATGGAGTCAAGGATCTCCAGCAATAGTTGTCTGAACGCATCAGTTGCTGCACGGTGGTGCTTTAACCCCAACTTTGTGATTGTAATTACTGCTGTGAGCAGCACTTAGCAGAAATTAGTTT
>JAYRBT010000177.1:14701134-14727878 GCA_036023395.1 Myiotriccus ornatus
TGCTGCACGGTGGTGCTTTAACCCCAACTTTGTGATTGTAATTACTGCTGTGAGCAGCACTTAGCAGAAATTAGTTTGGGTTTCCTCTGTGGCTTCCCATAAACTTCTGAATGGGTTTCCAAGCCTTTACTGGTTCATCTCCCTGAGATGGTTATCGTGTCCTGGGAGGATGAATCACTCAAATGCCTGTTTGTCTTCGCTGTAGGTTATGCTGCTGACAGTGCCTGGAACCCAAGCAAAGAACTGTGAGGAGGGAGAGTACTTCCATGAAGGACACTGCTGTGTATCTTGTCCAGCAGGTAGGACTTTGAGAAGTTATAGCTGATAATGGCCATGTTTCTTTCTCGTGGAGATGACTGAGTCACTATTGTTTTTTATGGTTTCATCTGGTAAAAGTGTAAGCCCAGCTGGAGCTGTGATGGTTTCTTGGAGCTGTTAAGGCCAGGCTCCATTTTGAAGCAAGAGTCCCGGGTGATGACTAGTAGAGTGTCTTGGCAGCAAGCCAGGAAAACTCTGCTTGCAGTTGAAGATGGTGTTCAAAGTTAGGTGTTTGGCTGGTTTTTCTTAACAAAACACTTCAGTAAGCACAAAGAACAAGTCATGAGGAATTCTGATATTTCTGTGTCTGTAGGTAAAACTTGGGTTTGGTTTTGCTCTTCCCTCCTTCTCAGTGTGTGCAGAGTTAAGGAGTTTTGTGTCAAGAAGTACCCTGCCCCTAGAGAGTATCAGAGGGCTATTTAGAGGTAATTCAGAGAAAGGGGAAAAGTGGTTCTTACAAGCGGTTCTATCTGTGCTCACCAGCTCCTTCAGAGATGGTGCTGGCCACACTGCTGGCTCTAAGCTGTTGCAGAGAATCATCCTTGTCCCCTGTGTGTCCCAGCAGAGGCCTGGCTTGATGCCTCGTTTGGCACTGCTCCTTTCCTGAGCAGCAAACTGGGAATATGCCTCCTGACTCTCCTGTGCTGGTTCATGTGGCACGTGATTCATTTGTGAGGAGGGGTTGGACTCTCCCCAAATGGGTTTGTGTTGTAATATCCTGTTATAGCCCTTTGTCCGTTTAAAAGATCCCTTGAGACTGCTGCTGCCGGTTCTCTTCTTCCACAGGTACTTTTGCTGCTCAGCACTGCAGTGCTCCACACTTGAGAGGAAAATGTCACCCTTGCAAGGAAGGAGAGAGTTATACCGCACATGAGAACGGCTTGGACGAATGCTTGTCTTGCAAACAGTGCAAAGATGGTACCAAGCACAATTTTGATGAAGCCTTAACCCTTTTCCCTTTTTAATGTGGAAAATCTCATCCTCACTGAGCATATTGAACTCAGAAAGAAATTGCCTTTATGACATGAGTATCATTTTTGCACAGTTGTAGAGTCACGTCTTTTATATTTTCTAACACTTATGTTTTATTTTATAGATCAAGTAACTGTGGGACCCTGTACTCTGACACATAATACTGAATGCCAGTGCAAACAAGGGTATTTCTGCACTGACAAGAGCTGTGAAATATGTCAGAGACACAGTAAAATGTAAGTTTGATAAAAAATGTGACTGTTTTCTTTCTAGGGAATGTTAGAGCTGTGGCCCAATCAGTGCCAATAGCTAACACATGTTATCCCTCTGTAAATAATTGCCCTAAAGCCAAATGGTATTATTCATGCATTTAAATTTTAGGTGTCAAACTATGTGAAGTTGAGACCTAAAAAAGACATGAACTTGGGTATTGTTGTGCTTGTTGCTTATGGCTGCAAGCTTGCACTTTGCACGTCTTCAGATTAATATTTCCCCAGGTACATGCTTGAATGAGCTTCCTAGCACCCAGTCAAAAATTTTGGGAGGTAGAACTACCTGTTGAAGGCAACTAACTGTGCATGAATAATGCATCTACTGTGGTTTGGTTTTTCAATTTCCCCCCCTAGTTATAAGCTAACATACACGAGCTTGATCTGATTTGCTTCTGTTTAATCTTGTAGTATTATCTTGGGTTGTTTAAAGGTGCACTTCTAACGAAGTTATCTGTTTATGTGTGTTCTGTTCATGCCTCTAAGTCAGGTCTATACAGAGCTGCATGTTGCTCTGGAAATGCTGATAGAACCCTATGTTGCCATCCACTGCAGGTACCCGGAAGGGAAAGAAATTGACCAGAATTGCAATGCTACTACAGGCCTAGGATGTGACTTACCGCATCAAGGTACAGAAATCCCACTCAGCTTGGTGTGTTGGGTATGTGGCTTCAAGCGAATAACACCACGGCAGTCTGTAAAAACAGTGGTTTGAACTACTGTAACATATTTAATGGCTTCCGTGTTTCAGTCTGAGAGTTACTTGCTAAAGACAAACTCTCAAAGGTGTTGGAGTGACAAACCATCTAAGTTTCACTGGGTGAAAAACTACAGGGTTTTCAAAGTTGCAATGGTGATACTGCTGAAAGTTCTGAATATATTTCCTATGCCTGAGAAGCTGTGTATGGAGTAACTTTCTCTTCTGCTGGTAGATAGGCTTCTGCCAGACCAGAGAAGACTGAACTGACACTGTATGTTACAGCACCTCAAGCTTGCTGTCACTTCTTGCATACTTGTTTCCCCTTTCAAGTGTCTGGCTGAAGACCTTGTAGAAGTTGTGTTGCAGCTCTGTGCAGAATACCCTGCTGCCTTTGGGGTAATGCTGTGCAGTGTAAATGAATACTTGCACATTCAGGTCAGCTGAAAGTCCCCAGTGCCTTTTCCAATACAAGCTAGCAGGGTTGTTGTATTAGTGCTGGGCTTAGACTGATTTCTAGGACAGCAAGGAATATCTTTTTTGGGAGCTGCTTCAGTACTAATTTTATTTCTTTTTTCTTTGCAGGAAGCACAGCTCTTTCTTGGGTTATTCTTCCAATTATTTTGGCTGTTACTGTTTTGCTGTTCTTGATATTTAAAAAGCTGAAGTGTGATAAAGGTAACTGCTTGATACTTATAAGATTTGCTTTCCAGAATTAGGTAAAGTGTGCACTAAGGTTATCTCTGGGGTTTGTGTTACTTTATAGGGGACCTTTTTAATCTCTAGTTCACTTAGCATGTGACTGAAGAGTAGCTTTGTTAAGTAAATAAAATGCATAAACCTTAACTAAGCATTCTTATTTTGCTGACAGATGCCTTTACTTCAAAGCAAGATCAGGGAAAGTCCTTTTTAAAGACCTTATTATATCTAGTTGCCTTGTACTGGCAAAGAGAAAAACCTGTGTCAGCTCAGATGCATGGTGCAAAAAGTAGCAACTAATTAGTTCGTTAACTACTTTTGTTCACTATGTTTGGACTTGGAGATCTTTTTCTACAAATTGTTGCACTTTGATCACTTGAATGTCTTCATGTGAATGTTAGGTTGATAGTCCTGTGTGAATTTATTCTTTTAGTGAAATTGAGCTGTTTTCCTTGGAAACTTCTCTTTCGACTACTGCGTATTAAGGTGTTTTTGCAACTCGTGTAGTTAAAATAATGTTAAAAAGTGGTCTGAATTTTAAATGCTAACTTTGTTCAAATCATGCTTTACCAGCTGTATTGCAGTAAAAACAATTTTTGCCTTTTCTGTTTTGCAATAGCTCACAAAAATGCTGCATAAGCTGGAGTGGGGGAGCATGCAAGGGTGACTTAAAAGATAAACTGCGTCTTCTTGTCTCCATTTTACTGAGTGGGACTCTTCCCTCTATGAAGGCACAGTATTTGTGCTGTTGGTGAAAGCTAAGGGTGTCACGAAATGTATGACAGGTCAAGGAAACTTAATGGCATGTGTTTTGGTTTGTGTTACAGAAGCTTGTGTGTAAATCTATTCAGCTGTGTTTAAGTTGCTGCAATTCTTAAAAGTTTCTTAGACACTTACTTTGTTTTTCAGCTGCTTCAACTGATAAAGATGTGGAGAAAAGTCTGGTAAGTATGTGATAGGTCAAATGTTTCATCTCAGTTTTGTGCAGTTTAATTGTGTGCTGCTTAATTGCATTTGATGCGTAGCCCTCAGTGTTTGTCTCACTGTAGACCTCTGGTAGGATGTGTTCCTGTGATGCAAGAAGTTGTGATTCATACAGGGCCAGATATTAGCAAGGGCCTGATTAGCTACATGTGTCTGCTATAGTTGGTCTTTCCAATACTTCTGTTGGAAACACTTCAGAGCCTGTGACCAGGATGTTTTGAAAGTGGAAGAAAATTAGACTAGCTTCAAGCTTTCACTTCAGACTGTCTCCAGATGATACCTTAATTCAATTAAGTTTTTTTTGCCGTTTCACATATGTATTCTGCAATCAGTGTCAGCTATCAGTTACCTGCATGGTGGTGTTCAAGCTTTCATTGCAATTTAACAACAAATTATTTGTTCATGAGACCTACTACTCTTGATCCAGTAAAGTGACTGAGCCTTCCTGCCTTTGGGCTCATGTCAAAAGCTACAGACCAGAACAGTCTGACTTCTTGGCTCTAAATAGTGCTGTAAGATGAGGGATTTGGGGCTCAGAGCATGCTAGTTCCAAAGTGCATCCCTAAAAATGGTTTACCAGGCTAAGGCTGGCTGCCAGCATGTGTTCAGCTGTACAACTAGATGTACCCTGGCCTGCTGTACTCAAACACCATTTCAGAACTTGCTGTTTCAGTAGGAAAAAAACACTAGTATTTTGCAACATAAATACAAAATTAGCTTGTATTTACGTAGTCTAGCTTTAGCTTCTCTAGTTAGCTGTACCCTTCATAGCGCTCTGAGGCAAAAATTAGCTCAGTCTTAGCATTACAGTTAATTATGTGTAGTGCCAAAGTGTAAAACAAATCTTAGTCTTGATGAAGATCTAAGAGAAATATCTAGATTACTTTCATAGCATGTGTATAGCACTACTTTTCCCTGCTGCTTCTCTTGTTCCCCTCCCAGTCCACTACTCATTCAGTGTGTGAGCTCGTCTAATGTTACCAATTAGACATTTTGAGCAATTAAATGCATTTTCATTATGTCAAAAATACTTGAAGACTGAAGAAACAGAATTGGAAGGTATGTTTAAAAGTGTCACCTTAAACTTTTTTAAGGCCTGTAAGTGGCTCAAATGTGTTGATCACCCATGGTTTTTTGCTGGGTTGTCTCTCCCCATGCCCTGGCCAGATTTGCAGTACTTTGTAGAAGATGAAGACAGAAAACCTGGTCCAAAAGCTGTAGCATAGGAATAGGCAAATATAACATCTCTAATTTGAATAAAAAGGTAGTAGAATAATGCAGTTACAAATTGGTGCATGGTGACACTTGTGTAAGAGCTGTCACAGACTTGAGATGGAGTGTCTGTGCACTTGGAGTGCTCATGCTGCTAAGGAGAGTTACACTGATATAATTTTGAGACCAGGTATTTTGGCACCCACACACTGTCCTTTCCAAAGTACCAGTGAATTTATGTAGCTCTGAAAAAACCCCCAACAACTGCTGATACTTTGATACCTGCTGCTCTATTTTGAAACAAAATGGTCAGCTGTGCTAGTACTTTTAGTCACTTGGCTTGCTATTTAAGAACTATCCTTTATAAAATCAATTTCTTTAATCTGTTTACACTCTTAAGAGAAAGTGTGTTCAATGAGAATGGCGTACAACTACATGTGTGATGTGTGGTGTGGTTCCCTTCACATCCTTGCGTATGCATGTTGATCACATGCTGGTATCACACATGGGTCACTGACAGAGGAGCTGTACCTTAATAAACACAGGTCTCATGGGAAGAACAGTTACTCTTCACCCTCGTTTTCCACATCTTAAAAACAATATTCCTGAAGCTTTCTGTTTTTAGGACTGGCTGATAGGTTAGAAAGATGATAATCTGCTTTGTACTTCTTCATAATGAGCTGGGGCTGCACTCCCTGGCATGTGCTTTAATGAATTGGTAATGCTTAAACTGATGCAGCCTTCCTTGATTGCTTCCCTCTTTGTCCCCTTACAAAAGCTATGTAATATGCACTGGTGCTCCCTGGTTTCCTTCAACTGATTAAAGTTTGTGAATTTGCCAGGAAAGTTAATCCAGCCAAAGGAAGCCTAAAGTAGTGCACTACATGGAGCTGATAGGCTATAATCAGCTTGGCAAAAGTTGTGAGAGCATCAGCCTTGATACAGCAAGAGGCTTGAGGCCCCTGTTGCTGTTAAGTCAGCTCAGGTGAAGCAAGGCAATTTAATTTTCTCCTAACTTAGGAGAGGTGCAAAACTTCTGTACCTAGAGAGGAGCAAGAAGAAATCCCACATCATTGAGAACATCAGCAAAAGTTTACTGCATTTGTTGTGGAGGTAGCCTGTGAGCCTTGCCCCCCAGTCCAGTGGGAGCAGAACAGACAGCAAAGTGAAGAGCTGGGCTCTAAAACCGTTTGAACTCAGTTCTGTAAAGGCTGTAACTTTGCCATGTTAGCAGGTCTCCTATTATTTCTCTGACATCTGGTGGTTTCAAGTGTTCTCTTTTCTTCCTCCAGACTGTCTTTGTAGGCCTACCTATGAAACATCTCTTAAAGTATGTTCTTATTCTTTACAGAAGTCTGAGAACAGTAGCGAAAGCCTCATTTTGCCAAAAAGGAAGACCCCTGCACCTGCAAATAACTCAATGAACCCAGAGGGTGAGAACTGTGGTGAGAGCCCAGAGAGCCAAGAGCAAACCAGTATTAACTTGGAAGTAGAAGACACATCACCAGAGGAAGATAGTGCACTTACTGAGCAGGACACCATCCTGCATGGGAACTGGAAGCACCATGTGCTAAGGAGATTGAGGAGGATTGCTGAGTCTTCATTTCAATCAAAACCTGTCCAGAATTTTGCTTTTCAGCAGAATAACCTATCTAATGTACCAAGTAATAGAACACCAGCAAATCGTGTGGTAAGTGTGTGTATGAGAAATTATCATCATGTGTTCTCTATATGTGTAATTTCAGTTCCATTTTTAACTATTTCTTGAGTTTTCAGGCAGAACGATAGAGGAGACTTTGCATTAAAGATATAATAGAGAAAGTATGGAAAGTGATATCTTTGGAAAGCAAACTTCAATCCCTTACATTATTTTACTCTGCCTCTTTCATCTCCCTGTAAAAATTTACATAGAAGCTGCTCTGTAGCAAAAGCAGCAAATGTGTTGCCTTGTTGCTTCACTTCAGAGCTAGTCGTGTGGCTGTTTCACTGTACCATTTTTTTTACTCAAATGCTTTCAGTTGTGCTCTGAAACTTGCCTCCACCTTCCCCCTCCTTATTGGTGTGTTGCTGTAGAAACAAGCTGTCAAGTAGGTCAAGAATAACTGTAAGTGAACCACCCTGATATGTTGGAGTAATGGTCCAACTTTGTATTACAGGTACGAAAACCAAAGCGTCGAATAGTTGTTAAAGATCTCTCTCAAAAAGGTAAGTATTCCATAAACTGGCAGTACTTGGAATTTGTTTCTGTTTCCTGTTGACTAGTCTACTTAAGGAATAGTGTAGGGATGGTAATGAATACTGCTTAGAGCTATAAGGCTTTTAGTAAATTGTAAAATATGCTGAAACTGGATTATTGCTACACTTGGGGGAAGTTGTAATCCCTGTGGTGAATTGTTCTACTTTTAAAGCATGACTTTTCTGCACAGGGGTATAGTGCAGCCATGATTTTAAGAATAAGAATGGTACACATTTTTTAAAAAAATATTTTAAAATAAGGCTGTGCTGCAGCAGTGTACTCTGCTTTAGTGAGTGGAGTATAAGTCAGAATGGAAAATCTTTCTGTCAAATGTCCACTAACATGGAAGATTCCATCAAACCCTCATACATCTACCTGTACTCAGCAAACTGTGCTGTATGTCCAAGAGATGGGTTTTTCTCATGATGGCCTTGGTGTGGCAAACCTGTGGTAAAAGCCTACTGTTGAGTAGTCCTGTTAAGCTAAAGTGCAAGCCAGTGAAGAGTTCCTCAACACCACCTTTGCTGAATGGTGTCTTAGGATACTTCTTTTAAGATATATAGACCAGTAGACCTTTAACTGCTTTCACAATTTCTTAGTAGGAAACGTGGTGCTTCTTAGGTGCCAAACCTGGCCTTGCTGCTGCTGTTTGGTCTGTGCAGGCATTGGTTGAAAATTAAAGGGAAAGCATGTACATTAGCTATGAAAAAGAGAATCTGTGTCTTAAAACCCAAGCTGATGTGTGTGTGTTTTTTTTTCTTTCAGAACGGAGAGTTTGCTTTGAGGCCTTTATAAAGGAGGTACCACCAAAAAACTGGAGGCAGCTTATGAGAACTCATCTCCACGATAATGATATTGATAAAATTATTTATAACTTTCATAATGATATAGAAGAGCAATCCTATCAGATGCTTCTCATCTGGAGAAACACACTGGGAGAAAAACAGTGTATTATTAAGTTACTGAGTGAGTTGAAGCGTATAGATAGGAAGGCTTATGATAATGTAGTGAACACTTTAAAAAGTAATAACATTATAAGTAAAGTAGAAGCTACAGATTAATGTTTGAGGAACTTCTGAAATGCTCTTCTGTACATACGTGTGTCTACAGACTTCCTTTAAATGAGGGCATTGACAAACTGCAGTAACAGTGATGGCATGGACTTGATATCCTCCTCACCTCACTCGGAGAGCTGGGAGGGATTTAGCACCGTTGGTGTTGACACGGGCTCCGGTTGTGACATTCACTAAGGTCTTTTGAGTTGTACAGTATTGAACTCAGGCGCCGGATGCCCGCTTGGGAGCAAGGAGCTCGTGCTTCCCCTTGTGTGTGGCAGTGCCGTGCTGTCCCAGCCTGTCTGGTGGGAACAAATTGGCTGATGCCGCTTTTGAGAGTATGTGTGCTTTGGTTTCTTCGTACAGTTTTGTTTTGTATCGATCTGCTTAACACTGTTAATGTTCGAAGCACAGCAATAAAAGCCTGGTTGAGAGAGAAGCAGGAATTGACTCTTGGACTTCCTTCTGGTGGTGGAGTCGCCGTCCTTGGGAGGTATTTAAGGAAAGGCTCGGGGCCGTGCTCTAGTTGGCACGGTGGTGCCGGGCGTGGGCTGGCCTCGGTGACCTCAGCGGTGTTTCCCGGGCGGCCGATGCCGCGGGGCGGGGATGCGGGCGGCGCTCCCGGTTGCCCGGGTGACGCGGGGCTCCCGTCGGAAGTAGCGTAGGGCGGGCGGGGCGAGGCTTCCGGACGCGCTGTTGCATCAGCTCGGGAGCGAGGGCAGGACGAGGCACCAGGATGGCAGCAGCGGCCGCCGCCGAGCACGGTAGGTCGGCGAGCGGCGCCGCGGAGCCCCGGCGGGGCCAGGCGGGGGGTCCGCCGGGGTTGTCACGGCTCGGCGGGGGTCGGTGTCGCGGCCCCGCCGCTGTCACGGTGTCAGGTGGGAGATGGGGGCGGTGGGGCGTCGCCGCGGTCGCCTCCTTCACGCGTCCCTTGGGATCTGCATCCCTTGGGGTCTGCGCGGGCGGGTTCCCCCCCGGGGCGCGTCCGTGGGGACCCCGCGCCGCTGCCCCCCCGAGGTGCCTCCGCGCCCATCCCGTGGGTGCCCGTGGGATGCGGCTCGTGTTGTGCCTCGCCGCGAACGTAAAGGTTAGTGCTGACACGCAGCGATTTGTGGAAATAAGAAAATTGGGAGCTTCTCGGTACTGAAGGTTGGAAGCAGCTGTTCTGCAGCTCCGTGGCTTCCGAGAGAGATTCGGTGGCTGCCAGACCGCTCGGGCTGTGCGCCTGTCACCGCGTCCTCTGTCCCCTTTCACCTGTCCCCGTGTCTCCCTTGCTGTCTTCCCAAGTCACCACTGTGCTCCCTTGAACTTGTGTCCGAACTTCTTGAGCTTTCTGGATGTTTTCTTTGGTCATCTTTTAATGACGGGTTGTACTGCTCGCTTCCATATGGAAGGAGGGCTAGGGTAGTCCCTGTAATTTTTGGCACTACCGTAGCAAATGGAAACTTGGAATACCAGTCATGCAAGTATGAAATACCATTATGGTATGTAAAGGGTTGGAAATTTCTGTCATTCCAGTTAAGGAACTGTAAATTCAAAGATTTTGCTCCTTTTTCTTTGCTACTGAAAGTTGCTTTGCTCTCTGTTCATCACAAGTAACATTCCCACTAAAGTTAAGTAAGTTTTCAAGGGATTGGCTTTTTTAGAAGTGTTTTCAGTACCTTAAGAGAAAAAAACAAAACACCAAAGGCTCAGTTCAGGTGCTCTTTTAAGAAACTTTTTTATTAAGTTCATAATTAGGCAAATAGCTTTTTCTTTTTTTTTTTTTTTAATTGAAGCTGTAATTGTTCCACTTTTCCTGAACCGAAACTAAATGTCAGTGAAACTGACAGGGCTCAGATGACTAGGAATGACAAGCTCTTCCTCCATGTGGGATACTCCGGTCTTAAAATTTTATCTCTACTCAGCTAAAAGCCTCTTGACTCTCATGTGTGAGTCTTGATAAGTCCTTTGTATCTCTGTCTATCCGTGTGTATGCTGTGTCTGTCATAGACAGGGTCACTGCACTGGTTTAGTGGTTCTGAAATGTTTACGGAAAAGGATAATTTATCTTGGCTGAGCAGATAGATGGAATTCCTTCCGAAGGTACCAGAGTGGCCCACTAGAACGATAAATGGCCAGTTTAGAGCCATATCATTAATGGGACTTGTTACATTTGTCTTTTCTGTGTTGTTTTAAATTTGTTGGAAGAGAAATTACCTAAACTAGCTAGTTTATTGCCTACCTTATGGCTTTTTAGTATTTACTTTGCTGTCAATACCTTCAAGGAACAGAAATTTTCATTTTCTACTTAATAAAAGTGAAAATTTTCCATTAAATTTGATATTGTATGGTCTATATTTCTTGATTAAACTTCAGAAGGTATTTTATGTTGAAATAAAATGTAGAAGCAGTCCTATGCCTTGGAGTCTGTGTGTTGCTGTGGTCTTGCAGACAAATTCTCAGCGTCCTTTAATAGTTTCCAAAGCACTCCATGCATGGCAAGAAGCATGTGTGACAATTATATCACCCAAAGTTATTGTACACCAGCAGCTATTTTATGAGAGTTGCATTAATTAATGTCTACAGTGGAATTCTTTGGAAACAACTTCTTAATGTTTCATTGTTAATATTAATTCTTATGATTTTTCAAGGTTATTTTGCTACTTGTCCAATACTTGTTCTCTGTGCTTATTTCCTGAATGGACTAGCTGTTGATATGATTTGATATCTATGGATCATTCCATTCACATGAGTTAAAACTCAGTGTTATGCAATGGCTCTGTAATACTCTCATGTTTCTGCTGTCAAGAAAACACTTCTAAATGCAGTGGAGCAATAACAACTGTAGTTTGTCTGTTATTGGGAGTGGAAAAAAATTGTGGTCAAAGAGAAGGGTGACTTCTTAGCCTGTTTTCCTACAGCAACAGGGAAAACAGGTCAGATGTACGTATATCCATCGGCTCTTCTCACTCAATACTTTTTGAATCCATTAATTTTTACTAATTGCATTTAGCAGTGAACTGCCTCTTGCGCACACTTGGCTAACAGACTGAGGGAGGATGGGTTGGAGGACGATGGGGATACTGGAGTATATGGGAAGAGAGGATGCAGCACTTAGGAGGCATCAGGAAATACATCAATGGGAGTGTGATGAATTAAAGGCGGTGCAAGACATTGAAGGAGGAACTGAGGGTACAGAATGGAAATCACAGAAAAACAAGGTTTTGTAGATTTATTATTCTTGTTTTAGTAGTGATATCAATTGAATCAGAATAGGTTTTTATTTAAAAGTAGTTTTTACTGATTTCTTTTGCTTGAAAAGAAATGGTCCACTGCTATATTGTCTCCAAAAAACATTGTTACCACAGTCATTCTTTTTCCCAGGAGAGCACCCTCTGCTTCAGAAGAAGAGCTCTTCTTTTGTGAGTTCAGTCCAGTTTGGAGCTACTCACAAGAATGCCAGAAGTGAGAATGATTTTGTCCTGCATGTGCTGAAATAGGATGCTCTGAGGTACTAGAGAATTGCATTGATGGTAGAATCATAGAATGGCCTGGGTTGGAAAGGACCTTAAAGATCATCTAGTTCTATTCCCCTGCTGTGGGTAAGGACACTTTCACTGAACCAGGTTGTTCAGAGCTTCATCCAGTCTGACCTTGAACACTTGCAGGAAGGGGACATCACTCAGCACTCTCAAACACAGCAACTTTGCCTGTATCTGCAACTGACTGCAGCAGAGAGTAGAACACATTTGTGATAGCTTCAAGTTGTTATGTTCTGAAAAGTAGCTGTGCATCTAGAAAATAAAGTCTGGAGCTCATCACAGCCTGTGAAACAGTGCGGGACACTCAGATTGGTACAGTGAGCCTGCTGGGAGCTCAAGACTGCTGTGGCTCAGCTACTGCTGTGCCCTGAGGAATCCTGTCAACAGCTGCTCAGGTGTGTTCTTGCTGTACTGCACGTGCTGTGGTGCCCAGTCATGGCTGTGAGTTTGGGCTGAGTTCGAGTTGGGAATCAGTTTCAGCATAAAGACATCCTCCCGTTAGGTCCCCTGGGCTACGTGGGTATTTGATGTATTACACTTTCTAGTCTGCTCTCGCTCTTGCAGCCGGACACAGGCCAAACTTCATAATTTCAAGTACTAATGTGTGTTCCAAGATTGCTTAAAACAATTTTGGTTTATGAGAGCTGAGCTGGTGCTGACGCTCACAGGCAGTACTTACCATCTGTCCTCGCCAAAATCGGTTTGTATGAGTTCCATCATATTTGTTGGATTTGTGTGTAAGTTTGTGCAACTTCCCTTTCAGATTGGTTTGCAGATGTGGTTGGAAAGCACTTAGGTTGTTTCATATTCACCGACTTACATCCCATTAGCAGCCTTGTGTGTGAATAATGGTCATAATAACCCTAATAATATTTTGCAAATTGAGTGTTGATTTCCTTGCAGTAGATCTTTCGAGATCTTTTCTTTGAGATATAGTTTCATTTCTACACAGATCATTCTTGTAATACTTTTTTGGGCATTCTCCCTCATACAATTCATGTATACAAAATTCACATTCAAGGAAGATTTATGCCTTAGGTTTCTAGAGTTAATGAACGCAACTATTTTGAAGTATTTCATGTGTATAAGCACATGAAGTTGTGTGATGATAAACATCAATAAATACTTAGGAGCCTGAAAAGTTTATAGCAAAATGAACTATGTGAGCTGAAACGGAATCCCCTTCAACTGGGTAAGACAAACCCATGAGGTCTAGTTATGAACCATTATTTCCTTGTTATTCCTTATTTATACTGAACAGTTACATGGATAGGCCTTCAGAGAGATTTGGACTTTACGTGAGTTAGTCTTTGCTTTTGTATATGAATCTTTTGTGAAATTCTATTTTTTCAGTTATTTTTTAAAAATCATTGATTTTTTTGTTAGTTCTTATGTGCTACTATATCTCATTTATACCCAAAAGAGTCAAACAAAAGCATGCTTGGTATCTAGCTGCCCTTTCCATGTCATCCTGACTTGCTCTTGGATATTTTAATAATTGATTTCCATATAGAAAACAAAAGCCTTAACTGATGATATTTGGAAAAACTTTTCAGTTGTGCAGTTCCTCATATCCTCTCATAACCACCACTTCCCCAACTCCTTCCATTCTTGCCTTTCCAAGAGTATTGGTCTGTCAGTGCCTCCAGTGCTTTAGGAACTACTTGTGCAGATGTTCATTTCAGTGCGAGAAGCAACACTTCTGGGCACGGTCTCTGTCGTGGTTTGGGAGCAGGGACAGGTGCTCTCACATTGCCTCTCATTTTACTGCCCTATGACCTTGACTTAAATTACCCTCTTGGCTCACTAGCTCGGCAGGATGTTGGCTTAATGTTTGTACAGTGCTTTGAACAGGAACAGATCTACAAACATTGAATCATTGTAGGAAAATATGAATACTGGATTTACCTAAAGGCAATGCTAGCCCTAATGTCGTAGTCTCCATAGTGTTTTGTACCCACTGCCTTGCCCAGGGCTTGCTCTTACTGTCAGCCATCCCCACCAACTCAGAGAACCTTTTTGCTGCTTCCTCTGTGTCCCCACATTTGTAAAGATGAGACATAATTGAACCTGCTTTGCCTGTATTCCAGAGACATCATGGAATTAAAAAATTGTGAGAGAGGAGCAGAATCTAATATCCTTTCTGTTTGTTTGTGTAGGTCTTACTCATTTTAAATATCATTCACATGCTGAGGAGAGAAAGTGGTATAGGAGAAGTATGGGAATATACAGCAACAGCTGAAGTTTTGGGTTTCTGGAGCAAATAGGAGTAACCAAGCATTGTGCTGGGAGCTTGCATGTGGACAACAGTCCTGCAAAGATTAAAGGATATGCTCACGTTCAGTAGACATATTCATAGCCTAACCTCAGTGTATAAAATTAATTGTATTGAAATATTTGCTGGATGAGTGTTTTGACAGCGTGGAAAAGAGGGGCTGATTAGGTTCCCTCTGTGTGAAGAGTTGTTTCCAATTTCAGTAGATTATATTTCTTCATGGAAAGGACTTGTGCTTTTGCCCTTACTTTGCCCTTACTTGTAATGATGTCTTCAAAGAACTTACGACAGCATGAACATAATCCTGTTAAATAGGAAATACGTATTTTTCTCAAATTTCTTGTCAGTTGCCAGAGCTACTTTGCAGGGGGAGATGTATACTGTAAGGATATATTCTGGTCATGGGATCTCCTTCTTTTAATGCTGACCAAATGTCCTGTGCCTCTCTTTACAGCTTCCAGCTACAGTTTTATTCTGAGCATTAGTGAAGAGGAAGCCAGGGTGAAGGCTTTGAACGAGTACCTGAGCACTCGTAGTTATATCCAGGGGTTCACATTTTCACATGCAGATGTGGAGGTGTTCAGAAAGTTTTCGGGGCCACCTGTGGACCAGTATATCCATGTTGTCCGGTGGTACAGACACATAGAAGCAATCTATGATGGCAGCAGTGAAAAAAATGAGCCTTGTAAACTTCAAACAAGTGAGTAATTCAAAACTGGTGGGCAGGTTATAGACTAGCTGACATTGTATTGGTTTTTACTGCTGAGAATTCCTAGAAGTTCCCTTTCATACTCTCTTGCACGCCTTAAAATTTACAGTATCAACTTGTATTCAAAGTCATAACAATCTTCTTGCATACAGTTACTGTTTAACTGATAGAGACTGACCTATTGGAATGTTAAAGCTGTTTTCAAATTTTTTATTTTATTTTTAATTCCTCAGTGTACAGAATTTGATTATGGATGTTTTCTTTAAAAAGCTAGCTAGCTTCTGGGTTGTAAAATAATGTTCCTTGTGGGAACTTTATTTGGGGGTTCCTTAAAATATCCTTGGCTTGTTCCTTAAAATATCAGGATTTGCTCAGTCCACTTTTGTCCTTGCAAGGGTAACTAAATATTAGTTGTAGAATATATAAATTCATAATAAAATAAACTGAATACTTCCTCTTACAGTTGTTAGTAACACTGAATTTAAAAAAAGGATGTCTGGGGTTCTTTTTTAACCCTGGTAATTTAGGCATTGCCGATGATTTGAGGAAATACTAACTGGTTAATCTAGGTCATTGTGAAAGCATGGGTGCAGGCATTTTTGGGAGCTGCATCACTATCCTGAGTTGTTTCCCAATGAGCTAGTCTAATTTAATTGCTTTATAGTGATATCCTTGCTCAGGGAGTCATGAAATAATAATAATAACAACACAGAGCTGTTGTATAGTGCTTGCAATACCTGCAAATGAATGCATAATGTCTGTGATTTTTGCTGATGGTTGTTGACTAATATTACTTCAATGCCATCTTGTCACAACCTCTCATCATATGTGTTCTCAATTCCTAGCAGACCAGCAGTTAAAGTCAGACTGCTGTGAGTAGATTTTGTGTGTGTGTGTGTGCCTGCAAGTGTTTGTGCTGGGTATTGATTTCCTTTCAGCAGAGGAGGGACCTCAGCTGCACCTCTGTCTCTGATAGCAGATTTATGCCACTAACTACAATTTGTAGACTTTCATGGATCAGGGTAGAGCAGTATGAGAAAAGGTTTCCCTTTTCCTGTCCATGAAATCTTTAATATTAAGTCTCTCTTTCAGAAGGGTTATGTCTTTTTATCTTCATGATTTGTGCTCATGTATCAGGAGTCCTGGAATGTTGTTCTGCAGTGTTCACTATGAAAATAGCATATGAATCTGCCATACTTACTAAACCTTGAATACTTTATTAGTGGGTTTTTTCTGGGTGTACCAGAGAGCCCCAGGGTGGATTAGAGCAAGTGAACTTCAGTTCAAGCAGGGGAAAGGCTGTAGCTGGCAGAGGTGTATTTGAACAGACTAACCAGTATACTTTGCCCTGGGTGTCTCTGTAGTGCATACAACGTGACACCTCACTCACAAGCTGAGAACTTTAGGCTGCAGTATCTGGGTTTTTTCTCGTGTTTGTGTGGTTGTAAGTAAAGAAGACTTTACAGATTTATCTTTTATTAGGCTAACCCACAAAGGCTTTTTTCCCCGAGGGAAGCGTTGGCCACAATGAAGCATGCCAGCGTAATCTTTGTAAATCAAAGAGTAAACAAATCCATCCCTTGGTATATGATCTGTGTTATGGATACACTGCTCCTGAGGTATTCTGTTCAGGAGTACCTCGTGCAATGAATGTTTAGAATCAACACATATTTCCGTGGATTCATAACGTAGAGCTTTTTAAAAGAGATTAAATTTTTTTATGCCATGAATGTTTACATTACTTGAAGGTTTTCAGCCAAAATATGCATATGAAGATATTGGGAGAAACAGATTTAACGAAGAGCACCCCGAGACACAGGATCAGAAAGGCAATTTTGTTGTCAAAACAAATAGTTTGTATAGCATTTTAATTGCAGTTAAAATGCATACCATGAGAATTCCTAAAGACAGTGCTGTGTGTATTAAGCTGGCAAACTTGCTTTATTTTTGAATTTTCTGTTTTGCTTTCATTCCTAGTTAATGCAATAATTAGTTTAACATCATTACAGCTGTAAACAACCCTGTGCATAGCAAACTGCAACTTTGAAAAAAAACTCATGAGTTTAACAACTATCTTGCTTCTTACAAATTTAAGAGACAACAAAAGCAAGAATATTGTCACTAATATTACCCTGGGTTCTATCAACTTACTTTAATGGCAAAATGTTGCTGAACTGGAGCATATTTGTGGCGAATGAATGTGTTCAAAAGTGCCTTACGTACATAGCAGCAATGTATGATAAAAAGCCTTTCCATGTCCCCTTCTTCTCACCCTGAATACACATACTCTGTTAGTATTGGCTCTAGAGACCACCTCTGGTCTCTGGAGATTTTTTTTTTGCAAAGTCTGTATGAGATCTGTGATACACCATCACAGTAAAACCAGTGGCATTGCAGAAAGTCCAGGACTGCCATAACACTTCATTAATAATTCATTAAATTTCAAAACTCTGGGTAATCCTTTAACTGAATTGCATGCTCTTACTTTTATACCCTCTTCCTTGCTGTTACTGGGATCAAAAACTATGAGGAATTGCAACTTAGAGAGTAGAAAATAAAACAGATTGAAATAATTTAATTTTGGTGGCTTTGTAGGAGGCTCTTACAGAAGTAGTTGGATCACTTGAATTGCTGCTGTTTTTTCTATTTATATGTGGAGTTTTTTTCTTTTGAAATAACTTAATGATGTGATAAGGAGAAAATGTTATATTGCAAATGTGTTTGTGGAAAATGTCTTTTCAGTTTTCTTTAAACTATTTTTTCTCCTAGGTAAAGGAAAACGTGTGCAGCCCCCCTGGTCTGCCCCTGAAGGGACAAAACATTCTAGGCTCTGCCTCTACAACAGCCTGACTCGCAGTAAGGTGTGTAAATGAAAGAAAAGTGGAGATTTCCGTAGAAACACAACTGGAGCAGTCATCAAACATTTGTTTCTGAAGTGGTTGCCCTCTTGATAGCCAGGTCTCTGGGGTATATTTTGCAGAATGTTAAGAAGCACGTGCCAGAAATGCTGTGTCAGTCAAGTGTGTTTGCTGGGCAGGTGTTATAATGCTCACACCAAGTGTACACACACTGCAAGTGTGTGTCTGTGTGTGTATATTGCATAATATGTAGTTCCCAATTGCAAGTTGTCATGCAAAATAGCCTGCCATTCAATTGTAATACGCATAAGTGTCCGCAGCGTGAGCAGAATAAAATCACAGTTTCTTTCGTTGGATGTTGTCTGTGTAAAAAAAGACCTGCCAATTATATAGTTGTAATATAAACTGGTAAAACTTGTGGTTTTGTTTGAAAGTCCTTTGGGAAAGAGGAGATATTAGTAATATTAATGTTACATGGGATGTAGTATCCAAGTACCTGTGATCTGATCATACTGTGTAACCTTTTTCGATGCAAAAGAGAAGCTTTACACTTGCAGCTTGAATAATGCCCTGCCTCGTCCAGATCTTTGTAACCTGATATCTTGATTCATAAGAGTGCAGATGACATAAGCAGCCACACCCTCTTATCTCTCTTACAAGATAAAGCTGGTGTTAATCTCTACGTATGGTAAAAATTTGTTGGAATTATGATCCTTGTTTTCATGTTCTAATCTCCAAGTGTATTATTACTGGCCTGAGATCGTGTCTTCAATTTCTTCTGATCACTTTGTCTTCTCTTTCAATTAAGGAAATATTTCAGCCTCAGAATGGAAAAAAGGTCTTGTGGTATTGCTGTGGTCCAACAGTTTATGATGCTTCTCACATGGGCCATGCCAGGTACCACAGTTCCTTATTTTGATATAGGTAATAACAGTGCCTATTGGAAACAAAGATTAACAGAAAAGAATACTTTATTTAGATGAGTGTATTACAAGAAAACAGGTTTTTTTTGAACTTGATGCTTGAGATTTAAGATTAAAAACGTTATAAAATTATGTCATTGTGTGATTAAAAGCTTACTAGTGGATGAGAGTGAATTAAAAGTCATTTTAATAAGGCATTTTACTGCTGTAAAATGATTGACTGAGATTAAAGTGGTTTGTGCATGGAATAGAATACACTGGAGGTGTTCATTAAAAACATCCCTATATCTTTCATGTTTTTAGGTCATACATCTCATTTGATATCCTGAGAAGAATCTTGAGGGATTATTTTAAATACGACGTTTTCTATTGTATGAATATTACAGATATTGATGATAAGGTAATGTTTTTTGTTAAACTGCATTCTAAAGTACTGTACTTTGAGCATGGAAGTCAGAGAGTCACATGTAATTGCCACTTGATAAGCCGAGATAAATGTTACACTTATTTACTTAGACATACATTTTGTACAAAAAGGCACTGATTTTCTCGGTTTTGTAGCATTCCTATGGTAGCAAACCCTACTGTCTCATATATACATGACTGTTGTCATAAATAATGAAGACTAAGTGTTTTAGAAAGATAATTTATTTTATTTCCCTATTGAGATAATTAATTGACTCTGTTGAGGTAGCTGTTTAACTATGTATGGTGTGTTTAATCTGTATTACTGCATGTGAATTTATTATTTACTGCTTGTTAAATTTATAGGGATTCTGAAATGCTTTTGGTATGTAATAGATTTTATTTGCACTTTATATCACTGTGTCACTTCACAAAAATATTTTCATGTCTCTGCTTTGTAGATTATCAAGAGAGCAAGACAAAATTACCTTTTTGAAGGGTATAGAGAGAACAAATCAACACCAGATCAGCTACTTGAAGATGTTAGAATCGCCTCAGAGGTGGGTGTGGCATTTAATCTCTGCTAAGTGATCTGTAAGGTTCTCAATAATATGGCAAAGTATCTAAAATTGCCTCACACTTTGCTACCTCTTTCTGCTTGTTTCAGTTATTGTATTGACCTGCTACCACACAAATTAGAAATGTTATTTGAACTGCACATCGCTTTGATTTTTCCATTGTTTTATAATGGATGAATTCTTTAAAAGGCATGCCAAATTTTTATGTTGCTAGTATTTGTTTGTGAGTGCATGTATTGCTCAAAAAGCATTTGGATGTTTGTGTGTTAGAATACAAACTTTAATCCTTTAAAAGAGTTTTTAAATGGTGGTATGTCCATAATATTTTAAAGCTTGGTAGGTTTCCCTTTTGTACCACTGATGACCTTGGAAAGGGCAAAAAGGCTCCAAAGCTTTAGGGATTTAATAAATTGTGCATTCTGGACTGAAGGTGAGGAAAGGTGATTCTCTGGTAATTTTTAGAACTACAGATCACAAGGAGATTGTCATTCTAATTAATTTAATACAAGCCTGGGAATAGAAGGTGTGGAAATTTTGCCCAACTATCTTTGCCTGATCTAAGCATTGCATTTAATCTCTCTCTGTTTCACATTAAAGCTTATTCTTTGCAGATTTCTGATAATCAACTGTGTAATTAAGGTGATCAGCTGCATAGAAAGTGAAAACAACAGTAATGATGTGATGTAATGATTTATAAAGTCTTTCTGAAAAACTTAATTCAGCTGCAAACTAAACCCCTTTTGACTACACCTTTATTTCTGATGAAGATGTTTCAGTGGTTGATGTAAAAGCTTTTTCTGTGGCATAATGTATTATTCATCACTAGGAAGGTACTATGTGGCTAAGGTATTGTGTATGGAACACAGCGCTACTATGCTGAAAGTGGCTTTCTGAATTGTTTTTTTTAATTGTAGCTCTTTTCAGTTAAATTAAATGAGACAATGGACCCAGATAAAAAGCAAATGTTGGAAAGAATTCAAAGTGCAGTGAAGGCTGCTTTTGACCCTCTACAAGAAGCCGTGCAAGCAAAACTCCCTGCGGAAGAGATCAACAGATGTCACGAGGTAAGTTTGAGCTCTATTTTATATTTTATATTTGGCTTATAATTCTTACGAGGTTTAAAAATAATATTTAGCTTGTAGTAATTCCTTGAAACATTATGGAACTTTTTATTCATGCAGAGGAATTGTGGGGTTGTGAACTTTTCAGTACTTTGCATCCAATATAGGAAATTTGATTCTTTAATTCAACTATAGACTTTTTGGATGCTGGTTTTATCAATTAGAGTGTTTTTTCTTCTCACACTGTCATAATTATTCAGTTATTTTTTATCTTTCCAATGAAAACTTTTCTCTTTCGTGTACTTAGACCTTCTCTTTGACAATTTTGTCTCGATGAATTAGTTTCAGTATAGGTTACTGAACCTGCATTTCTGACATTCCAGTACTGGTGGCAGTTTTCTACACAAATGTTTCTGTCCCTGATCAGAGAAGAAAATACCTCCCACAAAGTTATGCTCAGGATTATTTTCGATTACATTTAGTGACAGTAATCACGTTGACTTTACTGTGCTTTGGTTCTGTCCCAGTAACCAAGTCAGTCAGTACAACCCGAATCTTCTAGTAAGTGGTTTCCATTTTGATCTTTTCACCCTTTCAGATTATTTGTGATAATTACTGTGGGAAATATGGAGTATGTGCTCCCTTCTTGAGAAAAATCTCACTCTAAATTATGAGATTTTTTAAAAGGCCCAGCTATTTTAATACCAAATGCCTTTATGAAAGCATATACTGACCTAACAGAATTTTTAACACTACTAAAATCTAAGCAGTCACATCTTCTGCACTATGTCCTAGAGTAAAAAAATCTAATCTTTTATATAAGATTAAAATGTATCTTTGCTGATGTTGAAATCAGTCTTTCAGACACTTCTTAGCAATATGCACAGTAGAGCTTCTTTTAGATTATCTAATAGCAGTGGGTGAACAGATGATAACTAACTGCAGATGGTGTTTACAGCATAAATTCCAGATGCCAATTTAAGGGATTAATATCAAAACAGATATCAATTATCAGTGTATCTTCCTTTCTCTGATTGTTTCATCTATATTTATGAAGGGCAATATGATAAAAATGTGGTAGAAACATGGATTACTCTGTATTCGTAACTAAATGCCTCATTCCAAGAGTCTTGTTCCTTAAGCAAAGCTCTCTTTTCAGAAAAAGATCTTTCTGCAGAATTTAAACAGGGCAAGTCTTTGATCGCTTTGCACTTACCGTTATTGTTTTATAGAAACTGTTGGAAGAAGCCAAAGATTTGCTGTCTGACTGGCTGGACTCAAAATTTGGCAGTCAGGTGACTGACAATTCCATATTCTCAAAGCTCCCCAAATTCTGGGAAGGGGAATTTCATAAAGATATGGAAGCGCTCAACGTAAGTAAAAGAACTGTTTTCTGCTCTAAAAGTGTATGTGTCATGCCTTATAATACCTAGAATACAATTTAGCTCCTTAATAGCTTTCAAGAGTTTTCTTTGAGTCGGCAGCTGTTAGCTTAGCGCCTGTTCTGTTCCCGGCAATCTCAAATCTGTTGTGCGTGTTATCAGAGTCAGTTAGTTGGTGATCAAGTCTGATGTGCACTCCATGCCTTCCCCTTGATGTAACGTGGGTTTATAATCATAAACTGTTCCAGAAGTTTGAGATGGAATCTCTCAGCTGCACAGGAGATCCCTGCCAACCTCAGCATTTAGACTGACTACTTGAAAGTCTTCAGCCGCTAAGAAATGATGTGCTGATAACAATCAAGAAGACATTTGCCTGTTACAGATGACGTGGTGTGTCACGTGCAATGGTTCAAATCAGTGAGGGTTCACTTATTTACCTGCAAATCAGAGGGACTTACTGCCTGTTCTGCCAGAAGAGCTGGCATCTCCTGCGCTAGTTTGTTGTTAATGTCGCCCTAAAGGCTGAGATAAAAATGTCCACAGCACATTGTTCCAGAGCAGAAAGCTTGAAATAGGAGTGTTAGTTTTTATTAGCACTTGCTTTTGAGCAGACTTTTAACCAATATATAATATATATATATCTTTAGTGCATATTTACATATGTATAAATATATATCTATATGTAATTCTACTTTTTATCTATAGGTTTTACCTCCAGATGTTTTAACACGGGTTAGTGAATATGTGCCAGAAATTGTAGATTTTGTGAAGAAGATTGTGGATAATGGCTATGGGTAAGTTTGCTACAGGGTGCTTTTGTTGTACCTTATACTGCATCAGAGCTAGAATGATTGGTTTGAGCACTTAACTGTGAGCTGTTTTCTCTGTTTTTGTGACCAATAGTAATCTCTTCCAGAAGCAGTTTTTCATCAAATAAAGAAATTTCAATTTCTTTTGCAAAAGACCTATTATTTCTCACCTGGTGAAAATGTGCTATTCCATACTTTTTATGATGTCCTACAAAGAGAGGTTAGATTATTAAATTTATAGGGTGAAACCCTTGTTCATTAGAATAAATAGTCAAAGTCCCATTCACTTGAACTATGTTTGATTTCTGGCCTTCAGCAAGGGGTTTAAAAAATTGACAGCTGAGTTGATAACTAGAATCAGTTGTAAATAACATAAATTTTTAGAAATGGTAATTGTGATCTGTTTTTCTGCCGTTGTCTATTGTCTATATTTGGAAATCAAGCTAATACTCTAGAAGTCCCTAGATATCCTGAGAGGTTTCCATCTGAAATGTTGGCGTTCTATTTCTGTTAATAGCCTGATTTTTTTCACATGGGTGTATTTGGATTGTGAATAAATGAAGGCTGTGGTTCTGAGTGCCATAATTTTTCTGGTATGTTCTTCCTTCAAACGTACATTTAAAAAAAAAGGGGCAGGGGGACTGTTCAAAATTCTTTGCGCTGAAGTACCACCAGTCATGGTCGTCCTGAAACTTACCTTTGTGCCAGGGCTGTTCTTATGGCTGTAGTGGGACAAAATGATCAAAGCAAAGGAGTACAAAATGGACGGTGAAACAAATGTGATTCATATTACATTACTGCAAAATATTAAAAGGCCTAGATATTGTAGATATCTCTTCTCCTGTGACTGTTACCTGATGTCTCACCTCTTAAGAGCTTAACAAAAGATGTCAGTTGTTTTCCCTGTCATCAATTTTATTATGACTTTCAATGATTTGTACAAAGCTTTTATAGTAAGACCTTAAAACTTAGGTTCACCTAAGTCATCTTTACAATACTGAGCAATACCATACTGTGAGTAGTTTCACTAGAGAACTTATGATAGTGATTTTGGGGATAAAAATCAGTGAACTTGTGGTAGAAAGTTAGCTAAATAATGGTCTTTAACTTTTCAGGTATGTGTCCAATGGTTCTGTATACTTTGATACTATGAAGTTTGATGCCAGTGAAAAACACTCGTATGCTAAGTTGGTTCCTGAAGCTGTAGGGGATCAAAAAGCTCTTCAAGAGGGTGAAGGTAAGAAGGGGAAATAACATTTGCTTAAGTTGCTGAAGAAACTGATGATGTGTTGGTCTCTTCAGTTGATTGCAGTGATATATGAATCAGTTACTTTCAGAGTTCAATTATTTACCTGCTGCTCTTCCTTTCCCAGTAGATTTCTTTGCTGAAGTTTTGTAGCTTGAGCCAGTACGTTCCTGCTAGTTTTTAATTAGAAAATGCCAAGAAACGTTATTTATTCTAGGATGTATTTGGAGTGGTTTTCTGTTTGTTTGTTTTTGGGGTTTTTTCTTTGGTCAGAATTGTGAATAGCTCAGTCATTTGGCCATAGCCCAGTTGTTTGGCCATTCATCTGGTTCAGTGTGAGAACAAAGACTTGAAGCTTGGTCTCCCACATTCCAGGCAAAAGCTCTCCACATCAGGCTGTGGTTATTTAATGACAAATATGTGGGTTCCATTTTCATACTAAGAACTGTTTTTACTTTGTAAACTTTGTTGTGTTGAACTAAATCCAAATATAGATTTTTTTGAAAAGAGATACAGCAGAGGATTAGCTTAGAATGCTCAATAAACCAGACTCATTTGTTATCTGCTCCCAAGGTTGTACAGTTTTAGTAGCAAATCATCCATAAAGTCTATAAAAAGAATATTAAAAGGTTTTAATATAGCACTTGTACGAGGTGAAATTAGGACACTCATACTAGGTGAAACTAGCAATATCTCAAAGGTGCCACTTAAAATGGTTATGATTTTTTTTCCTTTATTCAAACCATTGTAGCTGAAATCTATGTGAAATGAAAGATGTTATTTAAGACACCATCTTTGTGGTAACATTGTCATTTCCACCATATAACCAATCACTTTTGTTAAATTATGTCCTTTTCCAAGTAGTGACTGATGCTGAGTGATTAATGTAACTAATGAAGAATATGCAGATATCAAGTCAGCTTAGCTGCTTTGACTCATTTGTGATGATTGTTGCTACATAGACAGATAATGTAATTTTGACTGTTACAAGCAGCAGAAACACTGAAATGTGAAAGATGCAGTTAATGTAAATAAAAGCATAATATTTCTGTACTTAAACTGCATAATGTATCATATTCCAAACAATGGAGATTGCAAGTATCTCAACCTGTACATCAAAACTAATTGAGAAGTTTAATGTTGACAATCTTAGCCTTAATCTGTCTTGGATTTTTACACTGTAGGTGGTACTGTTGACCACTTTTAGTCTTGGGGCAGTATTGCGGAAATGGTAAATTCCTTGTTTTTTAAAGATGTCATAATGAGAGTACCACCTAATTGATCATAAGAAGCTAAGAGCAAATAATGCATAACATGTCTGTGATGGTAACAGAACACTAAATGTAGCTATTTAACAACTACCATCCATTCTGTGCAGCAGCTGAGATTAGGGGTGGAAGAAGTATCCCATGATCATTTTGTGTATGCAGATCAAGACATTAGTAGTCTTAACTTGGATCCATCTAACTTTGGAATGAATTGATTCTGCAATCTTACTTGTCAATGAGTATAGGGTTTTTTCTTTCTGTATTTATTTTTCTGTAACTGCAGTATTGGAATTGTACCTGCTGAGAGAATGTAGATGAATCTCATGTCAAAACTTAGAAAGCATAGTTGTCAGCTATGCTGTCAACCAAACATTAATCAAAGGCCCAAAGGATTATCAAGAGTTGATTATGAAGATTTTCAAAGGTTCTGTGATTTAGGGTTTTGTTTGGTCTTTTTTTATTTTTTTTTTTTTTTAATTCACTTCATCTGAGGTACAGCAAGGCCAAAGATCAATAATGCTAGTGTAAAATGTGTATCTTTACATTTTCTCTTTTGGAAGGTGACCTGAGCATCTCAGCTGATCGCCTAAGTGAGAAACGTTCTCCAAATGATTTTGCTTTATGGAAATGCTCCAAGCCAGGAGAGCCTTCGTGGGACTCTCCATGGGGAAAGGTAAGGACATTGTAATCAGGATTTAGATTTTCCACACTTTATTAAATAGCACAGTTACACAAGTACTTTGCCTCACCTGATATTAACAATATATAGATTATGGAGTTATTGTATTCAGTCATAAGATTCAGTTCTTAATATTTATTTAATAATTTAGGATGCGTGTCAGTTTGTTTGATACTTTTTAAACAGAAATTTGGATGCAGGCTTTTCATGGCTATTTACTGGTCATTTGTCCTCTGTTTATCAAAAAGCTTTACTGCAGTAAGTTCTATTTCCTTTTTTTTCTCTTGTGATCAAATATATTAATGCAATTTTAAAAAGAACAGTAAACAGGATAATCAAAGTATTACAGATGTGTATGCCAGGTTTGATCTTTAAATGCAACAGTTTACTTTTATGAAGCTGACACTGAGAATCTTTTTGTTTTGTTTTAGTAACAGTGTATCCCATTTCTTCAGGTCCATAACTGCTTAGACAATTGCTGGTAGTCAAGTAATGCCTTTTTCTTAACAGGGTCGTCCAGGCTGGCACATTGAATGTTCCGCGATGGCTGGATCCCTTCTAGGAGAGTCAATGGATATTCACGGA
>JAYRBT010000177.1:14738039-14842871 GCA_036023395.1 Myiotriccus ornatus
AGGCTGGATGTGGCACTGAGTGCCATGATCTAGTAATCACAGTGGGGCTGGATCAAGGGTTGGACTTGATGATCTCGAAGGTCTCTTCCAACCCAGTTAATTCTGTGATTCTATGTTTGGATTACAGTTGCTCTGACATATGTATGTGTAGTTATCAAACCAAAAATATCGTAGTCCTTCAAAGGTTAGATGCAGTACATGATATGTTAATTTTGGATTTTTCTAAAATTAGGTTCTTAACCTTCTTATTGGAAATCCTACAGCACTCATTAGGATCTTCCTGAGTCATAGACCCTTCCACTATACAATGGCAGAACTGTTGCATCATTTCTGAATTGCCATGGGTTTTCTTTCTGTTCCCCTTCAGGAACAATGAGGGTATCTTGGAAGAAATTCATGATTTTCAAATCCCTGCAAAGAAACATGCTGCTTCTCTGTGTAGCTGAAATAATGTAGGACTTACTTAAAAGCTTTACCCCTTCAAAGCAAAAGATATTTCTCTGGCCTATGTGAGAGAGTAGCAATTTTTTAATTGCATTAAATAACTGTGTAGCAGGACAGAATACTTTCACCAAATCTTACTTCACTAAAAGTACTTTTCATACTCTTTAGTAACTGAAGTGCTGCAGTTGAGTGATGCTCTTCGGGATGACATCCTTCCTGAACTTGGAGTTCGATTTGAGGATCATGAAGGTACCAAATCATGTCTTGCAACTTCGTAGGTGGCTGTTTTTATAATCCTGCTGTTTTCCTAAGAAGTGTGAAAACAAACTATCAAGGCTAATCTTAAATAATGAAACAAACTCAAGGACTGCAAAACTATCGCATATCATATATATGTACCATATGTAATGGTACATTATCATATGTATGAATGTATATTATAGAACTATATTGGAATATATATATATAATAAAAAACATACATTGCAGTATTTATCTTTTTGTGTAGCACCTAAATTCTTAGTCACTTTTGAGTAGTACACAGTTGTATTTGCATTCAGCATGCAAAAAGAAAACAGTTATCACAGGGTAAACACATTTATCTTTCATTAATCAAGAAGCTAATTAATCTGTTTTGTCTTCTTTAGGACTTCCAACTGTGGTTAAATTAGTGGATAAGGACACGTTATTGAAAGAAAGAGAAGAAAAGAAAAAGGTTATTATTTTAAGCATTCTGCATTTTTAAAATTTAAAGTAATGTGTAAACTATGGATATTTTCATATTTCTTTGATAATTCATAAGAAAAATTGTAACAAACTAGCAACAAGGAAAATAACATAAGAGAATTGATAGAAAAGTTGGAGTATGTTAGAGGAAAAGAATTTTTTGAAACAGTAGTTTGTTGAAAACTTTGTATGGGACCCATGAATACCACTAAGATTTTTTGGTTTTTAAGATTTTTGTAGCGTTAAGGGATATTGAGTATTGCATACATGCTGTCTTAGCTCTCTGGAAGAACAATTTCAATGAGAAGCTGATTTGGACTTCTTTTGTCTGCATAAGTGAAGTTGTCATTTTTCATAGAACTAGTCTGTATTTATCTGATATGTGAGGGAAAAATGAACTGGCCAAATCTTAATTTATGTAGTACAGATGAGTGAGATATTCAGGATATGGGGGTAAGAATTCACATGTTGCTATATAAAGATTGTGAATTCTAATTCATATGCACAAGATCTATACAGAAACTCTCCTTTTGGCACTTCCTGGCATTAATATTTGACTTCGTAACACTTAAAAGAAGCACTTCCTGTGTCTGTCTTCAGTTTTACTGAATAATAAAATTCTGTCATGACTAGAAATGTTTGGAAGACCTTCCAGGATTTCTCCTTCCATGCTGATGTTTTTTTAAAAAAGGGAGAAGTACAAAGTAGCTTTAGCCAATTCCAGATGTTTTCATCAGAACAACCTTTAAAGGCAGTTTGTATATAGCTGCTGAGTGGAACCTGAGCTAGAGTATCTTTTCCCTGGAAACAGTATTATGTTCAGTACTGGCAGAACCCTTGGAGAACTGATAGGTCTCTCCCAAACAAGTGCAAGATGAGATTTTTAGCAAGTTGGCTAAATTTGGATAGTTGTTTCCCTAGGAACATCAAGGGATACACAACTACTGCTTTGAGAAATTGTACTGTCTTCA
Organism: Myiotriccus ornatus; assembly: GCA_036023395.1. Classification (NCBI taxonomy): domain Eukaryota; kingdom Metazoa; phylum Chordata; class Aves; order Passeriformes; family Tyrannidae; genus Myiotriccus; species Myiotriccus ornatus. Next base: position 14,740,180 of record JAYRBT010000177.1, read on the forward strand.
CAGTTTGAGGCAAGAGCTTAAAATATCAGTGAAGTACAGTCTTTTTTTAAAATCATTTTGCCAAACATTTTCCCCCCTAAAATGACAGGACCATTTCTTTTGCAGGCTTTGTAGGTATTCTTTTATATGTATCCCCTTTGCATGCAAAATGCATTCTGAACAGCTAAAACTGGTTTAATGGTGAATAAAGGCAAATGGAATCAAAGACATACAGTGAGAAGTATCAGACAGTCCTAATTATAAGGCATGGTGGTTTTGCTGCAGGTCATGCTGCCAGTTCTGTCTGTAATTAGATATCCAGGGGAGCTAGCTGGCTCAGGGTTGCAGAAAACAACCAGATGAAACATTGTGTTACCTTTTACTCATTAACACTGTCTCTTACAGATAGAAGAAGAGAAAAAAAGGAAGAAAGAAGAAGCAGCCAGGAAAAAACAACAGCAGGAAGTAAGTGTTCAGATCCTTTTAACCTTTAACTTTGAAGAAAAGTGTAGGCAGCAACAGTCACGTGCAGGAAAGAACACATCAGAACACAGGCTCTCTGCCCAACCTTTACCGGGCCTCCATTTGTTTCTTTGTCTGTACAATTTCCTGCTCAGAATGACTTTGGCTTGCAGTTCAGATTTGAATTTCCAGCTCCTATTATATTGAAACCGTCTTTGAGAACACAACTAAAGGCTTCAAAATCTTCTTAGAAGAACCTGTAGCACTTAATTTCAGTCTATAGACAGTATTACTTCTATAATTGTCAATGCCTGGTACTGTTAGAGAAGATTTTGCTTTTGTCATTTATTATTTTATTTGCCTTTCAGTATCATAGGTATGTGCAAAAGGGTTTCTTAGTCTCTCTTTTTTTTTCTTTTTCTCTTTAAGAAATACCCTGTTCCTTGTGACTGAACAGTGAAATGTTTTCTCTCTACAGCTGAAATTGAGGTAGCTCAAAGGTTTTAGGCTTTGGATGAGGAGTAGACAGACAGAGGAGATGAACTTATACAAAGAAAATATTGTTTTCCATGCTGTTGACTCTAACGGTACAGGAAATACTTCCCTGTGTTAAAAGAGGAAGAAAACTTTTCAAGAGCACCACATACAGAGAGAAAAACAGATAAATAGCATTTATCATTCTCAAATTCCAAGTACCTTTTTTCATTCTTTCAAAAAGATGATTCTTTGCATTGAGTATAAATTACTGGGAAAGGATTCTGAGGTGGGCTTGTTTACAGATAAGTGAAATTTCAGTTTATTTTCGGTGCAGTTACTGCATCTGATCCTGCTGTGGCCTGTAAAGAAACCTTTGCTTGTCAGCAGGAAACTGTTGATAAAGGTGGTTCCCTTTGCAGTGAGTTAATTGCTGAATATTCTTTACTCATAGCAACTATTTGCTTTGTGTTGACTAAGAAACGAAATTAGCAAGAATCAGACAGATGTAATTTTTGGAAAATATATCAGCAAGTCATTTTGAGTTTCTCCAATACATCTATTTTATTAAGTGGTTCTCTATGGATTTAAAATACATTTTTTGCCCTGGACAAGCACAGGTAAGACATACTGAGTTGTTCCTCAATAAAAGTTTCTTTTGACATGATAAACAATTGTGAATTAAATGCTCTTTGATTTGCAAATTATAATCTACTTTTTCTTTTGCATATGTGACATGTTTTCAGTAATTACTTGTGATGTTAATGCACGTTTTGTATTACAGGCAGCAAAACTGGAAAAAATGAAGATTCCACCACATGAAATGTTTAAATCGGAACTTGACAAATATTCCATGTTTGATGAAAATGTAAGAGTGGTTTTCCTTCTCCAGTTGTACATACTTAATTGTATATGTTTATAGTGATCTTGTTCCAAAACCTCCAGGGCAGTGCCATTAATGTAGTGAAAGGAGGGAAGAAGGAAAAGGCAATATATTAATTTTATTGTGCAGTGGGGAGTGAGGTCTCTTACCTGTTAGCCATCATTTCAAGAGTATTTTCATTGTATGTTTCTTTGGCTCCTCCCATTGCAAAGCAAAATATATATTGTGGGTAAGAACATGTACAATGTTTGTTCACAGATTTATTACCCTGGTGCAAGGCAAGGTATTCACTTCTAAGTACAAACTCCCCAACTCTGCCAGAACTGATGATTTTTGGAGAGGTCCTGTGCTTCCTGTTTGATTCTGCCCACTGTTTTGGTCTCTCTCTGCAAAGGCTCTCTGAAGGGGCTGTATGGATAACTTTGCTCTTCATTGCTCTCCTTGGGGATAAAAGGTGTTACTTGGAAAACATAAAGCATTGTTTCTTCAGTATTTGATCTGGGACACTGATCCTGCTTCTGTCTGTCCCCTTCACCTGCACAAATTCAGGCTCTGGGGGCAAGTCAGAATGGAGAGTGTAAATACTAGAAAATAGTCCTACAAGCCAAGGAGAATGTCCATAAAACCTCTGATAATACTTTCTCTATCAAGAACATAAATCTCTTATTGCTTTTGCTTTAAGCCTTGAGTTCCTTATGCTAGTATGATTAGAAGATTATTTAACCATCTGTTCAGGAATTAGTCATTATTCTCTTAAAATCATCTAGAAGTTAGTGGTCTAAGCTTCCCTTATGTAGTATAGGACAGAAAATAAATACACCCTTACGCCCCTTCATTAACTAGGAAGGGAACATATAGAAATAGTCAAAGTTAGTTGTCAGACTTCTAGGTGACTAAAATTAGCCAAGATACATGCCATCCTGACAGCCTGTCATGACATTATCTACATATCTTATTAAAACATGATTCTGAAAGCAGCAGAAGTCCAAGAATTTGTCTTAAATATTCTTCTTTTTTTAAAAAATATTTCAGGGATTTCCCACCCATGACACAGAAGGCAAAGAACTTAGCAAAGGACAAATCAAGAAGTTAAAGAAACTTTATGAAACCCAAGAAAAGCTACACAAGGAGTATCTACAAATGGTTCAGAATGGAAGTGCAAATTGAAAACAACGGGACTTTTTTCTAGAAGGCGAGTGCTGGTTTCCCATTGAAGAAGTGAGCATATACTGCTGCTCAAATTTCTGTTTACACTTTCTATTATGTGCAAAGTAAAATTCCTGTTTATGTGGATTAATAATGTCATCTGGAAAGGCAATAAAAATCCATCATTAAAAAAAGCCAACCTGTAAGAAGTTTCTTCACAACAGTAGCAGGCTGAATGGTTGCCAGGTCTATTTGGGAAGGTGCTGCTCAGTCAGCAAATCCACATAAGGATTCTTGTTCATTATGGCTGTCTGGGCTTTGGTTAATTTGTCCTGCATACTGATCTCTATCTAAGACCCACTGTAGTTTGAATTCTAGAATATGTCACAGCAAAATTTACTGCTAAACGGGAGCTGAGCAATTTGTCCTGCAGCAAGAACAGTATTTTCCAGATGACTTTAGTATCTTTACATAAGCAGGAAAAGTGGGTGGTTCCACTAGGATACTTATTTTAGCTGCTGTTATTAAAAACTCTCATAAGTATACCCAGAACACTTTGCATAGTGGAAGCTAACAGTCCAGTCCCTTTGTTGAAAAAGGGATCATCATCTGTGTTCAACCTGCAGTTGCAATCAAGTGGGTAAGTACAAGGCAAATACACCTGCATTGAACAAACAGGTGGGAAAGACATAAAGGGCTGTTGGCAGAGGGTGGTGTGTTCTTGGAGCTATCCCTCCAGGGAAACAGGAGCACTGCCAAAGTACCTGATTACCCAGGGGATTCAGTACCTAATTACAAGTTCAGAACCGTGGGGAATTACCAGAGGGTTTCCAACCGAGATACAGTTTATGGATTGGTTTGCCATTGGGTAATACAGCTATACATTGCTCTGTATTCAAGACTGATGTTTTTAACATGACAGTTTAACCCTGAGTTAATAACCTTTCTGATGTAGTATGGTCACGCTATATCTGCAAGGAGAGTTCTCCGTTGCCCAATAATGCATTTCACTGGCAGTAGCTACTAAATGAACCAAAGTTCATGAAATCCTAAAAAATATCTTGCCTACTTCGCAACTTCATGTAACAGCCAAGTGTCTGATTTACAGAACTGTATTCACTGGGTATTCTCAAGGTGACTTGCAGAAAATCATACTGTGACACCTCTGTTCTCTCAGCCCTAAGGTTCATGCTACAATCATTAGGCTATGTTCCTTTTCTTAATTAAGAGTTAAAACATCTTTGCTTTTCCTTTGTATTTTTATATTTATATTCCTTCTTCTGAGGAATGAACATATTTGGAGTAACAGAAAGATCTAGTAGGGTTTTTTTCTAATTTGTCTGTACTTGCCTTTGAAAACAAACATAGTGTTAAGGTCAGTAAAGCACATGCATCTTGTGTACAGAAAATAAAATCTGTTGCAAAGTACAAGTTGTATGTGAACTTTGTATAGTGGGGAGAACACAGAGTTTATCTTTATTTCACGACTGTCTTTTTCAAATGTGGTTTACAGAGCCTTTCTTTTATCTTACTAATTGAATTCATTTTGCATTCAGTATTTGATTACTCTGATAATTTCTAATCAGTTGTATAATGCACATTTAAACTGCACAATGGTACTTCAAACAGCCAGCCATAGCCATGAGGGCAACTTCTCTATCCTTTATTCTGGGAACAGAAGAGGATCAGTTGCATTTTTACACCATTCTAGATCCCGACTCCCTTCAACAGCACCTGCTCATTCTTTTCTTCTGCGCATGTTCCCCCATGATGCATGTGCACTCAGGATATCCACGGAGGGATGGGACATGCCTATGCTGCTTCTGGAGTTGCTACTTAATGTCAGTAGTTTGCTTACAGAAATTCTGTCTCGGTGATCTGAGTCAGCACTTACTTAAAGAGAGATAGTATATAACTGTGGAGAAGATGCTGTTAATCCATAGCTGTCCTGGACTGTAGTTTATGACATCTCCATGATAACATCCTGGCTTTTGCCCCCACACACTGGTTTTTCTCTTCCTGTTAAGTTTTAGTAGACCTTAAGCCAACTCCATGATTAATCTACTGTATCAATGTAAAAGATTTTTTTTTTTTTTTAGATGCCCCTTTTCCTTCCCAAATGCTTCATTTTGTTTCTGGGACAACTCTACTTGCATGGATCTTGGAAGCATTTCAGACTCAAATTTTCCAAAGGTTATTTTCCGGTCTCTCTGTATGCTTCCCACATGCACACACAGCTTCCTCTCTCCCCCAGTAATTTTTTTAAATTCAGTATGCGTAAAGTCCTGGTGAAGGAAAACTCGGTAGCAAACAAAGGATGCTGCAGCCAGACTTGGATGCACACTGCTTGAGATGACTTTTTCAGTTTGGGTGTGCCAATTGATCTGTGGGATTACTGAATTGCACAGACAATACCTATTCCCTGGCAATCCTTCAAGGTGGCACTAATGTGAATTCCTCTGCACTTGCTTGGTGAGAGCGACCTGGCAAGCAGAAAAAGGGAATGCAACAGCAGTGGTCTGCAGTGTCTTAGTCATCTGTCTCACTCAGCAAGGAAAAGAGAGACTATAGACTTCACAGTGTTTTAATTTTTTCTGTTTGGTTGGTTGTTTTGTTTTGTTTTTTTAATTGACATGTATGCATACACATGCTCGGGGAAACCAGTCTGAAATGTGCTTTTCTAAACATTATGAAAACAAAAATCCCCACAGCAAAATCTTGGAATTTTAAAATATTTTAATTTTCTGGAACAGGGACCTCACGTTGCTCATACAACATGAAGCTTTTCATTTCCCACCTATCAAAGAATTTATTCAGAGATGTCAAGGAGTGGTGTTTCTGTTTTTAATTGCACCCTTGGCTGAAGGCCAAACTTGGCAGTGGCAAATTTTGTTTCTGTCTTTTGCTCAGTGTGCCTTTCAGCCCTTCTAATGTGAATATTCACATTAACATCAAATGTGTACTGCTCCACTAAAGAGAACAAATTCCTCCCATCACTCAGCTGGTTCAGATACTGGTGGAAAAATCTGAATTGTTCATTCTGAACTTGTTGCCACCGATCTTTTCAAAGACTTTCAACTAATGAGTTCCTGGTTACATTCATGATACTCTTTTTGACCTCTTTATACTAACATTTTTATTTGCTCTCTTCTGCTCCACAAAGCCATCGATGCAATTTTAAGTCTGCAAATAAACAGTTTGTTGCCACATACAGTACATAGCTTAAAACATACAAAAAGAAGATGAAGGTAAGTTTAAATGTTTTCAGGTGGTAGTAGTTGTTGGACCAACTTCAGCTCCCTCTTTAATTACTCAACTTCTACCACACAAATACAGGAAGGAATTTTACTCCTCCCTGTGATTTCACAGGGCAATTTCTACATGTATCACATGTATAGTATTTCATATGTCTCTTGAGACAGAACAGATTAATTAAGAAGCACATTACCTATTTGGTACCAAGACTCTGCTTAGCGATGATCAAAGTTCTTCCTCCTCCTGCAGAAAAAGTCACTGACAGACTAAGTCTTATCTCTCAAATTAGGCTGTGAATGTCTGGCATCTCACTCAGTGAGAGCAGTTTCCATTAATACCCACCCAAGGGCAGAAGACACAGACATTTTAATGCCAGATACAGATCTCAGCCTAAGCTTTCTCTCCCTTGTCAAGTGCATCTGTTTGGCAGCTCTGCCACAATCCCTTCTCTTGGTTTTGGTTCTCCAAGCTCTTGGATGGGAGGCTGGGTGTTTAAATTGAGCCAGGGTGATTCAGCAAATATCCTTTTGCAGCTCTCTGCAGGGCAGCAGCACTTGACAGCAAGATGACTCCACAGATTGTGCTTTATCAACAGTCCTAAAGTCTATTGCCGTACTGTGTGCTACAAGAGATTAGACAGCAGTCAGCAAAAATCCCTCATTGATGGTGGGAGGTTGAGGCCCTTGGAGAGGGGCACTAAAAATCCAGGGGTGTAAGGTAGTCAAAATGTGTGCTTACTTTGATATACAGGTGCAGAAAGGTACAGCTAGATCACAAAGTCAGGCAAAATCTCTCTGACATGTTTGTAGGAGACAAAATTTGGAGTTTGTACTCAACATGTGAGTGAAAGGGAGAAATGGCTTTTAACAAATTGGAGGTAGACAGAAAAAATCTAATAAGAGAACTTGATAGCTATTAACCATCAGCAAGCATAAAAGTGTGGAGTAGGAATGTCTTCAGATAAATCCTCCTTTCAGAGTTCTTCCTTTGGAGCACTGAGAATCAAGAGTAGCCACTTCCATGAATAAAGTTGTCCCAAAATGAAGAATTAATGGATATATGAGAAGGCTATTAACCTGCTGATGTTAGAAAAAGGACTGGTTTGGAGAAACAGGGAAAGGGAGCTGGAAGCAAAGGAAAGAAGGGGGAAAAGAACCTTCCAATGAACATGTTCTCTGGCCCACCAAATCTGCTTGTTTGTGCAACTGGCTACAACATTCCTGCAGTTCTTTACCTGTTTGAATGCAATTCAAAATTACCTCATATTTAATTACAGTATTTGGCATCTATTTAGTCAAAGATTCCTTAGTTATTCCTGTAACTTAAATTCCTACCATAACCGAATTAATCCAATGTTAATATATTGGCTAGTTGCTAACTAATAGAACAGTAGTCTCTTTGCTTCCACTTTTCAATTTTGTCTGTGAAAGGACTGTGATGATAAACACTAGTCATTAATTACTGAAATCCAAGCAGCAGACCTGGAGAAAGCATTTTTTTTTTTAGAACAGGGGAATCCCCTGACAGGAGAAAAGGTTAGAGGTTTTTCCTGGGGAGTGAAAGATGACCGAAACTCTTCCGTGGCTCCCGGTGCTTGAAGTTACGCTGTTCCCAACACCAGTGCTGCACAGCATCTGCTGCACACGGAGCCTGGGCTGGCCAGCAGGGTTTTGTTGGCTTTCTTTAGCGGGAATTGTGTCGGAGCAGAAGGTGGGCACTGCTGGGTCCGTCTTTGCTGCTGGAGGAGCCATAAATGGAGGAGCCATGAAGCAGCACCACATTTCACAAGCCAGGCACGGGGCACCTCACAAACTGCACTTCCCAGCACGGGTAATCTGAATGACAAATTGGAATCACCGAGACGTGGTGGGATAGCTCACGTGAGGGGAATATTTTCAGGGATGGGTATGTACTCTTCAGGACAGGTCAGAGAGGCGAGGTGGTGGAGTTGCTCTTGATGTGAGGGCGCAACGAGGGTGTATCGAGCTCTGCCCGGGGGTGGAGGCGCGACCTGAGCGTTGATGCATGAGAATTAAGGCTCATACGGTGCCGCTGTTGTGCGTGTTTGCTGTCGCCCCACCCACCCCCGATCAGGAGGAGGAAATCGATGAGGCTTTCCATGGGCAGGTGGAAAGAACCTCGCGGTCAGAGGCCCTGGTTCTCCTGGGGAAGGGAACCCTTCAACCGCCCCGATTTTTGTTGGAGGGACCGCAAGGGCCGGCACACACAGCCCGGGAGGTTCCCGCCGGTTCCCGAGGATAACTTTCCCGTGGGAGGAGCCGGGAGCGCAGGGCTGTCGCTGTCCCTTTAAGGGCGCGGGCGCGCGCCGCCCCCCGCTCCCCCCCCACCTCGCGCCGCCCCGCCCCGCATCACGCGCTCGCCCCGCGCGCCGCCAAGCCCGCGCGCCCTCCCCCCGCGCCGCGCGCTCCCATTGGCCGAGCGGCGCGAGCCCGGACAGTCAACATGGCCCGCGTGCGGCGTGGCGGCCGCGGCGCCGCCGGGGCCAATCGGCGGCGCGTTTGCTGAGGGAGGCGCCCGTCCCGCGGCCAATGGGACGCGGCGTTGTTGGCGGCGGCGCTGCCCGAGCGAGGAGGCGGCGAGGAGCGCGGGGCGCTGCGGCCTCTGCGGCGGGAGGGGCGCGGAGCGGCGCGGGCAGGTGAGGGCGGGCGGCCCCGGCACCGCGTCCCGGCCGCAGCGCACGGGCCGGGCCCGACACCGCCCTGCGGGGCTGCGGCGGCCCTCAGGGCCCGCTCCGTGCGGAGCGCGGTGGCGGCCGGAGCCGCCCGGCGAGGGGCGGAGGGAGCCGGCCAGGCCAGGCCGGGCCTGGTCGGGCACCATCTTATGGACCGTTCGAGGAGCTCGGGCCGAGGGAGGGGCGGCCCGCGCTGCCCCCAGCCTGGCGGAGGGGAAGGCAGCGGTTCCGGCCGCATGTATGGCCGCGCTGGGCTGGCAGCGCGCCCGCCCTGTCCCCGCCCTCCCGGGAGAGCGGGGGAGGAGGAGGAGGGCGGCTGTTCGTGGTGAGCGGTGTCCCCGGCGCTCGCACGTCGCGCTGCTCGGGTTGAGTCAGGCCCTCGCCCGGGCCGTGGTGCCTTCGTTTGACCTCAGCCACGGTCCTCTGCCCCAGCAGCGTGGTGGGGGATTTTGAGAGGGCTCGCGTTTTCATTTCGAGTTCCCTGTCTCCCGAGCGAGGGCCTGTTTAAAATTTTCTCTGCCGCTACGATTGTTTACTACACGTAATACCAGCGCTCGTAGGGTTTGCCAGACTCCTCCGTTCCTGTAACATCTGCTCGCGGTGCTTCAAAATACACCGTTAGAGAAGAGGGGGTGTGAGTTACAGATGGAACCAGAATCACGAGCCAATTTTATAAAGTTATCTCTAAACAAAATAGCGTTCTCTCAAGAAAGCTTCCGAGGGGAGCCCAGATGTTGCTGATGTCCGGGGCTTGTGGAACAGTTTAATGAGCTCCTTCTTTTCGACTGTTTTTTCACGATCCCTTCGAATCTTCCTTCCAGAAAATATCAGACTCTTGTGTTTTTGGCTTCCCACGGGGTTACGTCCCAGCGGCTCTAACGTGGAAGTCACAGCTTTCCCTTCTGATCTGTTATAGTTACGAAAAACAGAAACAGCCGTGGGCAGGAGCCTTCCTGTGAGTGCGGGAGCCCTTTGGTTTCCTGCTTGGTGTTTTAGTTGTGTTCAGAAGGTTTGTATAGCAAGTCATAGGCTTTCTTGGCAGAGAAGATTTATTCTGAGTACACTTTATTTATGAGTACATCTTGCCAATGTACAGACTTCTCCTTTAAATTGGTGTCCTTCAGGATATTACTTGTCCTTGTAATGGCCTTTTCCTCTCCTGGTGTGCATCGAGTTTAGGGTTTCCTGCTGTTTTTAGTGACTGATGGTGGGTGATGTTTGTGCCAGACCAGTTGCAGCAGCCTGTACTTTGTGGGACAAGGGGTTGTTCTGGTTCCCTCTCTCCCCAGAGCTTCATGTCTGCAGGAGTCATTTGAAAACAGAAACAAGATATTAATTTGGCCTCTTACTGGTGGTGGCAGCGATAACAGTGATGCCTTCCACTGTTATTTCCTTGGGGTTCTGATGGCTTTTTCATGTCTTCATTGGCTATAAACTGAGCCCACTTGCTTGGAAAACAGTGAAGATGATGAAGACTCAGTGCTTTGGTACTGCACTTTTTCAGCCAGGTGTGCATTAACTTTGTCTTTCTTTCCCCTCCCCTGCCATCAGCAGCTTGTTTTTGTTGATGACTCTGTGGCAGTGAAGTCATTACGAGGCAGCTGGGATGAAACTGGGAATCACAAGCTGTTTTCTAAGAAAGCGTCTTCTAATTATTGATTTATATACTTCTTTTTACTTTCCAGTTGCCAAAGGCACAACTCTAGGGAGTGAAACAAGACTTAAAGTATGTATTTGCACCAGGGAATGGTGTATTTTTTTTCTTTTTTTTTTTTTTTTTTTTGGATTGTTGTTGTTACTTGGGTGAATTGTTACTTGGCTTTTGTTAGAATGTGCCCAATTCATGTCTGTTCTAGTGGAGATGAATTTGACTGCTATTTTAACATTATTCAAGCAATGGGCAACTTTATTCCATGTTTTCCAAAGGCAAATTAGGATCTTACCTTCCCTCAGCAGAGCTGAGAAGTAGTTCCCTGCAGGAAATACAGCACACACAGTGCAGCAGAGGAATGTGCTCTTCCATTAGCTCTGTCACTGGGCATAGGTTGGAAGCAACAAGTGTTTGAGGATAATTTTTAAGTAACACAAGTCTGCATTTTTAGTTGCTTACTACAGCCTCTTCTAATAGTGACTGGGATCATATAACTTGTTGAATGAACTCTGATGTTAGATCAATTTGCTCTGTCTTACCTTTTTAATTGTATCTTTTTTCCCCTGCCTTCTATTTGCTTTAAAAGCCTCATTTATACTCCTTTATTTCTTCAGCTGTAAGACAAGTAAAAATCTTCTGGTTTGCCCTAGTAGGTCGTTGGTGGCATGACCACTTTCTTTTGTTGTGTTCAAGGCAAGAGGAAGTGTTTGCAAATAAATCTGCCTGAGCTGGTGAAACACCTACTCTGCCAGGAGCCCCTTTTGTTTGTTCCTGGGCTTGCCCTATCCGGTGGGCTCATGGGCTTGTTTGGTAGATGTTAAACAACTTCCTGTGGAATAATCTGAAGTATGCTCCTAGTACTTTTGTAAATGAACAAAGCCTTTCAGCTCTGTTTAAAGTGTTTGTGAAAGTGTTGCTATTCCAGCTTAGAGCAGGATTCAGCATTTTCCAGATGGGAGAGTGCATGCAATATCTGGGCTGCTGCTCAAGTTGGCATTAGCACTTGGGTTCTTCTTTGGTAGCCCTGTATTGGAAGCTGGGCCTAATCAGCCTGCTTGGCCTTTATAGAATCTAAGAAGTCAGATCTATCAACTCTCACAAGTGATAGAAGCTCCTTTTTGTTATGAACTTGACTTGCAAATTAACATCTGCTTTCTAGAAAGCTTGGTAGTGGAAAATGTCACCTACACTTCAGTGTGGTAGGAGATGATTGCTTGAATTTGTGTTCAGCTGTTTAGAATGGGGGTAAAGAAAGTTAAAAAACCAGTATTACTAAAATAGGTGGGCAGATTTGAATATTTCACCCCAGTAAAGAAAGAACAGCAAAAAAAGTAAGACAATCTGTCTCCCTCCGGTTTCTCAGGAAAGCTAATTTAGATATTGGGGGCTGGGGTAGCTGTGCTAAACTTGGTTCCAGTCATTGCTAATACCAAGATTTTAATTTCCATCTTTCCTCTTCATTTTCTCACACCTGATAAATTCAAGGCAAATCTTTATATAGGGGATTGTGCCCTCATGACTACTGTTAAAACCCCTTCTCTTGGTAAATAATTTTCCCTTCAGTGTTTTTCTTTATCTAGTAGCAGGTTCACTGTAGAGCAGCAGAGGCAACTATTCATGAAAATAGCCCTGATTAGACAGACAAGTGAAGCATATTTTTCTGCCTGGGTGATGGAAGAAAAAAGTCATGTGGAAGTTGTTGTAATTAATTCATTTGAACTTTCATTGTTTTCAGCTCTAGTGTGCCACTGTAGTAGAGGCAGAGATTAAAAATTCATTATTTACTATGATACTGTCAAGGAATTAGAAAATAATATGTCGTCTTCTTTGGCTTATTTTTGTTTAATAGAATGCAGAGCTAATCTAGGAAACTGTGGCACTTGTCTTCAGGCTGAAGACACATGATAAGTAAAAATGTATTAGTATCTGGAGAATTTAAGAGAAAAAGTAAATTTTAGGGGGGTTGTAACACTTAACACACTGTTTATAAACTGAGCAAGTTCCAGTTTGAATTGGGTACTGTGGTATCTATTTACTGTAAGGAATTATGCATGATGAATTTCTTAGCAAAACCAGCAGCTGTTAATTTGTGTTGAGGTTTTAAACAATGAGCTGTTCTGTTTTCATCATCTGGTGAGGTAAACAAATTGCTGTTAAAGTATTTTTAAATGCTGTTTTTCAACTTGCAGGTGGATACAGGCACACAGATGGCAGATAACAGGTATGTTGGACTGTTTGCTTGAAGTTAAATCAAGGTAGTGAGAGCCAACAGTATATCTGGTCTTCTGCAGGAGAGCTGTTTGTTTGTTTTTTTTTAACCTGTGAAGAGTGGATTACCAAACTTGGATAAGAATGACATGGTAATATTTTCTCTAACTAGGCTGTTTTTACTTACAGCTAGGACAAAGTGCTCATTTGATGCAGGAGAAGCTGATATCAGATACAGCATTAGTCTTCTCTTTGATTAACATTTGTCTTGATTAAGTTTTCAGTGTTCATATTTAAGTACCCTAAAGAACTGAACACTGATGCTCAGTGTTTCTCTAATCTGTGTAATTTAAGTGTGCAAAAGGCACCATTTTCTAGTTTACACAGTAATTTTTGAACAAATAACCATCTTATGGAACAGCTGCAAATACATATGTGCTGCTGGTGTTTTAAGGCTTTCAGTGCACCAGAGTAAGCTGGATAAGCTGGTCTGTCCAGTATCTAATAATACCCCTTTGCATATATGATACCTCTTCTCATTTTGTGTCTGAGTTAGGGTTAATTTCAGCAATATCCAGCCTGCATTTTGTGACCTATACACTGGCAGGGAGCACAGGGAGTGTTTGCTGGTTGCTGACTTGGGCTGGACCCTCTTTCCTCCAGCACAGGAAGTGTGATGGAAGACATTGCGGCAGGGAGATGGGGAGGACAGGGACATCTTTTTTTGGAGTAGAAGTGAATAGTTTTACTGTAAAACAAAACAGCTTGTTATGGAAGTTTGAAACAGAGCTTTTATCTCTTGTTGATCTTCCTTTCTTACCTGTATCCTTTCTCGGGTGTTTTTTCATCACTTACACTAAAAGCGTCATGTGTTTTCATTTGTGAGTAATAACATTTTTCTGTGTGGAGTGACCCAGTCCAGATGAATGACCAGCCATTCACTTAATGAGATGAATTTATCTGTCAAAGGCTTTTGCTTTGGTGTTGTGTTTTGTTTTGAGGTAGGTTGTTTTTTTTCTTGCTTTACCTTTCCTTGCTCTGCCTTTGTATCCTATTCATGTTAGGAGATTTGGTTTTAGATCCAAACCTTTTTAAGTTTTCACAAGTTTAGGCATAAATATGTATCTTTTATTGGCATACTTGTTTATAAAACATGTTCTGTAGTAAAATGAAAATTCAGAGTAAGTTGTTCTTAAATATTAACAATTTTGTAATGTGGTGCCTTTCTAATACGTTACATTTTGAATTCTTTTAGTAAAACAGAAGATACTGCTTCAGATTCTCTGGAGGCTGCTAAAAATGCAACCAACAAAAAAGGTAAGAAGGACATAGTAGTAGGTAATGTTACAGAAGTGGGATAAACCTACTGCCTTGTGTATTGAAGCTTCTTTACAGTTCTAAAGCCTTTGCAGTCAAACCTGCAGATGTGTTTGCAAAGCAACGGTTTCTAGGCTAACTGTTCACTTTCTGGTATTTTCCATGTTCATTGCAGCCAAAAGCAGAATAAAGGCTGTATTTTTGTAACAGTGAAGGTGTTTTTGTATATGTTGTGACTGGGAATAGGCTTTACTATTGCACAAAATAACCCACTAGACACTTGCAGTAAGGCCTGTATAGACAACCATGTAACAACATGTAATCGTTATCAGCATAATTATTAAAGTGAGCAGTATCTATGCTAGTTCTTTACTGTCTTGTTTGTTGGAAAATGCATCTTCGTAATGTGTCCTCTTGGAAGTTTTTATTCTGCATTTGGAAGATCTACAAATAACTGCTGATCAAATTAATACTTTGGTGTGCAAAAAAACTACAGTTCCACTATTATTCTGAGTATTCAAATTTTGTGAGAAGAAGCAACACACAAACCAAACCTGTGTGCTATGCAATTTATTGGGGTTTTTAATGTCTGGGGGCGGGGGGAAAGCAGTGAGAAAGAATGGAAGGGTGTGAAAAGCAAATGTCTTCCCACCATGACAACTTGTCTGGTTATTAGTAAGGGTTTTTAACTCCTAACCCAGAAGCATTTTATATCTGACCTCCTGTAAAAAGAGTCTTACAGATAGTAAAATTACCTTTATTTAAAAAAATTAATAGTTGAGGTCATAGTGTTTATGCTTCTTTATTGTACAGTACACAAAGTAGTTGTCAGGTTTTTTTCAGGAGTCAGACTAACTGGAAAACAAATATCTTGAAAGTATAATTCAGTGGTTCTCCCCTTGCAAATTTATATGTGACTTATAAGATACAGCTGATGTAGAGGAAGAATAAACTCCTGTTTTGCACTTTCTTACATAAAGGGAAAACCAGAAATTAGATTATGTTATCAGTAAACTACTTGCTTGTGAACGCAACTGATAGATTTGCAAAGAGAAAGGTGTGTTTTCTATCATTATTCAGTATATTTATATTTCTGAAATCTGGTCCTGAAGTAATTTTTTTGTGTTATTAGTTAACTGTAGTTTTATTTGAGATCTGAAAATAGAGGATATTTTTACTGTGACTGCTGTAAGACACGGTATGACAAAAGCACTATGCATAAACGCAGATTTGTTTAAAAGTGGTTTTCTGTCTTCATAGAAAAACTAGCAGACCAAGTGATGCAAAATCCACAGGCCTTGGCAGCTCTACAGGAACGTCTTGACAACACAGCACTTACTCCTTCAAGTTACATTGACACGTAAGTACTGGGCATAATAAAATTCTTGGAAGACTGAAAGCATAATAGATTGTTATTACTGAATAATTGAGGTGGGAAATTAGAACGAATGGTTCACTAAGAAAAATGGTTGACTTCATGACCATGATTCATAATGGCCTGCTTCAGGAAGGAAGAGTCAAGTTTTAGTTTGCTTACGCAAAATGGCAAACAAAATTTTGTCAGGTTCAGTGTTTTCCTTGGCTGTTATTGTTTTGGATAGAAATAACTCCGCTGCCCTCCATTGTTTCCTCCTGTAACCCTTATTCTGGCAGGGCATGTGCTACACTGCCTGACAGATTCTGTAAGAATGCTGTTCAGGATGTAATGGAAAGCTTAGGATCTGTAAATCCCTAGTTTGAAGCTTAGTTTTGTATTAACTGTAAAGTAGATTTAAATATTGCCTTTAGTAAATATTTGTATTTATTTCTTGACTAAGAATAGCTGGTTGTAGATCTCTTTAAAAAAAAAAAAGGTTCTGTAAAGAGTTCTTTTTACATGACTGTATCTAAATATTTAATAACTTAAAGTGCAGATGGGCAATGTGTGCTTTTTAAGTATGACCCGTGAATCAAAACTTTCCCCTGTAGAGTGCACAGTTCTTATTTTTCATAGATGGATCAACACAGACCTAGTCGCAAAGTTTAGGTGTAAACAAAGGTATTAATTTCAGATCTCTGAACTACACGGGGAGGGTGGTGGCCCCAGGGAATGGAACAGAAGATAACACCTTTGAGAACAACTTGGGTAGGAGAGGATTCTTTCAACTTTTTGAAATAGGTTTTGAAGAAATGTGTATTTGACATGAGCCTTTTATTTAAAAATTGCAAGTAGTTTAGAGCAGCCTATTTCACAGTGATACATTAAATAATGCTGAGGCAACTAACTTTAAATAATTGTTTGGTTTTTAGTTTTCCAAAAGCAGTGATAAGAAGAATTGATGCCCTGAAAAAGCTCCAGGTGAAATGTGCCCATATAGAAGCTAAGTTCTATGAAGAAGTACATGATTTAGAGAGAAAATATGCAGCACTCTATCAACCCCTTTTTGATAAGGTGAGAAAACTATGTATATAATTTTTATTTCCTTGTTTCTGTCAGTTCTGGTTGAGTATGTATAATTTTACATCTTCAACTACATTCTTCATTTTTCTAACACAGAGAAGAGAGTTTATTAATGGAGAAGCTGAACCCACAGATGCAGAGGCAGAATGGCACAGTGAAAATGAGGAAGAAGAAAAACTGGCTGTGAGTACAAGCTGAGTGATGAACTACTGGGATATCGGATTGTCAGAGTTAGGTCCTGTTCTTTCCATTGAGAGAATCATCTTTTTATCAGTAATATGTTCCAGTGATGAATACACTATTATGTCCAGTGAAAGCTTCTAAGCTTTTAGTTTAGCCTTTTTTCCAATTTGTAATCTGAGTGAATTGAAAAGTTGCCTTTGTTGGCACTGTTCGTAACCTGTTAACAGCATCTTCCTGCTAATGGGTTCCATTCCAGTGCTACATTGATACCCCAAGGTAATAGAAGGCTGGTTGTTTGTCTGCCTGTCCCTGTTATTTTGGGGGACATAATTAGCTTTCATTTTCATAAATACAGATTAGACACGTTACAGAGTCATAAAATGGAATCGGGCCTAATAAAGTGTGTGCTCCCTAAAATGTGTGGACTCCTACTTGTCCCTTGAGTAGGAGCTATCTAGATTTAGGAAGGATAATATAGTCTGTAGGCTGCCAGCTACTTTCCTGTTATAATTTTTGGAGATGTATGCTCATGGCTGGCTTTTTCTCACAGAAGTGACCTACTTAGAAAGTTGTGTTTGCCATTCTGTCGGGTTTCTTTGTGTTTTTTTCCCTTGGCCTGATTTTACTCAGTTTTCTTTGGATGCTGTTCTGTATACGAAGCATATTGTTCTCTTTTGTTTTTACTGATCTCCTGAGATTTAGCATGACACACACAGTGCTCCTTGTGCATAAGCAAAAAATGTTTGTTAGGCTTTGTGTAAGTACAGCACTGACAGGCCATATTCCACACAACTATAAAATCAAACGTGTCTAGATGGGAAGTAAGCTGCAGCTTTGTGTTCGTGACTAGTGGTGGCCCAAGTAGGTGCTGTTAAGATCTTACATATCTGCTGCTATCTAGTGGTGTAAAAGGAAAGGTGCAATACAACTAATTCAGACTGCGCATTTCCTGCAATTTTTTTGTGATGGAGAAATGTCTTAGTCACGTGTAGGGACTCCTATATCACAAATCAATAATTTGAGACAGATTATTAAATTTTATTTAATAATAGTTAAAAGTAACCATAAAAACTAACTTTACCGAGTATTTTGCAAAATGGAGAAGATAAACCAGTATTTCGGAGGGCAGAGTTAAATTTTAAATTTTTAGATGAAACACTGTACATGTCACATGAAGCTACAGAAAGTAGATTCATAGAAAAATTAAAATGTATTTATATTTTTTCTATTTGTAGAAAGCTAGAAATGTGTTTTAATTATATTTCTTTGTCAAGTCCGTGAAGCTGTCACTTGGTCTATTTAGTCTTCGTATGAATAGTTTCAAATGAGATGAAAGTAAATCTGAATTAAATGTATACATATTATGTAAGTAAACCTTGTATTCATTGACGAGAAAAAAACTGTATATTTCAAATGTTCCTTAAACCCAGTTTCAGAGATTGCAATTGTTTTGTTTGTCTACCTCTGTTTATTAAATATACTAGTCACAATTTCATTTCTCAAATGTTTCTGTATTTTTTTCCCCAGGGAGACCTGAAAAATGCAATGGTAATAGAAGAAAAAGCAGAAGAGACAAATGTCAAAGGAATTCCAGACTTCTGGTTTACTATCTTTAGGAATGTAGATATGCTAAGTGAATTAGTACAAGTAAGTTTCTCCTCTGAAATGAGTGACTTCTGTTGTGTTGAATGAATTGCTTTTTCCCATTATTAGTCAGTCCTTGTGGATAATGTGTGTGAGAGACCAAATATTTGAGCCTTTAGAATCCCTGAAGATGCTTGAAAGGCTAATGGTGGACAAGAACCGTTAATTTAGCCCATAAAGGATTATTTTTGCAAGGATATTATAAGAATATCCATGGATTAATTGAATTAATGTGAAATAGATTATGTAGTTTTGCCCAGTTATATTAATTTCTTTTAACGCTGTTAAGGCAGAATTCCCTGAGGCGTGTCCTGTGAGTCTCACTGGCAGTAAATATCCTGAATGGTTACTGTATTTTTGGTCATACACAGCCTGGCATTTGGCACCTTTTTTACTGAAGGAGAGGCCTAATGATGGAGAATATGGCGCAAAGTATTTGTGACTATGATTTAAGAAATTTGGATCCAGGTCTTTACTTTAGCTGAAATTGCTGAATAATTAAAAGGGTATTAAGAAGAGGAGGTTTGTCCAAATATTACCTGCTGAATAGGGTTTTACTGTTGTTCTGCCTAGGAATATGATGAACCTATCTTGAAACATCTGCAGGATATTAAAGTTAAGTTTTCTGAACCTGGACAGCCTATGGTGAGTTTCCTCTGCTTGTTTCTCATGAAGATTGTAGTAATGAAGTGAACAGCATTCCAAAGTTTTCATTCAACTCTGGCTGTAGTGTGTGTGTGAGGTTTTATTCTAAGCTAATATTTTCATGCTTTGCCTTTTAAAGATTACCTTCAGCTTTCCTGACCCTTTGCTCTTTTATTCTTAGCCTGGACATCTGTGACATCATTGTAATTTATAGATTAAAATTCTGGTTCAGTTCTGTCTAGTTTTTGCTTTCTTTTTCTCTCTCAAATTCTGGTATAGCTGCTCTTAGTAATAAAGTTATACGTCTGCTTTTCATTTTCAAATGAAAATTAATTGTGGGAAAAATTCCAGGTGCTACTTGCATCTCTTTTGATAAAATATTCAATACAGTAACTTGGGGATACTAATCAAAAATGATGATGGATACTGTGGTATTGAAAGGCACAGAAAATATGTTAGATAATCTTTTATAAGTGTACCTAGTGAGTATTGTTCTGTTGCTTATTTAATTCATCCAGACTATATTTATTCCCTGAAGTCCTTCTGAGAGGGAGGCACGGAGAAGGATGGAATTAACAGCCTACACATCCTTTCTTTAAATTTTATCATTGTGGCTTTTTTCTTATATTTCTTTTTTTTTGTTTGTTTTGCCGTATGGATTTATAGTCTTCTGACAGTGTCCAAAATAAATGGAAGAAAAGCTTCACTGAAGATTCACTAAAGATGAAGGGACTTTCTCAGAATAGCTTTTAAAGGTTAATACCAGATGAAGCAAAGTTTGTTTGGTTTTTTAAGTCCTTAAACACTTGAGCTGATAATAGGCAAGAAGGTAGTACAGGCAGAGAAATATTGAGAATTAAGTTTCTAAACACTGCTAGGGCTAAAGGAGAGGATACAAGTTTTATGAAGAAAATGAATTGTCTAAGCACCAAGTATAGTATTCTAAGAAGTTGGGTCTTTTCATCTTGAAGCATATCTATTTGGTGGCATTTGGGTCATTTGGTAATAATTGGGTTTTGTGCTCTCATTGAGCTTTGTTTTACAGTACCTTAAGTTGAAGAATTGTTCTTAAAACCTCAGTGGATTTATCTCATCTTGCACTGTTCGTAACCTTTTGACAGCACATTTCTGTAAATAGGTTCCATTCCAGTGCTACATTAAATCCAGTAATGGGAGGCTGACAAATTCCATGTCCCTTCTGTATTTGGAGACAAAGGATGCATTACTAACTGCTTGAGTGAAACCCGTTCTCCAGTTGTGTGTGACTTTTGTCTGAAATCTCTCGCTGTTGAAAATCGGTGCAGCAGTGGCTGCTTTGTACTGTAAAAGCTTCACATAATCAGTGTGTAATAAATACACTAATTCTGCTGGGGATTAGGTTTTGCTGCTAAAAGAAGTACATGATAGTAAGGCATTTTCTGAGTTACTGTTGACCCAAAGCCATTAACTGTAGTTGTGGCACTCCAAAAGTGGATTTGCCTGGCTACAGACAAAACTTCCTTTCAAGTTCTGTTTGTTATAGCATGTACGTAGAAACTTTAATTTGCGTGAAACGTAAGCGATTCTTTCACTGTTTGCTTTTACTTATAAATAATCATGTGAGTAAACTTACATGTATTCTGTAATTGTAATTTCTACCTGTATATTTATTTGGACATCAGGATCGTCAGCTAGCATATTCAGACCTGGATGATGCATCTGGGTATAACTTAAATAGCTTGAAAAAGTAAATTCTCTTTTTTTGAACTTTATGAGAACATAGCAGATAAAAAACCCCAAAGGTATCCAAGTAAAGACTACTGCAACACTTCAAATAGTATGTGAAACTTGAAGCTTTTTGTCTCCTAATTAGCAGGTAAACAATGAAATGCTGAAATACAGCCTCTGCAGGTATTGTTGTCTTGCTAGCCCTGGGGATCCTGCATGCTAAGTAGTGCCACTGGTAGCCTATTTATAGCCCCAGTGATGGTTTATGGGATTATTTGGGTATGAGTGTTCGTCACTGGTAGTGGATAAGCTAAGTTTGTAACTATTCCCCTGAGCATGTTTGCCAGAGAGAGATTACTCTTAGCTGAAGATGGCCTCCAAACCATACAGCTGTCTTGAATTGCTTTAAAATAGAAGTAAAGCTAAAATAAATAGGCAGTGTGAAGCCCAGACAGATATTCCAGTGCACTTCTGGGTCCCAGTGGCTTCTTTTCCTTGAACAGTGAGCATGGGGTTTGGGAAGGCTGCTTTTGCCACTGGTTTCTATCACTCCTTGACCACTGGCTTTGCAGATTTCAGTCATGTGAGGAGGTTCATGAGACCTTAGAAAGATTAAGGGGCCTTTGGGAGATGAGTGAGGGATAAATGTCTTTGATGAACAGGCTGTTGTCTCCAGAGCTGTTTATCCTGTTTGCACATGGATGGCCTTGAAAAACAGGATGGCAAGGCAGGCTTGGTGACAACAGACCATTTTCTGGCCTGACTCTGAAGAATACCTGGGGAAGTATATTCAAGGCTAGTGTTTTTGGCAGTTACACACCTGCTTCAGGCTGTAGCCTATTAAGACATGTAGAATTGTAGGATTCAGTTTGAGCCAGTGTTCTTTTGCAGGATTTTCTGTTATCAAATGGGAAAACCCCCTCTGGTGCCTGGTGAAGTGTACTGTTTAAATAAACTTCTTCAATGTAAATTTTGTTTTAGTAATAAATAAAGTTTGTTTCAGTCTCTTGAAGTCATGACATTGATCGGAGTTGGGAGAGTAAGAGAACTGCATGGTGCTATTCTGGTGACAAAGTGACTTCAGAGTGACATCATCCCTAGTGCAAGGATGATGAGAGGCTTCCACAGAAAATGAAATCAAGACTTTTTTAAAAATACTTATTTCTGAGGTTGCTTTTAAGACAGCAGTTCTATATGTAAAGGTGAATGAAATGTAGTAATTACCTGATTAGAATTTGAATGTTAGCCATGGTTGTTCTGGCTTCTTGCGCTTTCAAAATTGGTTGATGTTCTTAAATTTCCTGCTTCTGCTCTAATTTGAAAGATATGTTTGCCATCAAATTCTCTTTTTTTCCTGTATGCAGAGTTTGATTAATGATAATTATGCTGATGTGTTATTTCACTGATAAAAAATTCGTGGTAACATAAAATTATAATGGAAATTTCTTCCAGTCTTTCTCATTAGAGTTCCATTTTGGGCCCAATGACTACTTCTCTAATTCAGTCCTGACAAAAACATACAAGATGAAGTCGGAGCCAGACAAGACAGATCCCTTTTCATTTGAAGGACCTGAAATAGTTGATTGTGAGGGGTAAGGAAAAGTAAAATCCAAAAAAGCTTCTGAAGTAATAGTGCATATTTTTTTGCTTACTGTGATAATGATTAATGAAGATAAAATTGTTATTGACTTAAAAACTGGGAATGTTTGTAGGGATTATGATGATGTTAGCCTCAGCATCAGAAGGAACAAATTCCTGGGTATAGATAGGTTTTAACACAGTGTTTATTTTAAATCATGTGCCTTTGAAATGTAATACTTGACTAATTGAGGTAACAAAACTTTTATTTCCAGGTAATTAGGTAAATGAATTTTAGTTTACATTTCAGAGACTACCTCCTCCTCCTCAGTTTGAAGAGTAGCCTTAGACTCTTGGATTCTTTTCATCTCCTCAGCAATTTTTTTTCCAGCAGGAGTTAGTATATTATGATCAGGCAGGAATTGGTCACATGTACCATCGGTTCTTTCAGCCTGTTTTGAGGCTGGAATCTACTGGCCACACAGTTTGGTTCTGGTAGTTGTGGCTAATGCAGCAATTTTTAATGTTTTATTTTTTCCAAAATGTGTTCAGAAACAAACTGTGGAATGGTGAATTCTTATGACTATTCTGGAAGTCTGAGTTGGACACCGCATTAGAGTTTTTGGGGTGTAAAAGATCATTCCATCTAACCTAAGGCTTTCTCTTCCCATCAGTGATCTCTGCTCTATAACTGAATTTCAGTGCCACACGAGAGCAGAGCTGACAGAAATGAAAAATGGTTTTGTAACTTATTTTTCTTAGCTTTTTTGGTGTCTCTTTCTGTTGATATTTTTCTTGGGTTTTAGTTTTGTTTTTATCCTTTCAAGGATGTGTTTTGGTGGGGTTTTTTGTTTGGTTGGTTTTTCTTTGTTTTGTTTTAAATGTTTTTGTGTTTTTGGTTTTTTTTAAACTAACACTTAAGAAATGCCAAATACTTGGGTTTTTTTGAAAGCATCCTGACAACCTCAAAACCTTTTGACTTGTAATGTTACATACTAGCTTCTGAATTGAGTATTTACCTGAAGTGAGGCAAAACATCTACTTGTATGTTTAGTGAAGGTTGTGTCCAAGTTACAGACTAGTCCATGTTGAAGAAAACTTTAGTTAATTACAACAAAATGTTTTCAGTTTAAGTCTTACAGAGGAATGCTTTCCTAAATTGCTGATATGTCAAAACTTTGATTTCAGTTGATGTTTCCTGATGAAAGTGTTAGATACTGGTACAAGTAGAGCAGGAAAACATGTCTGTGACTTGTTATACAGGTTAATTATAAAACTGTTGACTTTGACCATTTATATACAGGCCAATATATTTCCATTGCAAGAGAAGTGTTTGCCCCTCATTCTCTGCCATGTGCAGTTTTGGGTAAAACTGTAGATGGATGGAGAAAAACTTTTAATTGAGATAAAGCGTCAATTTGTACAGTAGCAGAGCAGAACAGGGAAGTAAACTCTTTGCATCTTGCTGCACTTGGCTGCCAAGTCAATCTGAGCACTGCTCTTTATAGAGCTAAAACATCCCTCTCCTTGGCCCACTCTTTGTGCGTTTATTTTTAGGATACTGCCTTGACCTGTAGTGACGAGATTGTTTCCTACTGGTCTGACTGAGACTTTTTTCTCTACTAGCTTTATCACATCCTTGGTTACAGAACTCCAGTAGTTGGGTCAAAGGGGTTATTAAAGTATGGGTGGGGGCAGTGATTACTCTGCAAAGACAAACTTGTACAGCATTTTCATTGTTCAACATAGGCATAGTCTCTAGCACTGTGATGCATCCTCTTCACATCTTGTCAAGCAGATACATTTGCTAGTGAGTGTAAAACTAGCTTTATCCAGAGAATAATAAACCATCTTTGCCTTGATGTTACTGCTCTGCTCAGTTTCTTATTTTCGCTGATGTCTTCTGTTAAAATGTTGTTTTCCACATGTTGTCTCTAGGTGTACTATTGACTGGAAGAAAGGAAAAAATGTTACAGTTAAAACAATCAAGAAAAAGCAGAAACACAAGGGTCGAGGCACAGTTCGGACAATTACTAAACAAGTACCTAATGATTCTTTTTTTAACTTCTTCAGCCCTATAAAGGGTAAGCTTGGAAAATAAGAATTTAGGAATCTTAAAATATGTTGGTTTATTTATATGTATTTGTATTTATGCAGCTTAAACCTTCAAACTATTTATGCTGCTGCATTGTATACTGTCTTCTTACTAGAGGAAGATTGCAAACTGCAGCCCATCCAAACAGATCAATTTATTCTGGTGTTATTTTGTAGAATTTGGCCAAGAGGTGTGTATTGTAAACAGGATTTGTAGTATGGAAACAGTCTCATATAGAATCTCGTAAAGAAGTTGACTTGTTTTACCACAGGATGGCTCCATGCATCAATTTGAGGTTTCTAACATGCGAAAGAAATCTCTTCCAGCGTTGGTCAAGTTACAGCATATTGGTTTCATTTAAATCTTGATCTTAAGTGACGAACGTCCTGTAGTTTCTTCTGTGATTAATTAGTGATCCCTAATGCTCCATACAACTTTGTAATTTTCTTAGTTGCCTAATGTTAGATGCGTACGCACATATTTAAAACAATTTAGATGGATTCCAAAACTTTCTTTTTTCCTTGGCACATCTCTCATTGTACTTTTTTGCGAACATGGATAGAGGAAGTAGTTTATTTTGTGGACTAAAGGGGTCCTACGAGAAGAGTGGTAGGGAACGTTTTGTAAGGGCATGTAGCGATAGGACAAGGAGGAATGGCTTTAG
Organism: Myiotriccus ornatus; assembly: GCA_036023395.1. Taxonomy (NCBI): domain Eukaryota; kingdom Metazoa; phylum Chordata; class Aves; order Passeriformes; family Tyrannidae; genus Myiotriccus; species Myiotriccus ornatus. Next base: position 14,765,203 of record JAYRBT010000177.1, read on the forward strand.
GCTGAAAAGAGAGCAGGTTTAGATTAGATCTTAGAAAGAAATTCTTGATGACTGTGAGGGTGATGAGGCACTGGCAAAGGTTGCCGAGAGAAGTTGTGGATGCCCCATCCCTGGAAGTGTTCAAGGCCAGCCTGGACAGGGCTTTGAGCAACCTGGTGTAGTTGAAGGTGTCCCTGCCCATGGCAGGGGGTTTGAAACTAAATGATCGTTAATGTCCCTTCCAGCCCAAACCATTCTGTGATTCCAGAGATGTACAGAACACAAGGGACATTGGTTCTCAATTCTGTTGTGGGATATTATGGACTACCTGTCCCTTCTAATTACCATTGCAAATCCCCATGTCCATGGGGATAAGAACCAAGTGATACGTATTTCCAAAGTTGGGGGTTGTTTGGTGCAGAAATACCCTTTAAATTAATTTTCATTGCTGCTTTCAAAAGGGGATGGAGATCAGTTTTTATCATGTTGGTGTTATATTAGTTTTTTAAATACTTAAAGGACATACTCTGGAGGCAGCTGTGTAAGAAAGATAAGACTGACATCTGTTGGTACCTGATTTTTCAACTAAAGAACAAGCTGAACCAAATGATCACTTCCGCAGTAGGATTACAGTGCCATGGGACCTGAGTAGAAAAGGGAGATCTGTTTTGCTTTGTGTTGGGCTTTTTTGTTTTGATTTTTTTTGTTGTTGGTGGTTAGTTGGTTGGTTCTCATTTTAAATGAAAAAACCCACCCTATTCCTTACTGGTTACAGTACTGGGCCTCTTCACAACTACACTTTGCAAATTCATGGCAAAATGTTCAGCTACTTGGTATCATCTCTATTTGGGGAGATGAGAGGGTTTGTAGTGCTCTAACGAAATAGGTACTGTAATTACAGCATTAATGCAGAAATAAAATGTGTTGATCTCTGAAAGGGGAAATGTGATCTGCAAGCCATCTTTGTAGAAAGAGTATTTCCTATGCAAAAATCTGTGACATCCATGTGGCAACTTTGATCGTATTACAACATGTAAAATTCTTACAAGTACAATATCTGTAGGTTTAACTTAATATGAATCTGAATTGTCATTAAAGGTTCAATAGGTCCCTTCTGAAGCCTTTATAGCCCCAGTGTTTTCTGGTATGAGAAGGTCTTTATACTGTGTTTTGTCATCTGGAATATTGAGGTAGCTGGACTATACATGCTTCTCTTAAATTTGCTGTCTTTTCTTTTTGCAGTATCTGGTGATGGAGAGTCATTGGTAAGTTTGTTTCTGAAATGGCACAATTGCACTTTGCCATGTCCTTTTTACTAAGTCACTCTATAGTGAGTTAGGGTTCTTACAAGTACTGTGTGTTTTTGCTGTTATTTCTGCTTTTGACACGGTAGTCTGTGTGTAGAAAGTAGGAAACTTTTACAGTTAATCTTAATACTGCAAATCTAGATTTAGACCTTAGATTTTTGTTACAAAGTATATGGAAAGTACATGTGACCTGAAGGTTGATCATGACAGCGTAATGTTTTCTTAAACCTGTAACTTTAAAATACTTTTGTCTGCTTCTGTATAGCGTATCACATTTGTAGTAGAAAAAAATCAAGTTGACTTGCCTTACAGGATGAAGATTCAGAATATACTTTAGCTGCAGATTTTGAAATTGGACACTTCTTCCGTGAAAGGATAGTCCCTCGTGCTGTGCTGTATTTCACTGGTGAAGCTATAGAGGATGATGATAATGTATGTATGCTCTTAGCATTTTGGTTATTAGTCATCATGTAGATAGAAACATTCTCTTCTTTTTCTAATTAGACTGATGTGAAGTATTAATTACAAGAGAATAGCAAAAAAACTGAAGAGATTCCTGTTACTGGGGAATGGGAAAGAATCATTCAGCTTACTATGAGTTGTTAATCTGTTTCTGAAGGGGCTTAGTTTCTGTTACTGTGTTTGAATATGCTACATCCATTACTGCAGAGGTTTTCATGCAAATATTAGTAGAGCTAATAAAACCTTGGGTTTGTTTTTCAGTTTGAAGAAGATGAAGAAGGTGAAGAGGAGGTGAGATGCACACTGTATCTTTTATAGATAACTGATTAGCTACTGCATTCTAGTACCAGAAATAGTTCTATAAGGAGTAGAAAATAGTTGTTTGTAAATGCTCTCGTGGATGGCAATTCTTTCCAAAAGAGTTCAGCATGCCTGACTTGAAAAAAATCCATGGCTGGTTTTTCTTCTTCATAAAAGTACTTTCTGCAAGAATATTTATCAATTTTTTCCCAGTATTTTGAAAGCTGCTTTCTGACTTCATTCAAATTAAAGACAAGCTCTTAATTTCTTGAGTGCTGCATAAGAATCTTCAATCTCATCTATTACTTTGGAGGTAGTGGAATTCAGCTGTCAGCTTTTAGTTGTCACAGGCTTAAAGACTCCTTTTTACTAAATGTAAAGTAAAAAAGGGGGAGTGTCCAACTGCTCAGGATAAAGGCTTGATTTAGGCTGGAATTTCTAGTATACGAAGAGCTCTGCTCTGTTTGCAGTAGCATTGTATGAATACAAGCATGCTGTGAAAGGCTTTGCAGAAAACCACTAAATGTTACCACACTTCAATGAACTAATATCCTTTACAAAGAATTACATTTTTTGTTTTACTGCCTTTACTGTGGTGTTCTTGCTAATTTGTCAGAGGTACATACCTGACTGTTGTCAAGTTCGCCATACTCTTAATACATTAGAAGTTATCAAGCTGGTGGTCTGATGTGAGCTGGCAGCCTTCAGCATGCAGTCTTTTTTTTCTCTTTGCTTAGGCTGTTGAATAACTAAACATTTACTTTTATTTTTTAAGATGGGTATTGATAGAAGTGTATGTGTATTTTTCATTTATCTCCCAAGCCGTATTACTTGGATGTAGTTGTGTATAGAACACAGTGCAAAATACTGCAGAATCCTCTACACAGGAATACATAGCCTGTCCACAGTAATCCAAATAAACAGACTCTTTGCAGGGACATCAAAACAAAGAACAAAATTAGACATATATACCTGTTACCAGAACTAAAATTCCAGATCATGTTAGGTAGAAGTTTAAAAATTGCTGGGCAACTGCAGCAGAGTCTTAAACCACGCTGAAACCTTTAAATCATCTTTTAAAGATTTTACAGATGCTGCATTCTCTTATATCAGCCCAGTGCTGACATCTGAAACACTCTGGAATACAGTGATAACATAATTTGCTATTTTGCTTTTTGTCCATTACAAAAAGTTGCACTTTTAACCTGTTTTAATTTCTGTTAGTTTATCTCTATTTTGTCATAGGAGTTGGAGGGGGAAGAGGAGGGAGAAGAGGAAGAAGATGCAGAGGGTGATCCTAAGGTAAGGATTTTTGTGTGCTTAGTCACAACACAGACTATAATTATGAGCAGTGTAACTGAGGTTATAATAGTTTGTGAAAATAGCAGTAAATTATTTAAAAACTCCAAACCTCAGCCTAACTTCTAACTGCAACATTTTCATCTTCTTCAGCACTCAAATTGCCCTTAAAAGTTAAATTATTCCATCAGTTGAGAAAATGAAGGTTTTTGTCTTCCAACCTGCACCAAGAAAAAGATGACTTCAAAACTGTGTGCCTTTACTTCTTAATGCCATCTCTGTGTAGATAGATATTTTTCCTTTAGAAAGTGCATATTCAAATGTTCCTTGGCTGAACTTCAATTTAGAATTAGTCTGACAAATCTCAACTAGCTTGTTTGTTTATTTTCTTTTCCTTAGAATTGTTCTTTATCGTTGTCCTGATGGCTGCAGGTTAGACTCCACATGTCTGTACTTGGTTAGAAATCAAAAAAAGTTAGTCCTCACCTTTGAATTTGAAACTTTGGTACCTGGCGTAAAATTCAGCCTTCAGGGTTAGTGCTCCTTCTGATACGTCTTTTTCAGTCCTTCAGTCCTGGTAAAGTTAATGCTTGTATTTAGTGAAGCTGGGACAGCAATGACAGATTTGGGTTCATTTAGTTCTTAAAACATCAGCTTTTAATTTTTTATAAAGACAGATGAAAAAGTGGAAGGTGTGCAAAACTCCTTGATCTTTGGATGAAAGTCTTAACAGCAACTTAATCTGTTACTCCTCTGGTGTGGTTTTATATACATCATCATGTCACTAGTAGTGCTTTTTGCTACTGTATCGAGAATCAAGTTAGTTTTTCTTTAATGAGAAATACTGCATACTAAAGAAAGTCTGTCTTGTGCAAAGATTAATCAAGCAGGATTAGAGTGGCAGAAATAAGTATTCTGACTGCTTGGTAGGATCAAGATGCAGTGGTGTACCTGTAATGGGTAACAGTTGCACAGCTGAGAAACAGTGTTAGTTACGTGTCAATGTATATTTTTGTGAAGTATCAAATATCCTTCCAAAGGATTTGGCATTCTGTAGGGGAAAATAAAAAAGGTTAGGTTATTTTGGAAGGTTATGGTTTGTTGCCTCCTGTATTATTTTGTACATTTCACTTTTCATCCATGCTGACAGTTCCTTTCAATTTTTTCCCATTTAGGTGTAATATAAGTCTGTTTATCATTCATACATTTCTAGGTAAGGTGGAATTCCATTCATACCTAACTTCCAAGAGTCCCATTTGTAGTCATGTAATGTGGTTTGTTTTCTAGGGTTTTCTGTTTTGTTTTTTATTTTATCCTTTTATGGGGAAAAGAAATGGGGAAATTGTGACTTCAGAGTTTAGGTTTTATTAGTAAAAAATAGGAAGAAATGTGTATAGAGATGACTGCCTTTAAATTGTATAATTAAATTAGATTTTTCAGGACAACTCTGCCTTCTTGCCTTCTGCATTGCCTTTGTAGCAGTCAAACTGTGTTTCGTATACATATGATAAAAGATACTGAGACTTGTCAGACTTTTTTTCCTTGTTTCTGGTTTGATGTTGCATCTCTTCACTGTTTCTAGTGTACTTGCAAATTATTTCTTAAGTATTTCTCTGCTCTTAAACTCTTGTAAGTCATCAGCTTACTTAGTATGTCTTTTCCAACATCTTATTTATGATGCCTGACAAAGGCAGTCAGTCACTCTTAGAAGCCTTTTCTTGATCTTTCATGATTCTGCACAGGTATTGTTCTTCTGCTCATCTGTCTCTTTGTTTAAAAGAAGAAAGGAAAAGTTCCTTCTGTTGGATGCTGTCATCTCTCACCTTTCATCCCATTCCTCATAGAGAACAATGCCTGCAACAGCCTCCATACTTCCCTCCCCACACCTCCCGTATTTTAGCTTGTCTTTTATTTTGCTTATTTAGGAGAAGCTATAATCTTTCCATGTCATTCCCTCTGCATAGATAATGCCCTTCTTTTCCTTTGTTAAACTCAAAATTGAGCTGTGCTTTTGTGTTGGTTTTTGGTGTTGATTTTCTGATGGGATGTGCTTCGAGACACCAGCACACTTGCACTGGTTGTTTACATGCGGGAGTAGAACGTCCACTTGTCACAATGGCTTATCTGTTTCCTGTTGCAGACTGCTACGCAGCTCTTTTCCCTCCCCACAATTAAAAATTGCCAGCCACTGGCTCCAATTTTTGAAGTCAACTTGAAATTCTCTGGTTTTGTCTTTTACCACTCATACCTCAATCCTGTTTTCAATTCTTTCTTATGTTCATCCCATTTTCTGGTCCTGTTTTTCCCTGTCCCCTGCCTCTTTTTCCCTTTCAGTTCCCACCCCTGTTTTTTCTTACCCAGAATAGTTTTCTTTGTCATGTACAAAAAAATTATTGGTCTGTTGTTCTTTCAAATCCAGTTTCCTCAGTCTTTTCCATATTATCTCCTCCTTTAGCAAATGTATAACAAATACATGTCAACACTTTCTGCTTTAATTTTTACTCCTTCCTTCCTCTCACTCTTGTCTGTTTTAACTACATTGGAATTGTTCAGTGACAACCAGATTATTATCATCTCTTACACAAAGCTCTTACATATAACATAAGTTGTGGCTTTGGAAGACCGAGCAGTCAGATGATGGGAAGTAGCTTCAAAAGATGCTACAAAACTGGATAATGTAGCTTGTTTTGTCTAGTATATTTTTCTCTGTGCTTGCATGCCCTGTGTTCCTTTAGCTGCCTTTATTTCACATCACTGAGGCCATGCTTGAATTGAGAAATAGCTGACAGGGTTATAAAGAATGTTGGTTTGAATCATGACCAAAAAAGCTGCTGTGGAGAAAGACTGCATGTGCTTCAAGGTGCTTTGTCTGTCTTCTAAGTTACAGTGGCAGAAGGACCTGTGAGGAGCAAATTCATTTTCAGAAGCAGTTGTGGGCAGAGGCAGTTTGGACTGCTTGCTTACTTAACCCTGGTTAGCTCTGGGTTTACTTCCCATGTATATGTTTTAGATCCTTGCTTTTTCTCATTCAATAACATAGAATAGAAAATAACCAAAGATAGGTTTCAGCTTTAGGACCCCTAACTGAACTATTTCATGGAAGCCATTTGAAATACTGAAAGGCTTTCTGACCTTCAGTGCTAGAATGGGCATCAGCTGTAATGCCTACTGCCTGTGTTGATTCCATTGTTGGCAGCAGAGTTGTTTGGGAGTCAGATGAGATCTTGATGAGCTGCCTGTGCCTGCATGGGTACTTTAGCAAATGGAAAGCTTCCCAGAAAGTGAATTGGAAAAGTAAGGAGAATAAAGGCTTGATTGCTCTTTGAATCACCTAGGAATGTATCCTGCCTAGTATGTTAAAACACTGAAGGCTTACAGAAATCGAGTGTTTCTTTTAGTGGTAACTTCATGTGAAGAAGGATCAGTCTGGAAAAAATAAAATAGTTAAAATAAATGGCATGGATATTTTGGGCTTATGTTCCCATCCTATAGGACACCAGTTTAACTGGATGGGTAGACATGGTGGGCTTTGTGTAGGAAAGTCATGAAAGCAGTGTTACCTCAGACCTGCTTTTCTTCTCCATTTTACCTTATGTTCCTGCATGTGTCAGGTGACGTTTTTAATTCCAAGCAAGCGCAATAGATTAGAGGCAGTGACAAAAAGCTGTATATTGAGCTTTGTTAGCAAAAGAGAAAATAGGTAGGAGTCTCACCTTATTCAGCTTATTCACCTCGAAGTGGAATCAAAAACCCAGAGTAGTTTACACTCCTTGCACAGAATAAGTAAATATTCTGAAATACTTTAAATCTACAGAAAAAAAATTTCTACCAATTTTAAAATTAACTTAAATCTTTTCTCATGGGTACTATAGAGAATCTGTTTACAGCAAGAAGAATTCTTGTCACTGTAGCATTGGTAGTATCTTGAGCACATGTGTGTACTGCTAAATTTATTTTAAAACAAGATGCAGTTCCTCCTTATCTTTGCTGCTTAAAACCTCTCTGGTCTTTATTTGCCTGGCCAATGCACTTCACCACCTTTCTAAGATGTGTTGGGAAGTTAATTTAGGGAAATACAGATGAATGGAAATCTTGCTAGAATGGGGAGTTAAGTGGCACAGGGTCTGTCTAAGGCAAATCAGTGGATTGGTAGCGATTGACTGACCAAATGTCAGCAAATATTCTGGATACTGCAGGAAGAGCAGGCTTAATCTTAATAGCACTGCCTGAGGGAGTGTGGATGTAGGATCTCCATCCCACTCACAGCTTGGGGTCTGGTCCCTGATCTTACAGGAGCCATTAGAGGCCAGAGATAGGTTTAAACCTGCACGTGCCCGATAGAGCAACTGTAACTTGAAGGGAATTGTAGTTTATCTGTGCTGTTGTTCTCTTGTGATCAGGCCGTGAGATGCTTTGCATGAGGCTGATGGGTAGCTGAAGGCAGTGTGGAGCTCAGGGCTGTGCTGAGGAAAACAGAATGGTGGGAGAAAATTGATTGTGTTGGAATCTGGATCTGAGATACTGTCTTGATACTTATAGTCTGCTTAAACACTTTGTATATATGGTCAAGATAGATACACCTTCAACTGTAAGCTAAAAATAGCATAAAGTAGCAGTATTTGTTTCAAAATCCTCCAACAACTGACTCAGATCCGGGAACACTGTTTGATTTTGGTTGGTTGGTGGTTTTTTTTTCTGAGAGCAGTAATCAACATTGCAAGATCCTTAAGAAGGAACTTTGTGATTTGTGTGAATCAGTTTTTACAGGATAAAGAATTATATGCAATAAATGCAATGTAAATGTTTACAGAATTAAAATACAAAGAAGATAATGCAGTTTAATAGAAAATATAACAACTGTTTTGGTTGATCATTAAATTTGGTCAAAATGGTTGCAGTGGTCAACCTTGATGTGTCTTCTTGGTATAAATATAACAGGTGAATAGGAAGGAAGGAGGGAGATGAAAATACTTAAGTATATTTTAAATAAGATTTGTTACTTTATCGTGGCTCTTACCCAGCATACAAAGGAGAGAAGTGATGCTGTGCACTACTCTGTGGCCATGTTCAAATACAAAGCAGTTACAAGAAAAACATAAACCTTCAGAAAGTTTTTGATAAAATGCTGCTGTTTTTTGCCTGCCTCTAAATAAAAAGGAGTAGCATGCAAGGTACTACCAGTGGCAGTTAGATTTTTTTTTTTTAAGAGCAAGAATGCTAATTTTGTGTTCTGTGTGAAGGTATCCCTCTTTTCCCATACTTAGTCCCAGATCAGTGCAAATAAATTCACATCAGTGTTACTTGGAACCCCAGGCAGATGAGAGAGAACAAAATTGAAATTAGCCAGATGTGCTGGGTGAGGAAAAGCACAAGGAGGAAGTCTGATAGGTCTCTTGATATATCTGTGCAGAAGAGACAGCATCTGGCTGTAATCCAGACTTGCAATGGGAATGATAGTGACCGCTCTAACCCTCAAGCAGTTTAGGTGAGGAACAGAAAAATAGCCTGGATTTAGTGCAGGTTATCAAGGGCAAAACTATCAGGAAGCTTAAACTAGTTGTGCCTATTCTTCCTCGCTACAGGCAAAAAGCTTAAGTTGTCTTAGCTCTTGGTTACTTGATTTTTAATGAACTCTTGCATGATTACATCTTTTATAACATACAGTGCTCTTCACGATAGTTACTAAGAAACATTTTGTGTTGTGTCAGTGACATTCAAGTCATGTTTTATACCTGTATTTTTCTTTACTAGAATTCAGTGACTGCTGTTTGTTTATAATAAGCTATGCTAAGAATGGTAAAGGGAGAAGCAAAGCAAAAATTCACTGAATAAATTCTACTTTCTAAGAATCCTGTATTACAACAGAAAAAGCAAGAAGTGCAGTGTAAACCTGAAGTTTTTAGCTATTTAAGTACCTGTTCTCACTCCCAAATACACTTCCTTTTGCCAAAGGGGAAGTTGTTTTACTACCTAATCAAAGTGTTTCTACTTTTAAATATTCAGATTAACATACGGACTTCTTGCCCAGCATTAAATTGTTGAATAGTTACCTGCTGCTGATGCAGAACCTACAAGAAATCAACACATTAATTACATTTTTATCACCTTACCAGAAAGGGCAAGGCTCCGAAGGAAAAACTCGAACGTGCTGCAGAATAAGCAGCCTACCTTCCCTGCCTTCCTCCTTCCTCAGAGTTAAGAGGAGGTGGCAGTTTATTGTTAAAAGTGTTTAATGGGAACTGAAAGTCACATAGAGCCTCTGGTTGGGCAGAGTAGGAGGTGGTTTACTTTCTTGTTTGTTTGAACCTTGGCCTACAGGATGGAGTGTTAAGAACACAAAAATAGATTAAAAATTACGGGGTACCAAGCAGCTGGGGGCAGGGGGAAGCCCAATAAATACGGTGACTGCTGTTGGACCTTTATGATGTGGCCTGAGTTTACATGTAGCATTTATGTACATGCTAATGACACCTAGTTAATTTGAAACTGCATAGCCAATTTCTCTTACTTGTTGAAGTGTGTTCTTATATGCCATTTTGATTTTTAACTGTTTATTTTCTTTTTCATTTTACACAGAAAGAGTCCAGCCAACCTGCTGAATGCAAACAACAGTAATAAGGAAATACCACTTGGAAGTGATAATTGAACAACTTGTAACACATAGTTGGATACCTGGCCTGCAGTTCAGGATATTCCATCGCTGCAGCACAATCTTATTAACAATGCTTACAATTAATTTGTTTTAAAATGCATGATTTTCACTAACTTTATTGCTTAACATGTACAGTGGCAACTTCAATGCATTTGGGAAATATGAGGTTTAAATAAAGCACACTCTACAGCCGTTGGTACACTGTAGCTAAGTATGTCAATAGGCCTTTAGAGCCTTTTGCCCTATGCATAGGGGAATAGTCCAGACTACCATGTGAGGATTATCCATTTTCTCGTTAAACGTTGAAAATCGTGGAATAGCAATGTGCTGAGAAGCTAAAGTAAATGGATTACATGTATGGTAGCTGAAACAGATAGAGCAATATGACTTTTTTGCTAGTTCCCTCCCCCCTTTTTTAATGTTTCTCGCAACCTACAATTGAACTAGTGCTTGAGCAGCTTTAAATGTCATATTTATTATCTCAGTACAACTAATCGAGTTGAAGTAATTTTACTTCATTGAAGAGGGTGTCATATTTGAGACTTAGTTGTTCATCTTACTATTTATTTATTCATGTTTGTAAGTACTTTGACAGGATTAGTGCTTTTTAATAGTTTTTAATATACTTGAAAAATCTTCTTCCTCTTTTGCATACAATATGGGTACTTGTAAAACAAATAATTCAAATTGGTCTCAATGTAGTAGTCTAGACAGAAGAAACAAACTTGCATCAAAATGACAACTCTTCTGGATGAAGATCAAAATGCAAAGGCCAAACTGTTGCTGTTGATGGAAGTGGGTTGCAGCCAAAGAACCAGAACATTTCCAGTAGTCTTACTGCTTAGTGTCCAGCATGAAAGGACCTTTCGCTATGAACACGGAAATTTATCAAAATGAACCAGTTCAATAAATCTGAAGTTTGGGTGTCTTACTTGCAACACTGAAATTATTCCATTCCACAGTTTGTTTTATTTAAAGTTCTGAAGTCTTCAAAACTACCTTTTGTTGTGTGGCACTTCAGGTACACGTTTCTAGTTTCAGCATCCATTGCCAACCTCTGGCAGCAGTTGAATAGCAGCTGTATCAACACTGTGACCAGGCATGTAGAGTGCTCCAGCCTTACCTTACACATTTGTAACTTAATACGGTGTTTTCAATTTGTACAGAATAGATAGAATATTCTATTAAAGTTGTGAAACATGATTGTTGGTGCCTGTCTGATCCGTGACGCTTCCTGAGTTAAATGAACGCCTCTTTGCCTTCGGTAGGGAATGGTGAAGTGTTTTGACATGGCACGCTCCAGCTGTTTGGCCGTGCAGCTCCTGGCTCATCATCCTCCTTTGTTGTCAAAAGCCAAAGAACAGGAGCCCTTGTAAACATTAAATTATGGAGTTCTTTGATGTAAATCAGAACAAACTTGCTTAATTTGCAAGTAAACAGTCTGCACTGTTTTGTAGGATTTGGGGTTTTTAGGGAGGCAGTGCCATAAGGTTCCACATCTGTGCAGTTTGGTCATGGATGGAATGAGGCGCTGGCAGTCAAACCAGTTGATGACGTGTTAAGATATTCCCACGTCAGTACCTCACAGTCACAAAATGTGTAACGCTGATGCTCAGGTGACATAGTGCTAGGGCAGGAATGAGGGAAGAAGGCAGGAGGAACAGCGATAGGTTCTGGGCCTTTTTGAAAAAGTAGATTTTGTAATCTACTACAACTGCAGTGTGCTGTGGCAGGCACAGTGTAAAGGCATGTCTGACAAGAAGGAAATAATGAATGGAGCTTGCCCATATGCAGACTGGCTTAGGGCAGTGCCAGGGATGCTAGGAACATCAGAGTTCACCAGGTTTGTTCCTCTTTATATTGGAAGAAATTGAGTGATAGTTCCCCCATCCTGAAGAAGCACTTTGCACTACATGGTTAAAGAGGAGTGCTGCTACCTGGAGATAAACATCTGCAAATTAGCACACTGAAGTAATTTATGTGCATGAATCCTGAAAGGCGGACTTCAATTTTGAAAAAACGGGAAATTCCAGAACACGGAGAGCAAATGTGCCAGCATCCAGGGAGTGCAAATGACATGGGTGGGTAATGAAGCTGCCTAGCAAGATGTTCATCCTGGGGAAAGCGATGGGAAAGCTGAGCTGGGATTCGTTCAAGCAGAGTTCATGTGAGTTGACACAGCCTAATAGAAAACAGATCTTGTCAAAACCCAGCCGTGCTCTTCCCATTGCAGATCTTGCTGATACTGGCAAAGATGAGCATTTCTTAGGCTTCTCTGTTTTCCATAGACTTTGTGTACAGGAAAGGTAACTAACTGGTACTTGCACAGCCCCTTCCTTGAACAGAAAAGAGTATGAAGAACTGATGATTTGTTTGGCAGAATGTCACGGCCAGATAAGTCCAGGCTGGATGGTAAATACTGGGAGTGTGGGTGTGCACAAACCAGAAGTGATTAACTGTTTGAAGAGAAAATTTTTTTTAAAATCGATACTGGTGTTTTTTGAGGACTGGGCCTTAAGACAAGTAAATGGGGGCCCTACGCGAAGCTGGTCGGAAGTTTGAAAAACAGGTGATACCAAAAAGTGAGTCCAGGTGCATCTGTGCCTGATTGCCATCACAGCACCCTGATAAAAAAACACTGAAGTTTAGTCTGTGGGAACACATTCTCATGATGCAGCCTTCATGTTCGTGGCTTCTCATTTGAGGGTGGGAAAAAAAAAGCTCAGTTTCTGGATATGAAAGTTGAAGCAGCTGGAAGTGCTCCAAGAGAAGTTCATTTGGCGTGTTGCCTACTCGGGATGCACCATGAATAACAGCTCCTCCACGCCTGGGTTGTCTAGGAAGAAAGCCTTGGAGGTACTACGCTGCTGCCCTATCTGATACAGAAGCAAATGGCAAGTACTCTGCTTCCAGCTGAAAATCAGGGACAGTCCATGGTTTCTCAGGAGTCTTTTGCACAGCGTTAGGGTACCTTCTGAGGAGTTTGCTATTTGGGATAACAGAGCTTTTGCTTCAATTTCAGTATGTTCAGTTATCTGGGGTTTGCTATCCGGTTAGGATTAGGATTTGTGGTAGCTGGAAAAATTAAAATGGTCTCTGTGTTTCCACTCTCCTTATTAAACAAGCTTTTCCTGTTTTAAAATAAAGGAGACTTGTAATAAATTCATCCTTGGTTAAATGCTGCCTTGATGGCAGTTCCTCAAACAGATGAGGTCTCACTGAGGCAGCAAGCTCAGCACAGTGCAGTGTGGAGGAGGCCCTCACTGGAAAATAATGCATAAGAAGAGGTCAGGCTAGTTACGTTACAGCACGAGGAAATCTCTCGCTGCTTGCGAGCTCGGCGATTCGGGAGGCGAGTTTAGGATGTGAGACAAGCCCCGACTGCCTGACATTGCACTGAGGTAGCACATAACCTTAGGACCTTGTGCACCTTCTTCTGAGGCATCTTAGCTTGAACCCTTTTGGAAACAATTATAGCCAGAAAACATCCTTTCTAGTTGAGCCTGTAAGCGCAAGTAGTGGGTTATGCAGTTGGGTGGGAGACTTGCTTTTCCTGCTGCTGGAACATGTGTTACATGCCCCAAAGTCTTGCCATCCCTGTACTTCACCCAGTCCCGTGGCATTTTATGCTCACCAACAGATAAATATCCATATTATTTCCTAAAGTCCACAAGAAATTGATTTTGTGTCAATATATCTGTTCAAGACTTCTCCCCTGAAGCTGAAGTTCTCATGGTTTTTAGCTTTGTTGCCCATGTTTTTCATTCCAATCAGTGTGCAAACAACTCAGTTGCATAGCTGTGACCCGCCCGTGGAAGAACCTTCATCCTCCCTTTCTCAGTTTACAATCATCACACTAATAGCAAGCAGAGCTATTTTTTTCCATATACTCATATTGCTGTCCTAAATACCACCAGCCTCTGACAGGCCAGAGCCGTGAATCTCAAACAATAAATGCCATAAATCACTCCTGTTTGACAAGCACACACAAAAAAAATAAAAATAAAAAAGTAAAAATTAAAAAAAAAAAAAATCCAGGCTTGTGCGTTGCTAATGAGGCATCATGTGAATGAAGACTGAGCTGTTTGCCAAATGCCAGCTTTTGTTTCCAGACCGGCTTTCCTCTCTGCTGGTTCACCTCGCCATTACACAAGCAAAAACGCACGCTCCACCCAGCAGTGCGCTCGCCTCTTGCACAAGCTGCCTTACCCTCCAGATTTTTACCGTGGGAATTTGGACACCTTGTGGGGATGCCAAACCAGGTTAACACAACCCAGCGAGCGTGTGCTCCAATTGCCAGCACAGCTCCGCGCAGCCTCCTGGCTCGTACGAGCCTTCCTGGTAACAGTCTCATACTGAGAAAAAAAAGAACCCCACTGGCAGATTTTCCTTTCCTAAAAGAGCCACCAGCAGCGACACAGTGGCCTCTCACTGACTCGTCCCTACCACGCTGCTTGCCCTCAGCATCTGCAAGGTAGACATAACCTATCTTAAGAAAAAGGGCTGAAAAGAAGGGAAATGGTAGATAAAGGAATTTACTCATTATTCAACATGACCCATAGGGTGGAACAACAAAAAAAATAATTAAAATAATAATTAGCCCCTGTTCAGGGCAGAAACCAAGCAGCACAGGATGATGCTGGAAAAGAAGGACCATTGGTCTACCACTGATGCAAATTTTTGCATTGTGCAAATATTCCTTGTGAGCTGTTAAATGATCTTTTTGCAAAGTAAATTCACTCTGGTTGTTGAGTCCAGCTTTAAGGGATAAAGAACGAACTTGCTTAGCATTAATGTCTACTCGATCAACTGCGTTACAGTCACGCTTAGGAGGGGGTTGGGATGTTTTTTCCCTTTTTTTAAAAATTTTTTTTAATTTACCCAATTATCTGGTTCTCCTTCTTCCTTTTCATGGTCCTGACTTCAGGCACATTCCAAACTCTTTGATTTGCCTGAACAGAAAGAGCATGAGAGAAGGAGGGTTAGGTGAAAAATTAGTATTGGAGCTGCTACCAAAGCAAACTCCTGAAGTTGGCGATGGGATACAACTTGTCAGGGGAGTTAAAGCACTTGCTATAAAGGTCACATAGAGCTCCTGCACGCCAATGAATAGTTCAAGGCGTTTTGATGCAGAGAAAAAACAATTAAGATATAACTGCTGCTGACATTGCCCTAAGCTGTTTCATCTCTTACCGCTTCAAAAAAGCAGGGAAAAACAAATTATGTATTTTCAATCTGAGATTTATATAGGATGAATTGTTGCTTAGCCTATGAAAAGATCAAAAAGGAGATCTTTGAAGACAGACTGCCTACAAAGAACACTGGACTGTTATTACACAAAAAAAAAAAAAAAAGGTTAATAAGCACGGTTCAGGTCAAAACGTAGGCAAGTGTGTGTGTGCAATAAAGCATTTGCAAGGGCTGCTTGCTCAGGCGTTTTAAAGCCGAGCAGCAAGAGGGTAAATCACTGAGCCGACATCTGGAGCAGGAACACTGAAGCATTCCATGAGTGTTCGGCTCGGCACTTGTAGTTTTGGTAGCGCTTCCTTGGAAACTCCTGCAGTTAGAGATGGCTTGGCTCATGCTGGGATCTCCTGGCCAAGGAGGAGAGGGGATGGAGCCCTCTCTCCCGCCGCACCCAGCTTCATCCTGTGCCTTCTGGGGACCAGGTGTTTCAGTCCCTTTCTCACAGTGAGGCTGAAGAGGCTGGAAATAATCTGTTTCATTTGGGAGTGAACCCTGTGGGAACTGATTGCTGGTATGGATAGGGTCAGTAAATGAGCAGCACTCTGAATGTGCACCCCCAGCTCATAGCATGAGGTCAGCATGGCTCCCAAAACCTAGCAGGGGTGGGAACCACCTATACGGGTGCTCCTGGCCCTGGCAAAGAGCTGCTGCCGGCAGAAGGAAGGATCCCTGAGAGATGGAGACCAAAAGGTAGAGCTGCAGGAGTCATCCAGCTCCAGCCCAACAAGCCCTGGACGGGGACAAGGACTGTTGCCCCGCAGTCCTCTCCTCTGTCCCTAATTCCCCAGAACATCCGTCTCCCACACTTGGCCTTATCTACCGGTGCAGGGGAGGAGGAGGAGGAGACAGAGGAGGAAGAGGAAGCATTTGGCTTCCCTTTTCCACTGCAGTGTGTGGCAGTCTCTCCCAGCATCCAGCCCGACCAGTACGCGAGGTTTGCTGGGTACGAGGAACCTGCCAGCACCATTTCACTCAGGGTCCTATTTCAAAGCCGGCCCTGATGAAGACGCTGGGTGAAGGCAAAGCAAACAGACATCGTAATTGCGGTGTGCGCTTTCTCATCTCCGCGGCGAGTTGCAAAATGTGCCGCCTCCTCCCTTGTCAGCCGGGCTTTAATTGGCTTTAATGAAGAGGCAATTACATGATTTCAATTTTTAATTAAAGGGGGTGGCGGTGCAGGGGAGGGGGGACCGACCCCCTTCGAGCATGTTAGTGGCACAATGGGCAATCTCCGGGTATGGTGTTCAGTAGGGGTTGGAGGGAGGCTCCGTCTTCTACGCCCTGGACTGGGAGGGCTTCATGGGGGGACGTGGGGTGACTGACAGGAGTACATCGAAGCCAGCTGCCTCCCAGCAGTGCTGCCGGCACTTTCAGATCCTGCCCCGGCACCCCCAGGCAAGCTGCAATCAGCTTTTTTTTGTGTCAGAGCCAGCAGATCAAAGGGGCACAAAATAGCTTTAAAAACAAAACAAAACAAAAAACAAAAAACAAAAAAAACAACCAAAATCAAACGCAAAAAACCCTCCAAAGCCAAACCAAGCCCTCCCCACACACTGCACCAGCCAGAAACACCTCCTGGATAAAGTACGGGGTGGTTGTTGGCATGGGGAGGAGCTGCTGGGGTGGAATGGATGTCTGAAAGTTAAAGTAGAGCCACAATTAGAGGATTATTTTATTTTATTTTAATTCTTTTTTAATTAATGCCAAGCAGTAGGCATCCATCCTCTGATAGAAACACCATCCCTGTGACCCCACACAGTGAGCACAAAAGTGGGACTGACCCACCCAGCTCATGTGTTCATTTTTCCTGTCGACACAACCCGGTCTGTCTGTCCTAATGCATGACTGGGGAGGGAAAAATGGAAGCACGTGGTAGAAGTCTCCCTTGGGAAACGGTGATAATTGCAGGTGGCAAACTGCCGTCTTAGTCTCTATGTTTTATTGCTCTCCCTGGCAGCCAAGAAACCAGAGCTTTAGCCTTGACTTGGTTCCATACGCTGGGATGTCCGTCCTCATCATGTTTCCATAAAACATAATCGCTTAACGACTTCCTCTTGCCAGAGATAAAAAATCATTAAGAAAAAAAGCTGGCGGCTTGGTGGCTGCACTGAGCCCTCGGCGTTCCCTCTGCCCCAGCGAGCGCTGCTGGGCTTTGCCCTTGGCTTGCAGGGGCAGGTGGCCCCGGGACCACCGAACTGCCGACCGCGCCGCCCGATGCCACCGCAGCGGTGCCCCCCGGAGCACCGGCCGCGGGCAGGGCGGGGTGCCAGGGAGTGCCACTTCGGGGAGAGCGGCTCCAGGGAGGGGAAGGGGAAAAGTGAAGAAAAGGGACAGACGGCAAAGTCCAAGGTCTTTCTGAGCAGTGATCAATTCACCTGCTCGACAAATAGAGCTGGAACTGGATGGCGGCAGCTGCGTGGGCGGGCTGAGTCACCCTGCTGCTGCCGGCCAGTCGCCCCAGCCCCGCGCAGATGGAAGAACAAGGTCGCCTTTAACCAAAGAGAAGTGAAACCTGCCTTTTTAAACACCCGGATGAGAGCTGGGACTGTCAGCACTGAGCCAGCAGCCTTTTTCCTTTGAAGGTTGGGGCTGAGATTCCACTTCAGGCTTCCTGCCAGCCCCCCACAAACACAAACCTCCTCCCTGCCTTCCCACTTCCTTTGCCCTGGGGTCCCAGATGCTCGACAAAAGCTCATCTGCCCTGACGCCCACAACAATCATCTGTCACAGCCTGGAATTGTGGAAGGGACTTTTTTGCAGTGACACACGACCTGTTGATCTCCTGGAGAAATGCAGTCTGCTCCCTCAGGGATGGCTGCTTCTCCATGCTAGTACCCAGCTCTCTCACAGGGTTAAGGCCTTTTTCCCTGTTCTTCCCTCATTACTCCTGGATGAGAAGTCACTTGATCCGCGATGACTTGCAGCAACTGCTTACGAGGAATGAAAAGCACCCTCCTGCAGTTTAGGCTGGGGAACGGGATGCTTGCATGTCAGCAGCACTGAGCAGCTGCCCTTCCCTTGTTGCAGGCCCTCATCCTCATCCTCGTCCTCAGCTGTGAGCAGACATCACTGTTAGAGCCATTCTTCACAGCACAAGAAAAGCAGCAGAAGCAGCGAGCAAGACATCACGGGGTGATAAGCGATGGAATGAATGTGGCTAAAGGGGATTTCTGGGTGCCAGTGTGGCTGTGCTCCTCCTGCCCCTGGTCAACACTTAAGAGTTTTCCCATGGAGGAGGCAACCAGCCATTGACGCACAAATGAAACAGGAGCAGCCATGAGTCACCAAAGATAAAGGTCAGGCTCCTTATCAGCCATGGGAGAGGCTGTGGGCTGGGTGCGCTGCAAAGAAATGTGCTCAGAGGCCAGCCAGAGCCAAAAATCCCAGTGCCATGGAGACCTCTGCCCAGGGGACCAGCCCAGGGGATGCTGGTTTTCTTCTTCCATTGCCTATTTCCCAGTAGCATCCGATGATGATGATGATGGGTTTCAGTGGTGCCATGAGCCAAGTGGCACCAACAGGGTGGTTAAAGAAGCTGTGGGTGGTGAAGCACCCACAAAGCTTCCCGCAAAGGTGCTTGGCTGCTGTCACACACTGCTGGAGTGGCCACAGAGAAGTGCTGTCCTTCATGGCCAGAGGAACAGAAGGAAGAAAGGAGATGAACTCACTGACATCAAACATTTTTCCTCCTGTTCTCATATAGGTTTTCACTTCAGGGTCTCGTAAGAAAAGCTAAGGATGGAAAAGTGCCTGTGTAAGCCCCAAGAGCCTTTAGAAAGAGGCAGTGAAAGCAGGCTGGCAGTGTCTGTGTCCGGAAATTCACTTTGCCAGTGTTTTGGCCAAATGAGTGATTTGCTGTTTCTGCTCCTTGGTTACTTTTCTTGCAAAGCACTCACACTCATGGACATGAATCTCCCTTCTGGAGCTGCCCTGCCCATGGGCCCCCCCCCCCCCAGCCCACCACAGCTTCTGCTGCAGTCACGGATCCCACAGTTCTGACCAAGGGTTTCCAATTATGGGAATTGTGTCCGGTTCCATGACTGACTCCTGCTCCAGTAAGGCTGGAAGAATGACTTAGTCATCTTGGCTGCCTGCCAATCATTTAACTCGTTTTGCTCCATTTGGAAGTTATTTCCGGGCTCCAAAGGCCAGCAGGACTCCAGGCTTCAAATGTTCAATAGTCAGTAAATGGATTGAGGAAACAAGGAATTTAAAGCAGTTTTTCCCTGCTGTAGCAACATCTCTGGTCATGCCGCCTCCAGAAAAGCTCAGATAAACCTGTCTCAGGTGGTAAATGCCAGTCAGTCTTTGCTCACAGGGGTACCTTTCTTCTAAAGGACACCAGTAATTTGGGGTTAATAGCTAAGCTTTCATGACATTTGTCCCAAAGAGCTCTCAGTGATTGCCCCACAGTAAGGGGATTTCTGTGTTTTAAGCTATCACACAGTGTTAGAAGGGTCCTGTGTTTTCAGCTCAGTGAAAATCACTTTTTCCCCCACAGCTCTACCAGGCACTGAGCAGACAGAGGGCATGCAAAGGGGAAAGTATGGGAGTCAGGCTACAGGGAAAGCCCCTGGGAAAGGGGGACAAAGCTGCCCCAAGTAAAGCAGGGGGATGCCTTACCCTTGGCTGAGTGATACATCTCTGTCCCCTCTGATCCCGTGTGTGCCAGCGTTTCCCTGGCTCATCATTCAGGGGCTTTAACCTGGGTGCTGGCTGCTGTGCCACCAGGGAAATCTATTTTTGGCTTGTCCCTGGGGAGCAGAGCCTGGGCAAGGTTATGTGCCAAGCACCCTCATTTCCTCCTCTTAAATGCCTCCCTGCTTTATCACGAACTTTCTCGCTTCATCTTTTTTCCACTCGTAAAGGCTGCAGTCACTGGTGCCTCCAGCAGCACCAGCACAGGCTGCCCCTGGGCCACCAGGCCACCAGGCTCATGCCCATCTCCAGAAGTCCTGGCTTTTGCTCTCTGTGCCAAACACACTGAGGTTTCTGCGAACCCTTCTCCTTGCCACCAGATCGTGGTTTCTCTAACAGAGCAGAAGAGAAAAATCAAAACCCCAGCTTTTTATGACTTAAGGTTCATCCAGGAGGCATCATTGATGCTCACCCAGCCCGAGCCCTCAGCCAAGTGGGAGAGCTGGTCTTGGCCCCAGGACCCAGAGCTGGGACATGCCCTGAGCTAGTTGTTGCAAATATTTGCCAAGGTGGTGCCTGGTGTTTGAGCATGAGGTGGGCTGAGTAACCGGCAGAAAAGAAGAAAGTTTGACTTTTACATGTTAGCCCCATCAGAAAATATTAACGTGAGGACTGCGTGGCAAGCAGACTGCTGCTGTCCCCCGCTGCATGAGCCAAAAGGCAAAGGACAGGTACAAATTAGGTGGCACATGGAGTTTATAGACACCATAGCCTACAGCTCAGGGCTGTCAAAATCACCCCATACCTTTTTATTTGGTAGTTGGAATGGGGAAACAAATCAGCGACAGGTTAGATTTGGGAAAACTAATCAAAACTGGAAAAATATGCGTTGCTGATTTCCCTTTTCATTTTATCCCATGCTTTTAGGATTATTTTTTTCTCTCCTGTGGTTTTTGGATTTCACTGAAGTACCTGAAACTGATGTATGGAGAATATTTTTGGATGTATGGAGAATGTTTTTGCCAGTCAGGCAACATGGTATCCTCAGCTCCCACCTGGCCTTGGGTGCAGGTTTAGGGTGAAGCAGCAGGGTAATGGTAGCCAGTAAAGGTCAGGGCAGCGGGAACATAGGCAAGGATGAGAAGCTCTTGGGAGAAGACAGGCAGAAAAAAAATCCTAAACCCTCACCAAACTGCTTCCCTTCTCACCTGCCACAATGCAGTGTCTTGGCTTCAGAAAGAAAAATCAGTGGCCATAGGACAATATGAAACACAAGATCAGCTCTACCACCTGGTCTACCACACACACCAGCGCCCAGAAGGGAAAGGATGCTCTGTCCCCTCCAGCTACTCTCCACAGCCTGGCCCTGGCCACTGCTGGAAATGATGCACTGGAGGGTTTTGTTTGTGACAGCTTCTTAGCCTGCCTGGAGACAGGAAATGTCCCAAAGCTGGACAGTACCGTGACCTCATCTTCTCCCCAACTTCCTAAAGTTTGCTGATGTTGTGGTTAGGCAGTCCTGTGATGCCTTTCAGTGTTTACTCTTGAAGTTTACATGCTGTTAGTTTAAAAAAAAAAAAAATAAAGAAAAAGAGGAAAAAGCAGAAAGCAGGGCCAGGAGGATGAGCCTAGCAGGGAGCTCGGTCACCCACTGTCAGGACAGCCAGGCTGGGGCGCTGGGACACGGGTCATGCTGATGCCAGACAGGACAGCCCAGCGACACACTGAGACATGATGCAGGACATCCTGCTCACGTGCACTTGTCAAAGCTGGACCTGTCACAGTCTCCACACATAGATAAAAATAGGATAAAGATGGTTAAAAGCCACTTTACTGATCTTTGCAGATTTTGAGAGGGCAGGTAATCTGGAGCAGTGACCTTCAGTATGGATTTTGATGTCAGCATGTTACTACAGGGCCTCAT
Organism: Myiotriccus ornatus; assembly: GCA_036023395.1. NCBI lineage: Eukaryota > Metazoa > Chordata > Aves > Passeriformes > Tyrannidae > Myiotriccus > Myiotriccus ornatus. The sequence goes on from JAYRBT010000177.1 coordinate 14,787,011, forward strand.
CCTTCATAATCTCTGGTAAATGCTACTGCTGTAGCACAGCAGGGTAATAAAAGCTGGCTGGTACCAGGCAGGCAGTGTCAGTGGCATGAGCTGTAACCACTGGAGACTTCATGTGCAAAGAGCACATCAGCATCAGTCAGGGCTGAGGTCTCAGACATTTGTTACTGCTGCTGAAAAATAAAGATGTCCCAAATATTTGTCCCAATAGACTTCGGAAAATTGAATGATTCATTGGGGGAATTTCCCATAATTTTAAAATTGTGAGCTGTAGTCTAAACCATCTCTTGAGCTCATTAGATATGAGAAAATGTTGACAGCATTCAGAGGGGCCAGTAAATAACCTAACAGTTCAGGGCAGCGCTTGGCAAGACACTGGCTGGTCTTTCTGCGCTCTTGGCAGAAGTCTTTGCTGAAGGGGAAGTACTGAGTCACCATGGGTCCCATGGCAACCAGGGGCAATGGGGCTCTCTTCTCCCTACTGACATAAATCTCAAGGTATTTGTGGAACCCCCAGTGGTGCTCAGCAAGCCACTTCATGAAGGTAGTCATGGGAACAGGCTATATCAAGGTCTGCCAGCATTTAGACAACAGTCCTGGACCAAACCCAGCCTGCCGGGTCAATACCTTCCTTGCCCGTGTGAAGATGCATCCAGGTTACTCTGAGCTGTGCCAACCTACACATGGACCTTGCAGCAGCTTTCCACCTGTTGCACTTCTGCTGTATGGGCTTGAAATTGGGCCAGGAGGCTCAAAGACATGTGTATTAGGTGGGGGACCAGAGCAGGGAACTGCATGACCAACAGCTCAAAAGAGCAGATAACACGAGACTCTTGTTTTCCATTTTTATTTTTGTAACCAAACTATACACCTGTACCATGTCCAAGAGTGGGGAACACACTACAAACAACACACACAACAGCCAAGGCTGCTGGGGAGAGGGAAACAAAGCAGCCACTGTCTCCTCAATTTTTAATCCTGGTATTGGATTAAAATACCTGGAATCCTCCTAAGGCAGTTTGATTTGACACATACCACCCTTATTTGGCTGTCTCCTGCAGAGCACAGCCAAGGACTGACTTACTGGAAATGACATCTTTTTTTCCCCAGCTCCTCAGAACTGCTCCATGACTGTCTGCAGCAGTTTACAACATGTAATGGTAACACACTGAGTCAGTGGGATGAGACATTTCAAGCTTCTCAGGAAAAAAGAGTCTTAGTCAGATAAATATTAGTAAATTGAGCAAGCAGGGCTACGTGCTATTGCTGATTAATCCATGGCTTGCGTATGGTACAGAAAAAAATCTCACAGATTGAGCAAAGATGCTTCCGCTGCTGCCCTTGTTTAAACTAACCCAAAAGCTCCAGCCTTGCTGCATAACATTTGCTGTAATCACTTAATGAGCAACCCTGGTGTCCTTCATGTCCCTGGCTGAGACCTTTCTAAGTGAACTGCCCCTAAGACAAGAGCTTCTTCCCCTGAACTTGGGCATCCTGGAGTGAAGTGCCTGAGCTCCCTCTGTGCTCGTGGAAAGACCTGAACGCCCCCAAAGGGAGACTGAGCCTCCTCACAGGGCATCTCCATTGTAAGCTGGCCCTGATGGGCTCCATGTCCCTCCAGGAGGTCCTGCCTGCAGAGGGACTGGTACCCATCAGCTCACCAGTGGGTTTGGAGGGACCCAGCAGCACCACTTTGTTCTAGGACATTTCTGAAGGAAGAGAATAATAAGGAAATATAATCAAAAACTTCCCAGAGATGGTCTGAAACAGTCCAATTAAAAAAAAAAAAAGAGGAGTATGAAGATGTAAAAAATTGAATAAAATGTGAAAAGCATGGAAAAGGCACTGCTCCTCACAGCCTTTCCCCCGTAGAAACCCACACTTTTCATTTACAGCTATTTAGGGTTTTTCTGAGTACACGTTTCCTAGGAGATCTGGTGGCCACTATACTGAGCTCCAGCTATAAGTGCCTCTGGATACAGCTACGCCCTAATACAAACATGGACGGCAACAATTTACAGTGCAAGACCATATGTTTCTCCGTTACTAATCGACTTCAGCTGCCAGGATTATACTGTCAGTCCTGTAAACCAGCTTTTTCCCCTACAGATGTCATGTTGAAATCATTATAATAAAAGCAATTTTACAGCCTTCATTATCCACTTCCCTCTGCTGCTGAGAAGTCTGCTTTAACGCCAGCCAAATTAGGGGTCCTTCTCCATGGACAGGCCCCTCGGAGACGAGGTGCATGCCTCCAGGATTACAGAGTGACAGTGGGAATAAAACCAAGACAGCAGCAGGAACACCAGTACCTTGCCATGGCTGATGGCTGCAGCTTGAGCTCCTGCATCTTTTGGGAGGAAGATGCAAAGTTGGGGCCAGGTGGAAAGCTTGGCAGGCTAAATGCATTGCTAAATCCTACAGGTCCTGCTGATGGGCATGTGGGAAAAGTCACTGTGGAGTTAAATTGACAAAAAACCCTCTTTTTTTTGCATTTTTCCTCACTGTGAGTGCTACCCATCCTCATCCTTGACCTTAGAGCATGGGCTCCTCCTGGCAGTGCCTGCATTGGTTGCTGTGCTTTGTTACCATGACTCATATAGCTAAGGCAACCCCAAGTTGCTGGGAGCGGGGCACATGATGCCTCATACTCGGAAATGATGATCAAATCCTTTCTCTGGAGCAGGCACTCACTTAAGGGACATGTGTCATGGCAGAGCCAGTGACCCAGCCTGCAAAAGCTGGCGCCATCAGCCCACCCATCAAGGCTGAGTATGACCATCCCATCCCACCCATAAAAAAATCCCTATACACAACACCACCTCCCCCACATCCACACCCACATACAAGCAGCCCCCCTCAGTGGCCCAGTGCTGTTCCCTTCACACGGGAGAGGGATGAAGCCACACTTTCATGCCAAATTGCCATGTAGGCTTTTAAAAATGCCCTTCATAGAATGGAAATTGCTTTGGGGCAATGCAGAGGGTGGTACCAGCAACCCTGGTGAGTGCGGGAAGAGGGAGATGGCCATGTGGTACAAGGCTACTATGACTGAATGTCAGTCCATTTCCCATCAGCTTCCCCTGGTTAACACTCCCTCCATGTTATTTCCCCTTCTTTCTAAGAACAGAGAAAAATTCCTAAATTGTCAAATTCCTGCAGAGTTCTTGTATTTGGTGGGTAACAAAGGGGTGGTGCCTGATGACTTTTATTAATGGCAGCCATGGTAGTTGTGTTTGGGATCTCATGCACTGCTGAGGCACAGACACGGTGAGCTGCAAGAAAAAGAATTCTTGTCTTGCTCTCACTGGTAACACAACTAAACCTGAACTAAAGGCAGCGACAGACTTCTCCCAGCTGCCAGCCCCAGCTTGGACAGAGACAGCAGCAGGCACCTGAGCTGAAATCACTCAGAGTTAAAGTCATGGCCCTTATTTGTCAAAGCCACCCACTACCTACACGTACTCATACTACCCTGTGATACTTGTACCAAACTTCGGTGCCAGGGTGTGGTGTAGGGCTGTATCACGTCTCTTACCCCTCTCCACAGGTGCACTGAAGATGAAATTAGCACTCTGCTGTCAGCTCTTCACCTAAGTTATAACATTTGTTATTTAAAAAATAAGGCAATATACACATTTTTCCTTATTAGCAAAGCTAATGCTGTATATTTGTCAGCAGTGACCAGCTACTACAGCATGCACTAGGATTAGTGCTGCTTACTTGTAAGCAATTGCCACGTTTCCCAGGTCAGACTGCTCTGAGCAACTTGAAGTTCTCCATCCTTTCCTGAGACATGTTTCCCTAGGAGACTGCTCATGCTTTAGCTTTGCTGCCCACTTTGAGTTCAGTCAGAGTCCCCTTTGCTTTCTGTCTCAGGTAAATAGATTTTTAAAATCATTTTACAGAATTTTTGTATGGTCAGAATATCAGAGACCTAAAATTATGGTATTTTAGTGCAGTGGACTTTCTTTTTATATTGTTATCCACTTAACAGGCCCATGTTGTGTAAAAAAGTGGAGCCTTCATACAGTGGACATACATTCAAAACTAGGGTCCCTGGTCTTCAAGAACCTACCTTTTTCCACACTGCAAGAATGTTTTCATTTTTTTTTCCTAATAATATTTTTTTCTAGCAGTTTTCTAATTTGACCAGTGTTAAGGCAAGTTTACTGAGGTGACAGCTGGGGAGGCTTTGAATATTTTAAAATGATGGATAAATGTACAAGACAAATCACTCAGATGAAAGCAAAAACAGAAAGACAGAGACCAAAGCAGGCTGCTGACCCTGCATCCGTTGATACGAGCTTCACTTAAAAGTGAATTAATTTTTTTTTACCAGAACTTTTGAAGCAAGGTGTGCACAAACATGCCAAATCCTGCAGCCTTTCCACACCGTGAGTCTTCCACCAGATGTTGCTTGTGCTCCTGACTTGCTGACTTGTTTTTTTGCTCTTTTTGAAGTGGTGTCTCATTTCCTGTGCACAAAGACCATTCCCTGTTTCATTTTGGGGTCAATTTAAAAATACCCTAATGATTTCTGCTTACATCCAGCTCTGCTCCTTGTTGGTTCAAGCTCCCTTATTCTTGTGGGGCCTTTTGTTCAAGACCTTGTTTTACAGAGCACACCAGCATTTGTCCTGAAAATGTAGATGTGCAGCCTAATTGTAAGTTAATTTGGGCTGTTTGCCTTAGTGAAGAGAAATAAATCATTCCGAAAACTGAGATACAGTGTCAGGGAAAAGCCTGCAGCTCTTCACATGCCAGGGCCACAGCTACATGTATGGTCTGCAGCCACTTCCCCACCCCACAAGCAGTGATGGCCAGCGTGGTCTTCCTACAGTGGTCCCCAGCCCAGCCCACCCCTCCCTAAGAAGTTCAGCCAAACCATTCCTGGCTCACTCATCAACCCTGGGAGCATTGCACAGCCCCCACCTTTGTTCTGACCCTCCCCACAGATGTGCACACTGCAGTGAATTATCAAAGCGTGGCCGTGTATTCCAGCAGATGAGTGATTTTCATCGGAAATGGGTTTGGCTCTGTCTCTGATTTGTTCCTGGGAATGGGCTTCTGACCCTGCCGAAGTCCCCGGGAATGCTGCCAAACTCTTCAAAGGGGCCAGGCCTCACTTTGTAAGCTCACCTCTGGGGTTTGGCGTGCACCTGTTGAGGTGTCGGTCCTTCAGGGAAGATGATAGAGGAGAACAGGGCTCAAAGTCCAAAGGGTGATGCTGCATGAAGTATAGAGCTGAGCAAATAACTGCTTTGGAAACAGCGTGAATAAGTTCATTAAGCAAAGCCCTGCCCTTGGCTGCAGCATCAAGGCAGTGGCTAGGAAGCTGCATCAGCCTTGTGTCAACTATCGTAAAAGAGTGATACAATGAATGGTGTCCAAGAGGAAGGAACTGCAGGCTTACACGTGCCTCTTAAATACTACCTCCAGCTGCCAAAGGCTTTACAGGGCAGTGGCCAGACTACAACTGTGGGAAAAGGGAGTGGGTTGGGGGGAAGAAAATGAGATAAATCAAGTGATTGCAGGGAATAAAAATGGGGGGAGCAGTGTTAATACAAAACTTGAGAGGTGGATTGCCCTGAGGAAAAGATGAAGGACGGGCTGATGGTGATGGTGCAGAGCCAGCTGGATGTGGGGCCTCAAATGAAGCCATTGGGCTTGGCCGGGTCCTGGCTGAGCCTCTTGGGGTGACCAGGGCTGGACTCAAACCAGATATTCATGGGAGATGGCAGTGGCCCACCACAGGCCCTGCTTGGACCCCTCTGCTCCAAGTGGAGATTGTGCCAGGGCAGATCCAATGTGGTGAAGTTGCCCAAGTCGAGGACCACAGGAGCACAGTTTTGGGAGCATCACGTACCCAAGTGTGGATCTGAGAAGCAGCAGGCAGTGCTCAGAGGGCAAGCTGGAGGTGCCTAAAGTCGCAGTGGCTCCATCCTCACCGGGGGAGGAGCAGGGGGGCTATTCCTGTTGGGCAGAGGAAACGGGGGGCGAGGGGGAGCGGCAGGCAGAATTGGGGTCCCTCCTGCAGTGACCGCTTTGCCCCTGCCCACAGCGGCAGCAGAGATGGTGCCCCTCGGGGAGGCACCCCGCTCCCCACACCTAGCACACCCGGGGCAGCCTCCAGTACCCTCCCCCTTGCTCCCCGCAGCCCCCATCTCCCCGCAGCCCCGCTCCGACGGGCGGGCAGCGCGGCCCGGGGGGGCGGGCGGGAGGCGGGGCGGCGAGGGGGCGGCGGGCCGGGCTCCCCGGGGGAGGCACCGGAAGGCGCCCGGCGCTGATTCATTGCAATAAATTGTTCCCATCGCGGCGGGGCTCGGTCATCACCGCCCGAACAGGAGTCGGGGTAACAGCTGGAGCCGCAGCCGCACCGGAGCCGCCGCCGGGGAACGAGGATGAAGATGCAAGCCGAGGTGATCCGCGAGGGCGAGCTGGAGAAGCGGAGCGACAGCCTTTTCCAGCTGTGGAAAAAGAAGCTGGTGGTGCTGACTAAGGACAGCCTCAGTCTCTTCCCCGACGGGCACAAACGGGCCAAGGGCAAGGAGCTGGACTTCGGCTCCATCCTCAAGGTGGACTGCGTGGAGCGCACGGGCAAGTACATCTACTTCACCATCGTCACCAAGGACCGCAAGGAGATTGACTTTCGGTGCCCGGACCAGAGCTGCTGGAACGCCTCCATCACCATGGCCCTCATCGACTTCCAGAACAAGCGGGCCATCCAGGACTTCAAGAGCCGCCAGGAGATGGAGCAGGCGGCGGGCACCCAGGAGCGGCGGCTGGCCCGGGCGCCCTGAGCCGCCGCCACCCGCCCGGCCGGCCCGGCCCCAGGTGAGCCCGCCTGGCCCCCTCCGCGCTCCTCTCGCGGTTCATGGGGTTTTAATTTATTTATTTATTTTAAAAAATTTATTTTATTGCCCTGTGCCTGCTTCGGGAAATTGGACAGGCGTGGGGCTCCCCACGCACCGCTCAATCCCTTTTTGGCCGAAGGGGCCGCCTGCCCGCGGGGCTGCCCGGCCGCACCCCGAAACCGGCCGTGCTGCCCGGCCGCAGCACCGCAGCGCTTTGGGGCCGCGCTTCCCCCTTCCCGGTGCATCTCAGAGTGGGGGGTTCCCCTTTTCCGATGCACCTGCTGAGAATTTCTGGTGGGAGCCGGACTTAAGCAGTGTGTTGAGGGTACGGCGTGGAGGTGGTGGAGTGGAATAAGAAATGGCTCTTGGCAGTGCTGTCCTCACAGAACTTGTTAAAAATATGATATCTGTGAAAATAAATGCTCAGAGCTTAGTCTCCCTTGAAAGCCCCCCATTTTTTTTTGTGCTGTGCTGTCCCGTTCGTTTAACTAACCCACTTTCTCTTGTTGCCTTTAGAGCATACCACTTAATGGTAAACCAGATCGAGTGTCTTGGACTGAAATGGGACAGGGTACCAATGAAGGAAAGCAGAGAGCTGGAAGCAGCTTGGTTTTCTCCAAGCCCGTTGCGGCTGCTGAGCAAAGAGCCCCGAGCTTTGCCTGAGATGCATTAAAGAAAAACCAAAGACTTTCTTACAGGACTTCTAGCAAAGCGTCCACGTGTTTTGAGTGGCACAGCTTTGTGAACTATTATCTTCTATTTATGAGGCGCAAGGAAGATTCAACACTGACTGGTGGTGTTAAACACAGTTTAAATTATTTGTAGTATCTATATTTGTATTTATTTTGTTGAATGTCTTTCAGCAGTTACTGGTCTTAATATTGCTTTTGCATTAATGTGTCCATTCCAAATAAATTACTTGAAATGTTCACTTTTTATTACTGTACTCTGGGCTGCAGTAACTTTTGTTGAGGCATGTTTGTGGATACGGCAGTGGTGAAGTGGCTTAAAAAGAGTGGGTAAAACTCAGCTTTTTGTTGCCCTGGACTGGGCAGTGGGAGGTGGAGGAAGCCCAGATAACCTGTTCATGTTTGACCTCGTCTCCTGACCAGTGAGGGAGAGGGTGTTGAGGTTCAATATTGGTCAGTGGTGGAGGTAGAAAAGCCTACCACAGCTTGGATTAGTGCTCCTTATGAAGCGCTTTTCCATATAATCAAGTAATGGAGGCTACAGAAGGCACAACAGCTCCCTGCAACTGTAAAGCGCTGCTCTTTGCGAACACCCCGTGTTCTCCCCCCAGCCCCTGTAGCTTAGTGCTGTGCTAAGGCAGGAAATTGGATTCTTGATTTTGGAATAAGAGCACCAGTGCTCTGTGGGATTCCTCAGTTTTGCAGCAAAGCAAGCTGAACTTGCTCGCCTCTCCTCACCTCAGCAGTTTCTAGATAGATTTAAATTTCTCCAGGATAACTCTGAAGAATGGAGACAGGCTCTTTTCCTATAGCACCTGCACCAAGAAGCTTGGAGAAAAAATAAGGTATTTTTTTGGATGAAACTGAAGTTTTATTTTGTGGGGATCAATTATCACTAACTAACCTGGGCTTCCTCGAGAGCACACGATTCAACTCTGGCGGTCAGGACTGTGAGCTTAGCAGGCAAAGTACTCGCTCCAAATTTGGTAATTTCAAGCAGGTATTTTCCTCTTTCCAATATCAGTGCAATTCTTGCAGGAGACTTCGTACTAGAGGAAGTTGCAACATATGTAATTACATAAGCCCATAGTAAGAGCAAAAGAGACTCAGTACAGGGGGGAGGAAACCTGGAAGGAGGTTTGGCCCAGTTTCTGGAAGCAGCAGGGAGGCTCTGGCACTGCAGTGTGGTACTTAGGGGCTTTGCATCCTCCTTGCTGGCTCTGCTACCACCCACCAGGCTCATGCAGAGTCAGGGTTACAGATGACTGAGCTGTGAATGTAGCAAATCTCTGGCCACAGCGTTTGAAAGCCTTTGGCCTTGTTCCTCTCTAGCACGAGAATGCTGGGAGGTACATTTAATGCAGCAAAATAATACTCAAATTTTACTCCCCACCATTTTCCTTGGTACCATTTTGCAGGGGTGAAATAAAAAGCCAGCCAGAGCAAAGGCACTGGTTCCTAATCCACTCAGCTTCAGTGAAGTCAAGCAGGAATGCTGCCTGACAACAGGTGAGGATCAGGGGCTATTGCCTACAATGACAGCCACTGCTGCAGGGGGTTGGGGGAACCTGATAGCTCCTGGGGTCCCATGGGCCCCAGTTGCTCCAGCATGATTCCAACGGCTTTGCAAACTGATCTGCTCCTTACTCTAGATGCAAATGTTGACAAAATGCAAGGATTGTTCAAATTGTTTTATTCTAGGTTTACAGAATCAAAAATAAAACTCAAAACCATCTTGATGGAAAAGTAAGGCAGTTATTTTCTTGCACATGAGTTACTGGCTTTTCACCTCTCTCAGTGGGATTTTACTCTTTAAGAGGTAAACAAACAAACCTATATTGACCACTAGCTGTAAATAGCCGAAGGAGGAGACTCCAAACTGTTTATATAAAACTCCACCAATGGTTGGGCCCACTGTCCGTGTCAAGGGCTGCACTGAGGCGCAAATCCCGAGCATGGCACCTAGGAGAGACGGCAGAGACACACAGGATGAGAGCAAGTCTTGGGATGGAAAAGCAGAGCAGAGCATGCGGGATCCCCTGCATCCCTAATGGCATTCCCCTGCAGTAGTGGCAAATCACTTCAAATAACTTCTTGCATTAATTTATAGCGGTCCAATTAGGGTTTGCTAAGGTTAAGAACTCCTGGAGGCATAGGGACTAGTTTCCACCACGAGCCAGCTCAGCTCTTTACCAAACAGTCTGTGTGATTGTAGCACTGCCCAAAAGGCAAGTCAGTGCTTACCACTGCTGTCACCAGGGTCCAAGGATGCCTTTGGCCTCAGAAGATGCTGCTGAACATCACACCTGGCAGGGCTGGTAGCTACTGCATGGGATTAGGGATGGAAAGGTACTTTCTAGGGTTGTGTTTGAGACTTCCAAGCAAATCACACAGGTTCTTTCAATCTCATAAATACCTGAGTGGGCCTTGTTCCGCTCAAGCTACTACTGACTGCAATTTATTCTCTGGTGTGGAACAGAGAAACAGCTCTTGAGGGCTTAGCAGGAATGAGAGGGTTAGGCCTAACTAGATCTTTAAGAATAAATAAATAAAACCACAGATAGAGACTGAACACCCTTGAGATACTCCCCCACCTCCCTTCGCAAAAAGAACAGATATTTCCATTTGGATGGATATGCAAGCCCTTCTCCCGGCTGGGCCGGTTCCCCCTCCAGCAGCCCTCACATTTGCATCATTTACAGGAACCCAGAGCATGGGGAAGCACCTCCAGTTTGGTAAAGGCAGGGTTTTTTCATGTACAGACGGACAGCCAGGACATCACCCAGAAAACAAAGCTGGCCCCCAACACAGCCGGTTATGCTCTTCTGTCTTGTGGTCTTTGTGCACGACAGTTGTCACGTTCAGGGGAGCAGAACATCATTAGCCAGAAAATCATTAGCCCCAAACAGCGAGAGGAATGGCAAGCTGGCAGCATACATAAGAAATCTGTGCCCAGTTCTGAAATTATTTTTGCAATGATTTTTTTACTATCAGTATGACTATTTGGGCTGCTGGCATCAATTTTCCATCAACATTCATTGAAGTGGTGTCACCACACAAGGCCAGCAGCATCTGGGAAGGATGAAGAGGATGCTGTCCCATATACCAGAAGATGAGTGTGACATTTAACATGGGCAGCCACGGGGAAATGATCCCCAGCTCTCAGAGAGAACAGGCAGCCAGGTGTTCTTGTAATGCCGGCCAGCGACTGCTGGGCTTTTATCAGCATGCTTAAAATACTTGTGCAATGAGCCCAAGCTGAGGGCGTAGCCATGTGGAGAGGGAAATCTCCCGGGAAGCGCTGCTGAGCGCTCCTCCCGCACATGGGAACACAAAGGCAATGGGTGGGACCTTGCCTTGACCCTTTGCCAATGGGAACTATCCCACAACCACTGAACTCTCTGGGCAGGTTTTGCAATTATTTTTTCCCCTCCAGGTATTTGAATTAAACTAATTACTAAGTACAATTGCCAAACTGGCTCTTACGATGGAGGAGGCACTTTTTTCCCTTTCCTTTTTTTTTTTTCTGGAGCAGAAATCCATCCTCTTAAAAGGCTGGGCTCTCCCTCTGCAATTCTCCAACATGTTGCTGAGAAAGATAATTTCTATTTAATGGGTTTAAATTAGATCCCTCATGTCAGACACCCTCAGGCTTTGGGACATTGTAAATCTCAGCTCTGCAGCATATCCCTAGCTCTGTTGCAAAGCTGCGCATGTGATGGATCTCATTTAAGGCAAGACCTTTAACTGGGACAAGTCACCACATCAGCAGAAAAATTCCTGCATTGTTTTGCACAGCTCTGCCAACGATCATGCTCCTCTTCTTCATCATGGCTATTCTACTTTCTGCACCTTCCTTGCCCTTTTTTCTCCCTCTCCAGCTTTTTTCCCCCCCTTTGCCTATACCTGGCATGACCTGTCCCAGCCAGGAATCCATCCTCCTCTCCCAGCCCGGCCCTCCTCTCCTCCCGCAGGTTTCAGGGTTGGGTGCTGGCGGCTCTCCAAGATGGGCGACTCCTTTCCAGCTCACATCCTGTTGCCGAGCTCAGATGATGGTGCTGGCCCAGATCAGCCACAACGCCCATGGGGCGATCGTGGGGCCTGATTTAACGATTAGGTCATCATTGCCAGCGGCTGCCTTTGAACCAGCACAGCCCGAGCGAAGCTGAGGGGTTCAGTGCACCGAGCCCTGCCTGGCTGCAAACTCTCCTCCTAAGGTTGTGACGTGCAAGTAGAACCATGACAGAGGGGCCCGTTAATCAGGGAGGCTCTGCTGGGCTTCCTGCTTCCCTCCCCCAAGAGTGGGAAGGGGGGTTCTATGCAAAAACAACACTTCCATTCTTGAGGAAGGATCAGGGTTGACAAGGAGGGTTTGTGTGAAGATATAAGTTTCCCTGGGCTAGGGGCTGCCCTCCCACCAGCTCACACATTCAGCTGAACAGCACGTGCATGTGTGGCTGAATTTTCTCTTCCTGCCTTTGAAGATGAAGAGAAGGAAAAAGAATATCAAAGGGAAACTAATGAAGTAATTTCTGCTACCTTTGCTTCAGTGCAAAGCCCCAGCCACAAGCAACGAGCAAGTGCCAAACTCATCAGTCTTGGTAGGAAGCAACTTTAGATCGGTCCTGAAAGCAGGACGGGTGCAAGGGATGGTGCCATCCTACCTCCCACTGTTCCCTTTCCAAGAGACCTATTTAAAATGCAACGATGGGTGACTCAGTGTCTAACAAGGGCGGACAGGCTACACTCCTGCAATCCATTCCAGCCCTGTGCTGAAATGGACACATGAGCTCAGCCCAAATTCCAGCTCCTCGGAAAACTTTTTCCTGGCCAAAAGAAAAACCCCCTTTGGGCTCTATAGGCCCAAAGCTAACGAGAATATCAGGAAAAGACAGCAGCAAGGTTCAAAAGTGGTATTTCTAAAGGCAAATTCTCAATGTGTGATTTCCTTAAGTAAAAGTCATTGCAAGTTAGTGCTCAGATTTTTGACCAGTGACAGGAAAGCTTTTCATAAGAACAGATTTCCCATGCTCACAGCGAGGGCTTCTAACGCACCACCAAGAAGCTCTGTTTGCAGAGCTGCTCTGGGGCTGGCATTAGAAGGAGCAGCCTCTGGGAGGCTGTATGGGTGGAGCAGCAGTTGCGGGGTGCCACCCACGGCCAGGGATGGATGGCAGGCATTTTAATAGCCGCATTTCTCTGCGAGACACCCACGCTGTCACTGCTGCAGCTGCTGTGGAGAGGCTCCGGCTCTGCTGTGTCAGGCATTCCTGCCTTCGCCCCGGCCTCTGCATGGGTACATGCAAAACAAGCACAAAACCATTAGATGCCTCTTCCCTTGGAAATGCTGCAAGCAAAAAGCATGCTTTGAAAGGTGAGGGAGAAGTGTCAGAGACAGGGGTTTGGCCCAGCACCACAATCCTCCGTGCCAGAACATCCCTCCTCGGCATGCCCAATTATGAGCCAGCTGTAACTCTGCAGTTTGTAGTAGCACTTGGAATGACATCAGCCCAGGATAGATGGGCAGGAGAAAGTCCCCAAAAGCCTGTGGCTGCCCTGATGATCTGCAACCCTCTCCTGACCATGTGCACAGCTCCATGGGCTGCCTACATTCTAGACTGCAATTCTGCCCTGCAATCCAATCCTGCCAAATGGAGACCATCCATCCCACCAAGGCACATGCTGGCCTAACAACATACGCAGGAAGGGAGCAGGGTGAGGCAGCTAAACCCATTTTCCTCTCTGACCAAAGCTTGCCTCAGGGCTTTAAAAGCCAAGCAATGCTCCGGTTTTCCTCACAAAACCCCTTTGAGAAGAGCCTGGATGAATTCCAGCTTGGTTTTATGTCCCAAAGCCGCTTGGTGCCCTTCCCCTCAGCTCTCCCTCACATGAACGTTGTGCCAACTCATGAAACAGCAAATTTTCTTCTGGGCTGAGTGGAGGGGCTGAGACAGTTCCCAGAGAGGTGAGGACTGAGGATAAGTGGTCCTCCCAGGTAGAAATATCACACTTGGAAATCACAGGCTCCCAGCATTTGCTGGAGATGTGGTGGGTCAGCTCTACAAATAAACTACTGAAGTGATTTTCAGAAAAGCTCTTCACCCAGAAGCATCTCAAAAGTGCTTTATAAACTTCACTAATGGCCTGTGCAAACTATAACTCTCATTCTCAGTAGGCTCTGTGCAGAGGTGTCTGCTCAGATGGCTGTTAGGGAAGATGAAGGGTTCAGACCAGCCCAGGAAGGCTCAGCTAAAGCAAAAAGACTCTTGGGTACCTGCTCTGGGATCAAATCCTGGAAGAGCTTGAGCAAAAGGCATCAAACTGGGTTAAGCCAGCTCCATCCCAGCACAAACCCAGCAAGGCTCCCATGACAACTATGTATGCATATTTCCTTCATCGACAGAACCAGAGCCCCAGGTATAAAGACTTATGTGTCTACCACTGCATTTCAGCTGCCTTGCACAGAGAAATACAGTAACTCTTTGACTGAAACAAGGCCAAAACAGAGAGAAAGGGGGCAATTACTGCATCAGGCAAAGCATGTTTGCGAAGGGTGATCCAGAATACTCTGCTGAGATGCTCTAAGTTAAATGGTGTGAACAAACAGCCCTCTCAGTCACTGTCACGGTGGAAGAGCAGCTTTTTCTTTTTTTTGTGTGTGTTTTGTTTTTGTTTGTTTGTTTGTGTTTTTGTTGTTGCTTGGTTTGATTTTAACCATACCTTGGCTTTCCATGGAAAGTAAAGTTTGGGAAAGCTTTCTGCGCCCACCACTATGGATGTCAGCAGATGGCACAGGACTGGTAGCACTGGGTCATGGGATGCTTACTCAGTGTTGTTCAGGTTCATCCCGTATAGCCCAACCAGTCCCTGTTCATCTGCTCTGCTGACACCCATTGTATGCAACTGCCCAGCCAGATCTGCTGGAGAACTGGGCATTCACCATGAGTGTATTACAGTGCTTGGTAGTGGTGTGAGCTGGGAAGCACCTGATAGACTCAAAACTGAGAAAATACCAGTCTGATCTTTTTTGATGAGTCTTACCAGTGTCAGAGGAGGGGACAGCCTTGGTGAGGATGCTGTCAGTGATGGTGGCCAGCATGCTGAAGGCAAACACCAGTGGCACTGCGATGATGCAGTAGTGCCACACAGTCCTCATCAGGGCCTAAAGGACAGGACAGAACAGACCACAGATCATTAGAGAGTACAGACAGTGACTTTGCGGCAAGAAACAACCTTGGGAAAAAAAATCACGAGTCAAACCCATGACTTAGGGGAACTGTGGGAGCCACAAATGATATAGGATGGTGCGGCTTTGGCTGTTGCAGGGTCTTTCACAGCCTGCCATTTGTATTCAGTGAATTATTCCAAGCATGTGAAGCAAGTAGCAAGTGATACCCTACAATCTGGCAGCACGTTTCTCTGGCATTGCTGTGGGTATTTTTAGCATCTGGGAATTAGTGACATCCCTGCACCCTTCCCCCTGTCTTCTGTCCAACTCCCGAGGAAATGTTGAACAGCAGATGTATGTGGTGTACTTCAGGAAGCTTCCATTACTTATACAAAAGAGCCTAGAGAAGGCTTTTTGGTTCATTATCATAAATAATTAAAACTAAACTGAGCTTGTCAAAATAAATGAGCACGGTGCATTATGTAACACTGTACCTTTGGGATTTCTAATCCTGTTCTGCTGCCTCCCCGCTAATAAATTCACCAAATTCAGTAATCTGGAATAGGTCTTCTGGCCATAAATGCACATTAGCGAGCATAATTAAGGAGAGTAATGATTTTGTTATTGCACATATTCCTAACGGAGACATCCCTCCAGCTGTTTAATACTGAAACAAAAGCGGTGAGGCTCCCTAAGCCGTGGGGCTAGAGCGGCTCTCAGCTCATTCACATGCCCTGCTGGTCAAATGAATGGATTTCTCTGGGGCATGGAAAGGAAATTCCCCCTTTATTGCAAGTCTCCTGCCCTCACCCATGTCTCAAGGTGTGTTATTGTGGCTGGAAAACATTTCTGTCACTGGTTTAGCCAGAAGTTTCATTCTCTGGACTTCTCTGCCCCAAGATCCTGTCCTTGCCTTTTGGCTACAGAAGATGGAAAAGCCCAGAGACATTGCTCACTAATGACTTGGAAATGTTGAGGTTTATTCTTAGTTCCTCTCTAGAGTCACACACAGCCAGGTTTTTCTCCTCGAAGGAGCTGTTTGCCTACATTTTGGTTAAGATCTAGGCAATTCTGATTAAGGAATCAGAGAACAAAGACAGAGGAACAAGTATTCGGTACATAAACACAAGGAAGGAGACTAATTCCTTGCTAGGGTAAGTGTCATTGTGGGACAACATTGTGGAGCTCTTGGGAAAAATCAGGTTTAATCCCTCCTTCTTTGTGCAAATTCCCTCATGAGCTGGAGTAAGTGTGCAGAAAAGAGCAGAGCCATATCTGTGTCTCCTGTAAAACCAGGGGAAATGGCTCCTTACTTCCCTGGGGCTCAGGAAGAACTAAGCCAGGCAG
This sequence comes from Myiotriccus ornatus, assembly GCA_036023395.1. Taxonomy (NCBI): domain Eukaryota; kingdom Metazoa; phylum Chordata; class Aves; order Passeriformes; family Tyrannidae; genus Myiotriccus; species Myiotriccus ornatus. The sequence goes on from JAYRBT010000177.1 coordinate 14,803,069, forward strand.
AGTCCTGTCTTTGCTACTCCTCAGCTGCTGGGTAGGTAGCAGATTTTTTAACCTGAGCAGATCTGAAGGTGTTTTTCTGGTGAGGGAGGCAGAACCAGGAGTTTCAGCAGACAGACTCAGAAAGCAAATGCCTGGGAAATGCAGGCAGTGAGGCAGGATGAGGCACAGCCGTGCCTTCAGACAAAGAGAAAAACTTCCCCGTCACAACCACCAAGCCCTCCTACAGCCCTGCCCACGCTCTCCTGGCTCACATCTGCAGATCAGACATTACTTCTCCCCTCCTCTCCTTTTCCAGGTGTTATTGCCGAGCTCCCAGCCCACCTTTTTCCTTCTCCAGCTGCCTAGTGCTGGGAACATCCTGCAGCCTCTTCCCAGATGCAGCGCTGTCTGTTTTCTGCTGCTTGTGCTAGCCTCCCAAAAACGCTCCAGCTCACCTCCCAGGGATATAAAGATGGGTTCTGGAATGCCTTTTATTAACAGCTCGTCTTTTTCCTCACTTCCATCCTTTGGAGAGGGGAACTGCTGCCTTTGGAGGCCACATGCAGCAGGGGCACAGCAGGTGGGATGCTCCTCTACCAGCAGCTGTGCAGGATTAAAAGCTACACCCATTAATTTCCACATTTGCGCTTGCTGCTGTGCCGGCACTGATCCCCACCCAGACAGAAAGCCACCCCAGAAACGGATGTTTTCTTGGCAGCCACTCAGACAGAGAGCTTTTTAAGAAAGCGTCCTGGGCAAGGAGGATCACAGCTGCATTTGCCTATGAATAGTTCTCATGGGAAGTCATTGCTGACCCTTGTCCCCAGGACCGTGCTGTCAGGATGTCCACAGCCCTCCGGGCTTGGCATAATTGCCAGCTCTAAGATGATTTCCCTTCCTGGCTCCCAGTTCCCCTCCCCATGCAGTCAGTGTGACCCTCCCCACACTGGGACGTCCATGTCCCTCTGTGTGCCACTGAGGCTTTCTCTCCAACCTCCACCTGGCACCAGCCTTCCCTGGAGGCCAGTGAGACCTCAGAGCACAAAAGCTGTTTACTCCATATTGCTCCTCTGCTTGATTCCCACAGGAGGGGTTTCAGCTCACGGATCCAATTCCAGCAGCCCTCTGCCCTGCAGCTGGCTGGGTGTGCTGAGGTCTCCAGATGGGCCAGGTCCACCTTGGCCCCACCTAGTTGCTCCCAGCCACGACCAAAAGATAATAGTAAGACCTTCAAAGTCCTTCCCAGGCCATGGTTCAGAGGACCAAGCACTGTGCATATGTCCCATATTAAGGGGGCACAGCAATGCCAGCTAAAACTGTGACACCAATCAGAAGGGACCCTTTCCAAGCATTCTACACCTAACAGAATCTCTGTGAGCCCCAAAATCCCAGAAGGGGGGACCACACTCCATCTGCAGAGCCAACCCTTCATCTGCATTCACCATCCCTTTCCAGCCTCATCTCAGACACATGATTTAGCCTCAGATTAGCTCAGCTGTGTAGGTGCTTCATCTCATCCATGTAGCTGGGAACCACAAACCTCAGTCCCCTCCAGGACTTGGCCCTGACCTCCCCGTGGCTGTGCTATGGCTGTGGGAATGGCACTCATCCTACCTGCACCAGTGGGAGCCCCAGGGCCCCAGCAGCAAGGCTCGAGGCCAAGTCCTGCAGGGAATGTTGAAAGGCTGACGCAGCTCAACTGTCCTTGGATGGGACACAGAGGGGACCGTGCACACCCTTCCTCCATCCCTGTGGCCTGGGCAGAGCTATCAATTCCCTGAACGTGGCTTATCTGAGCAAACACAGCTGCCAGCAGAGCTGCCTACATGAAATCAGTTTTCCAATTACCCTTTGAGATCGGCATCAACCGTCACCCAAGCAGACAGAACCAGCAACAGCTAACGTCACTTATCCCAAAATGGAGGAACAGCATCATTGCCTTGCTACCTCCTTCCCCAAATCATCTCACCTTGGGAGATCAGGTAAAAATAGAGGCCCACAAGAAGAGGGCACAACCTCCACTGTCTCACAGCAGCGTACAACTGCAGTGATTTATTTTCCCTCCTCATAATCTTCATTTACTTTCTGGGTAGTTCAGGAAAAGCAGTTGCTGACAAGACCGGGGCAGGATTTCTGTGCAAATCCGGTGACTCAGGAGGGACTTAGCGAGTTTCTGTGCGAGATTAATATTCTATTTAATCCCCGTAACTATTACTCACATGGCTCTTTATCATGGTTTGGCGCAATGCTTACGTTGAGCGCTGCTCTGTTTGCGCAGAGGCCCAGGAGAGATGGTTTCCCCCTGCCCTGAGGACCACCCAACAAAGCCAGGGGTGGCATTTCAAGGGGCAGAGCTCACAGACAGGTCTCACAGACCTCGTGTCACTGCGTTACGAAGGGCATCGTGGATGATCCCACACCCGCCTTACCATGCCTAGGCCCACGCCGGCAAAGACAAAGACGCTGAGTCTGAGCAGTGTCATCTCTGTGCAATGTTTAGCAAGTTTTCCAACAACCAAACCCTGGACAACCTGGGAAAGAAACACATGAGCACCATTAAGCCTGATATATAACCATTTAAACAAACGAGAACTGCTATGGTGCTGCAAGCAAACGAAGGGCAGCAAATGGGTTATTCCACCTGGGGTTTTTTGAAAAAAAGGACTTCATTGCCACAGTAAACAGCTGGAAGACATGCTCCATTACTTCAAGCATTTTACATCCTAGGGAGAGAGCCATCCCATCAGCTGGAAGTCTTTACTTGGGGTACATGCCTTAGTTTACCATCACTGCCTCATCACCAGCACTGACCAAAACTTTCTAAAAACTCTTGCAGATACAAATCGTTTTTTCTAACTTGTGATGTTGCGAAATACAGTTAATACTAAGGTCTTCATTCTTGGCAAGTCCTTCCAAAGAAAAACTGTACCTTTGTATGCAGAGGAGAAAAATGCCTGTACCTTCTCTTGCCATTATTTTAAACTATAAATATACAAATCGGGTGATTCATAATTTTTAGGCATGAAACAAGTATGGCAGAGATGCTAATACCCAGTCCCAGCAGTACATGCATATGTAAGGGGTGGGGAACTGGTTTTACAGATTTTAAATAAAAACTGGGGGAGAGGAGGAGGGAAGGAGGACCAAAAAATTTAAATCCCAGGAACTGTTTGACTTTTCCAGCACTTTGCAGAGCGAATTCCCTCTTTTATTTCAACATCTCCCATACTTCAGGTGATGCTGACCCAAGTGGACAAGAGAGGACAGAGGCTGGAAGAGATCACAGTGAAAATAAACCTTGATTGACTGCAAGTCAGGGGAGGGACAGATAGGAATCTACTGAGTTTTCCCTGCCTTGAAAGGGTTTGTATGATCCAAATGAAAACCCCACTGACTTGAAAGAAGAGCTCTAGTTCAAAATGCTCTGTTTGGTGGGATGGTTTTGTTTCTATGGCAGTCCATACTTCAGAAAACTTCCGTGGTCTGCTTGGACCAGGAATGATTCTATGCCATGCTCAACCTTGCTGTATTAGTCCTAAGGCTGAAACTCAAATTCAGCTGGAAGGAAATGAGTGCAAATTAAATAAGTAAGTTATTAAAAAGAAAAGAAATATCAATCTATAACAAGCCATCCAGAAAAATAAAGTTGACATAAAGAACAATAGCTACAAAATTAATATACTTTCAACAAGCTACAACTTCATGGAAAACCATAAAAATTTAACTCTTCACTTTGATTCAGAGCATCAAGGATTTTTGACAAAAGGGCACATCACGACAAGCCGACATTTCAGCTCCCAGGAAGTGTTTTTCCTGCCTCCTATTTGTCCTTGTCCCTGCCTTTTGCCAGGGCTTGAGAGCTTGGCTCACGTGTGCCCAGACACCGTGTGACAGTGGCACAGGTCCCGTGTGAGTTTGCCGGGTTATGTCACCTGCCCAGCAGCTTCTGGGACAGTGGCTGAGCTGCTGTGGCGCAATGTTTGGACAATGCATGGGCTGACCTGAGTCATTCTGACTGAAAGCCCTGCCGTGGACACGAGAGGAGGCTGATACCGGCCCCAGCAGCTCCTACTCGGGGGGTGGGTGGAGAAGCCACTGAGTAACGCTTCATTAAGCTGAGTGCTCCAAAAATCGTCATTAACTTTTTGCAACTTCCCAGTCCCTCCTACAGGCTCGCCCCAGCTGGGGCTGTGCTGAGTCACATGGGATGGGGGCTGAGCCTCGTCGCAGGGCATGGATTGACTCAGCAGTGGCATCACCCGAACCCCAGTTTGGCTCAACTGAACCACTGGAGGAAAAGAAGTGTTTCTTAATTTGCCCAGGCTTGAATGGCATATTTAACTGGGATACACCGTATAGGCACAGCCTCTTCCCTGCCCTTCCCTGAGTCATTGGGCTACATCATCAGCAACTTCCCAGAGCAGCCCTGCCTGATGGTTAGGGAGTGGTGTACCCAAAAATGTCTCCATCATTACATATGAGCACCTAAGCGCAGGCAACAAGCACCACTGCAGCAAAGCCCGGCACTGAGCAGGAGGACCTGGGGATGTGCAGACCCTGTGCTGTCCCCAGAGTGAGCGGAGCAGAGGGGTGGTCCTTGTGCCAATGCTGGCATTCCACATGGGCTTTCCCATCACTTGGGCTGTGGCAATATAAGCACAAGGTAAAACATCACTGCTGAATCAACCATCCTGGCAATGGGACTATTTCCAGGGGCAAGCATGAGCCCAAGTCACCTGCTTTCCCTTTGAGGCTGGGCAGCAATCCCTGGGATACAAAGACTGCAGCCTCTCCCAGGGGTTATCTGGACTCTCTGCCTCCCTCCCCACCATAGTTGCTGCTGATCCATCCATTAGCCCAAGCAGGCCATTCCCATCATCTTGATTTTGGACACAGAGCCTTGACTTAAGTGCTGGATAATATTTCCAGACACCAGGAGCTCTGACATCACTTTCTAGTCTGAATTTAGACCTGAAAACCCATTACTTCCAGCCTGCAATTTTCCCTGTCCACAGAGCCCTTGGATTGGCATGAGCAGCAGCTGCCAGTGCAGGCACATCTGGGAAGGTGAAAGTGAAAAGTGGTTCATGTGCACTCTCCCATGTAAGATTTTGGACACATGTTGCCATTACCATGAGGTAGCTGGGGCATCCCAGATGGCTTAGCCATAACTGCTCCCATGGATAAGCTCTGGTGGCTGACAAAGCAGCAATGGGATTTATCCTTATTTTTATTGCTGCTGGTGTGTTCTGGGCTTTTCCCTTGCACATAAACTCCCCTGAGACCAACTGAGATGGGCCTTCCCCTGCCATATTTCATTTTGCCTGGATGGTGCTTGCCTTTGTAACCTGACCTCCTTTGAAGTTGGGGAAGAGCCAGTGTACCTGGCTGGAATGCCTTCTGTCATCAATAAACAAAAGAGAGAGGAAATTGTTTGCAAGTGAAATAACAGGCACTGCCTGTGGCTGTGTACACACGTCGCAGGAAAAACCAACTCATCTTTTTTTCCTCCCCCCTCTCCTTCTTTAAAGGCAAATAAAAGCCTCCCAATAAATGCATAAGAACAGCCAAATCTCTCCTTGGCATTAAGCTGGATTCTCCAAACTGGGGGATTTGTTACACTAATTCAGCGAATCACATAGAAAAATACTCCCTGCTTCTATTGCTCTATTTGGGTTCTGGGAAGGCAGCAGCTTCCATTTGCTCAGAAGAGCCAATTACCCATTTTATTGTTAACCTCTAACAAATTTCAGCAACCCCTTTCAGGATGGAAAAGACTGTTTCTGTTTGAAGGTTTAAGGTGCTAGTTTTTGTACGGCTTTTGAAGTACTAGCCTTGCTGCATGGAGCCGCTGCTGAACAGACTGGCACCTGCTAACCTCACCAGTGGAGGTTAGAGGAGTTATGCAGATGCTCAGCTGGTCCTCCATGCTCAGAGGACATAGGACTACTTCTAAAGAATCTTTCATCAGCATCAACTGAAAGCTTGACAAAGCCCAGCAACAAAAAAAGTTCCCTTTCACCCAGCAGCCTGGAAATGAAAAGATATGAGAAGGTTGGAAAGGCAGGTGCAGCAGGCCAGATAAGCTGGTACAGCCTAGTAGAGAAGATGCAGGGCCCCATCCCTAGTGCAGATAGCATGATTCACATCAGAAGCAGCCTCCCACGCCCTGGACCTGTATCTCTCCCCTTTGAAATTGTGCCCAGCTGGCAGTTCCCAGGGCGAGTGTGGTGCTGGCTGGGGTGGGACACACGGGTGGGCACCAGCTGGGGCAGACCACAGGGGTCAAACAAATCACAAGGCTTTTCTGCACAGGGTAAAGGTGGTACAAAGCCCTGGGCGGGGCAAAAGGGAGTTGTTTTACTGACTCAGTGATGCCAGAAATCATTTGAGAAGTAGTTCAGGTCTTGTAGAGGAGCAGGAGGGCGGTGGGACTGAAAGAAGGGCCGACGGTGAGGACCAAACTGCTGAAGGCAGCACTTTGCCAAACGGGGGGAAGAGGATGGTGTGTTTTGCTAACTCCAGCCTAATCGCTTTCTTTCCCACTCCAGCCCGCCCCCCTCCACAGATATAAATCCTTCAAAGCGAGGAAACTGGAGAACTTTCTGTTTGTTGTTGCAAGGTCCTTTCACCAAGTGGGTTTTCCCCCTAGGCATACCTGGCTGTAATTAAATCCTCAGCTCTTTAATCATCTCTTTTGCTGTGCAGGGAAAAAAAAAAAGTGAGAGGGACAGACTGGTGATAAGATGATACGCAATGTAAATCTCTCCTCCAGGAATCTCTCTCATCTTTTCAGGATCACTCCGTACCAACTTGTCCCTCCAGAAGCTGCACGGCTAGAGGTGGGGTTTGTCTAACAATACAAATTTAAATGCAGTAAATAGAACAGATGTCTTATGATTTCTTGATCCTCAGGGTTATAAATATCTACCCCTTTGTCCCACCCAGAGTTTTGTTTGGTGCATTTTGCTTTGGTTTTTTTTTTGAGAAAAAGTTCTTAAAGGAAATCTTCCCCCACCCTCTCCCGTGGTTTGAAATCTAAGCAACAGATGTGACTTCAGATATCAGCCAGGGACTCGACGTATTTCACTTGCCTAATCCTCCAGCAGTACTTTCCAAGTCACATACTACACCTAGAAGTTCTCCATGCTATTGTGCTTGCACCTCCAAAAAACCCCCAAAAAACCTAGAGCCTAAGCCCATTTCTGCCCAGTAAGCAAAATTAAAGTATTTTAAACCATTATGAAATTAATTATTATCTGGAGGGAGATTAAACGGCATTTCACACTCACAGGCATTCGCTATGAGGGAAATTTTGCTCACATGGCTTCTGAGATGAGAGGACTCTGTAAGCCCAGCCTGGAGGACAGAAGGATTGTGTCCCTGACAGGTTCTCATACGGCTTGCCTGAAGACCTACAAGTGATCAGATAAAGATGCTTCAAATATATCATGAGCAAAGGAACCTCTACAATGCAAGCTGCCTGGCGCAGAGGTACCTCTCCTGCTGTCAGCCTTCCCCTCCTCATTTTGTTATCTTCCACACGACTTCTCTGCAACTTACGCTGGCACAGTCCCAGTTCATCAGGCAGCCCCACGCTATCAGGGTACTTCAAGCATCCCTGCTGAGACCTGGATGGCTTGAATTATCACCCCCACTCACTATTTTGATTTCCCCATCAGTCCACTCCAGCCTCAGTCATATTCCATCTTCTAAGCAATAACTTTGTTTCCTCATCAGACAGTTCTTTGTCTCAATGCTGTGACACTGCCTTCCCAGACATCCTTCTCTGACCTTGTCTGGCTCTGTCCTGACTCAGAAGTTAGCCCCCTTCCCACCTTCACTGTGCCTAAGCCTGCCCCATACTTTCCCATATCCTCTGCTATTAGATGATGCTCTTTGCCTAACCACGAAAAATAAATTGGCACCAGTTTCATCCAGAGAGTCAGAAAGCCTCCATTCCCTGTGGGCAGTCCCTATGGAATTTGATGGGAATGTTTATAACATGTATCAGCAGATATATTATTTTGGGCAAATCAGGTGTCTGCGAGACTGGCTGGGAGCAGCAGCAAGGCAACCCATGTCCCTTCACGCAGGGGGACAAGGAGGTTGCACCAAGGAGGTGTACCACAGTGCCAGGGTGAAGGGTGACTTTGCTGCGGGCAGCCAAACTGGTGAAGGAAAAAGGGTGCTGAGAACAGCCCATGCCATGAGAAGTGGTCATTGGTGTTACATGTATGGTGTGGTGGGGACAAAACCCATCACCAGTGCCAGCTTGAGCTGCTAGCAGGTGCCATGATCCATTCCCATGTGGACAGAACTGATGCTCAGAGAGGGAGGCACCAAGAGAGTTGCTCTGGGGAGTGGCCGGCCAAAACACACAAAGCTCCTGGGCTTCAAAACAGCCCCAAATCTGTCCTTTAAACCTGCAGGGATCCTCTCAGGCTGGGCATGGGACACCCCCCTTCCCCCAGATTCTGGGGTCCATAAAGCAACAAGGTGGGACCAAACATGATGAGGTGAGGCTGAGGAGCTCTGGATGGGATCCCTCAGGTGATGATGAATGAGCAGTGGGGCTAACTAACATCCTCTGCCTGCAAAGGGCAAACACCTCACCTCCTGCAGGGTTCATGTTTCTGTGCTGATCTCCCCATGCAAAGAGCTGTTTGAGATACTGATGACAAAGAACTAGAGTTGCCTACTTAAAATTAGGTGGACTGACCCAAAGCCGCTCCAAATCTCCTCTCTAGGTACTCTGCCACTGGCTTGCATGGGAGGAATGAGGAGAGACAGATGCTTACAGTGCATTGGCCGCTTCTTACCACAGCAGGTTAAATGAGGCTGAGAAACTGAAAAACTGGATTAAGCAATTGGAGCATAATATCCTTGGGGTGGGAGAGGAAAGCAGGCAGACACCATCGCTATTTGAGTCATCCCAGGATTGCTGATCAGGCTGGGAAAGGGAGCTGCAAGATCACCTCTGTGCAAGAGGAATATGTTAGTTTTGAGTATATTTAATTTAAAAAACAGAAACTACAATAATACAAAGAAATAATACTAAAAAATTTGACAGGATTTGGCAGACCAGACAATGCTTTTGTCAGTGTATGACTTCCAGGGAAGAGCTGACTAAAGGGCTCAGAGAAGATTCGCTTGCTGTGCTGTTCCCTGTGCATCTCTGAAGCCACTTGGTGCATGCAATATGTGCCGGGAGCAGACGAGACCCTGGGACACGATGCTAGTTGCATCAGCTGGCTGTGCTGTAAAGTTGCCCAGGCACTGTGTTCAGCGCCTGCAAGGAGATTTAAAATAAACAGGACATGGATGGATACTTACTTTCCCCTTCATTTCTGTGACATCCCCTTCTATCTATGAAAGTCCTATCCATTTTCGAGTCCAGGGAGAGACGCAAATGTGGGGGACATGTTTCCTCTAACAGGAGGGCTCAGAGCAAGTCCAGGAGGATGGAAAAATCCTCAGTATGTTTTACAGAAAGGCAAACTAAGGAATGAGAAATCAAAACGGAGGATTTGGTTGATGAAATTAGTTGAAAATTACATTATATTCCTTATGAATAAAGCTATAATTTACTCAGTGAAGTGGGGAAGCCAGTCAGCAGATACTAATCATCGTTCACCTATGCAGACTGGTGGAATTTACTTGCACCTTAATCTGCATTTATATCTCAGCAGTATCAATTCACTGTTACAGCAGAAACAAATGCATCTGGAATGCCAGCTTAGGCAACAGGAAGGCACACAAGCAGCTCTAGGGTTCAGCAGGACAGAGCTCACACACATTCTACACCCTGCACATACCTTCCACTGGAGGAACCCCAACAGAAAGCAACCATAAAAGATTAACCAAGTCACTATCCACGAGAGATATCTTTGGGCAGTTCTAGCCAGAGACCTGGAAGTAAAGACACAAAATCTAATGTTTTACAGTAATTTAAAAGCCAGATAGTGAGAGTCTAATTTGGTCCAGTCGAGGATCTTGTCGTGCTTAAACCAGAGCAGAGTTTGAAACTGCCAGTGATAAAGTGGAAAGAAGAAATGACAAAGCAGAAAGCAATGCTTTGCAACCTGTCGGGTGAGATGGCTTTGCTGCCTCCAAGAATCAGGTGTCCTGGCCTTTTAAAAAAAGGTATCACATTATCCCCTTTCATTTTTGCTGTTCTTACAGCAAACCTTCAGTGCATGAACATGAAGAAGAGAAGTTTGTACCCTACGATCACTTCACTTATGTATTTCTGATGGCCAGTGTCATGCCTTATATGAATAGCAACATGGATAGAAACTGCATGGATAGATGAAAGCAAACTGCCTGATAAAAGCCAGTTTCTGTGTCAAATGTCCCAAGGCAAAGACTCTCCAGCAAAGTAGATGCTGCACCTGAGCCTGCAGGCCACTGCTGGGTTATATCTAGATTGTGGCAATAGGCTTGATTGGCCTCTGCGGGATGAAACTCTATGACTATGGGAAGGGTCAGGCCCCTGGTTAGCACTGCCATCTGATTATCCATTAGGAAGCAGAGTGGATGCTGTAATTCCTGTATCTTCCAGGGCTGTGTCTCTATGTGGGGTGCACCAGCACGGCAGTGGAGGTAACTTTATCTACAGTAGTTTCAACCAAACTAACCTGGGAAACAATAGCAGTGAAGACAGATAGATATTCCAGACATAACAACAATGTCCTGAAGACAGATATCCCGGACCTAACAGCAGCATCCAAGCTCCAGCTAGCAACACTAAGCCACTCCTGTAAAAGTACTACTGCCGCCCACATTACCCAACTCGAAACAAATACACCACAGCCATGCTGCAACCCAGAATTTTATTTCAGTGTAGACGCATGTAACAGGGATTTAACTCATATGTCTAAGTGAAAAGCACAATTGCGGAGAGTCCCTTTACATTCAAATGGGGAAGAAGATTGGTCCCTTTAAAACTTGAGTGATTCCTGCAGATCCTGGTCTAGGAGGCAGTATACAAAAACTAAACTGTAAGCAGTGGAGTTTGGGTCAGAAGCTTGCTTTGGAAGGCACCTACTGATCACCCCACTTTTCGTGCTGCAGACCAGCAAACTGGTCTTCTTTACAATAAGACCAAAAGGGAGAGTGCATCCAGCTGGTGGGAGATGTTGAGCTCACAGGACCAAGAGACAGCTAGTCCAAAGTCATCCCCACAGAACTGACATGGCCAAGGTACCACCTCCTCACCTCCAGCCAGTTTGCTCTGCTGAATCCACTTGCTAATGTACAGCCATGTTCATCTGCTGCTCTACCAAGACACCCAGATTCGGTGAGATCAGAGCAGAGCCCAAGTGACTGGCAACACCATGCCAAATCCAAATCACAAGGGAAGGAACTAAAGCTGTCATTTCCCAGATGAGAAGCTCCTCCAGATCCCACAGGAACTCTGTGGCAATGCCCAGGAAATGAAGGCGGATTTAATAACAAGACCACCCTCCTTTAGGGTATTGCTTAACTTGCATTCCTACCTTGAGGCTTGCTTATAATCATCTGCTGCTCTTTCTGCAAAGTTATTAGCCTCTTCCTCCAGAAGGAACACTCTGGTATAACAAACACCATATTTTTCCAGCCTTGTTATTGCCTAATTCAGCTGACTTTTCCCTTTTACCCATTTTGGTAGTCTCTTAACCGTGTTCCACTGCCCATCTTTTTTTTTTTTCTTTCTTTCCCCCCCTTTTTTTCCTTTTCCTTTCTTTCTCTTTTTTTTTCTTCCCTTTTTTTTTTTTTTTTTTTTTTATTTTTTTGGAAAGTATAAGCTTGCTGTGCTTGTTTCCATGCAGCAGAAACAAGTTCTTCCTCTACACTAAAGGGATCTGTGAAAACACCAGTAGGATCATCTACTTGCATAAATGTACAGGGTACTACTACGTAAATGTAAATCTGCTAACCTGCACCAGGAAAAACCCCAGCCAAAGCACTTTAGGTTCAATGTAAGTTTTTTTACAAAAAACCAGGATATATCACTCTAAAGAAATTTTAGCTCCACATCTTAAAGATCCACAAAGAGAGACGAGGGAAAGAAAGCTTTCAGGATACTCCTTCCTCTAATTTCTTCCCATTTCAAGGAACAGAATAAATTTGGAGTAACTTCTATTTTTGAAGCCAAATACTGTATGGCAGAGGCAGGATTTGCCTGTCAATATCACATCTGGATTTGGAAGAGAATGTGTCAAAAATTAGATAGCAGTGTGGCTAATCTGTCTAAGAGGGGGACTTGCACTTCACTTACCATTTGAAGGACACCAAAATATGACATCAGGTATCCAGACTCCACTGCTTCCAAGCCAAAGAAATCCATAGAGATGATGGAAAACATAATCATGAACAAACCTAGAAGGAGGGTTAATGTAAAGAATACATCAATGTACTTGTATTGCACATAGTGGCCCAGGTCCTGCTCTCAGTCACCCCCAGTATGAGCCAGGAGCTCTCCCTGGGGTTGCCGGCACTGGATATAAACATGAGCAGAATCTTATTCAAAGTCATTGTAGTAATTTAATCTTTAAGTATTAACTTTTTTATCCCTCTTACTTTCATCTTTAAATAATGTGACTATGTAGGCTGCAGTTTCAGCTGTTTATTATAAACTGGTAAATATTTGTATCACCAAAGCCAGACTAACCATTAAGACAGCAAGAAAACATCTGTTTTCTTGTTCAGACAAGATTGTAACCATAAAAATAATCTGATTGGATTCCTCTCCCCTTTTGCCTGACTTCAGATTTTCACCATGTGAACAATCCAGTGACATCAGACAAGGTGCAGCGATTTCACTGCACGCCTCAGCAATGATGTCGGTGGCACGCGAAAAATGTCCTATGGAGACCAACAGTGGTGTCCACACAAGCAGTCAGGAAAGCACAGAGAGAAACAGCTCAGGCTGAGTCTGCTTTTCAGTTGAGGCAGTTTCTGAAAGCGTAACGGAAAATGCCCACTCAACCTCAAATGAAAATCTGACTGCGCGTTTCCCCCACTGCCAAACACACACAAATACAGACGTGCTTACACACACTCCCATCCTACACAAAGAGCCATCAAATTAAATACATCATGACAAAACACTGTGCTCCAAGCGTGGTGTGGGGTAGGAGTCTGCTGCTTCCCCTAGTGTCTTGGGCACCCCAGACAGACCAAGGCAGTAGGAAATTGGGGCTCCCTATGTGTCAACAACCCCACAACATGCTTGCCAGAGACCACTGATCCTTCTGGGGACAGAAGAAGAGAGTAGACAACCCTTAGAGGTCCTGCCTTTTCTTGTAGGATCCTCTGAGTTACAAAGACTGGGTAAAAAGGGAGCTGTGGTCCTCTTCTTCCTGAAAAAACAGGAATCCAGGAGGCAATGTGTGAGGATTGAGAAGACAGCCGGTGACCTGGCAAACTGAGTCACTAACATGGGAAGGATTTGCAGACTTTTCCCGGAAGAATGAAGAGAGTGATTCCAAACTGCTGGTTAAAATGTTGAGGAGGACTCACTCCTTTAACAAAAGAGCATCCAGCAGCCAAACTGCATCACTACCAGTGGAGCACCTGCAGCAACAAGGACCTCCCTCCAAGCACCACAAGCCTTTGCCTCGAGGCAGCACCACCCTCCCAGCCCAGGACTTGCCACAAAGCCTTCCTGAACTCCACTAGAGACATGTCTTCCCCCCTTAATGGGAGTAGCTGCACTCCAGCTGTCCCCATGACACTGGGGGAGAGGGATGGGGGGCACGAAGGGCACCCTCCTCTGCTACTCCACAGATGTTTGGAGAAGGTGCTGAGGAGCTGAGGCTCATGAAGATCTATGGCTTCGCCACACCCCTTCATGGAGAGCACCCCATCCTTATCCAGTTACTTTGAAATCACTCTCAGCTCAAGCCAGTTTAAGGTAACATGCAAATAGTATTTACTCACAACACCCAAATCAGGCAACAGGGTTACACAAGTTTATAAAAGACACACGTGAAGAAATGAAAGAAAAACCACACTTGGTTTAACTTGTAGGAAGATCAGATTGAAGCGGGCCCTTCATCCTGCTACCCCACTGCAAGTACTACCTAGGAGGGGCTCGTCCTTCCTACATACCTGGCGCTTCTTCCTGATATCACATGCCAGCTTCTACAGCTTCTCTCCCCTTTGAAGTCCCTCATCAAGTTAAGGCAGATTTGGATCTTTCTCCTCCAAACAAGCTGCTTTCTTTTGGAGCAGGGGAATAGACTGTGCTCTTTAATTAGCACTATACATGGCAGGGAGATGCAAAGGTCTTTTTTTGCATCTGTTTCTGCATGGTCTCCTAAAGCTACCTGGAGAAGGGAGACTCACTTGCCCCTCTTCTTTCAGCAGCTAAGGGGGTCTTTTCAATTGGCAACACATTTCTTGGTGAAATCCACAAAGAGAGCCCCAGACTGAACTAAAAAAGATTTTATGCTCATCAGAACAAGCATTTCTTGCAAAGACCTCAGCAGGTTCCCATGTGGGTAGGCTACAGGTCAGCTGAGTGCAGCCACATGAGTAATTCACACTGCAAGGCTCAACATGAAAAAAAAACAGAAAATGGCAAAAAATACCCTCAGAAACCTCACCTTTTTTGAGGGATTCTAAACAAGGGGTGAATTCCTTAGAAAAAAACCTGGCACCAGTGAGATGAATAACAAGGATTATGCAGCAGAAAGTAGGGAAATTGTTCATGAGGTGCAGTAACGAGAGGAAAAGCACCAAGGAAAAACAGGAGTGCAAACCATATTAAAAAAAAAAAAAAGAAAAAAAAACCAAAAAACCTGACATGTCTAAAAGCAGCCTGTGGCTTTGGAGGGCCAGTTTAGCAATCCTCACTGTAAGATGGTGTGAGTAGGCAAACACAGCCTCTGCGAGACTGTCAACCCTCCTACACTGGACTGAGAACATGATGAGATGCAGAGCCCTAGGGCTCACTGCAAAATCCTGTTCCACACGTGAAAGAAAATCCTTTTAAAAATGGGATGCATGTGCTAAAGCAATTGTGTTGAAAACAGATTTTCCAAAGGCATCAGACAGCCAAAGATTCACACGAGCAGGTATTTTATCAGTATTTTTAAGGCCCTGGAGATTTCTGGTCAGTAAGAGGTATGTTCGAGATTTTTATCCTCTTGTTTTTCTTTCTGTCTCTTATCTACTACAATGAAATGAGACTCTCTTTTCCCAGGTTAGTCGAGAAGGTAATTTGGCTGTGTTGGAGCCGTCTGCTGCCTGTCAAATCCCTGGCAGCTGCCCTCCTGCAGGAAGCACAGAGCCCAGGTCTCTGCTTTTATGCAACACAGGGAGGAGATTCCTGCAGCCCTCCTGGGGAGGGTCTTTCGGTCTCAAACAAGCTAATTTTAGACAACAATGAGATCCATAAGGAACAAAAGATTTTCTTCGTTGTATATCACAAACTTGTTTACAAAGTAAATAGAGAACAGCCTGTAATTTGGGCAATTAATTAATTATACAGTTGCAGCCTGGAGATGAAAGGTAAATGAGCTCATGAGGAGCTCAGCCTCTAGCTGTGAGATTCAGAGAATTAAGTGATGGCCAATTCCCCTTTCAGCCACCATCAATTCGTCAGTCACCTGAAGTGAAGGGAGACCTGCAAAGAGAAGTCACTAGGATTTTAATCACTTCTTGGTGTAGTGCAAGCACTACCTTTGTAGCAGGAGTCCCTGAAGTGAACCCATTCCTATCCTTATGGAGATAGTCCAAGGCATTCAGTGACAGACTATTAGCCTGCCTTAAATCTCTGCTTCCCTCTCTCCATCCTCTTTGCCTAGAAATTGCCTTGCAGTTTTTAGCAGGAGATGTTTATTTTGGTTAGGTGAGCAATTTTGCTTTGCACAGGGAAAGAAGGATGGATTCTCCAACAGGCAGGAATTTGCATTTCAGCAGGAATGACTAAAGCAAGTGTATCTTGTCTGGACTTTGGAAAAAGGAGAGCACACAGGAAATTACCACGCAGACCCCATACGGATGTGGTCTCAGGCATTTTTATACAGAGAAATGAATGCTACTTTAAGATGAGAAATGAGCCAGAATCAGCAAAGAAAACCCTCTTAAAACATCTGTCTCATTCTATGAAATACTGTAATTTTATACACCTTTTAAAATACAGTTTTAAAAGTTTAGCTTTGTAAGAACCAAAAATATTGCACTATTAGGGCAAGCCAGCAGTAAATTCAGATTGTATCCTGTCTCCAGCGGCAGGGGTAGGACCAACTGACTTAACTGATCTCAGCCAGTGCCAACTACACACAAACAGGGAAAAAAAAAATCAGAAATCCTTTACTTCCCTATGTATTATTCTACAACTCCAGTTGGACTTGTTCCCCCACTGACATAGCAAGGAGTAACAGATGAGCCTGACAAAGCCCAGAAATGCCACCCCCTTCTGATTCAGCCACACTCCACAGCCAAATCTACTTTCATTTGTAAACTGAATTTACCGTTTACAAATTAGAATTTTATTTGTAAATCATGTTTCTTATTATTTAAACTTCACGAGCTTCTCCAGACAAAAATGAATTGGAAAAAAATGCAAAGTCTAAAAGCTAAGGTGCCTTAAGTCCTCTCTTCAGATTCCTGTTCGGAAGGGAAGTACCTTAGTTTGTTCAGATGCATGATGTATATGTGTTTTGATGTGCACAAAATTCAGTTCCTGACATCATCGAGAGAAACTGCACTTTTGTGTTTTACTGGGAAAGGAGCCATGAAGGCTTTCTGTGTGGAAGGGCAGAGAACAGCACCTTGTCCTTACACACCACTGACAAGGCTGACATGCTAACTTGTCTCTGGTCAAGTATGGGGAGAAAGAAGTTAGAGGGTAGGCAAAAATGAAGATTATTAAATTGTGACCAAGGATATGTAGTGAGGCAAACTGGGAGATATGGACCATGCCAGTACAGCAGCTGACTCAAAGGAAGCAGGGAAACAGGCAGGTTTGGGAAGGGCTTGAGGTATCAACGGGTTCCTACTGTGACACAAGAAACTGAGCAGAACATATAAGGAAGAGAAGAACAAGCACCACCATCATGTGCAAGGGAAGAAATACACTGTGGCTCCCCTGTGTGCAGCCTGATCCTCTCATCCACCAACAGTTTTTTAGTTGTTGGGAAAAAGGTTAGGATACACATACAACTTAAAATCCCTAAGTAAAATCAGGAAGGACCTCAGTGTCTCCAGCAGAGGACAAATGATTTCCTTCTGCTCCGAAGAGGTTACAGCCTAAATAGAAATGACAGACAAGAGAAAAAAAACAGTTACAGCCAGGGGTATGGAGTAGAGAGGTTAAGTGATTTGCCAAATGTCACAGATGCCTATGACAAGTAGTCTGTTTTACATTAAGTCCCAGGGTTTTGACCCTTTGTAGCTGAGACCATCTGAAAGCATCCAACATCAAGTTAGGACCTGAATCCTCACTGCTCCATGATCAAATGCAGTGTGCTCTCAGTAACTTGTCTACAGCCTGGTCTACAGTGTATGTCATCTTGTTTTAAATACATCAGCAATCACGGGTAATGGGTGAGATTTACCTATGGGAAGTCCAGCAAAGACCTTGACTATAAAAACTTCCATTACTCCTGGAAACTTCATCAGACATAGGATTTCTCTGATGCTAAACAAGCTGCCAGACTGTGATGTACCTACAGAAGATGACATATTGGTTAATACTCTATTTATACAGGTTGAGGGTAGAAAGTAAGAAAGTCTGAGACTCTCTGCTCAGGTTCACCACCCCCTCTCCCAAAAGGCACTTTTTTTCTCTGCTGCACCATCTTTCTGCTGGTGGCAGGAGGTTGGGAGCTGGTGCCAGGTCTGCATGCAGAAGAACCCAGTGAGACAGTGGGATTGCCTCCCATGCCAGACCAAACTAATCTCCAGCAAAGGGTCCACATTTACGTTTTCTGAGATGCATATCAACCACTGGGCTGGAAGACTGCAATTCTACATAGCAGAGTGATCGACAAATAGGGAACAATACTCTACCATAAGCACAGCTTAGGCGTTAAAGTGTCAGCATTTCAAGGTCAGGACCTTTTTGCCCTTAAATGCAACTCTAAGGTACTTCAGCAGTTCTTGCAAAATGTCAATCCCCTGTCCTTATTCATGTACTTTTTATCAGAAACACTAAACACTTACTGTTCTCTGTCACATGCTGGTTTAACTTCGGTTTAGTCTGCAAAGGGATCCAAACCACTGCTATCAGGGTATTGATGAGACTTCCCACCAGTGCAACATATATAGGGACAAAAATGCTGCAAACAGAAAAAATACAGGGAACAGGATAAATATCATAAACAAGGCATTTATAACTGCATCTTTCAAAGTCTTGGGCACTTGGATGAGGAACAATCCTCTTGCAATTGCAGTACCTAAGGCTATTAAAGAACTAACATCCCTTCATGGAGGGTTTGGATATGACCACAATTTGAAATTTCATCAGAAGATGGCTATTGCTATCAAGACAGTTTATAATTTTCATTATTATTAGAGTATAATACAATGCTTTTAAATCTGTAATTGTCAGGGGAAAAGAGCTCATCTTGGTTTAATGAAGTTTAGGATTGGGAATGCTGTCCCACAGACAGCACAGCATCTGCTTATTAGAATCCATCTAATCCCCACCTAATCACCAGTTTCATTCATCTAAGTATCATCTCACTTCTTGAAATTTCTCAGTGAAATCAAATGAAGTTAAGGAAAGTGAAGAAAGCACTTAAGATGATTAAGGACGATAGAATACAGCCTACGGCCGGAACTAAACCCACCGGAGATACACTACCACTTGAAAACGAGCCATTAAAAATAACAAACATGATTTACAAAACCTTCTGAGAAGGTAATCAGCCCTTCGACTGATGCACTTACTTTTCTCCAGAGGTGCCCAAAACCAAATCAACACCCCTGCAGCTGCCCATCTGAGCCTCAAACATTGAGTCTTTAACAGAAGTGGGGCCATATCCTTAGAATGTAGACAAAGCGAACAGCAATTATTAACTAGAACTGCACAATGATAAAAAGAAACAATTACAACTTATCTTAAAAAAACCACAGACATGAAAAAATCAATAGAGCCAGTAATTACTCCTCAATTAGTGCTGTCCTCTTAAAAGAGAAGATTAGGAAATGACTCCTCCTAGTCTCCTAGTCTTTACGGGTATATGGGAAGATTTCATACTCTAAAGCGCTTTAACTCTGGCAAACACAGGTAGAGCGAAGTCCAGGGCTAGAAGACTGAAACTTAGAGAAGTCGAGTTGAAAACAAAGGGAGAAGTATGTTTTAACAATGAGAGCAATTACCCACTAAACTAGCTCATTAAAAGTCTCCCCTGTCATAGGAACCAAGTTATTTGAAGGGTTTTCTAAAACATGTACTTAAAACCTACCACAGAAAGGAGATTTGGGGTGGGAAAGTCCAGCAGAAATAGCAAAGGCTGGCGTCACAGAGGGCACAAGACTAGGTGCCTTGGAGGCATAAAAATTTAAGCACCTCGGACTTCAGCAAAGTAATGCCTAGATTTCACCAGAGAAGGCTTCCGGATGTGTGGGTCCATGCAGACTCAAAGTGACTGTGCCATCCCTGCATTCCCAGCAACCCAGCAGCACAATTCCCAGCTGCACAAAAAAGATGTAAAAGCCAGCTATGAGCCACCAACCAATGCTCCCTGTGAGCCTGCTCATGAAGGACTGCTTATTGCCTGAGTTTTTACTGCTGATTTCCTTGTCGGTCCATGGTGTGTGGTTTTCATGGAATAACCAGCAGCACTAATTATAAATGCCTCAGGTTTCCTCTGTGCTAGAAAAAGGTGCGGTCTGAATAATTTCTGGAGTATTATTTAAGTCACAGAGCAAGACAGTCAAGGATTGAAATGCAAACAAGCAAGAAAAGCATCAAAGAGAAAATACATATATATATATACACCTATACACACAAACACATGCATTCCTACTAATAGCAATGACAAAAATCCCAGCTGAATATTATGATTCTCATTAATTATTATTAATAACAGTCAGATAGTATCTTTCTGCAAATGGACTTAGTGGAGTAATTTAGACCTGCTGCCTTCCATCCTTCAAGCTGTTCCACTAATTAACTCAGACCACAAAATTAGTCATTTACTGGATCATTACTTTTTATTTTTAGTGCAGCAGATTGCCACTTTATAATTTAAAATTATCTGCCAAACAGTTCCCAAGTGACTGAAACCAAATTTGTGGACACAGATTTTTATCCAAGAAATCCAGAATTTCTACTTTCTATTGGAACAAAAATTAAATTTACTAACAAAATAAAAAGGATAAAATAAACAAAATAAGTAGCTGCAGCTGTCTAAATGTTTGGTGGTTTTCTGGTTTGTGGTTTTTTTTTTGAGGTGGGGTATTTTTGAGGTTCTGTATTTCAAGCTTTCATTGTGATATTGAAAAAACACATCACAAAACCTTTCACTGGACAGAAAAACTTCCTTTCTAGTCCTTTTCTTTTTTCCTGGGGTTGTCCAGAATCCCTCGTTCCATTTTAAGTATGTTTTACTCTTGTCATCCAAGAACAATTACAGCAAGCAATGAGGGAAGGATCTCCCTGTAAAACTAGCAAGCAAACGATGCAGTATTTCACTGCTAGCATATGATGATTTGTTGCTGTGAAAGGGAAAGGAGAACTTTGACAGTTCATGTATTTGGGAAAACTCGAGCTTGATCTAATGGATTTGTGGAATTTTTTATGCCTGGTCACTGAGGTCAGTGAAATCCAGTAAAATGTGGAGCTCAAAACTGTGTTTTCCAGACAAGCCTGAAGCATTCAATATCCTCCTAAAATCCCTCTTCTTAAGCACAACTTTCTGTAACTGTTTTATCTTTTTCCATGTATTAAGCACTGTCATTCCTTGATGGAAACGCAAAGGTGGTGAAGGTACACCATCAAGGTAGCTGCTCCATTACCTCATCCTTCAGCAGGGTTAAATGCTAAAATTTGACATAACTCACCTGTGTCCAGAAAACCACCTTTAACATTTGTTTGTTTGCTCATTTAAGAAAGATGAAGTGAAACCAAGAGTGATAAAAATGCCATATTGACACAGCAGGTTATTAAGTGTTTTTTTTTCTAATGTATCTTAATTTCTTTTTTTCCTAATGTTTTTGTTACAACCCATGAATAATACATGATGACACCTCTTGTGCCACCCCTCCAGTATGGCATCAGTAGAGTATATCCTTCCCAGTGAAAGGCAAGTGTTTTACAGGGCAGTGCTGGGCTGCTTTCCTGACACATGGTCACCTTTGAAGCCCTCTGAGGATAACTTTGGGGTTTGGGTAGGTGAGGGGCTGCAACATAATTTTTTTTCCTGTGTTAGGAAGACACGCAAATATTTACACTGCAATGTAAAGGGACACAGGTGCTAAAACCAGGGCACATGTGCTGAAACATTATTTCTGGCAGCAGGAAAGACAAAGCCAGTTGATTGAGAAGACAATATTCTTGCAATGATGCTGCTGGATGCTCAGCTAGAGCTGTTTCATGTCACTGCCGATGAGGAAAACTCTACCTTGGATGTTGTTGGGAGAGAAGCTGCAGCCTTGCAGATGTGGGTGGGAAGGAGGCAGTGGTGGCTTAGAGGAGTCCAGCAAGCAGCAGGAGGGTAAGGGAGGGTTTGCACCCCACAGCAGCCCTGAGGAACAGCACTTTGGCAAGGGGTATGGTGATGCTGTTGACACCACCAGAGAAAACTGCTGGCAGTCAGCACTCTGCTGAGCTCACTGGATCCTTTTCTGCATGTTAAGCAAGGAAAAGGCCCAGAGTCAAGCTGTTGCCCTTATTTCTTCCTGGTCAAATGAGGAACAAGTGGTACAAATCATAGCAACTAAGCTAAAGGTAAGACACCATGACCCCTCAGCAGAGTCAAAGGGTAGGGGAGCAGGGGTAGGAATGCTTACTGGGCTGGTAGCTCCTGCTGAACAAGACTTGGCTCATGGTCACTTGTCCGGTTTTTATTTTAAGATTTAAGCAGGAACTCTCATCTCTGCTGATATCAGACAAAGTCCTTCTTCATTCAATTGTACCTGTTTGGCTTATCAGGAGGAAGCTTCAGCAGGAAGGGATGTAGTGGCACCATTAAGAAGCGCATCAAGCAGGTTGCTCCCACAGGACCTTTTCCCATCCTCTTCCCCTTCCTGCCCTCCCTCTCATCCCTCCTGGCTGTCCACAAACCAGCCATGTGGAACCAGAGTGAGCCCTGCCAAAACCAGAAGCAAATTTCCTGAGCAGGGTGGAAGAACAAAGGCTGTGGGCAGGACTAATACAATTAAATTAAAGGGAGCAAAAGGGCACAGCAGCTTTGACAGCTGAGTTCATTGTATGGCCTCTTCCAGCTTTGTGTTGATTAACAGGAGATTAAGAGGTTTTACTATGCTGGGCTTTACAGCCAAAATAACTTGGGTAACTTTATCTGTGTATTTCAGCCTGTTACTTATAATTCCTTTGCTTTTTCATCTGGAGAGAGAGAGTTCCTTGCTGACTTTAGTCAGCAGCCTTCCTTTTCCCCTGGGGATTTCTGCTAGCAAAGCCCCTCTTAGGCTGTCAGCCAAGCCCACAACTGCCCACTATTCTTTGTTTTCAGCCTTGCCACGAAATGGTGAATAAAGCCCACTGCCCTGTCCTGCATGGGACTATGTGTCCCAGGGTCCTGCTGTCAGGAAGATACAAGGATTTTGGCTGCAGGGAGCAAACACTTGAACCTGGAGGAGGACTAATTTTTGCAAACAGGAGCAGCTGCAGCTTGCCCTGACTTAAAGCTTTCAGAGAAATATGACGAAAATGTGAGCAGAGGGGCCTGGAGCCCAGGAGCCCATAACATCCACCAAGCACTGCTTTACAACCTAACAAAAGGCTCTCCTTTTCACTTTCCTGAGGCCATTAGGCAAATGTGGTGGATGCATTAAAAGCATCCTTTTAAAGAGTTCTAAAGAGTTTAAAAAAGTGGGATGGCCAGCCCAGGGCACACTTGCCACAGGACCCACAGTGTGGCCTGGTACAAGACTCACTTGGTAGCCTGTGGCCATGGAAAAGGGACAAGCGGCTGATCTGGGATTCACATTTGGAAACTCCATCCTTAATGCTGATGGTCATGGTAAACAGATTAAACCCAAAAAAATCCTAGCATCCAAAGCCAGCTGGAGGAGGGTTGCATTTCTACCCTTTTAACACTTACCCAGCCTCTGTATTTACTGGCAGGTGAATCCCAGCGTGCACCACACCTCCCAGGTGCAGCAGAGTGAGGACCTACTCTGCGTTACTTCATGGCCTGCTCCCATCAGGATCAGTTAGTGCGAGGCAAATGAATGCAATCAGGGTTCAGTTTCTGAATCAAGACATGACAGTAACAGGTGACAGCAAGGGCTCACAGAAGTTCTCCAAATCCTCTCACATGTCCCTGAAGTCAGAGATGGCACATGTGAAGCACCAAAAATATATGGCAAGGTTTACAGCAAATGCAGCTCTTGGAAAGCGAGGCCTGGCCAAACAAGAATGTGTGGGTGTACAAACACATATGCAGAGCAATGCTTTCTGCAAAACTTCCATGAAAAACACAATCCCACAAAGGCACGTGCAACATGCAGGCATCGGGCAGTGGCACAGGACAGCAGAGAGGACACCGACCAGGCATTTGTAGGCAGATAATATTTTCAACTTGCACACAGGGTGTTTGAACCGAGCCCCTGCTGGTACCTGCCAGCCACACCCCTCAGGCAGTGCCCAGCCGAGAGGGGCACCGGAGCCTCCTGCAAGGAAGGCTACAAAATAACAACGTGGAATACAGTTTTGGGCTCCATCCCAAATTCCAGTCCTGGCTCTGACCTTGTTGTGTGGCAATCCCATCTTTAGTTTCCTGTCCAAAAAGGCTGGGACAGACCCATGGAGGTACTTAGGGGCTGCTGCCAGCCAGGAGGCTGCATTCAGGCTGCCTGTGCCACGAGATGGTATCAGTCCCTTTCTGATTAGCATTCCAGCCACAGACCCTGCTCTACAAAACCCAGGAGAAAAACACGATGGTGTAACTGCATAATTAAATGTTGCGTCAATACAGTGATCCTTTCGAGGAGGAAGCAGTTCCCAATGATTAAAGATCCCCGAGGATTAAAGGATCAATGTGTATTTCGGCAGTGAATGGGATTGCGTTTGTTTTCTTTCTCTTTTTCTTAATAAAGTCAAAGTTGAACACGGAGACAGCACAGATTGTTTTTTAGTGACTCACTCCTACTTCAAAACTGCACTGCATAAAGCTGGCATTCATAGCTGGCCCAGATTCCTTAAAGAGCTCTGAAAGGACTCTCAAAATATTTCTTTGATTTCAATTTGGCCACACTATCCCTTCATACCCTTAGAGGGGCAGCTATGGCTCAAAAAGAGCTGGTGAGTTAAAAAGAAAAGAAAAGTGAAAAACTGAGGTGAAGAAAAGAAAGTTCAGATGAAATCATGACACCAAACCTCGTGCTCCAGTAAATAGCTTTGAGTCCATAAGAAAGTGAGCAGTGACCATTGTGTTCCTGATAACTTAGTGATACATAAACTTAGTACGTAATGTAACTTATTGTAAATTAGTGATGGTTCCATTCAAGGAAGCTTGTTTTACTGCTTTGACAATGCTTGCTGAATGCATTTCATCTTTGACCCATTGTGGTCTAGTCTATATTGTTGAGATTCCTCCTAAAGACCAAAAAAAAAAGGGGGGGGCACAAAATTTCACCAAAGTTTCTTAAAGAAACAAACCCAGAAAAAGCCTCAACCAAAAAAAGATTCACTGAGCTTACAAAATTTTTACACATTTCCTGGTATGTTCATGTCAATGTACAGAGCTAGTCTGGCTTCCACAGCCCAGGGCAAGAAACAGCACAGTAACACACATAAACCCAGACAGCCCAATGCTCAGCAGACTTCAAGGCAGTGCTGCCGGTGAAGGGCGGCCAGTACCCCCCAGGACATAAATGGTGCCTTTGAGAGGAAACCAAAAAAAAAAAGAAACCCATATCTTCCTTTCTGCAGTTTCTATTCCCTCCCTCATGGACAAGACATCAGACAAAGACATGAATAAGTGTGCTTTTGAGTCTCTCCCCTGGCTCTCCTGTCCAAGCACATGTCCGAGCACATGAGACAACGGTGCGTTAAGCACAGCACACAGTTAATGCCAGATGAAGGGGTGTTAAATCCCAAGGGGGAACAAATGCAGCCTTTAAGGGAGATGTGCCCCAGGAAGATGCCCTTTCTCACTTCTTCCTTGTGGTCAGGTAGAAGGTCCTTCACAAGAGGTAGGACAAATCGCCTGGGATAAATCACCTGTATTTCACCATAACCCCCAAGTTAGACTTCTTTGGTTGCAGTTTGCACATTTTTTCACTGGGAGCCTGGGATTACTCTAGAGACAGAACATAAAACCTGAATGGATAGCCATCTCCACCCATGCATCAGCACGAAAGGGAGGGAGTTTACTGCCTTGACGAAACTGGAAACCACGACCAGGGGTGTCCTTTTTGCCTCATACGCTTTAGATGAGGAGCAGCAGAAGTTGGCTGCTGCTAATCTGGGGAGAGCAGGAGGCTTTTTTCACTTGCTGAACTTGACACCAATGCAGGCTGTCCAAGGAGGTGGTGAGACTTTGCATCCACACCCTCTGCAGAGCCCCTCATGGGGCGAGAATGAGTCATCTGCAGACAAGTGCTCATTCGACTGCTTATTTCTAATGGCAGCCACATTTGGAAAATTTGGGTGGTGGGAAAGGAAAAAAATATGAAGAAGGTTATGGGCAGCCTGTGTGACCTGTTTCCGTCAAAGCTGGGCGAGGGAGGGATGCTGAAGATTGGCACTGGTGCATTAGCAGGGCAAGGAGCCAAGAGTGCTACGGTGGAGGTACATCAGAGCTGCCTTGTGCTGGAGACATCAAACACAGGATGGGACAGGGCCAGGACCTCACAGTGATCCCCAGAGTCAGTGGAGCCATCTGTGTTTTAACTTCCCTTAAGGGACATTCACTCCTGTGTGTTGTCACTGAACCAGCAAAAGGAAGGTTACTGGTGGGACTTGATGCTCCATCTTGAAGAAAAAACATTAGGTCAGTGCAGGGCACTGAATAAAAACACCTGGGTTTCTTCCATAGGGAAAATCCTCCTTTGGCAGAGCTCCCTAGGTAAACAGTGCTCTGTATGAGTGGATAAGCCTGGCTGTCCATCAGGGGCTCTGCAGCAGAAAAGTGATCTGTCCCCACGAGTGCCTGCTGCAGAGAAAATCCCAGCTCGAACTAACCAGCCCCTGCCACAGCCCCTGCTCAGGCACAGGAGATCCCACTGCCGGAGTGTGAAGGAGATGGTTGTGGCAGGATGCTAATTCCCAGGCAGCTGGAGCAGCCTGGCTGCGCCAGACTGTTCTGCTGCTTGATCCAACGCAGCACTCTTCCGAGGAACTCGCCTAATTGCCGGAAGAGGCGTATCAGTTATGCTTCAAAAAGATGTGGGCGGATTTGCATGCTTTGCCCATAATCCGCCACTAATTTCGAGTATCATTTATTCTTGTGTGCTCTTTTCTGATAAAACACCCTATTTTCAAATACTGCACTTTTCTAATTCAAAGCCTCAGTTGTATGTGTGATTATTGCTTTTCCCTGTTGCATGGCATAGACAGTCCCACTGGTGTCTTGGTGCACTGAACACCTGCACATTTACATGAATTTATAACAACCGGCGGAATAAGCTGCATTCCCCAAAAGATTTTAGCCAGCTGGCTGACTAAGGCATTGCTTGACTCACACTCATATATAGTATCACCCTATATATCTAGAAATCGAGAAGAGTAGACAAGGATGAGAGTGACCTGCACTGCCTAAATGGGGGCTCGCAACATCTGGCTTTGATACCAGCAGTGCTAATACTGGATGAGCTGGGGCAGGTCAAGATAGGCATCAGAAAGTAGGTGTAAGTGGTCAGTGCTCACCTCAGAGGCATCCCACTGGTGAGGCTGGAGCATGTGCTCTTCAATCTGTCTGGGAATGGTCTGGCCCAGCAGTGAAGTAAGAAAGTTTTCTGAGGATACACAACTAAAAGAGTACTTTGGAAAAGAGCAGTCAGTGGGGAATTGCATATGGATCTTAGAGAGCTGAGGGACTGGGCAATAACATGGCAGCTGAAAGTCAGTGCAGCTTAAAGTGATGCATTCAGGGAAATCAGGTCTTAAATTCACATGTGAAATTATGGTTTCTGAACTGCTTATTATTACTCAGGAGTGAGACCTTTGGACTATGTCACAGACTATTCCACAAAACCATTGACTCATTGCTCAGCTAATCAAAGATTAGGGATTGCCATGAAAGAAACAGCAAGTCGAACAGAGAACCTCATTAAACCACTGTATAACCCGTTGGTTCACCAGTACTCTGAATAGCACATGGAATCCTGGTCCCCTCCTCTAAAAAAGGCATCTAAGAAGTGGGATAGGTTCAATGGATGGCAACAAGGACCATTCATGGTAACTGGTTTTATGCTTGAGGAGGCTGAGAACCTTCACCCCAGGAAGGAGATGTCCAAGGGACATCTAATAAAAGTTCACAAGTTTTTGAGAGACCTGGAGCAGGGAGTTAGGAATTGACTGACATGGTCTTTTCCACCACAAAAACTGGGAAGCACCAAACAAAACTGTCAGAGACTGGCTCAAAAGAAAGAGAAAAGCCTAATTCTTCTTGCAACATATAGAAGGTCAGTGGACTTTGTTGCTGCCATTGTTGGGGAAGCAAAAGGTTTAGACAAATACAAGGAGAGATTAGATAAACACTTGGAAGAATGATGCATTGAAGGTTACTAAAGAGTCACGAATCACAGTCATTCATTCATGTCAGGAAATCCCCTGAGCTGAAAATAGTTGGAGGTTGGAAAAGTAATCAGAGAAGTATTATGCAAGTTTGTCCCACTCTTTCTCTTCCCTAGGATTCTTACTATGATTTTTATCGTAGAAAGGATAAGGATACCAAATCACATTGAGATGCAAGTTCCATTTCGTCCTCTACATTCAAAATCAAAGCCATGCCTCCCATCACCACCTCACAATTTTTGCTCATTCACTGGAAAATGCTGCTTTTTTTCCTGCAGTTCTTAAACATTCCAGAGAATAAATAAGAATAACCACAACTCTCACTTCGTGCTTAGGACACGCAGTTGGGAAAGGGTAATGTTACATTTCAGTCCAAGAAACATTCATGCATCTTATCAAGTGACTGTTATAATATAACACAAAGATGCAATCTCCCATCTCTCAGTCTTTTTCTTGGATACTCTAAACAAAGTAAGGCAAAGTAGTATTACAAAATAATAGTTTTTGGAGGTTCTCCCCCACCTTCTTGTTCTTCATGGAGGAGCTTTGTTCCCTAACAGGTGGCAAATCCTTTAGGATTTTCTTGACTTTTTTTTTTTTTTTTAATTATTCAATTAAGCAACTAAAACTACTCTTCCATGCTCAGAACACGGTAAATTATTAAAACACTCAGTTTGGGTGTGTCGCTGGGTAAGGACTCCCACGCACAGACTAGTTAGAAGGTGAGCAGTGCTTGCTAGACTACTCGGTGACTCACCACCGAACGCATCGTTAATTATATGTTACAGCATGTCTGACTTCATAGAGTACTGTAGGTGGTGTGAAATAATCTTTGAATGAGTTCAGCTTTTTCCAGCTTTTATGAGGTTACAACACTTCAGACTCCAAAAGACTCAGCTGGGCAGGAAGCTATTGAGGATTTGCTACAGTAACCTGAGCTGCACTCACAGCACATCAAGTCTCGACTCACACCAGTGGCTTTGGAGAATCTGTAAGTTTGGCATCGATTGGCGTTGTTACCCCTCATTATCCTGAGGCACTCACTTACTCAAAGCTGGCTCAAAGCAGTGTGTGGGCAGAGCTGAATTTTTCTCCCAAAGATGAGGGGTGGGGTCCGGGTAGTTCCTATGAAGGGAAGGGGTAGGATTTGACTGGGAAAGAAAGCACGAAGAGAGCTCTGGCTAGCCAGGACGCCTGCCTTTCATGCTGGCACTAAGGAGGGAGTGACTGCTATTTCCAAGACGACCTCTCCACCTTCCAGAAACAGACTCAGACACCAGATGCTCTGGCTCTCTGCAAAGAGCATGCCTTCTCAATAGCCTGGCACAGGCAAGTAGACAACAGGGCTGTGGGCAAATAGTCTGATGCCACTGGTAACAAGATATTTTGCCAATGCTTGGAGGTGTCCCAGCATCAGCCCACCAAAGAACTCTAGCTTCTTCCTCTGTCAGTCCTTTTTGCAAGCAGGGATCTGGCAAGGCTACTGCAATGATACCAGAGAGCAATCCTGGTGTCACACAAAAGCAAGGACTCCCTCTACACCCCACACCCACAGGCTATGAGGTAAATAAATAGTGAAGACATTGACTAGCCAAGTCTGACACTTAAATTTCATCTCTTACCAGGACTGGGTTCACGTGATTGACATTTTTAAGCTATGCAATCCCTGGCAAAACAAGTTAATTCTTTACCTTGAGGTAAGTAACTGTAAATGCAGCATCCTACCAGACGTATGGCACAGACTGATCTTGCCTTGGAACAAGTAGTGGCAGCCAACACCTCTTACTTTGAGGTGTGAAAAATCTTGCCATGCTTCATCAAGGACTCCAGCATCTTTTGTCTAATAAGACCTTTTAATGAAATTGTACACATAAGGACTAATTTTGTATGGGAAGCAGTGTTGGAACGCTAATACCCAAAAGTCACAAATAAAGCATTTCACATGTCAGCTGGAAGACTTTCCAGTATCCCACTCCAACCTCTTTGGTTGTACAACAGGCCCCTTGAAACCAATCCTTTCTCCAGCAAAGACAGAGCCTGAGGGCTGTGGTGCAGCTGATTTGATTTCATGAAGAGTTTGACCCCAGAAGGAGGCATCTGCATGAGATGAGTGAGTCACTCCATTTCAATAATGGGCAAAACCATTAATTGAAGATGCAGTTTGCTTGTTTGGGCAGGCTTCGTATGCTCAAACCAGGAGTGGTCTCCCTGCTACTGTATTTACTGAACTCCTCCAATTAAGTACTTTGTTTCCCTCATCCATAATGACAATGGTTTCTGCATATTAAATATATTCAGAAAGGAGGCTGCTCTGTGTTTCATAGTTGCAAACTGTAGTTGTTTTCTCCTCTATACAGTTTTTAGGAGAAAGACTAGCCAAGGAATGGGTTAGAAACTTCTCACTAAGTGATGTACCTTCAATTGCTTCATTTAGCATAGTAGGAAATAATTTTGGGGGGTTAAAAAGCACATCCAATACTAACTAAAGTTGGTTGCACTTTCTGAAGCAATGAATTGAAAACAAATTTAATGCTTTTCATACCATTCAAACATAACTGCAGAGTCTTCTATGCATCTTGCATATTTCAGTGGATTCCAGTACTGCCAAAGCCCTGAACAAGAACACTCTTTAGCTGCAGACCTGCTGCAGCAATTGCATCTCAAGCTCTGCCTCACACACCTTTGCTCTCAGTTGGAGGCACTCCCCCTTAGGGAGAAAAAGAACTTTGTTCATTCTTCTCACCACATCTCATCTTGGCCCCACTACAGAGAACACCTACAGGGATGCCAGTTAGTATCAACTGCATTATGCTGAACTGGTATTTATGGGAGCGCTCGGTGGGAACCACATCTTAGGCAGCCTCATGGGCAGCTCTGCACACAGCCACTCGCTTATGGCAGAAGCCTACTCCATTCACCACCAAATGTCAGCAACTGCAAGCTACCTGATGGACTAGTACGGAAAAATTGAGGCAGAGTGTTTACTGTATTTCTAGTTACATTTAATTGCAAATTAGCAGCTGGAAACAAGGAGGGGTAAGCAATGTGTGAGCCGCCAGCTGTCTGCAGAGGAGTTTGGAAACATCCAATTATCCAGAATTACAGAATATTCTGAGCTGGAAGGGACCCACAAGGATCATTGAGTCTGACTCCCAACTGAATGGTCCATATGGGGATCAAACCCACAGCTTTGGTGTTATTAGCACCGTGCTCTGACCAGCTGAGCCATCTCTGTAGCTGCGGTGGGCGAAGCGCTGGCCCACTGCACACTTGGGATCTGCTGTACCTGGAAGATTTACATTTCAAGCCATCTGGTGTTGCACGAGGCAGAGCCCACAAACTTCTTTGTTGGGACATCTTAGGGAACAGCTGTATTATAAGTGCTACAGCCAGGTGACTGGAGGCAGCAAGGGGCCATGTTATTTAGTCACTGGCAGAGACAGTGATTTTAGACTGGCATTTGTGATATCCTGGAGCTTTGCAGAAGCTGGCTGCTTTCAGTACACCAAGGAGGTCCACTTAAACAGATAAACTTATTGATGAGGAAATTATTTACCTTTTGAGGTTGTTGGCTTTTTTCTTTTCAGCACAGGGAAAAAAATTTGTATGTTTTCATTTCACATTGATTTTACTTTCAGCAGGGCAAAAACATGAAAATGGAGACTCCAAAGTGCTGCCAAGCCTGTTGGAATATATGTCTGTACGGCACCAGGGAAATACTGGGGTGTCCAAAGTACACATATCCCAAGACCTGGGTCCACATCAGTCTTTGTAATAGTCCTGTTATAAAGTTTTCCTTTCTTACATACAGAAACAGACCTTATGCAATGGCAGCTGAAAAACCTCACAGTTTAAATCTAAAAATCTATCTTCATAACATCCCTGTGGGTAACAGTGGTGTAAACACCCCAGATGTACTCACAGCAAAATGAAGCACAGAAATCCTAAGTGCCTTAGTAAGGTCCCATAAAGATCACGGTGGAAAAAAAGCCCTAAAAATCAGGTGTCACACATGCAAGTTTAGTACTCAGACCACAATTTTCCCCTCTTCTTTCTTTTCCAGGGATCTCCCAAAAGCCATTTTCTACCCCAGCCATAACTCTGATGCACAGGAACCCACAACTTGCTGTGTCTTGCAACACCCTGACAACACAACACCGGCACCTAAATATTACAGCACCACTGATGAAAGAAGCACACACATGTAGATTTTTGAATTGTGTGACATCCCTATTACTGTTTGAAGAATTCTTCCCCAGAAGCCTTGATATTACACACTGGTGTCTGCTGGCCCAGCTCAACAGGAACCACCTGCCTTAGAAACAGCTTTTGCCCCAGGGACACATCCTGGAGCCCTGACTCAATTTAAGCGTGGATTTGAGTCAGTAGAAACTTGCCTGAGTAAAAACCGCAGGGTGAAACAAGCCATGTAGATCCTGAGGAATTAGTAAGAAATGCTGCAATCCTGGCTGCACCAGGGGCATCATGGAAAAGGGGTTGGAAAACATCAGCTGGGGACTATCAACTGATAGCTGGAAAATATCTACATGGAAAAGATGGAAGCCAGTAAAACCTGCAAATGGTTTACGGGATCAGGCCCAACGTCAGCACTGTAGGTGTGATGGTTGCCAATCCCCATCAAAATGGCAGCACCCAACACAGAAAGCTCAGCCAGAGTGCAGAGATATGGATTAGCACCAGGAAAGGACCTGAAATTCATTGGTCTTCAGTAAGTTATCAGATAGCAGCAGTTGAGTAAAAAAGATGGCATGAGTTTAGTACCAACATCTTTACCTTTAATCCTGCTTCAAGTCAAGACTCAAAGTCCTTTTTTTTTTTTTTTGGTTTTTTTTTTGTTTTGTTTTTTTTACTAAATTACACAAACTAATCACAAGTTATTGTATTTGCAGATATAGTCAACAACTCCTGTATTTCAACTACACTAATATCCTAAAGCACCATGGAATTTGAAGGCATTAGGGATGTTCTTTTTGGGTTGCTTTAAGTCTGGATAATGTTTGCCTTTAATTTCTTCCACAGACCTACTTCTTGTAAAATCCAAGCATGACTGAAAGAGAGTCTTAAAAGATTGCTAACATGTGGAAAAAATTTATCCCAGAGGGAATATGAAAGCCATCTGCCGAAGACTCCCTCTGCACTCGTCCCGCAGACGCGAACAGCAAGAGATCGATGCTCTGTGGGGAACACAACGTGTCGAACCCTGGTCTTTCTGGCATCAAAAGAAACTGCACATCCAGCTGTCCAGAGAGCTTGTTTAGCTAAGAGCATATTAGCCCCTAGGCTAGCCAAGACTTTATCGGTTGGAAAGTCCCAAGTGCTAGCTGTAAGCGGAAAGAAAGGAAAAAAAAAGTAACAGGGAAAGATCAGGCAGGACAAGCCTGAACATGTTCAGTTGTCCTTCCTATGTTATAATTATATCCTCATTCCTCAACGCAAAAGGCAGTTCAAAGACACAATAAACCCCTTTCTAGTCTTACGCTTCTCAGGAACGTCACTAAAACGGAACTGAAGTGGTTCCCAGAGATAAGGCAACAAAATAAAATTAAACCCTTCCCTACAGCTACACTTGGGTAAAATACCAGCAGAGAAATAGAGGCACCGTTCAGACATAACTATGGCATTCATCTGAGGAAATAAGGCTATCCTTAGAGGTTTCAAGCTGATCAATTTAGTATATTGCTCCTCAAACTTTGCACTGTTCCTTTCTTTGCACTGCCTCTAAGGCTCATAATAATTTCATTTTATGGATTGGATAATATTTTATTGTCAGGAAATGTGATTCCCTTTTGGAGTACAACTTTATAAATTCCTCAGTTTAGGTCCCAAGAAATTTGGGCTAAAGCAGTATAGACCATAGGATGGCTTGGGAGCAGGTAAATCCTCAGGGACCAATTAAAACAGCCACCAAACTGGAGATTTCTAAAGCTTTCCTTTCATCCCCTCAGGCCAACAGAGGGGACAAAGAAAGGAAATAGAGCTGAAAGACAAGGCAGGAAGCATGCTCAAGATGGACCTGGGAGGTCTCCAAGGGTGCACTCATCCCATTCTGTCTCCCTCCCAAACCCAATAAAGCAAAACCAAAGGCACAGGGCATAATGATGTCACAGGGAGCAATTAAGTGGCAAGGGGAAAATAATTGGATTTTCAGCTAAAACCATGAGTCCCTAAACAGCCCTAACAGCAAAGCATTTGGGAGCTGCAAACCTAAGCATCGATGGGACAAGCAGAAACAAAAGGTTCCATCATCTATTACCAAACCACACCAAAACCATCAAGCACTTATGTTGAAAAGTTATGATAAAGTGAAACAACAGTGTTTTTAAAAATTAGTTTTGAATCTCCTTCACCAAGACTTTGATAGAGTATAGAAACCACTCTGCCCATCATCCCAGCTCTGGGATCTCATTTCCTACACACATTCACGTAACTGTTACAATCTTCAACGTGGCACAGGACAGACATCTTTTCTAACCATGATGGGGCTGCATGAGAACTTAATTACTCAACTAAAAAGCCACAAGTATTCCAGAGTGACTCAGTTTGGGTGCACTGGATTTTTTTTCCTGACTTTCACTGGGTCAGGAAATTTCTTTCCACCCTTTTCTAGCCCTTAGGAAAGGGGCACATGGCTGAAGGAGTCAGCAGCGGTCATGAATGATCAGGGAGGGACTTCTCTAAAACAAGGCAGCAATCTGAAAAAGTCTTTCTTCTGGGGCGACATTTGCATGACTGAGGGATGACATAATAAGTCCACAAACAAAAAAGGCTTTATACCCGCATGGTGGCTGTTGAAACTTCTCTGCACTGACTTAGTCCTTTCCTTCTGTACAGAAACATCATATTTTGGGGGCAGGAATTTAAGCTCTATCTGCACCAGGTCAATTGCCTTCCCTGCAGCCATGCCTGCATCTCATTCTTTCCGACTAACGCAATCCTACGACCCACATCAAGGATGCCGTTTTATGGGGCACAGTGTTTCCCTGTAGGACTGAAGGGATTTATTTCTGCTCTAGTATAAGGGCAGAAGAGGCAGGGCCAGAATGACAGATCTATTTGGATAGGAGAACCATCGACACACAGCTGGAGCCACCTCAAGAGGCAAGGCCAGTGCCTGGACATCAGTTTGCGGTGATGGGGCAGAAAGAAAAGGTAAAAACAGTATTGCCAGAGAGTGAAAGAGGAGCAACATACTAAGACATGCCACTCCCCACCAAAAAAAAAAAAAAAAAAAAAAAGGAAAATCAAATCCTTGTTAGACACTTGGGAGCTGCTGAAAAAGCTAAACAAAAGAGGAGGTGCTGAAGTACAGCCAGAGGAGCTGCATGCCAGGACACAGGCTGCAAAGGCAGCCCAAGTACTGTGTGTACCACCAGGGCACCAAACTGGTGCTGGAAACCCAGCCAGGGTGTAAACTCATGGTGCAGACGATCAGACTGAAGCAGAACTAATGTTTCACTTCCAGCAGGGGCTGTTTGCCAGATGTGGACCTCTGCTGAGAGTTAACTGAAATGGATTTGAAACTCTGCACAAAACCCTTTACTTTGCAGGTAACTTGTTTTTAAGGAGAGGGCTGAGCAGTGATCTAAGGTGTAAGAATTAGATAGTTCAGACCCCCACAGAAAAGCGTCTGGGGACTTTCAGAGTGGTGAAGCAGGTGCTACAGGAATGATGGATGCTGGACCAAACCCAGCCTCCCAAGCCTAAGGGGATTCGCTCATGCTGCCGGGAGCAGGGAAACTGTTTCTCACCAGTATAGGAAGTCGAGTGCTTGGCAACAAGGAAGGCAGCTCTCCCACAACCCCGGTTACGCAAACAGCTGCCTTCTGCTGGGTTTCAACATGCTTCACTGCTCCAAAAATAATTTCCTGCTTGGTTTGATACCATTAGCAGGAGCACAGAGTGCAGCATGAACAATTATGCCACTTCACACTGAATCCAGATAGCCACTGAGTTCTAGCAAAAGCCCCAATTTCTTTTTTTTGGCCGAGGGGCCCAATTGTGCAGGAGGGAAGGTAAGTGGGGTGATAGCATAAGCCTTCTCTGCCTCTCTGAAGGGTTTTGACGCAAGCCTGAACAAAAGTACCTGTCACCTTTGTCCTTCCAGGTCCCTTTCCAGAGCTGACATTTCCCAGTCCTTACAGTTCCTGACACTCATGGCATATAACCAACACTCAGCAACCAAGCAGGAATCAATGCCAATATAAAGTTCAGTGACAAAATCACTGCCTGCTGGGAAATTAGGAGATGTGCTGGTCCTGGACAGAGTTGCTGGAATTCCCCCACAGCACAAGCACACAAAAGCTACTATCACACCTCCTTGCATTTTCACTGGATGACTTTGTGTTCCCTTTGGGGGTTGCTGGAGTAATACCAGTCCATCCCAGTACTTTGGGAACAGCAGCACTTTCCTTTCCTAGCTGGACTGGAATTTGGATATCAAATTTTGCCCTAAGGTGCATCTGATTTCCTGTTCCCTATTCCCAGCACAGGCATCTGCATGCCCCTTCCCAAGGGCCTGCCATGGGGGGATTCCTCCAGGACCCTTCATCAACAGTGCTTTGGAAAGCTCAAGTAGTACAGAGAGCTAAAGATTCCAAGGCCCAGCACATCAGCACCACCAACAGCACAGCACAGCAGCCTTCCCAACTCATGGCCTTACACAGCAGTTAACTGGTATCTTCCAGATGAAGTTCAAGTAATGTTCAGCAAAGAAATGAAGCAGCAAAGTAAACTTCAGTGTCACCAATTAAAACAGCAGCTGCAAAACAGGATTCAGAAGGTGAGACCACGACCACAAAATCAGTGTATTTTAAGGCAGTCCTCT
Source organism: Myiotriccus ornatus (assembly GCA_036023395.1). NCBI lineage: Eukaryota > Metazoa > Chordata > Aves > Passeriformes > Tyrannidae > Myiotriccus > Myiotriccus ornatus. The sequence goes on from JAYRBT010000177.1 coordinate 14,839,761, forward strand.
TATACTTCGAAATCAAAGTTGTGCAATGGCACATGTTTATGCTTATACATTTTAAGCCCAAAGAGACCATGAGGGACCATTTAATCTGATCTCCACCACATGAGCCTTACCAACCTTTTTTTTTTCCCAGTCATTTTTTGAGCCACACAACGGCTTATGAAAGATGTCCCTTGGCCATGACTAGAAGAGTATAAGGGATGATGAACACACCATTGCTTTCGGGGAGCTTTGACAGAAAGTAACCTTAGAAGGTAATGCCATAAAAAGAGAGGAAAAGTCCCACCAGCTGTCCTGCACAGGACATAACTGCAGGATGACACCCCAGCTTTCACATACAAGACAAAATATGAATCTGAGCTGACCCAAACGCCAGGTGAAGCCCCCTCCTGTCACAGTCACAATAAAAGGGAATAACCCTGCAAAGAAGGTGACTCCTCAGCTGCTAGAGGACCTGAGCTGGGTGGCAGGACAGGACTGGTGGGAAGAGTGTGCAAGCTGGTTTCTGTGCTCAACTGACCCACGTCTGCAGCAGCTGCTGCTGCTGCTCCCACAGCCCGAGGGAGTGCCGATAAGCAGCAGTTCAGCTTTTCCAGACATAGCACAATTCCTGTTTACAGCCTCTGGGCTAGTCTTTTCAAAAGAAGGAGCTAGGTGTCTATTCTTGCAGGAAACCAGGTGTGTAAACAGTTCAATTAATATGCCCAGCAAACTGTGCTCTAGTACAGCACAGAGGGCTAGTGGAGACAAGCCAAGAGCACAGGAGCCAATGAAGGAAAATACTTTTAAAGAATATGCCTAATTAGAGATGGGTCTGGGCCAAAAGTTCATATTTGAACACCTGGAATAGCCCAGGGGAGAAGAATGGTAACCTGAACCCAGATCCATGTTTTGTAACTCTCTCCTCTCCCAAATGAAGTAAAACCCAGACCCAGACCCAACCATCACACAATCTGAGCTACAGGTCTCCCACAGCCAAAGTTTGGAGGTCTGGTTTTCTACTTCCAGCCTGGTTTTGGCTGTCACTGTGCTCAGCTGCTGGTGTCCTCTGTTCCTCTCACCCCACTCCACCTGGCGTCCTGTTGAGGGCCCACTCTGCCCACTCAGGAGCATGCCCCTGGATGACTGACCCATGGTGGAGATGCCTGTTCAGTGTCTGATGGCTCATCCATTTGCTCCAGCAGCCATGCCATCCTCAGCACTGTGACCAAGCCCAACTTTTCACTGCTCTGCCTTCTTCCTGCCCTCACAGGTGACAGCTGCACCTCCTGGTCAAAGCAAGACTGCCCTAACACAAAGCCAAGTGGCTCCACTCTTGTCTGTAAGACAAATATTGACAGTGACCCTTAGTTTTGTGCCAAATCCTCAGATTTACAGCTTGTTTTGAATGGCACAACCTCTGTGGTAGGGAAGCTCTCCCTGTCCTTTATGAGTGCTGGCAGAAGTGGCAGACTCCCTTTTCTCCCCTACAGCTCTGTTCTCAGGAACTGAAAACTAATTTTTCCCTGCACCTTAGTATATCTTTTGACGGCAGATTTTCTTTATAGCAGAGTGACATTTGACAAAAAAAAGGTCAGACCCATCCCCATAAAGCTGCTCTGTCACAGGCACATCAAGCATTTGAGACAGCTTGCAAGGCTGACTAAACATTTACTTTTGGATGGCTCATTTCCAAAGTCCAGAGAGAGATCCTAGTCCACAATAAGAGTGCCTGGATGTGCCATCAGATGGCTTCATTGCCCTGTTACAGGGTGCCATTTGCATTCCTGTGCCTTCCCCCTCACTGGGTGCCACTGCTGAGCTCGCTGTCACATGCCCCTCTCAGGGTAGACCTGCAGATAGGTGAGGCCTTAGTTCCTAGCTGGATTATTCTTGTTAGGTATTTGTCACTCATTTTTGTACCATTTGAGCTTGGGTCCTGTTAGGCTGAGGTAGGTGACTAATGCACATGGCTCTTGATTACTTTTCTGGTGGGCACCCAACCTCTCACCAGCACAGAATGGAATGAATTGGCACAGCTGGAGAAGAATAAATGGGATTTGCTAACACTGGATGCTGCAATAGTCAAGACAGTGTTTATGTTTTGAAAACCTTTGGAACAGTTGAGCTCCATTGCTATTCAGAGCAGTTTTGCAGCATGGATGCACTCCTAGAGCTGTTGCAAATTCTTCCCTGCTGTGGCTGAACCTCCATCCCAAAGAAATGAAACAATTTAAAAAAACAATGATCAGACTTTATACAAAAGCACAGGCAAAGTTTTATGAGTCTTTCAAAGGCCAAGAAACTCTGTCTGAAAGTGCTTGCCCCACAGCACCCAGGCAAAATCAAAATGATGCAACTTTTGGTAGGGTGTACAGATTACAATCAGGCAATTAAACATCCCAGACTGTGTAATCATATGCAATGAGAACACACGTGGGTGTAGTGTGAGGTGTGAGCCTGGTGTCACCAACCACAACGCTCCTCTGGTTGCCCTAAAGGAGTTATTCAACAAATGCTTTAAAAGTTTCTTTTCTAAACATCAATAGGTCCATCTAGAAGAAGTTCTCTTTCTGTCATGAACAGTAATTCCTGGAAGACTAGGAAATGTCCAGAACTATGCTGGAAAACATTAGCCATAAGAATTGATTCATCATATGTCTCATATCCAGCTGTGTCTGGACAGTTGGAAAGGGGAGGGAAAGAAACCCATCACAGACACTATAAAATCTGTTATACAGCTTTATGTCAGGAAAGAGCCTCTCTAGCCTTCTGTAGGAAGTAAGTTTAAACATCTAACACATGAGCATCCTCAGATTTAATAACCATTACTGTCTTTCATCCCCCCTATTTTTTTAAAGTCTGAGAACAGCATTTAAGACTCTGGACTCTGTAAGCATTGCTCAGATGCTCCCCAGATGGCTTTACCAAGGGGATTTATAATTATTCAGATTTTTTAAAAGAAATGTCCTATAGGAACTTTTAGGTTTCTGGGGCTTGCCTTCCTTCCTCTACAAATTTCTTTACCCAGAGCTTGTTTTAAAACCAAAGTCAAAGGAAACTCTTCCAATGACTTCAATATGTCTCAGATCACATACCCTGGGGTAAAAGAGAAATGAACCAAATCCCATAAAA
>JAYRBT010000177.1:14842971-14877804 GCA_036023395.1 Myiotriccus ornatus
AAAAAAAAAATCAAAGCAACGGTTGCTATAACAACAACTAAAGAAGGAAATATCTGATTCCCAAAAACTCTCAAAGTTTTCAGATTCTGTACCTTAAATGGATCAGGTTTCCAAAAGCACTAAATTCCTATCTGCTGAAAATCTACGTTAGGCGTCCTCAAGTGGGAGGCTGACATAAAATCACAGTCATTTCTGGAAAGGTTGGTGACTGTGCTTCTGCATTAGAGGGCAGCTGGAGAGCAGAACTGAGCCCCTTACCGATGGTAAAGCAAAGCAAATTATTCTAATGAAGATATAAGGTCTTTATCTGTCTCAGGCCACCTAAGTCATTTCTCAAGCAATAGTTAATCAGAACAAGACATGCTACTCCTCCAAAGCTGCTGCTTCACATCCCCCAAAATGGGGTGCAACCCTATAGGACATGTTGTCCTGCCTCCTGCCAGTGCTTACTGGGCAAACCACGAGAGTTTCTACATGTGCTATGGCACAGACACACTGCTGTCTCAACAGCCAGTGCTAAGCCCTCTACACTAACAGACTCTCACCATGGTGTCTGGCCTTGGATCCCACCATTAGCACTGCCCTCCTCTTGGATCAGCACCTCTCCTTGCAGTACTTAAGGTAATTTCCTGCACCACTTGGCACAACACAGGGCTCAGCCCGAGTGGTCAGGAGCTTGTAATTTGAATGCTAACAGAGAACATCTGATAGAATCATAGAATGGCTTGGGTTGGAAGCGACCTTAAAGATCACCTAGTTCCAATCCCCTGTCATGGACAGGGACACCTTTCACTAGACCAGGTTGCTTTACTGGAAGGTGCTCTAACGGTCTCCCTGGAGCCACCTTCTCTCTAGGCCGAAAAACCCCAGCTATCTCTGTCTGTCTTCTTAGGAGAGGTGCTCTAATCATCTTCGTGACTCTCCTCTGGACTCACTTCAAGAGGTCCACAACCTTCTTATGTGGGGGGCCCCAAAACTGGATGCAGGACTCCAGGTGGGGAGTCATGAGAGCAGAGCAGAGAGGCAGAATCCCCTCCCTCAAGCTGCTGCCCACACTTGATGCAGCACAGGATGCCGTTGGCTTTCTGGGCTGCAGGCACACATTGCTATGGGTCACGCTGAGCTTCTCAGCTGCCAACTCCCTCAAGTCCTTCTCAGGGCTGCTCTCAACCTATTCTCCACCCAGCCTGTATTTGCACTTGGGATTGCCTCAACCCACATGCAGGACCTCCACTTGGATTTGTTGAACTTTATGAGGTTCTCACGGGCTCACCTCTTCAGCCTGTCCCTCTGGATGGCATCCCTTCACCCTAGAGTATCAACCACACCAGTCAGCTTGGCGTCATCAGCAAACTTGCATTTAAGACCCACTGTCCAGGTCCTCAACAAAGACGTTAAATAATACTCGTCCCAGTACAGCTGCCTAAGAGCCACCACTTATCACTGGTCTCCATCTGGACATCCAGTTGTTGACCACAATTCTTTGACTGCGGTGATCCAGCCAGTTCTTTATCCACCACGGGGTCCACCCATCAAGTCCATGCCTCTTCATGATGTCATGGAGGACAGTGTCAAATGCTTTGCACAAGTCCAGATAGATGATGTTACTCATTCCTTCCTCGGCCACCAGTACTGTATCCCTGTTGTAGAATGCCATCAAATTTGTCAGGCATGATTTACCTTAGTAAATCCTGTTGGTTATCACCACTAACCTCCTTATTTTACATGTGCCTTAGCATAGTTTTCAGGAGGATCTTGCCAGGCACAGGATACTGGCTATTTAGGACTCTCTATATTTCTCCCAAGCTACCTGTCCTTGCTTCAATCCTCTGAAGGCTTCCCTCAGACACTCTCTGTATCTGAGTTTGTCCAGGAGTTCCTTGTTCATCCATGCAGGTCTCCTGGCATTTTTGCGTGATGACTTTGCTGGAACACATCTCTCCTAAGCTTGGAGGAGGCAATCCTTGAATATTAACCAGGGGGGGTTGGGTCCCTCTACCCTTCAGGGCTTTATCCTATGGTACTCAATCAAGCAGAGCCCTGAAGGAGCCAAAGTCTGCTCTCCTGAAGTCCAGGGCAGGAAGCTTGCTGTGCGCCCTCCTTGATGCATTAAGCACCTCAAACTCCACCACTCCATGGTCACTGCAGCCAAGGCTGTCCCTGAGCTTCCCATTCCTCACCAGCCCCTCCTTACTGATGTGAACAAGGTCTGTTGTTCCATTTTCCATCTCCTCATTGGCTCCTGTATTAGGAGGTATCATCAATGCATTCCAGAAAGCTCCTGCATTGCTTATGCCCAGGTATGTTGTCCTTCAAGGACCAGAGCTTGTGAACATGAGGCCACTCATGTCTGTCTGTAGAGGGTCTCATTTGCTTGGTCTCCCTGGTCACGTGGCTTATAGCAGACCCCCACTATGGTGTCACTTGTCCCTGTTCTCCCTTTAATCCTTACTTATAAGTTCTCGGTTGTTTCCTCATCCATCCCCAGGTGGAGCTCCATGCACTCCAGCTGGTCACTGGCACAGAGGAATCTGAGAAGCATCAACAAGTTTCTGATGCTGGAAATACCTTCTTGCTTGGCTGCAATAACCCATGGCTGAAGTGACAAGCCCTAACAAGTACTGGGGTTAGCCTGGAGATGGCCATTCAGAAAATCCTTTGCCCTCTGGCTGCTTTCACTGCAGGAATGCTCCACATACCTTTGGCTCTGGTGTTGTGGCTGGGAGCAGGGTTTCATAAGGAGACTGCAAGGAAATGAAAACCCTGGGTGGGGCCACAGAAGCTGGTGTAGTTCATGAGAAGGTCACACCCTTTTTATTTCATTCTAAACACCCCATTCAAGCAGCCTGGCCTTCACCCTGGGCCATGGTGAACTGGAACCCCATGACAATGGGGTGTTGCATCTCCCCATCCATGCAGCAGCCTCCTGCTCATCCCAATCTGGCAGCAAGGGCCAAGAGAAGCACTGGGAATGGTTTAAAACCCAACCCCAAAGTTTTCCAAAAGGGCTGCTTTTCCACCTGTCCTTTATAGCAGGCAGGAGGAAACCAGGAGAGCAGCAGCAGCAGAGGATGTGCTGTTCCCCTTCTTCCCCTGTGGCGAATGAAGGTCCATTTTGGAAATACTGTTTCCTTCCAGCCCAAGCCCACTGGCGCCCTAATAGTACTGCCCCAGGTGACACAATATACCTAAAGCACTCAGTCTGTCTCTTGGAGAGCTTCACTCCTCATCTCCTTAACTCCAGGAGTCTTACCTCCTCCCAGTCCACCCTTCACATGCCAAATCCACATGTTTCCGTTCATCCTGACCTTTCCTTCCTCCCTTGTCTGATAGTCCTTCCCACACAGGCACCATATCCTTCCTGCCCCAGCCTCACCACAAGGCTGGGTTTGTTCACTGAAGCAGATCAGAGTTAAACATAAGCATGACCCTTTGAATCCAAAGGATCAGGAGATGTAAAGGAGAGAGCTGCCCATATGAATATGTACAGACATGAAGGGAGGAAGGCAGTGCTAGCTCATGTTGCCCTCAAGGTCCCTCTGCTAGCTCTTGCTGGGCTCAGCTCTGCACTTCAGTCCCCTGCCTCTGGGATTCTCCCACGACCACCACATTCTGTGAGTCTTTTTCTTTGCTAAAACAGCAAAAAGCTGGCACTGGCTCAACTTGAAAAAAAAAAAAAAAAGAAGGATGGTAATTCTGCTTACAAAGATTCTGCCTGTCCAGGACACCAGGGGATGAAAAAGAGAATGCATCCAGGAAAAACAGGATGCATTCCCTCAAGGTAGTAGATATTTGCATGAGCACACCTCGTGACACAGAGAGTCTGCATCCCAAAGGCTGTATAATCTAAATAGCAATATTGTAAATGTATTGGATGAGGGAAGGAAAAACCATCTCACTACCCTATATTATGCAGGAGGAACAGCAGTGCAGAGGGATGACTTACTCACATAGCAGGAGAATCACAGCAGAGCCAAGTCCCAAATCCCAATTCAGGGACTTAACCACAGTCTATTCTGTACTTTCTATTTTGCGTTAACAAAGAAAACAGTATATCTCTGGATTTCAATTCCCAGCAATACTGCTGGATTTGCTGCCCAGTCATGAAATATTCCAGGAGTGGGAAGAGCAGATGAAGTTCTAGTGAGTCATGAGCAGATACTGCCTGATTGTACAACCTGCACTATGAGGGTCATGTTCAGCCCTCCAACATGACCTCTGCTAATGAGGCCAGACCCAAAATACCTTATGACCTTTTATAATTAATAAAATTCCAATTTTTTTGTTTTGCTGTGGGTTCCCTCCCCTTCTCCCCATATTTTACACTTATTCCTCAGGGCTGTCAAGCCAGGCTGAAGAACAAAAAGCAGCCACGACCTCAGCGCAGCCTTGCAAGAACACAGCTAACAGCCAACCAGGCAGGGCATCATGCTGCACGGAAATCTCTCACTTTAAAAGCATCAGGAGAGGAGAGCAGTGTTCAAACATCCATAATTGTTTAGCAGAGTTGACTTCATAAACACACACGCTTTTGATTGCGATCTGGCGACCACACACACAAACCAGGGTTTTGCTCACCCGCCGCCCCCTCACTTTCTGACTCCAGGCATGGGGCGGCAAGGCAGGGCAGCCTCCCCCAGCACACAGGCACGATGAAAGCTGCAAAAGACAGCAGGGAAATTTCCTTGGCTCCCCTGGAGATATCTTTTCCCCTCCTTTTATTTTCTAACTGCCTGTTTGCTTGGGAAACTGCTGTCAGCCCATGGAGAGGCACCAGGAACATCATGCCAGGAGTCCCTCTTCCCCTGGCTCTGGTGCAACTCGATTTCCAGCAGCCCCCAAACCTCAGCTCTGTCTAAGCAGAATGAATCAGCCACAGGAGAAAGTTCTGATATTTTCTCAAAAAAAATATATTTTCTAATGCCTTTTCATGTTGGTTTCCTTGGGAAAATGAAGCAGCTAACCCCAAAAAGCAGAGATATCCAGGAGGAAGGAGGGTGCCGTGGGGAGAGGGGCAGGTGGACATCTCTTGTGAGCTGCCACAGCCACACTCACAGCCCTCCCATTACATTCCTGCAGAAGGTTAAGTAGGAATAAAGGTTTTGAAAGAAAAGGAGAGTGCCTGATAAGGCTGAGGAAGGGGCTGCCAACAAGCCCCTGATTAGCTCAACCCAAGCCTAGCTCTCCTGAGCCATACCCCATAACCTTGAGGGCAGCCACAAGGCATGGGCTTTCCCTCAAGCTGCTAGCTCCTGCCCTGAACCCCACTCTTCCTCCCTTGGGAAAGGGCCCCACCTACGGGTGAAGGACCAGGAAGGAGCTCTTGGCCCCATCACCACCCCTTCCCTGCTGCAGTTCAGACTGCAGGGGTTGTAGAGAGACCATAGAAGAGCCAGGTTCACTGAAGGTCAGCCAAGGGGGAACAAGGGCACCTTTGCAGGGGCAAGGGTCGTCTTCCAATAGGTAAATGGGAGAAAGCCAAGGGACCCAAACTTAAAAATTGGTGGCCTAGAGGTGAAAGGCAGATTAGAGGTTTGCAGGAAGGCAGAGCTGGGGATGAGCTTGGTGCAGATCTGCCTGTTGTATGAAAGCAGTACAGATGAAAAACTAGACCTGCATCCTGGTGAACTCTGTTCATAATCCAGCATCAAACTCCAGGACCATTGACCACAGGTACAATGTGCTGATGGCCAGAGACAGTTCTGGGACTTAGGTGTTAAGCAAGCAAAAATCTTAGGAAGCAGACTGTTCCCTGAGCTGCTTCATGAGGAAGTAAGTGATGGTGTAAAAGCATCTGTGCCTCTCCATCAAACACAGAGTCTGAAAAGCAAAATTAATTGTAGCTGTTTCTGCTGTAAATGCCTAAGATTAGGTGAACTCCACTTAAAGCACACTGAGGCATTTCTCAGGTTCAAGAATAGGTTAAACATGTCATCAGAACTAGAAAACTCTGGTGCTGGGAATAGAGGACAGAAGTACCCTAAACCTGACCTCTGAGCCAACAAGTTGTTGAGGGATGATATGCATGATCCTCTGTCAGAGACCTTAGAGAAAAGCTTTGGGACCATGGCTTCCAAAACTAAGATAGGTGCATGCAGAGTAAATGAGATGAAGAATCTCTAGATCCTGTTTTATTTTTTACAGAAAGCCACAGCTGAGGGACTCTGCACCTTCCTCAAACCATCAGCTCCTTGACAACAGCTCATTTGCTATTCTGTCCCCATCTCTCCCAAGGCACCACAGAGCTCAACCAACAGTGACAGACCATGTTGCAGAATGTGGATGAGTTGCTTGCTGGCAAGTAGTCTCCATGTCCCTTTCTCCGAAGTTCCTTGATACAGAGGACAAAGCAATGCCTGTAAAGCATCACCAATCCTTGATGCTTGGCTGACCAGCATCATCCCAGGCAGAGAAATGCCATAGTTTCTGCTGGAAATGAGCAGGAGCAGTTCCCAGAAACAGAATGCCCTGCTTTGTCCTGAAATGGAGCACAACCCTCTCACCCTTTGCCATGTGCCCACCCGCCTTCCCAGCTCCCAACCTTTAGCCCTCTCTACACCCACAGTTTTTCCACTGTGCTGTGAAGCCATGAGAAATTCCCTGCCAGAGGACATTGTTCAAATGCGTTATTGAAAAGAAATGTAATTCCCTACTCCAGGCAAACAAGCTCCTTCTTTTCCCCTTGAGGAAGAAGGATAATAGCACAGCCAGGAAAAAAAACAAAACAAAACAACAAACTATCCCCAAAGTCTGCTGTAATAATATTAAATAAGAAACCAAAGGGGTTTAGCCAAGAAAATTCCAAGTTCAAAAGAATAATTGCTCCAAAAAGATTTAAGCCTACAGCTGAGTCACTAAAATGAAGAAACCTCTCCGTGTACATAGAAAGCAAACAAATCTTGGGTCATGCAGCAGAGCTTCTCTACATCCTTGTTAGAAGGAAAGAAAAAAGAAGCCAGATGCAATTAATCATAGTCCCAGAAGAAAGGATGAAATCTCTATAATTAGCTACGTAGGATCATCTTTCCACTTTTGAAAACTAATTCAGCTGCCTTCTACCTTTCGCCTACAGCGCTGCCACAGAAGTCTACTATAAATGCCAAATCACTTCTCTCCAGGGGTATACTCACTTGCAGCAAGTGGTCCCATAACAGCTTTGCAGTAAGTGTACAGAGAGGGGAAACATTTGCAGGGTGCAAACAGAGCTGCTTTTCTTAGTCACCTTCTGTGGATGAGCTGTTACGGAGTTTTCACTCTCCAAGAACCTGCAGACCTCACCTGAGGTAGAGTTATTTCCAAGCTAGGTATTTTATATCCACAATCCTGATCCAACTGATCAATTACCAGAAAACACAAAATACATTAAAAAAGGCATACAAATATGAAAACACTTTTCCAAATGTTTAAAGATTACAACTGCTTATGTTAATAAATTTTCTCATACCTCAGCCTCAGGTATGATGCTGGCCATCACCCTGCCCTTCACAGCGGTACACACAGTTTGTAGAGAGGTGAATATACAGGGCTGTATATTCGCAGAACCACAGAATATTCTAAGTTGGAAGGGACTCACAAGGATCACTGAGTCCAACTCTTAAGTGGATGGCCCACACAGGGATCAAACTCACGACTGTGGTGTTATTAGCACAGTGCTGTGACCAACTGAGCTAACCTCAGGGTGAATTAAAAGCAAGATCTCCAGCAATTAGTTTCAGTAAGGCAAAGCCAGTTCTTAAGCAGTGGAAAAGGAAAAACCACATTTCACCAATGAAACGTGTCCACGTCTGACTAAAAGTCATAATTCCTTTACTACAGCTTCATTCAAAGTTTTGGAAAACTTGGGGGGAAAGTGTAGCACTTAAGAGAAGAGAAAAGGCTGGAGCTGGTGCTTACAGCTTAAGAACAGTGGTCAGGATCTAACATCAAAAAATCCTATGCAAATCAGAACACTACATTCAACTCCCCCAGGGCTCCCTTAATAAATAAGGGTTGATAAATATTTTTCCAAGAATGAAAACAGTAACAGATCAGCTCTTTAGGTCAAATACATGAACAGTAAATACAATACAGAAGAATAATATCAAAATTACATCAGCTGAGGAACTGAGACTGATTTCTACTCCCTCTCCTGTGTACAAAGCACTGCTAACATATGAATAATGCTGTACACAACAGACAGAGAATGCTGGCCAGCTTTGTGGTGAGGGACAGCAAAGAACAGAGAGCGGACACAAATCTCCAGCTTTGCTCTTCCATGACACAGCAGAAACACTTAGTTTTTAATTGGAAGGTGATTGAGTCATTCTTCTGTGAAAAAAAATGGAAGTGACTCCGCAGCTCCAAGTACAGCTGGAGCCTTCCTGTACAAATGAGGGAAACAGGCAGGGATGATTAACAGCCAGTCCGGGGGATACAGCAACAAGGCCAAAGAGCCTCGAGTATGTCCATAATGCGACATCTACTCTTTTCCCTCCAGGTCTGCACCTCAGACACAGCCAGAGGTGCTGGAGAGGCTCTGGGGCTGTTTCATGGCACAGAGCTGCCTTCAGCTGCCTGCACAGTTGAATACGTGCTCACCACCAATATCAGCCAAAACACTAAAGCCCCGCAGACTGTTCCTCTAATCTTTGCACTGAAATCTGGCAGAGGAGCTAAGCACAGTGTCAAAGCAAAGGTGGGATTTGGCTTCAGTAATGGTTGCTACCAAACACCCAGAGCAGCTTTCTGAGCCTGAAGCTGCTGTTTATTAAAGCATATCAATCCTCTGCATACCAGGGTGCTCAGGAGGGCCCTGCCAGCACAGTAGAGTCTGTCTCTTGTTAACAGAAATTCCTGTCATCCTACCAGAGGGATGCACAGATCCCCATGGAGAAAACCAAATGCTGCCGCTAGACAGGCTGCTTTCCCCAGTCCTGCCACGGGACCGAAGAGCAGCCCCCGATCCACTGCGATGGGCTGTTCCTGCTGCCGGGCAGGATCACCGAGCCGAAGCTGCCCTCCTCTGGATGCGAGGGAAACAACCACTCCCCGGGAAAGCCAAATGCTAAATTGTTTTCCAGGTGCGGGTGCCTGACTTTCCCATAATTACGGGCAACGTTCACTTTTCTCAGTGTTATGCTGCAGGTACAAAGTTTAAGGTCCAGAAACTTTCAAAGTAAGTGGGGAGTCTGGAAGCCTCCTGTTGTCTGACACACCAAGCCCAAAAAGCCAGATTGCAAAAAGTCTGACTGCATTCAAATGTCTCTGTCTAATTAAATGAAACAGGAGATTTTCTCCTACTGCTGGTTTTTCTATAAGCCAGTGACTGATGCACACACGGGAAAGTGAAACCCCATACATTTTTGCTGGATAACAATGCTTCGATGCTGATGTTTAAATAATGCATACAACCAAAGCCGAGCACTGAGGTAACCTTTACTTTCACACAGTTACCGTGCAGAAGGGACACAATCACTGTATTTGATTAAAAATAATACTTTCTAAAACCAGCAATCAACCAGCAACATCTATAGAAACTTTTAAATGCTGATTAGTTAGTATTATTTATGTCTCCAATTTTCATTTTACGCAACCACGTAGCAACTACAAAACAAATCCTCCTAGCCAGCCTTCTGTCACTTGGCCAACACAGAACAGGCACCGACCACAGCAGAATTAAGGAAAACCTTTTCAGGTATTCAAGCAAGAGGAAGAAAACCACCGAGATTCTGCAACGATTAATTTGGCCCAAGATTGCCAAGGTACAGCAGCAAAGAGTTTTCAGGGTATTTTTTACCCTCCACCTTGTGAGGTAGAGTTATTTCCATGCCAACCTGAATCTGCAAAAGCAAGTACCCCTAATAAAAAGAAGTAGGGAAAAACAAACCCTTGAAAGTTCACAAGAGATTTTTCCCCACCCCCCGCAAGAGAAACGCTGGGGAATCTTCCAGGGAGGCTACAGCCATATGCACTTCCCTGCCTGCAAAGTTCTCCAACACACTACACCTTTTGAGCTTCCTTTACTATGAAAGGAGATGGCTAAATTCAGTAAAACCAGACATTTCTTTCCCATGGCAGAATACAAGAGAGGGTGGCAGCCTGCTATGATGTGCCAAGCTATGGAAAGCAAACAGGAAAGTGGCAGGCATATGCTTCATCTTGCTGTTACAGGGCTAGACCTGCTCAGTCTTTTCCTCCCCTGTCCCAAGCTTGCCTTTCCCTTGCCAAAGGTCTTGCTCTATACTGAGCATCCCCCAGGAACACCAGTTTCTCCATGAGCTTCACACTGCTCCCAGTTTCCAATTCTCAGTTGCACAACATCATTTCTTAAAAGCAGACTATGTCATGTGTGCCGCTTTTCAGCACACTCAGCTCCAAAGGGTAGACAATCAGGAATCCACTTCTCAATTCAGCTTGTTTTTAAATCAAGTTAAGTACACAGAATAGAGAGAAAGTGATATTTTCAACACGATCTCCTTAAAAACACTGGGAGTAATTCTTTAGAGCAGTATGGAAAGCAAAATTCAGAGTTCTGATATGATCCTCTACTGCCACCAGGAGTAAGATATCACAAAAGCTGGGGGTAATCTAAATATGCCTTAGCAGCTCCCTCTCAATGGTTGCAACAAAATCAATAACAAACAAGTGGGACACTCACCCAAATTTGGTGGAGAGAACACCTCCCAGGGCAGAGCCAGTGATGATGCCTATTCCAAAGCAAAGACCCAGCTTCCCCAAGGCATCAGCACGTTGGGAAGGAGAAGTCATGTCTGTAATAACCTTCTGAGCACCTGCAGGGGAGAAAAAAAATTCCAGTCTCTTGAAAGAAGCTTGCCATAGGGTCTGAGCAGGTGCTCCAGCAGTTCCCATGGTTTTATTGCTAAGCCATTAAGAGCATTTTTTTATTTGTTCTACTTTTTTTTTTTTTCCCCCGCAATTAGAACTTTGCTGGGCTGGTTTCTGTCCAGAGGCAGTTTCCCCAGCTCACAGGTTTTGGACTCTGGATGGAAGAGAGCCTTCAAATAAGCACTGGCTCTCCCCTCCGGGAGCCCCACAGTCCATCAGTTTTGAACACAACAGCCTGATCAGCAGAGATTGTCAGATACATTGGGACACTCCATCAATTTAATGTGGAGACAAAAGCCCCTTTGGGAAGTACCTGGTGCTGGTGTGGGAGAGAATTATAGAGACCAGATTTCTGTTGGACTGTATGACCCTAAAGTTCCTTTCCAACCCAAATGATTCCATAGAGACCTTCAGGCCACAAAAACAATGCCTGCCACAAAATGGTCGTTTCAACCCCAGGGCAAATGCTCATGGTCACCCGCTGAGCTGAATGGGTTCAGCCCATCAGTCATGGGAAACAAAAACATTCAAACCACTCAAATAAACCACTTCACAAGTGGCAAGAAGCAGCTTAACCCCACATCAACTCGAGCCCTCTTGCACAAGTTACATGAACTTCTAGTAGCTGAAGTTTGTTTTTTACTAGAAAAAGAGAGGAAATGTGAACTGAAGCAGAACTTCTTGGTGGGTAATGGAAGGTGTTTCTGTCATAACATTATTTTTTGCCAAAATGCTCATTTTTCCAGAAGAAAGGGAAAGCTCTACTATAAAATATTGTTGCTACAAGAAGGCAGCTGAGAAGTCTGCGACAGCACTGCTGTCAGCAAGTGACTTTCTCCCGTGTCTGGGTGGTCAAACCCAAACAATTTGCTAAAGATTACACAGGAGAATGGAACTACAGGCTACTAAGTGCTGCTTCCCATAACTAATACACCTGCTGCCTCATGTTCTCACCATTTCATCCCTGAGGACCATTAAATGTTCCTCCTGCCCTCCTTCATGCTGTTGAACCTGTTGGCTTCCAGTAAAATGAGCACGAGGGGAAACAGGCAATAAAAGCAATTTGGAAAGCCACTTAGCCCTCACTGACCTTACCTGGTATCCCATGCATGAACACCCCTGGCAGCCTGGAGAGGAAGAGGAGGGGGATGCTGGTGGAGATGGACATAAGCAGGAAGAAGACATTTCCAGATGCACAGGAGAGAATTAAGGCTGCTCGGGCACCAAACTGGTCTGCAAACCTGGCACACAAATGGTAAAAGGTTGTCGGTTTTCTATTTAGAGTTAAAAAAACCAACAACAACAAAATTAAAAAAAAAAACACCAACCAAACTTCACAATAGTAAATCAGTTTGGTTTCTATTTGAGGGAAAACACAAAACACACAAACAAACAAAAAACTCCAGCCAGATCAGGTTTTTGATCTGACTCCAACTCTTTGCAGTAATTCAGCTCCAATATACTTTAAGCTAAACTGGGCGAAGTCTGAGAGTACCACAGAAAGGGTTCTGAGCAACTGGGGACTAGGATGACCATAAAATAGGCCTTAGATAGTGTTTTTTGCTGCAATTTATCCTTCCTTTATTTTATTGAAGTTGCATATTTACAGTTAGCAGAGAAACATTACCTTGCATAGCAATTAGTTGTGCTTACACCAAGAGGAACAACCTCCCAGAAAATGCCAAGACTGGTCTACAAACAATGCTAAGCGCAAGTAATTAAAAGGCTTTCTGTTGAGGAAGAGCTACAGGTCAAAACTTCATTGTTTACATGAAAGCCAGGAAAGTTTACATTTGCTGTTTGTAACCTAAAGACCACAATTTGCTACATAGTCCAGGGTTGGTGTGGGTTTTTTAGTTTTGTTATTTGAGTTAATGTGATGCTTTATCTTCTCATGGTTGGTTAGGAGCACCAAGAAAGAAGAACACAGAAAACTGACCTAAACAACAGTTTTCTCTCTCTTATCCCCCTTCTTCCTATTTTTATTTATCTATCTTTATACTGAGGTAAAACCAGCTTCACATCTAGGAAAATTCATTTTATCTCAAACCTACACTGCAAATTTTGGCTTCAATCTGGCATTAGACACCTACAGTCCCAGACAGATTCTGCTTTGCCATTTTCTTTCCCTTCATCAGGTCCTCTGGATATTAGTAAATGACATGCACAGAGGAAAACCAGATTTCATATGGTACCAGATCCAGAAAGAAATACTCCTCCAGATATGTATATTAATAGAAAAAGCATTTTAAAAATGGGCCCTTTGCACCATCTCCATTCTCAGGAACATATTTTCTTCCAAGCAGTACTGTTGGATCAAATGTTATTGTTATTTATTTTAAAATGTGTCCAAGGGCTTTCAGAGATCAGATCCTCAAAGTGCCACACACCATGTGCTAGAGGATCCTGTAGTGCTCACAACTACATTAACCAGAAAAGTAAATCCCATACAGGAAAACTGAGGCCTACACACCAGCTCCCTATCTATTTATTACTTTGTTAATCAGTAGCAGGAACAAGAAGAAAAGTTAGATTTTCTCAGCCTCATTTTAGATTTTTTATCTCTGGATTACATACCTCTTTCATTTCCGTTTCTCTGCTCTTTGGGAATGCATTTTCCCACCACTCAAATTTTGGGGGCTATTTTCATTTTGTTAGGATCAGGAAAGTGTATCCCAAGGGGTGAAGAGTCCTAAACCCTGAGTCTTTTCCACTCTTATTTTGACAGATGAGTTTATAGATGTTCTTAAAAGATCCATGCAAGTCCAGCTTTGTATTCAACATGAATGCAGATACGGTGAGATTCAGTTGCAAAAAATGACATGACCCTCAATTATTTTCACTGACAGCTCTACTTAACTACTCTTTTTTTTTTGTTTCCAGTCACAAGGCACTTCTAAGGTTACACATGGCTATAAAACATTTGCAGGATTAAGCTGTTAGGACCTGGACTCCGAGGACTCTGATGGTTTAAGCCGTTCCCAGTATATTGTTACACTTAAATGTGCGTCATTAAAATGTACCTAAGTTAATATAAAGTCTGCTTCTATGCTGCACTATTTCTAATTATAGCATTTATTTCTCCCTTGCTTGTTATGAAATCTTTGAACATTTCAATAGGACCACAAACCAGAACTAAATTATTTTTATGAAAATATAAAAACGTCTGGCCTTTTTCAGCTATGCAAAAAGGCATGAGAATCATTTTCACTTACCTTCCGAAAATGTAACCTCCCACGAGCTGAAGGACACCAAAGATTGTCTGGAGGTAGCCAAACCCCACTGAATCCAGACCCAGGCTCTTTGCCAAGTACTAAAAAAGAAAAAAAAAACCCAACAGGTCAGTGGAAAAGAAGCATATTGCATTTATGAATAAAGAGCTAATGTGTGTGTGGAGAGTACCATAGCTCCAAAAAAGAACATTCTTCAGTTCTTCATACCTACCTACAGAAGAAATCTTCATTGGAGCAGACACAAGCTGGTTAAAAAAGACCAAAGGTCTCTATCCCACACTCTGAAGACCAGGGGGATGCGATCAAAATCATCAGTTTTGCACTAGGTGGCAAATCTGTATCACCATTTACTTTTGTGGTCCAACAGAATGGAACACATTCAGCAACTTCTAAGGGAGATGAGGGAAATTTTAATTGCCTTCCTGCCTCCAGACCCTGCACCTGGGGCAGTCCAAGCACCCTCCAGGAGGTGACTGTGGTGAGGTCTTGGAGCTGTTGTGTAATCAAGTAAGCTGGAATCAATGGAAGTGCCACATGGGCAAAATATTGCCTTTATTTGTAATCTGGATGGTGCACCCACAACCTGAACGTGCAAGAAGCCACAGAGGCATATCTTGAAAAGTCAGAATACTTCAGGCGCAGATTTTTGTTGGTTTTGTTTTTCGGTTGGTTTGGGTTTTTTATTTAAATACTGTATATTCAAGGGACAGCTATTTCTGACTCATGTTTTTTGTTTGTGCCATCTGCTAAGATTTGTTTAAAACTCTGAGCCAAGTTCAGCTCTCAGAAGATGTGGAGGCGCCTCAGTTCTGCCCACTTCCCAAATACATGGTCTTCACCCATGTCCCCAGATCCCCTATAACTGATCAGAGACTGACTACACTAATCTCCCATACATAAACTGCCTCTCAGGTCTAGTGACTCAGAGCACCATGGTTTAATTCTAGAAGAAGAGAGCAGTTTGCCTCTGGAGGCACAAACTATCAGAGAGGTCTCTGAGAAAGCACAGGCTTTCCAGAGACAGAGGTGGACAGGCATGTCATAGATCCAGGAGCTCACAAGAGCAGGAAAGCTGTCCAGCAGAAACAGACCTGGTGGTGCTTGTTGACAGCTGGCTGAATATGAGCCAGCAGTGTGCTCAGGTGGCCAAGAAGGCCAATGACATCCTGGCCTGTATCAGAAACAGCATGGCCAGCAGGACCAGGGCAGTGATTATTCTGCTGTACTCAACTCTGCTGAGGCCACACATCAAATCCTGTGTCCTATTTTGGGCCCCGCATGACAAGACAGACACTGAGGTGCTGGAGTGGGTCCAGAGAAGGGCAACAAAGCTGGTGAAGTGTCTGGAACACAAGTCTTACAAGGAGCAGCTGAAGGAGCTGGGGTTGTCTAGCCTGAAAAAAAGGAGGCTCAGGGGAGACCTTATCACTCTCTACAACTACCTGAAAAAGAAGTTTGTAGTCAGCTAGGGTCAGTCTAGCTGGTCAGGCCTCACAAATAAAAAACAATAGGACAAGAGCAAATTACCTCAAGTTGTGCCAGGGAAGGCTTAGATGAGGTACTGGAAAAGGTTTCTGTACTGGTTGTCAAACACAAGACTACCCAGGGAATTGGTGGAACCACCACCCCTGAGGGTATCTAAAAGATATGTAGATGTGGCACTTAGGGACATGGTTTGACGATGTACTTGGCACTGTTAGGTTTATGATTGGACTCAATGATCTTAAGGGTCTTTTTAAACCTAGAGTACTCCCTGATTCTATAAAACCAGACAGAAGAGTCCAGTGAGAGAAAAGCAATGAATTCCACTCAGAGTTGGTTTATTACACAATCAGAAAAACCCTCCTCTGATCTGTAATCTCTGATTTCTGCTACCTGCTATTTGGGTCACTCTCACACTGAAAGCAAGCAGAGACAAATTACATCAGCTTTACCCAGAGCCATCAAAGCAGGCTCTAGGTTCTACTGCAATGCAACAAATAAACCAGCTTTTATTGCCCAGCCATACCCTGAACAGAGTCACAGCTTGCCTGCTAGGTAGGAATACCAAGTATTCGTTTCAGTATCAAGCACACCCTTCCCCTTTCCTGCTAGAAACTCTCTTCTGACTTTGCTGGAAAACTACATAGCCCGGCATTGAAGGAAATGTGCTGTGAACCAAGAGAACCCATACTCACAGGCATGATTCCCATCTGCATGAAGAGAAAGGTCAGGTCTAGGGCTGCAATCAGGTAGGCAACAAGGATCGCTTGTCCCCTCTTAACCTCTCCTGAGTGGCCACTCTCCCCCAGGGTCTCGTTCCTCATTCCTGAGGCTTCTTCCTCACCTTCAGAGGTGGCTTTTACATTCATCATGCTCCTGGAACGACTTGTTGCAGGACAGGCTGAAAAATGACACGAAGGCACTTCCTAGGTGAGAACGTGAAGCCTAGATAAAGTGCAGAAGCTGTGTGCACAGTTCAAAGCTTACAGTGTGAAAGGTCCTGAGCCAGCATGCCACAGATTCATTGTTTCCTTTTTTTTTTTTTCTCTTCCCTCTGCTTACTTGCCAGGCAGGATCAAAGGTAACCACACACCAGACCACAGATTTGGTTCTTTAGCCTTGTCCCAGGTGGGCTCATTGCTGCAAGTGGCATCACAATGAAGACCAGCTTGAGTGTCCCAGCAAAGTGAAAGTGGACATTGCCCTAAACAAGACCACGTGACAAACTCTTCAACTCTTTAACTGTTTCATGTCCTTCACTTTTATTGCCTCTGGTGGCTCAGAAGAGATGACTGTTTCAATTCTTCATGAAAGGCATTTTGATATTGTTGGAAGTTGCAAGTGAAGCTTGCAGCAGAACAGCTACTTCCACATCCTCATGCTTCTTGCACTCAGTTTACACAGATCCTGGAACACGAATAGGTCTTTCATGTGGTTAGAGCCACTCTCATTGACACCTCCAGCTGAGCCATTTTCCCTCCTCTATCAGGTGCTCCAAATTTATAGAAAGTCTGAGCTAGCAAATGTTCACATGTGACTCCACTCAGACTACAGATTACCAACCAATGCCAAAAACATTTTTAAAAAAAAGCATTAAATCTACAGAAATCATGAAGGTGACTGCAAACTGGAGAATCAAATAAATAAGACTCCTTTGTCCTTTGGAGGTTTTGTTGTTTGCTTGCTTGTTTACTTGGGGTTTTATTTGTTTGTCTGCTTGCTTGTTTGCTTGGGGGTTTGTTTGTTTTCTTACTTGTTGAAGCCTGGAAGTTTGGTTGAGCATTATCTTCATTTTAAAGGGAAAAAGAAAGCAGAGATCCCAGTGCTCTGACTTTGTAGAATTACAGGACTTTTGGAAGGAAGGGAACTGGTGATCTCATCCACCCTGTGGCTTCAACACATCAGTTCAACTGTGCTTTTTTTCTAGGCAATCTTTGAAAAACTCAAAGAAAAGAGATTTGCCCACTCCCTGGGTATCTGGGAAAGACATGTTACCTAATGTCCAATCTGAGTTTCCCAAGCTGCGGCTTGCACCTGTTGTCCCTCACGGTGTCAGCTGCCAGTACCAGCAGGAGTCCGGATGCATCATCTCTGGAGCTGCCCTTCAACCAGTCGAAGATGACTGTTAGATCATCCCAGCCTCCTCTCTGCTGGGCTGAACAAGCCAAATTCCTTCCACCTCTTTCAGTATTAGGTACTCTAGAACCCCGAACTTCTTGGTAGCTCTCCCTTGGGTCCAGTCCAGTTTGTCTATGCATCTCTTGAACTGGGAGTCCCAACACTGGGTCAGCCTCACCAGCACCAAGCAAAGGGGAATGACATCTTCCATGAATGTCCTGGTTATGCTCCTCCTCAAATGCCCCACTACATGGTTTGGCTTATCCCTGAGGAGAGTGCACCCTTGGCTCACACAGCATTGCTGTCACCCATGGTCCTCACACTGTGGGTGCTACACATCCAGTTGGGCCCCAGCCAGCCTTGATGCAAGTGGATATTCTGTCCCAGGCTTGGGGCAAACTGTTGCCACTTTCATCTTGTTGAAAACCTTGAAGTTTCGGTTGATCCAGCTCTGACATTTCACGCAGACCTTGCAGCCTGAGGCTCCATCACTGACTGTGTGTCAGCCAGTCCCTCTAATACAGTAACACCTCCGTTCAGAAATGGACTCACCATGAAGGCTGACACAGATACATCAATACAGAGGGTTTTTGCTGGCTTGGATCTGGAATGGTTAACAGAGCTTTAGTTTTCCAACCAAGTCTAGGAAGAGTGAAGTGTAAGATTTCTGGGCACACCTTTTTATTCAACACATCATCACTTAGCCCTGGGATTTGCTGAAGATTGCCAGGCTCTACTTCCTGAGGAAGGAGGGGGAAGACCAAAGGTTAACTCCTTCACTGGGTGTGGATACTATATCACTGGAGACTGCACAGAAACAACCCTTCATAGACTCATAGAGAGCATGAGTGAAAAAGCACCTTTAAAAAACGACTTACCTACAGCAATATTAGCACTCAAACAGATCCAACTCAGATCCTGGACCCTAGGATGTGTAGTTGTTAGTGAAGAAAGATGATTATCCAGCATGTATCCCAGTTTAGCAGAGGATTAGTGCTCAACATTTGGTTCATCTCAGAGTGAAACAATGGGTTTGCCTGCACTTTGAATGTCCTTCAGCACAGTACCAGCATCATCACTCACTCATTTGCACTGGATAGGCACAATGTACAAATTACCAGCATTGAATAGAAGAGTAAAATTAATGACAGAACTCTGTTTATGGAGGTTTTGAGACAACCAAAAAGGAAAGTCATGCAAATGCAATGCAAAACACTACTTACAGGAAACCTTGCTGACTTGGACTTGAAAAGCGTCAATATTTTGACTGGTGAATTTGTCTCAGCAGCAACTGAAAACAGATCCCAGCAAGGCGACCAAGGGGAGCAATGACTTGCAGATGCAGCCACTCTTCACCAGATATGAGCCTCGTCCTGCCAGGGCATGCAGTGCAGACAGCTAAACAGCCACATGCTCTCACTTGGATTTAGCTTCTTTTTACTGGCATTGGCAAGGGAAGTGGAGTAAAAAAACCCAGAGTTTCATTCCCAGTCTTTGGAGCAAAAGACACAGTTCTAAAAAGCAGGAAACTAAACTTGATGCCTGGTGCAGAGGTGTCCATGGAGAATAAGCTGTGATCATCAGGCTTGGTTCCTGTACATCTCTGGATGCCTCTTGGTGGCTCAGTACACAAGCCTGCTCCTTAGCATCCCAGATCAGGCTGCAAGTAAGAAAATGCCCTGGGTCCAGCTCAGTGATCATCTTCTTGCAATAGCCTATTTGGGCAGGATCACTTACCTCCCCATCCCCGCATTTTGGCACAGACAGGACAAAGGCAAGAGAGTGGGAGTGTTAAGACACCTTTACAAGCCATGAGCCAAGTTGTGCCCATGCTGCCCTGGCTCCAAGGATTCAGGGATGCAGCTGTATTCTCCAAACTTGGCCAAGACATTGGCAACCTCAAATCATCTTAATATCCTCTTGCAAGGTCTTCTGCATGGGAACTTGGACTTTCCTGACTTTCAGCACACGATTTTTGAAACCTTGCCCCATGAATCAGTTGATCTAAAGGCTAAATGTGGCAGCAGGAGCACTGATGGAAATACAGCCAGTGTGATCGATGCAAGGCAGATCCTCCTCCTCCTCTGAGTGAGAAGTCTGACTGAAAATGTCTGCAGGAGCCTAAGTATGATGGAGATTAACTCTGTTCCCAGCTACACTCTGTTGAACATCCCCTTTGCAGCCATCCAGCTCAGGGCCAGTTCATTTATACCTGCAGTGATAACGCACCATTAATGACAGATGGCATAAGCTGTCACTGCATTTTTATCTAAAGGCTCCTTCTGGCTCAATTATAGGCTACACCACAGGTAGCACTTGGTCACTGAAAAGCCATTTCTGAGAAAGAAAAATAATTTTAAAACTGGGGAGGAACAGGTTATGAAGAGGAAATTAATTTACTTGGGTAGGGTAAATAAACTTTAAATGGACAGATATTTCAGGGAGATGATGGTGAAAGCAAGCAAGGAGATAAATGTCTTGTGATAAAATTGCAGATTAGGCCATTAGCTGTGCATTAAGCCTTGACACTTATTCTCAACATTTTTGGAGTCCTCATAGTTGACTTCCCAGGCAAATCTTTTCTGAGGCCTATTTATCTGGTGATCTCTGGAAAAAAAAACAGAGTGGAAAACCTAAGAACATCTTAAAAAATTTTCAGAAAGGTTTATAGTTTATGTTACTTGGGCAGAAATCTTTTCTTAAATTACTGGAAATGGGAAGCGAGGCCAGCACGTGCATGGGGAGGGGGAAATCCACCCACATCAATACCAGAAGTTGAAAATGTTGGTTGAAAAAGGTTAAACTGCAGTGAAATAAATCTTGAATCCTTCTCTAAACTTGTATTATTAGACAGAGGAAGCTTAACATGAATTGGAGGAACATGAGGTACCCTGGATAGGATTCTGCTGTCTATAGAGGGTCAAAACAAGCTTTACAGCCTCAAAAGAGCCTTGAAGAGGGATGGAAGTTCAGATGTACTGCCCAGCAATGAAGGACACCTCTCAGGCCTCAAATCCTCTCTGAATGTGAGCTAACAGGTCTCTTCAGCTAAGCAAAAAATCAGTGGGATGACCCAAATCCTGCTCCAACATAGATCAGTCCCAGATTTCTGCCCTTGTGGATATGCATCTATACCCATGGCAAGCACAAGAGCTGGCTGGGAATGCCAGGGAGGGAGTTGCTGCCCCTTGCATTCAGCCAAACTTTCATTTCTCCTTGCAAAGAGGGACTGCATTTCCATGGGCTGTGTGCTGGGGTTGCCAGGGGGGACATGAGATGTCAGATGAATAGTTCTGAGTTCTTCTCTCTGCCCAAGAAGCAACAAAGATAACCCTTCCTCCCTTCAAAAGAACATCACGAGGCCACCACATGAAAAACAGTGAGGCACGCAGATATTCAGACAAGGAGGGACATAAAAACCCTTTACGGAGACACAGTCCTCAGGGAGCTATTGTCCTAGGGATGTTTCTTAAACTCTGTAATAAGAAAAAGGAAATGGAAGAAATATCTTGAAGTGATTCCTCAATAGTGGGAATGCTGAATTGCTATAATGAGGGAAACTGCTCAACACCAGCCATGGTCGTTGGGAGCCATCAGACTGCAGGATCTGGCCTGATTCCTCTCTTCCCCCAACCCTAAGACTAAGGGAACAGGCCTCATTTGTATTCTGGTGAAAGATTTATACAGTTAAGCAAATAAGAGCATAAATGGCCCAGTATTGCCAAAATTACATCCCATGTTTGTTGACTGATTTATTCCTTTGTCTAATTGTGTTCATGAAAAAAGCAGCTCACTAATGAATGGAAAAAGACTCCACATGGCCACCAAAAAAAAAAAAAAAAAAAAAAGGAAAAAAGCCATGTTTAGTTTACAAAATAGCACAGTCTTCAGGGATTTTCATAAAAACTGCAGAGACAGTCCAAATTGACAATGAAATCAGATTCCCGATGGCTGCTAAACTCTTTTGGCTTTTTCTATGGGTGTATTAAATTGCAAAAAAGCAATTATTTATAATTTGTTTTTATAAAAATGCTGGTGTGCTTATGCTGTTTGGCAAATTATTTTGTGAAATGGAAAAGGCTATTGTTCATTCTCTTGGTAAAGTCTTTGTTACTTAGCATATTAAACTGCAAATCACATTTTATCTGAAAGGTCCCTTCCAACCCAAACCACTCTATGATTCTATGAAATATGGCTGGTTATTATTAACTTTTTACTGGTAAAACCCCAAAGCTCCAACTAATATCAAGGCCCCATTTGGTGCCCTGTAAACACAAAAAGAGGTTGAGACTCAGATGAGGGAAAAGTATTAAATCCTCCTTGTCTTGAAGGTGGGACCCTAACAGACAGAGGGGTTTAATGGCTTCCCTGAAAACACAGAGGAAGTCTGTGGAAGAATGAAGTCTGTGGAAGGAGCTGGAGTCAGATTCAATCATCCTTTGGACACCAGTTCCGTTGCTTAACCACAGGGCAGTTTCTTCTCTCTAATATTCCGGAAAAATTAAAATAAAAGAGAACATTTCTGAATGCTGGAATTTGACAACAAAACATGCAAATGGGGCAGAGACTGTGTCAATTGTAAAGGAGTTTTGGAAAAATCCTGTGGCCTGAATTCATGAGAGTTACACCAAGAATAACATGACCAAATAGGAAGAAAAATCTCAGTTCTTTGTACCCATCCAGTCTTAGTGGCTCCAGCAGGACCTCACCAGGGCAGGAGCCTCACCCGCTTGCTCACACCGAGTGGCACCTTGCTTAGGATTATTTCAGCTTGGCCAGAGAACTCACCTCTGAAATTACCCCCCAGGTGCTGCCCTGGCTGCGGCTCACCTCTAGCCAGAATCTCTCCTGACCAAACAGAAACCCCTCAAGTTTCAATGAGCTGCTGCCATGCCGTAGAGAAGGGCTGCTGGGCTGCCCAGAGAGCAGCCACTGACCTCCTTCAAGCGAAGACATCAAAAGACACAAATGCCACCAGCCTCTAGTCTGCTATGCTACAACACTGAAGAATCAGCAAGCAAAAACTGACTCTTTCCTTAGTGAAAGCCCAGGTCTGCTGTGTGACCTGTCTCCTAGGCAAGAGACGGTCTCCCCTAGACTTGACATTCTTCTTCTTAGTGCTCAAGCCACACTTGTTTTAAGCAAGTGTGACCCATCCGTCTCTATAGGAAACTGTGAATAAAGGACTGGTTATACCACCAGCTGCTGAGCAGGGTCCAGGCAAAACTCCACACGCTAATAAATGATGGTGACAGCCCAGAAGCAATGGATGCTTCTGCTGCCTCTCTGGTTGTGTCTTAAGCTTCCTGGCATGTTGGCATGACTGACCTTCAGACAACTCACTGCTGGATAATGGATGAAGCCCTGGGCTCCAAGATACACACAGTGCATTGGAAATCCAAGGTTTACAGCCAAATATGCTAGAAGTGACAAATGTGGATACACACAGAAATAGAGCCTCATACTTAGCCTGCAATATGCAATATTTCATTCAGCTGGTATTATACAGCCACCTTCTGGAATTGCAGCAATGTCTGGAATGCAAAAGCTGTTTATCATTTAAATAACATTTAGGCCATTATAATTTATATGAGAATTGTAACTGATTGGGGCTGTATGGAGCTTCTTGCTGTGGTTTGCTTTAGGAATGCTGCAGATTTCCTCTGCACACATTACATTCTGCACACAATGGGAGTCCCAGACATTTTCAACTAATCTCAAGACTTCTGCCTTTACCAAAACATTTTCCTGTGTCATAATCAAACATTGCCTGATTTATAAATCTCAAGCATTAAGGAGACCACCAGTAACACAATGTAACAAGAATCAATCTGTCATTCAACTGTCCAACAAAGCTGTACACAGCAGAAACAAAACATGCATGTTTATCCAGCATTTCTGCTAATGCATGTTCCTGTATAGAGCAATTAGAAAAGGGCAAAGCAAGTGTCTGTAAGACCTTGCACATCCAAAATATCGCTTCCCCACACAGAGAAGGGTCTGTGCTACAGGCTCAGACAAATCCTTATCGGCTCAGGGCCAGAGGAGACATGTCCACTCCCAGACTTGCTCCATTCAGCTGGCTGGTTTCACCACGTGGACTTGGGACCTGCAAGGAACCAACATGGCATATGGGGGAAGGGGAACAGCTGACCCCATGCCCAGCTGGCTCCATCCACTGTATGGGTTGGGGATGAACTCGTGTTGCAGGTATTTGGTGCCTGTGGGTGGAAGAGGTTGGACCATGGTATCCAGAGTCATGCAAGGCTGGATTTATCAGCAGCTCAAAAGTGGTGGAATGTGCAAACATGGCTAGACAACCCTTGATCTATTTTGGCTCTAAATGCCTTACAAAGCCTCTTCCAAGGAGATTAGTTTTCTCCCTCTAAGCAAACACCTCATTTCAGATGAAGGCTTGAATGGGCTGTATAAAGTCAGAGCAAACCCTGGAGTTCACACTATTGCAAGTTGGAGCAGAGCATGCACTCCTGCCTGTCATCCAACTCACCCAGGAAAAACAAAGCTTTTAAAGATCTAGAAGACACCAGCCCTTGGAGGTATCTGCTCTAACAGCTAGGCCTCCATCCCCTGCACTAGCAGTAAAGGCTGTAGCAAGGTCTACTTTTAGATTATTACAATCTGGACAGTCTTATGACTGCTGTTTTTTTGTTCAAACCATCAGAAGGCTTTGGAGACTCTTCACTGTTTCCTCCTGCCCTTCCAATCCAACCTTTGGATTCACCTGAGACAAAAAGAAATTGAACCTTCTTTGCTGGAGGTGGAAATTTCTCATGGGCTCCTTAGCACTGAGGTTGTAGGGGCAACCCACTAACGGCCCTTGAGTGGGATATGAGGAATCTTCACAGTGGTTTGGGTAAAAATTTCAAAGTATTTCAGCAAAACCAATGTTGAACACTGCATACAACTGTATCATGGACACATGGATAGAAGTAGATAAGCTTAGAAACCTACTCTATCATATAAGTAAGTCCCACTTGAAACATATCTGAAACTTTCCTGTTAAGAAGCCAGAACCTGCATGGAACTATTTGCTTCTCTTCTTTCCAGTTCAACATCTACAGGCATGGCCTTTCTTCAGGGCAAAGGATGAGGATGCATTTCTAACATGCTTGCAGTATGTCTGACACACACAAGAAAACCCCAAACGTGCTGAATTGTGTCTTTAAAGTGTTCTCTTGAAAGCTCATTCTTCAGAATTATTTTGGAACAACACCACAGCTATGAATTAAATTTGTCTCTCTTTGTAAAGAATCAGAGCAAAGTTGGCACACTGTTACAATCCAATCCTGGCATCAGGACATGAGTGGCACAGAGGTTTTCCCAAGAGGAAATCCCTAAGAGTTATTTATTTTAGGAAATATTTCAACATAATTTTAAAAGCTTGTATCCAAGATGACCACAGGCCCACAACCCAGAAATCAAGCAAGTCCTACAAATTTTTAGACTAGCTCTGTAAACCTGCCCGAGGGAGGGTGCCAGCAAGAAATTCCCCAGCTTTCTACATCGGCTGGGTTCTGGAAGCCCCTGTTAAAACTGACACCAATTTACTCAGCAGCTCTGCCCAGACTCTCTCCTCGTTACTTCAAATAAAACACCAAAAACAAAAACAAAACAACAGCAACAAAAAAACAAACCAAACAAAAACAACAACAAAAAAACACACAATAAACCCCAAACCAAAACAAACAAAAACCCAAAACCAATAAGGATTTATTCCTTGTATTTATTGCCCAGTAGAGCCAGGGGATCTATGGGTTATATTCCTCCGGAGCCTCATCAATCAAATAATTTACCAAATTCAGTCATTTGTGTGCAGGTGAAGCAACAACCACCACGAATCCCACTGAAGGTGCCCTCAGAAGCCATGGGACTGCAGTGGTGCCCAGGACCTTGTTGGGAGTGCCAGGACAGGTCAGAGGAAAATCTTGCTTAAGGTTCTGGTGGATGAAAAGACTCAAGATTAAATTTGCCTGGTGGTTAAAAAAAAAAAGCCATTCTCCCATCTTCAAAGCAAGTGCATTTGATCTAGAAAGCAATAAGCCTCCATAAACACAGCACCTCCAGATGTATTTCTTTCCTTCCAGAGCAAACTCACAACCACTTGGCCACTGTCAGATTAAATTATTTCCCCTGGTTTATATTTTCTCTTTGAATATCAACGATGACCAGCTGACTCATTTTTACTTTGAATAGTGCAAGACCTGGATTACTTGGCTTAGGACTGAAACCCTGGTCCCAATTCACCAGGAATTTTGTCTCTGATTTCCATGCTACCAGGATTTAATCCAGCTCCTCTTCTGCTTTTTCTGTTAGGAAAACACAAGTTTCAGACTCACTCAGTCATGACTATGTTTGAGAATGTGTCTCATGGCTCGCACTATAAGAATTTGTACCATGCCATTTTGAAATGCCTTCATGTGTGACTGCATGCTCACTGGGGGCCAGTGAGATATCTATTACCTTGCACAGTGTCAGGGTGTGTCTTTAATTGCACACGTATGGAATTAAAGTGTAATTGAGAGTCAGGTACAAATACATCTTTTTATCCCTGATCCTCCTGTTCTCAGTCCAAAATTCAACCTGTGTGAAACTGAGTGTCAGGCACCTGGAGCTCCTTGCTCTGCAAAGTTGTTCTAGCAATAGCTCCTGCAAGAATTTTCAGAGCAGCTGATAAGGGTAAATTTTAAGGCTACCGAATAATCTGGTGGTTTTTCAACCTGGTCATAGCATAGGAAAACTTATCACCTTCTCTCGGTCTCCACCATCTACCAAAGGACACTACAATCACATGTAATCAGCAACATTCCTGATCACAGCCCAAGGTAACAGGTCCTTCCAGCCTCTGTCCAGAACTTGAGAACTGGCTCATTAAGAAAAAGCTGTATCAGTGGATGTAATGTCAACCATTAGAAAGCCTTCAAGTCAGTGTTACCTGTTGTCTTCCACCTTCTCTGCTCTGTTAGGTTATATGGCACTTGGTTTCTCTTTGCATCTATGGAATACTGAAGGCTAGTGGGATTTGTGCTGACTGCTGTTGCGGATGGCACGTACAAATCCTAAAATGCTGCCCCATATATAACATAGGCTGAGCTCCCAGCAATGAGTCACAGCACTAACTGTTCTGCATTATATAAATGTGTTCACAGCATGCTGCTGGATCCAGATACAATTAACTCCTCACTCTGTAGGAATACATACCATATTGAGGGCAGGGCAGCCTTATTATAGTTCAACTGCTGTAAAATGAATGTGATGGACTCCCCCAACAGAGCTCATTGAACCACTCCCTTTGCAGGTTCACCACTGGGTGATGCTTGGTCCACATTCAAAGCCTGCAGCAAAATAATTGTTATGATTCTAGCAGGAATATTATAAAGTGATTGCTTTACAAGATTAAGAGCAAATAAATTTTTAGTGCTGTGACTTCAGAAAGTTACTACACTAAAAGCAAATCTAAAGCTGTAGGCAAGAAGATAAATTAATTAAAGAATATAAACAAGAAGCCAGGGGGTGGGGAGGGAGGAAAAATTATCTCATCATGCTGCGTCATTGCATGATATCTCAACGCCCCATCACAGGGAATGCAGGGAGCAAGCCTGAGGGAGAGGCAAATAAGAAGAGGGAATCCAGCTCAGGGAGAAAGAGAAGGAACAGCCAGATCCCACAACATCATATTACTTTGCCACCCTCTCATAGGGAGGGAATGAGCCACAGAAGAAATGTAAAGGATACAAAACTCCTGGGGTTCCTTGAGACATGCCAGCCTGCATGAAGTCAGATATGTGTCTCGTGGTTCAAATCCTCTACAACTGCATCTGCTTCTCCTGGACTGTAAGGGTTTGAGCTGCACTGAGCTGAGCCACTAATTGTCATATTTGAGAAGTTGTGGCAGTCCAGTGATGTTCCCAGTGACTGGAAAAGGGGAAACAAAATGCCCGCTTTCAAAAAAGCAAAAAAGGAAGACCCATGGAACCATACACCTGTCAATCTCACCTGTGTGCCCAGAAAGATTATGGAGTGGATCCTCCTAGAAACTATACTAAGGCACATGGAAAATAAGGAGATGATTAGTGACAGCCAGCATGGCTTCACTGGGGCAAGCTGGGCCTGACCAATTTGGTGGCCACCTACAACTGGGTTACAGTGTTGGTGGATGAGGGAAGAGCGACTGACTCTACCTGGACTTGTGCAAAGGATTTGTCACTGTCCTGCACGACATCCTTGTCTCTAAACTGGAGAGACATGGATTTGATGGGTGGACCACCTGGTGGATAAGGAATTGGCTGCATCTTTGCAGTCAAAGAATCGTGATCAACATCTCAATGTCCAGGTTGAGATCAGTGATAAGTGGTGTCCCTCAGATGGCTGTATTGGGACCGGTATTATTTAACAACGTTGTCAGTGACGCAGACAGCGGGATCAAGTGCACCCTCAGTGAGTTCGCCAATGACACCAAGCTGTGCAGGGTAATCAGCGTGATGGAGGGAAGTGATGTCCTCTAGAGGACCTTGACAGGCTTGAGAGGTGGGCCTGTGTGAAACTCATAAAGTTCAGCAAGGCAAACTGGAAGGTCCTGCACATGTGTCAGTGCAATTCCAAGCACAAATTCAAACTGGGCAGAGAATGGATTGACAGCAGCCCTGAGGAGAAGGAGTTGGGGGTGTTGGTAGATCAGAAGCTCAACATGATCCGACAATGTGTGTTCACAGCCCAGAAAGCCAACGGCATCCTGGGCTGCATCAAAAGCAGTGTGGCCAGCAGGTTGAGGGAGGTGATTCCATCCCCCTACTCTGCTTTTCTGAGACCCTACCTGGAGTGCTGCGTCCAGCTCTGCACCCCTCACCATAGGAAGGATGTGGACCTCTTGGAATGGGCCATGGAGACAATCAGAAGGCTGGAGCACATCTCCTACGAAAACAAGCTGAGACAGTTGGGGCTGTTTAGCCTAAAGAAGAGAAGGCTCCAGGATGACTGTAGAGCAACCTTCCAGCACCTAAAAGGGACCTAAAGGAAAGGTCAGGGAATGTAGTGACAGAATGAGGGATAACAGTTTTAAACCAGAAGATTTAGAATAGATATTAGGAAGAAAGTCTTTACTGTGATGGTGTTGATACACTGGCACAGGTGGCCCAGAGAAGGTGTAAATGCCCAATCCCTGTTCAAGGCCAGGTTGGATGAGGCTCTGAGTAACCTCTGCTCTAGTGGGGGTGTCCCTGTCCATGGCAGGGGGGTTGGAACGAGATAATCTTTAAGGTCCCTTCCAATACAAGCCATTCTATGATTCTGTGACAGCCAAGTTACACCTTAACCCTAATTTTCACAGAATAAAGTGAATTTATTATTCTATTCATAAATCTTGTCGAAGAGTCATATGGACTTGGAGCAACTTGAAAAATCTCTTAAGATGGTGATCATGGCTACCATGTATTTCATTACTCGGGAAGCCCCCAACGGGCTGCAAATGCGGGAGTAAAGGGGAATGGCGGTGGAACCGTCCCCGCCGTGGGGCGGCGGCGGGGAGAGGCCGCGTTGCCCTGGGGCGAGAGGGGGAGCGGGGCGAGCGCCCGGCTCTCAGGGTGGTGGACATTAGAGGGCACCATTGCCCCGCGCATCGCGACATCCCGCGGGCAGCTCCGCGACAGGGGCCGGGCACGCCGCGCTCGCCGGTGCGGGGCAGCCGGGCGGGGCGGGCAGAGCTGCCGCAGGGCGGGGGTACGCGGCGGGCCCCAGCTCCCCGGCCCGACCTCCCGGCGGGCAGACGAGGGGCAGGGACCTGCAGAACGGGGAGAGGGAAGGTGGGGGGCGCGGCTGGAGCGCAAACACTTCTCGACGAGATCCGTTTTCCGCCAGCTCGGTGCCTGTGCCAGCGCTGCACGGACTGGGGCGATTAAGATTTGGATTCATTTACTCTCCCTAAGAACTGTTTTTTTAAGGTCTTTATCGTCAGGATTCTTTAGACACCCTCCACTTCTTGAGTGTATGTCGCTTTCACAGTCAGATTTCAAGAATCTTGTAGTGTTTGGGGGAGTTACTTGATACTCTCTACATTTTGTTCCCTGACAAAATGTGTGCTGGGATCCTATCTGAACATGCCCCTGATGCACTTACCGCTGCTCTTCGGCTTGCCTTTGGACCACTCATCTCCTCTCTGCAGCAGTCCGGGCTGTGAACTACTTCCTTCAGGACTCGTGCTAGACTACCACTATTAAAAACCCTGTTTACTTAAGAAACACGAAACCAAAAATAAAACCTATGTAATGGCCCCTTCACCACCACCCCCCTCACCAGAAGTAAAAATAACCTATGAAAAGCTACCATGGATCAAGATGAAGGGCGAGGGGAATGTCAAAACAAGCAAAATGCAAAACCTCTCGTTTAATGCAGAGTGGCAATGAACAGGACCTGTGAGCAAACAGCATCACTTTGACAGAAATTATACCAACAGAAAAGCAGGGAATATAAATAAATAGAGTATTTAACTGCTGCTCAAATATGACTATACACTCAGCAAAAAAAAAGAGCCACCCTCCACGGGTATGTACTGTGAGCTCAAAATGCTGTTTGGTACCTGCCATCCCCAGCCTGGTTTTCAAGTCAACAGCACAGCACTGGTAAGGCTCCCCACACTGCACTTCACAGAGAGCATCCTGCAAACCAGTCAGGCTTCCAATCTGTATGAAAGGCCAGATGGTGAGTGGACTTCATCTAGTAAAACAACATGATGGAAAGAGCAAAAAAAAGAGTGTGAAGAGAGAATGCGATGGCCCCTGGTGCACTGGCAAGTCCATCAATAGATTAGGCTAAATTCACTGCTACCTTTGTGCTACCCTAATGATGCGCAGCAGCTGGACAGCAAAGCTGGCTATTCTTTTAACAACCCAGGACAGAAAGAATACGAAAAAAATAATTAAAGGAAATTAAATTAAATGAAGCATTTTCCTGAGATGTTAGCCTTTGCATATTTTTGAGAACACAACAGAAAGCAATTCAAATTGAATTAAAGCTGCCAGAATCTTTTCAGGGTTCTGTTCAAATTACCTTTTCCCATTTAAATCCCTAAACTAGTGGGGGTTTGCTCAGCTATCTAATAATTTGACATTTTAGGACCTTGACAAGAAATGGAAAATTCTGAGTGTACACCCACTTGAATAATTTGAAGTTTCACTTTGATGGTAGAAAAGTCTTGATGAGGACTTTGAATAGTCTGTCCTAGCCTGGACTTTAACTGCAATCAGTTTATTTAAGCAGGATTCCAAAGTACCAGGCAAAATTGCCACTGGTGTAAATGCAAAATTGCAAATTACTTATGATCACATATACAGTAAAAGAGAAGTGCAAGGGTGATAAAGTACCGATGTTTAATGCCCTGTTCCTCTGCTAAAGCAATTATGGGATATAACATGTTCTGAAATGAAGCAATCACATGTGGATCACACAACATTTGAAGCATCGCAAACATTGTTGAGTGTAGATGGTAACAGAATATTAAAGGAAATGAAAAGAGAGCAAAGCACAAACCTTCAAGCCTCAGGGGCCCAACAATAGGTCTGCTTCTCTGGCAGCATGCTGAGGACTATTCCTGCAGGAAAAGTTCACTCCAGACTTGCCAAAAGACAGAGGAGTGCTCCTCCATGGCACCATGTTACGGGGAGTATTTGCCTCTGTATACAAGTATCTCACCTAAGTTTTCTCTTCTGAATAAGTTAACCTGGAGCTGTGCAACAGCCAGCCCCATCAGAATGACAGTGCCAAGACTCTTTCTTTTGTTACCTCCATAACTTATCAAATTTCCTTGGTTACTCCTTGCTCAGTTTACAGTGCAAGGACCTCTCTTCCCCTATCTGCCAAGCCATCAGACTCAGCCCTGGCTCTGACAGTCAACCTGGACTCTTTCCAAACAGGAATAGTCAAATGCAATAAACCTCCTGCAATTACATTCCCTTTGCAATGATGCACAAGCCTTAAAGGAGTTTTCTTTCCCTCCCCTCACCCCTTCGAAACAGAGCAGCCAGGAGGAATACGTACTAGCTAAAGTCATTATTTTTTCTGACATAAGCAGATATGACTTGGATATTTTGAGCAAAAATGTTTCATTCTTCTGGGGCATTGTTCTAACCATAGCGGTAATTACTCTGCTCAGCGTTCTGGAGCAGGAATTTCTAAAGAAGTTAATAGGCTTGGTGGTAGGAGCTCTTGGGTAAGATTTTGTGGCTCATGTTAGGCAAACTGCTGGTTTAGAGGATCATAACCTACCCCTCTAGCCTCAGAATTCACAGATTCACTAAATTAAAAACATCTCTGTGCATACAGTATTTTCTTCTCAAGTGGGCTGGATGCTTTCTATCTCCACACAGAAAAGAAACACAGACTCTGCTAGAACTGGCAATTGGGAGCTGAAAGTGCTCAGAACTATCACCACCAGCTTAAAACGTAAATGTTTAGTGGAAAAAAAAAAACCAAAACACAACAGTCAAAGTACTGCGGTGCACTGGTAGTGAGGAAGCCGAACTAAAAAACAGTGCTGACAGACCAAGACCAACAGACCCAAGCTGCTTTACCTCCCAGGTGAGCTGGAAGGTGAAGTGGCCTCAAACAGGAGGCAACCTCCAAACATTCAAACCGTCGTTCCTAACGTCCCTCAAGCACTGCGTAAACATTGGCTAACCTCCGAAAAGGGTTTGGAAGGACAACGATGTGGATTTTGAAGAGGGCACGCCCACAACTTGCAAATAGCAGGGGATCTTGCTCGCTCAGCTTTCATTGCAGGAATGTCTAAAACCGAGGAGGCAGAACACAGGAAAGGCGGACGCTGGCCTCTCCCAGCACGGGGGGGGGGGTGTGGGGGGGTGAGGACGGTAGCAGGTTCGTGAGGACTCCTCACAAAGGGCCCCTGTCTGCAGCGACCTAGCCATTGCCTTTTGGCTCACTTCTTGAATAGAGGGTACTTTTTCAGCAGGTTTCTTGGGGAACTCAAAGTATTTTCTCTGCATAGCACATTTATTTCTAAAACCACACTTACATCCCAAGAGATGTGTCTGATGGCTGCTGGGACAAGTCCCAGTTGAACACTGTGCTATGTTCACCATGTTCCCCAACCACCCCAGCTTGGTGTGAGATCAACCCCTTCTCTCCTAGCTGAACCCTTGCCAAATTGATGCTCACCTCTTGCTTTCTAAGATGATGTGCTCTTAGTGAGGAGGAACTAGGGGAACCTTTTTCATGGCTTGCTCCCTAAATTATATCCTTTGGGCCAAGAGAGATCCACATGGGCATCTTCAAGGGCCATTTTGGGAAGGAAAGGACAGTGTGGTAACATTCACCTAAAACATACACATGGGTAGGTTGTGGCCCAGCTCACATGGGAAACCAAGAATGTCTGTTGAGAGCATCACATCTGAACAGCTATCCTTTAAAAAGAAAAAAAAAAAAAAGCCTTCACATTTCCTAGAGTACTAGT
This sequence comes from Myiotriccus ornatus, assembly GCA_036023395.1. Classification (NCBI taxonomy): domain Eukaryota; kingdom Metazoa; phylum Chordata; class Aves; order Passeriformes; family Tyrannidae; genus Myiotriccus; species Myiotriccus ornatus. The sequence goes on from JAYRBT010000177.1 coordinate 14,876,107, forward strand.
GCTGCCACTATTAGTGAAATGAAAGTGGTCTGTTTGTACCACTGGTTGGCAAAGTCCTCTGCCAGGTGTGACTCTATGCCTGCCCAGGAAACAAGAAGGGATCTGCATACTGAAGACATTTGCTGCATCTTCTCTCGGCCACAAAGCTACAGACCTCTTTTGCTGAGCAGCACACCTGTCCCCACAAACATCAGAAAATGATTTCAGAAGATCAAACCTGCTGCAGCATGTCATTGTTCATCAGCCTGAGCATGGATAGACCCTTCCTGTGCATTGAGACACGCTCCAACATTCTCTCCATTCTCTCTGCCAACAGCAGCCAACCCTGGGTCCATGGGCTCAATACCATGGGCACTGCTGGTATCTCCTGGAATGGCCAAACTTTGGGAACACCACTGAAGGTGCAGTGCCTGGGACCCAGTGGCAGCTGTCCCAGCTGTCCCAAGCTCCTCACCAGCATGGCAAGGTCAGGAGCAAGTGTTCTCGGTAGCGCTGGAGGGCTGTCACAGACTCTGTCAAAGACGTGGGCTTGAATGTGGAAACACCACAGAGGAAAATGACTTATTTTGGGGCAGCTGGGAAGTGCTTTCCATGGGTGCAAAGACTAATACCCCTCTTCTTGAAGCTGACACCTGCCTGTAGTCACCATTGTCTTAAGGGGCCTAAAGCTGCAACCCCTCCAGCCCTGCAGTAAGGCAGCACTTGGGCATTCTCTGCAGAGCCAGCACATCCTAGGAATTCATACTAGTTTTATTCCCTCTAGGGAATAAAACCATCGAGATTGTCTTTGCCCAAGGGTTTGAATATCCCAAAGGCAAGAGACATAGAAACATGAGGAGCTAGGGTGTCCCAATACACACAGCACTAGGGTGTCCCAGTACACACAGCATGATAAAGATCCATCTTTCTCCTCGTCGTTTGCAGATGAAAAACTCACTGTGGTAAAGACCTTCTGAGATGTGCATCCACATTATGATGATGTTCTGGGCCCAATTTTAGCATGGTGTGAATTATGCTCCCCCTCCTTTTCCTTTCATATTCTTCCACCCCAAAACAACAAAAGGCAATGATTGCAGTGACCTGCAGAAAATGTAAAGCACAAGCCAGCTGATCTCTGGCAACACAATAGCGAGATTAGTTCATCTGCAGTGAACAAACACGTATTATGCGGGTTTTAAAGTTAGGAGAGGAAAATGCTGTGGTTTTCATGTATTTCTATTCACTAAGGCTGCAAGTTATTACTTCCATGCAGCTGAGAAGCCCTATTTTTAAAAATAGCCTTCAGCTTGTTTTGAAATCTGCAAGCATCTCGCTTTGTTTTGAAGCAGCGTAATAAAAAAACCCGAGCCAGAAACGATCCCGTTTTCCACCACACGCATCACCTCCCCCGCCCGAAACCCCCGCGCTCCACGGATGCTGAAAAACTCCTCGGGGAAGGGGGGGGGGGGCGGGTAGAAGGCAAACAAACAACAACAACATAATAAAGATAATAATAAAAGCACTCCCACACGCACCCTACGCGCGGAAAAGGCAACACCGAAGGGGGGAAAAAAACAAGCCCGAGAGTCGCCGGCTTGGAAGCGGCGGCGGAGCCGCGACCGCCGGCAGACAAAGGGAGCGGGGCCGGCCGCGGGCGGGGAGCACGGCGGCCGCCCCCCGGGGCCGGGCCAGCGCCGGGGCCGCCCCCCCGGTCCGCGG